>JAHDVF020000875.1:0-1200000 GCA_022606425.2 Lepidostoma basale
TGGACGGTGATTGCGGATGGCGGTGACGTCACTAAAAGTCGTCGCCTGTCATTCAAACGGGTGAAAATAGATTTTGTTAACCCCACATGTTTGACAATACAGAGAAATTTAATTTAATTCAAGGCGTGGATTTGAAAATTGAGGTTTCGAGTTTAACCCAAACTTTTACACATTTCACAACTAATGACGCTTCGTACTTTTACCATTGCATTACTGGCTATTCTAATTGCATGATTGTCTATTCCTCTCCATTGTCTATTCTATCAATGTGTATTTTGTTATACATATTCATTGTTTCTTGAACGATGATGTAGCAATTCCATATAAACTATTTCAAACAGACATTTTCATTCTTCCTAAATGTAAATACTTACAAATAAAATACATAATTGCGTGTTTTAAGAGATAAGGTAGATTGTGAGGTTAGGAGGAAAAACGCAAGAGAATATTTACAATGATGACATACATTTCGCCTAATAGGGGATTGTCATCATACATTGACAAATACGTGTATACACATACGCTTACATCTATAAAACCCTTGAATTATTTTCTTATTAACTTGAAATGGAGCTAATTTTTGTACACATTATTGTCACTTCATATAGGTATTACGGTTCTAAACAAAAGTCAATAATTAATATGAATGAAAACGACTGTTTTCTTGATGTTTTACTTTATTTTATGGGAATTAACGCATTACGATTTGATAATGCCTTAACAAGGCGAAACAAGTCGTTCCCATAAAATACAATAAAACTTCTTGAAAATCGACGCCTTCGTTGGGATTAATGATTTCATATGCAGTTTTATATCATTGTTCAAGACACAATAAAAAAATCAATCGAATTCGCCCGTAGAATCACGCCCATTTGACTTTTTTCTAAAATATATGTAATATGGTAATTATGTAAAGCGATATTTTTTAAGAACTACTTCCACTTTTATCTTCATTTCGAAAGCAACCGGTTTCACCAGGCACGTTGGCATCAGGTTGACATCGCACTGGCGGACGAGTCTGTCAATGCCAGCGAGCCTGACGAAACCGGTCGCTGTCGGAATAAAGACAAAAGTGGAAGTAGTTCTCAAAAACATCGTTTTATATAATTATTATTTAAAATGAACTACCATCAAGAGGTTTTAGTAAAATCATTTGATTATCGAAAAGATACGTGTAATTTAAAGTTGTCATCGCAAACAAAAACCTATCCAAAAAAGCTAGATGGCAGTGCACAATGGTGTTCTTCTACCGACCCTTATGTATGGAAGCGAAGCATGGAACTGGCAAAAGAAGGATGAAAGTAGAATAAACGCAGTAGAAATGAGATCTCTAAGACGAATGTGTGGATACTCTGTGTATGATAGAGTTTCGAATGAAAATATAAGAAGTGAATGCGGTGCGAATAATGGTGTTATGAACAAAATAATGAAAGGATCATCAAGATGGTTTGGACATATGGAAAGAATGAATGAAGAAAGAATGGTAAAAAAATATATATGTTAACGATGTAAATGGAACCAGAAATAGAGGAAGACCGAGGAAAACGTGGCACGATCAAATAAGTCAAATATTGAATGTCGGCCATGTGAGCAGTCAGAGAAATCGACGCGCGTGCATGACACGATGCATGAATGTTGAGGAAGCGAGAGAAATATGTCAGGAAAGAAAAATGTGGCAGTCCATTCTATCTGCCTACCCCATCGGAGAGACGGCGTGATGGTTAGTTAGTTAGTTGGGTGTAACCACCCAAAATCTCCCAGAACACTAGTGAAATGAAATAACAATTTTTGAGATACATGAATATGAAAGACAGGCGGCGCGGCGCGGCGCGGAGCCGGGAACACGCCGCGCCGCGGTGATTGATGGGCGCGGGGCGGCGTTTTGGTGCAGTGTCGGTCACAACGAGTCTTGCCTTGCACGTACGTCGATTCCTCCGACTTCTAACATGGCCAACTTTTAAAATTTTGTTTTACCTACCGGCCGCCAGAACCAATCTGCCCCTGGTGACGCCGGTGGGAAGAGCAATTAGTCTGCTGAACGCGGTCTCCTCGGAGATCGACGTCTTTCATGTTAGTGAAAGTACGTTCAGGGGACAAATACTCTTGACTTTGGAAAGTATTTTGTCTTCCTAATGTCGAACCATCACTAATACGTTCCTGGTATTATGTTGTATTTTTATAATATTTTACCTGTACTCAATTTATGCTGTTTGTAATGTCTTTTGAGTAAATAAACTGATTTGATTTGATTTGATTTGAAATTTGATTAATTTGGTCATGCCACGTTTTCCTCGGTCTGCCTCGACTTCGTACCCCATTTACATCATTAACGTATACTTTCTTAACCATTATTTCTCCATCCATGCGTTCCATATGTCAGAACCAATCGATCGAACCAGCGATCCTTTCATAATTTTGTTCATAATACCTTCTTCCGCTCTACATTCCTTTCTTATATCAGCATTTGAGATTCTGTCGTATATCGTTCTATTTATGAACATATCTGTTTTATACTAGTTTTATTAAACAAGACGTCTCATAAGAACATTTACTCGTATATTAAGTGGATCGATTAAAAAAAAAGTAAGTAAGAAATGTTAAATTATTGAACATTTCGAGATCGTGTACGCAACCTAGACATAAGAAAAACCTGCGAAATAGAGCATATCGTTCAGTGGAGTAGATCCAGAAGAAGATACTGGAGGGACCATGTAGCCCAAATGGATGGTGACAGACTCGCATATACAGCCGCTTATGAAATCCCCTCCGGACACCGCCCACCTGGAAGACCGCCTCAGAGCTGGAAGGACAGCTGGACCTCATCATCAAACGAGACATGATTTCTGTGTCACAGATCGTCAGATTTACTAAAAGAAGACGAAGAAGAATGAAATACACAATTTGGGAATTTATTTCTTAAAAATAATATCGTCCAAATGTAAACCCTCGCGTTCGCGGCACTCGTTTAGTCAAATAGTAAAATTTCTTATGACGGGTCGGCAGGTAGACTCCGTGATGACTGCCATTTCGTGACGAATATTTCCTTTCAAATGCGCCAGGGAAGTCGGTTTATTGGTGTAAACTTTAGATTTTTTAATAACCCCACAGAAAAAAGTTCATAAGGGTTGAATGCAGTGGCGGTACTCCCGTAGAAGCCCAGAAGCCCAGCTTGCGTAAGAAATTTTGAATTAAAACCTCTTCTTGCTTATAGAGGTTCAGCTCTTGTGGCTATTCCTCTTACGTCTGATGGGAATATTGTTGGAAGGTGATTTGGTGGGTTGTTGGTTTATGCATGGGGCATGATTACTTAGATTTGGGGGTTTTGATTCAAATTTTCTTACGCAAGCCGGGTTTCTGGGCTTCTATGGGAGTACCGCCACTGGTTGAATGAGGACTGCGTGGAGGCCAATTTATGTCACCTCTCCTGGAGATCAATATGCCAGGGAAATTTTCACGAATGGCACGTGGCACAGACGTATTGAACGTGTGTGACGTTGCTACGTTCTGCTGGAACAGCATTCTTTTGTTAAAGCCAGGAAAGTTTTACAATTCAGGCACCAAGAAGTCGTCTAACATTTCCACATAACGCCCTGAATACAAACATAAACTTTCTTTTGAGACACCTTGTAGTTTATAGAAATGACATTTTTAGCCTTTCTAAGACAATATCAAAAAGGTAAATGTTACATTTGATAACAGGTTAGAAAGACGAAACATATCATTCCGATAAACTTTATTAAAACATCTAGAAAACGGACGTTTTCATTTGTATTAATTATGTATCCTCCAGTGTTGGACTCCAAGAAAAACATTTATACAGTTGTTGTCTGGGGGTATTTACAATCTAGAAATACCGAGATCACTAAAACTACACGTCCAGTGCCTTTAGTCCAGATCGGTAAAACTACACTAAAGTTAGTGAACCTTAGCTCGCATAGCTGAGGTAAGCTAAACTAACTTAGCTTAGCTCTCGGTCTGCAACCGGCTTAAAGCAAATTGCCGTAACTTATTTTTGTCCCAAATTTCCGCACAATACCATTTATTCTCCTGTGTATTAGTATTTATTCTCCTGGCAATTAGTATTCTAAACGAGGTGCTATTCAAAGTGGGCCTCTTTAGATGTAGCTAAAACTAATTTGTGAACATTCTAATAATAAAGAGCAACAAACAAGTAAATGTCCTGTTTGCGTTTACATGACATCTTTCCTTTCATATTATTATTGGGTTCATATGGTGGAAATATTAGTTCGACAAAAACAAAACAATATAAGATACACGGTCAATTTAGAAAATAGCTACATAATTATTGCAGGGCAGAGAATTTGGACAATACACAGCGACATGATGTATGGTACAAGGAGGCGTAATATATTGTATTATTATAGATACAAAACTAACGACGCGCCCATGGTGACAGAATTACACACTTCTTCTCAGAAAGGATTCCGACAGTGACGTCATCAGGGTTGCGCGTGACATTCTTTCGAGCATCGTCCAGCTAATAGAGGCGATGGAATTCAATCACGGCATCGTACTCCCCACGGCAGGTTCGTTCTGAAGATAAAGAAGTTAACGATTCGGGTTTTTAATTGGATTTGAATTTTGTTAAATTACTTCAGTATGCTGATATAGGTACCTATTTTAAAAAAAGCTTTAAAATGTTAAGTCAGTATTTGGTGAAGAATATCTTCCATTGAGATTATTATTTTATTTATCCGACTTGGCGATGAGGTTCGCAACTCATCACACCGCGTCTCTCGCGGGGGCGAAAAGAGAAGGATGGAGTGCCGCATCGGTTAAAGTATGGCAATCCATTCTTTCTGCCTACCCTTTCGGGGAGACGGCGTGATGGTCAGTTAGTTAGTTAGTTAGTTCTAATAATTATTTATAATAATATATAGACTCTGTCGATGATTCTTACTAAACATACATTTAAAGTAATTAATGTTTTTAATTGAAATTTCTTGGTAGAAGTTCATTTTAAATAATGAAAACAAGACAACCAGAAGATGACAGCAAGCTGCCGAAACCGGTCCAACATAAACACAAGTGGAAGCACACTAAAAACATAATAATAAAGAAATTTTGTATCAATATTTGTTTGTTTTCATTATACATTTAAAGATCGAATGTGTTTCTGTTGTAGGACGTAAGTGGGTCGGACGGACGTAATCAGGTGTACGATAGAGGCGGTGGAGAAGGATCCTCCAGGCCCTATGCGCCACGGAAATGTTAAAAGAAGAAGAAGATGTGCTGTTGTTACAAGTATTGGATTTTTATAATGAAGCTATTTAATAAAATATTTAATAAGTAACTTCGAACAAACACATGGATGGAAAATACACGAACACGAATGGGATGGATGAAGAACAGAAGTACCTACCGCATGAATTATGGCTCGCGACGTGTTCACCTCGCGTAGGGGTTTCCTGCGAACAGAATGTCCAGAGGAGGCGGTGCCTTGTAATTTGTACGCGGAATGTGCTTTATCGAACTGTGCCAAAATATTCCCGGACGTCCACGTCACGATACTTCACAATGGCCAGGGCTGTGCTGCCTCGTAATAGAGTAATCCATATTCCTCACAATTATTACTAATTGGAAGAGATTCGTTGCACCTTATTGTATAGTAGGATTCTATAAGTTCCTCCATCAGTTCGGTGGAGAGACTGACATCACAGAGTGTCAAACTTCTTTCAGCCTACTCATGCTAGGGCGGAAGTTCATTTCAAACTTTTATTATTGTAGTTCGGTAGAATACAATTCAAATAATAAATATAATGTGTAATATCACTAAACCCTAAATCCCCCCCTCGCCATTTTTCGGAGGGACACTCCGAGCTATACATTTAGCCCCATCATAAAACAACTACCAAATCACATTCCAACAATGTTTCCTACAGACGTAAGGGGAATAGCCATTAGAGCTGAACCTCTGTAAGCCAGAAGGTTCAAGTCCAAGTTCTCAGAGAATGTTAACGTACAAGCGTCTCGAGCCCATAAGAGAAGTGGACCTTATGGATATATAATTTATTGGTGCATATTTGTATATGGAGCGCGCGATATACTGCGAGAATGGCTGAATGTGGCTTGTGATAATTTAAGACCTCAAGTTGAAACCAAAACAACAGCTTCTACGGTAAATTCAAAATGTTAATTCTATCAAAGATTCCATCACCAGCCACCGCGTAAAGCGGTTATTGACGATTAGTTCTTGGCAGATGCGGTTTTCTCCGTTTAACATGAGAACTGTCCCGGGCGAAGTATCTTACCGATAGTGTTATCTGAATCCACACTACTCGAAGAAGACGTCTCAGATCCAGAAGAAGCACCCCTAGGGCGAGGAGCGGAGCGCGGCGCGGGGCGGGGCGGGACGGCCGCCGGGCGTGACTAGGACAGAAATAACGGGCGAGTTACGTAACTCCTCATGAATGAACGGGTCTTTCACTGAATGTGTGGGTAATTAAAGTCCGCGCATGATTGACTGCCCGCCGTTGTCCTGGGGCAGGTGGCGCTGGACCCCTTAGGTACTCAGGAGCGAGCTAGCGCGGCGCACACATTCCGCGAGACCGATATTTCGCACCTAATTAGGAAAATATTCATATTATCTTATGAAAGTAAACATTTCACACGAAGATCTTAAAATTTTGCATATACATGTATAGTACGCAACGTTAAATTTTGCACATTCCTTGGACCGATATGGCCAGCAACACAAGAAAGTATCTTGTCTTCCAAATGTCAAACCATCTCTAATGCGTTCCTGGTACTATGTTGTATTTTTATAATATCTGTACTCAATAGTTCCCTGAAACATTTTCCTGTTTGTAATGTCTTTTGAGTTAATAAACTGATTTGATTTGATTTGGTTTGAAGTTCTCTACATACCCAGAGCTGATAGACAATTGTTGACCAACATTAAAACCCGTAAGGTGTTATATTCGGGTCACGTGCTTAGGAAAAAAAGTGGAAATTGCTGCATCACATCATTGGAGGCAAGAATCGGCGAGATGTTTCTAGGAGTGAATCTCCTGGCTCCGCAACAAGAGACCGGACTGGTGGAGCTGTTTCGAGCTGCAAGGGACAGAGCTTCCCGCTTTCAAGTGACTTTTAAATTGACATGACACGAATTAACAGTAAGAAGGAAGCGCATAGTAGGACAGGTTAGTTGGGAGTTTGTTGTTGTTTTGAGTGGTGGTATGCGGGAGGCGCTGCGCAGACAATGCGGCGCACTCCCCCGCCCGGCTAAGTATATCTCCGGAGTATTAGGCATCCCGAGCATTCCGTAGGTGGGCGGCGCGATCTTCTCAAACCGCACTGCCTGTGGAGACCCTCGGTGAATCACTAGAATTCTTTATACCGTACATTCCTGCGACACAACCAAGTTCCAAATGATGCATTCAAGGAACACTTTATTATTAATCAATACTGCATACAGGCACACAACACATCATACAAAACAACACTTTAGAGCTTCGGAGATATTTTTCCAAAGGAATTTAGAATGCTCAAATAATAATTACGCCGCTGCACATACTACACGAGCAAGACACAAATAAAAAGCGCCGCTTTTAAATCGCAAAGTCAATGCGGTCAGTCTGCTGGAGGGGGTCCGGGCGGCCGGTTACGGAAGGTTAGGGCAGGCCGGGCTGTAGCGCTCGTGGCCCGCGGGACGGAGACAAAGGGCCGAGGGATAGGTGCTCATTCTATTCCAATCTTGTTGTGTTTTGCCCCCAAAACCGCGTGATTCTAGATATCATTTTAATATCGAATATCGGCCACGCAAGGAGTCGGAAAAATGCGTGCATGCATGCATAACACGATGTATGAATGTTGAGGAAATCAGAGATGAAAGTGTGTCAGGAAAGAACAATGTGGTGGTCCAATCATTCTGCCCGCCCCTCCGTAGAGACGGCGCGGCGTGATGGCTCGTTAGTTAGTTAGTTGATATAATTTTCGTATTACGTCAACGACACTTCACGTGTTCTTCTTTCTGCCGACGCGACGTCACAGCGTTCCTCGATATTTCCTTTAGTTACAAGTTAAACCTTTCCAAAATTGATTAGCAGTTTTCCACCAGAATTTGTAAATTTTTTCGATGTAATCACACAATGAATGCTTACTGACATAATCCCAAATATAGTTTTCGGACTAATACGACAGGGTGGCTTTACTCTATCTTTTTAAGACAATAAAATGATTTTTTTTACTGCAATCTCTTGATGGAAGTTCATTTTAAATAAAGCGATTTTTTTAAACTACTTCCACTTTTGTCTTTTGCCTTTCTTGAGTTAACTCAAATATGGATGGAAATTCCAATAGGAGCGGCCAATCGACGGACCAAAATTATATCACATATTATACTTAAATTAATTAATATTAAAAATATCATTTTTTCGAACAATATATTTGAATATGTCAACTGTAATCAATTCAAATTCCATTGCATTGAAAACATAATGCTTTTAAACAACTATAAAAGCAATATTTAAATTCAGTAAATTTAACATTATTATTTATGTATAAAATCATATTCATCTGTATGTATAAATATAAAGGAGTAAGATTATAACAATGTCACCAGTCTGTCGATGCCAGCGAGCCTGGCGAAACCGATCACATCGTTTCATGTAGTTATTAATTAAATCTTTTGATTTATTTATAAAAGACGATTTAAAACAATTGTATTATTATTTGTTACAATACTACTATATACTCGTATATGTACGCCAATACAAAACATAAACAAGATTTCGTTCATTGGGTTCATGTGTGACTCTTGCGTCATTAGGTACTATTTTTGAATGGACGAGGTAAAAAATCCAAGTTGATTGAAAAAATAAACAAATGGATGGGATGTGGGTAGGTCGATGGACATACGAGATAGGGGTCGCTTCTAAAATAGCGACCCTCCAAGCTTCGCAAAGATCCTCGGCTAGGGCTGAGGTACGAAATTACAAAGTTTTATATTTGAAATTTCTTGGTTGAAGGTAAATAATGAACAAATGTTGAAATCGGTCGAAGTCAGAACTTCATGTGGAATTAAACTAAATATACAAAATATTATTAAGATTTGTTTTATTATTAATAATATTTTATTTTCATTATTGTAAGAAATAACATTGGAAGGAAGATACTCGTAGCTACACATTAAAAATTGGTACGGACGGAAAGCATAAAAAATGTTACAATAATGAAAAATAAAAGACTTCTAATGTAAGTATTAAAACGTGATTATGATTAGCGATAAAAGTGATATTGAGAAGGCAGGTGTTAATATGGAGGCTAGTGCTAGTGCTATCTGCTTCCTAGTGGGAGAGATCGTACCCCGTGGGTGAAGAATAGCCAACCGCGGGGGGCTATTTTAGGGTGAGATTTCCGCACTTTGCCGTCCGAAGCTTTCTCTACCTTTGACATTTACGGTTCGCTTTGGGAACTAGGAACACTCCCCTTGTAAATTGAGAATGGATTATCCTATGCGCTTGTTCTAGTGAGATTCCTTTAAACTGTTAAATTAAATAACTTTGTTTTTTGTATCACAATTGTATTTTATTTTACGCGACAGCTGTTTCATCAACCTATGTTGACATCATCAGGTGTTACAATAATATATCAAATGTCAAATTTTCGTGATTTTTAAATCTTTATGTGTATTTGTTCCTATGTCAATTTGAATAATTTCATTGATATATTTTTGAAGTTCTTGCTGAAAATGAGTTAGGTACCTAAATATTTTAGTTAAAAGAACGGTTAGTTACTATTTTTAGGAGAAAATATAATTAAATAATAATAATAATAAAACAGTATACATTATACATTATACTCGTACATATTATAGAGTCAAAAACGATGAAACATAATAAATTAAAAACGATAAACACAGGAAGTACATAGATTACATTAATAGGAAAGGTGACAAAAGTTGAAGGTTTTAATGTACTATATACTAATGGGGAATAAGAAGGAATTTGGTTATTATAACATTTAGTTTACATTTTTTGGCCTTTAAAATTTCTAAATTTTCTAATTTCTCTAATTTTTTAATCCTTTAAAGTTAAGGAACGACATGTGTTTGTAAAAAGCACAAATAAGTCTCGAGTGAAAACACAATGTATAAAAAAATATTCAATATGAATCCACAAGACAAGTTTGTCTTTATTTATTCTTGCGATGGCGAAAATGGAAGGGTTCTTTTAATTAGCATAATAAATATGCCATCTTGAAGTATAGGTTATTTTGTCATTTTTGATATAAAATAATTACGTTTTAATATTGAATCTTTTGAATCGGATTGTATTAAAATAATCGAATTGTATTAAAAAAATAAAATAAGCGAAACCGGTCGCCGTTGAAATAAAGACAAACGTGGAAGTAGTTATAAAAAATATCGTTTTATCTAATTTTTATTTAAAATGAACTGTCATCAAGAGATTTCAGTTAAAACATTTGACTCTCTTAAAATAATCGATAATGATAGATAAATGTCTTGTGCGTACTATACGCAAATATTAAAAATGTTTTTGACTCGATCGAAAAAGTTTAGCGAAATACGGGCAATTTATTAATAAACTTTTTTAAATGTGTTCTGTTTGGTTTTTGTCAAATAATATTATATTAATGCAGATAATGCAAGTAGTAAAAAGTGGATGGTGCAAAGTATGGGTTTGGAGGATTGAAGAGTAGAAATCAAAGAAGACTGCTACGGTCATACCTGTGAGTATGAGCCCCACCCCACAGAAACTCGGACAAATTCTTATATTACGAGTATATAACACCTACCATTCAATTATATTGTTTACGTGCACAGCACGATTCTATTTTCTTTATACTTTCTCAACAATTTAATGTTACGTGTCCGAACCGGCCATTGAGCACGGATTAACTGGTCTGCATCGGTAGGGGATAGCTAATAGTCTCAACACTCAACACGAGTGTCGGAGAAATGTTACATTCAATACACATCTATACGCACAAGCATTTCATTCAAAGGAATTATGGCGGTGGTTTTTCAACAGAAGAAAACACGTTGAAAAGCATACTGTCTCTTGGTTCTCCCGAACGCGTTTTACTAAAAGGCGAAGGCAATAGAATGAAACGGATTAGTCATTTCAAATTGTAATATATATTTTCAAGTTTCAATCCTAGGGTTTGCAGCAAAGTCTAATATCTTTGGTGGTTCTTGGGATGCCACTTGGGTATTTTAAATGTGGTAGTTTCCCGTTGCTTTCCACAGTTTGTATACAACAGGTTATTTGAACTCAATAACTTTAGTCCATTGTTTTGGCCGAAACACTATGATATTTTAACATTATAAACTGTTAAATTATAAACTTTGTTAACTGGTTAAGTGACATTTGATATACTAGTACATATTATTGTAACACCTGATTATGTCAACATAGGTTGACGAAACAGCAGTCGCGTAAAATAAAAATACAACTGTGACACATAAAACAAAGTTTTTTTTAATTTAACAGAGTATTATGAATTACTTTACACAATTTTTAGTTATTGATTCCCACGATATGTGATAGGGGTAGCTTGCCTATTTTCATTTTTATTGTCACGTGAATTCCAACAGACTGAAAACAGCGTGAGTTTTTTTTCACACTATCATCGTCGGGAATCGAACCCGGGACTTTCAGTGTGGTAATCACAGCTGTTGTCCCTCGGTCACGATAATATAAAGACTGTAGACCGGGTAATCTAAGATCCCAGAACTGATAAGTTGAGTAAAATGAAAAGTACCAGCCCGACCCCCCCCCCCCCCCACACTCGCTAGATCAATTTTACGGCGGAATTGATGGGGTGGTGTGATCATCGGCGGGAATAACCGTGACAGCGGTGTATAAATAATGCCTCCTCTACCCCCACCGTCAACAGGGCCGGGGCTGCGGCGGGGACAAGTGCCATTACATCACCAGACGGTATTTAGGGGGGATTTGGCCGCCTCGGGACAAAGGGTTGACCCGTTCCTTGCGAGAGAAAAGAAATGCGCGTCTTTTATAGCCAACACGACACGTATTACGCAGATACTTCACTCCATAAGAGACATTTGGGACTACCTCCAAAGGTTGTGCTCTTGTGAAAAGGGCTTATTTTAAAGATTTCCCGCGTTTAGTTACATATATGATTGGATATATATTACAATAACTATCGTTATTATAATGAAATTTAAAAAGGATCACTAAGATGCTTTGGACATACGAATGGATGGGAGAAGAATGATAAAACATTGTATACAAGCAGTGTGAATGGATATCATATATGTTAAATGTTTTACATGCTTAAACTAGAAGAATGTACTTTTAATACCATATTTATGATTGTTTTAAACATATTCTACTTATCAATAATCTCTTGTTCGTACATCTAGTCAAAATTGGGGATCAAATCAAATCAGTATATTATCTCCACAGACAACACAAACAATATTAATGTTTAAGGCATCTATTGATTCCAGGTAAAATATAATATATACAAATATAATACCAGGAATTCTGCAATTCTGGAAGCAGCGAAATTAGAAGCAATTCTGGGAAACGACGGAAGAATGTTTATGGATGATAAGAGTGTGCAAGATAGATGGATGAATTATTAGAAATGTACGGTAGTGACATAACAGTTGACGAGATTGCCAGAGAAAATATAAGTGCGGTGGACACAAATGAGGTTAGTAGTATAGAAGAGATAAGCGTGAATAAAATTAAGATTGCATTGAAAATGATGAAAGGTGGTAAAGCTATTGGATATGGTTGTGTTGCCATAGAGTTTGTCAAGAGTGGTGGCTAGGTTATTCTTGCATGGCTATGCGGAATCCTTAACCAGTGTATGGATGAGAGATACATTCCGCTAGACTGGAGGAGAGCGGTTATTACGCCTCTATACAAGGGTAAGGGATCTCGATTGGACTGCGGAAACCACAGGGCTATTAGTCTGCTGAAATGAAATGAATACGAAAGACGTCGATCTCCGAGGAGACCGCGTTCAGCAGACTAAGCAGCCCTTCCTACCGGTGTCACCAGAAACATAATGGTTATGGCGACCGGTAGGTAAAAGAATCCATGAAGTCGCTGTCGAAGATCAGGGACAAAAATATTTTTTATCGAAAAACAAGGGAAGATTGTCCTCGTAGGTCTCAACTGCTTACCTTTCTGCCTCCGACTACTCACGTGGCGTGATGGATAGTTATTAAGAGAAATTTCAACATAACCCCGGTATAAAAAAACTGTAATTAAACTGCGAAGGTCTCCAGGTTCAGGGTGGAATCAGTCCATCGGATGCTCCTCAACAACGCGGGTGTATTTTTCACTCATCAAACAAGAAAATAATAGTAATAGTTGAAGCAGGTCAATATTTGTTCAATTAAGAGCGACCCCAGTCAAGAGGGGCCGGTTTAGGCCTAACATGACTTCACGGAGCAGCCAACAAACATTGGGTATTGTATAAAATTAGTTCCATAGGTGAAAAAGGTTATTTATTTTTGTCTCAATACAACTATCTATAATATTCAGATAAAAGTGAGACTTGAAGTTCGGCGAGTGGCTGTAGATTCCGGATATCAAATAAGCACGTTGTGATATTAATAGACACAGTCCGTCATTTTAATAATACTTGAATACTTGAAACACATTTCTTTCTACGTAATACAGCGCTTGTTCTATCATTAGGCACACGATTTAGTGAAACGGCAGATACCACCTCCGTCTATTTGTTTTGTGTCCGGCAAATGGCGTCTCCAAATGATTACTATAGCAATTATAGTTAGAGCTATGTAAATATAATTAAAATAGTGTTTATTCTGATTCTTACTCCTTAGCAGCTTCCTTAATTGAAGACTACAGGGGAAAAACAAGGAATTTCAGTAGAAGGTTAATTTGAATAAATTGAGAATAAAGCTAATCAAAGTCTATATATTTCTTAGCAATTAGCAATCGATTATCTGGCCATAGTCGATGACACAGATGATTTTTGAATATGAAAATTTTACTGTGGATAGATACGTACAAATGCCGCTAGATGGCATTATTACATTTATTTTGAATTTTAACTGACATTCCTTGTTTTTCCCTTGTAGTCTTCAATTGTATTTATAATAGTTATCGATATTTATGAAAGTAAAAATAGTCGTTAACAGTGGAAATTTAGTACCAACCCTGATGTTTGGAAGTGAAGCATGAAACTGGCGGAAGAAGTGTGAGAATAGAATAAATGCGGTAGATATGATATCCCTTAGACGAATGTGTGGAAAATCTGTGTATAATGAAAATATATTAAGTGAATGCGAATGAAAGTGTTATGAACAAAATAATAAAAGGAACCTTATTAAGATGGTTTGGACACATAAAAATAATGAATGAAGAAAGTAAGTAAGTAACTAACTAACCATCACGCCGTCTCACCGAAGGGGTAGGCAGAAAGAATGGACAACCACACTATTCTTTCCTGACATATTTCTCTCGCTTCCTCAATATTCATACATCGTGTCATGCACGCGCGTCGATGTTTCAGACTTCTCACGTGGCCGACATTCAATATTTGATTTATTTGATCGTGGCACGTCTTCTTCGGTCTTCATTTCATTCTTTCCATATGTCCAAACCATCTCAATGACGCTTTCATTATTTTTAAAAGAATAGTAAAAAAAGTATGTGTTAACAAGATAAAGGGAACTAGAAATAGATGAAAACGTGAAACGATCAAATAAATCAAATATTGAATGTCGGCCACGTGAGAATTTCAAATGCTGATATAAGGAAAGAATGTAGAGCGGAAGAAAGTATTATGAACAAAATTATGAAAGGATCAGTGCGTTGGTTCCATCATCCATGGAACGCATAGATGAAGGAAGAACGGTTGAAAAAAGTATACGTTAACGGTGTGAAAAAGTGTATGGAGACCAAACGAATCAAATTGTAAAGGTCGAGTGTGTTAGAAGTGCCCCGCAAGCAGAGAGGAGCGCCGGCCATCTGCGCTCTCCGGAATCCACGATTAGAAATCTAAATGTGTCCATACCGTTGCGTTGCACACATTCGGCCGGCGATCCGTCAAAATGAATGTAATTATTCTGGTATTTCTGGAGCGCGTTTCGTTCGCCTCCCGCCGAAGTAAAAATATTCCCGAGAAATACTTGCGAAGATATAAATAATACAACACAACACGGGCACTCGGACTGCTTAGACATATAGGAGTCGTGTCCGCTGATACTCGCGCACCTGCGGGCCTCGCGCGCACTCCGTACCTTGTCTAGCTAGAGACCTACTGCGGGACTGGCGATAGATTACACTAATTCATTATTAAAATGTGGCTCCATCGCAGAATGTTGCGGATCTCATGGACTGACATGGTCACCAACAATGAGGTGCTGCGTAGAGCCAGAGTAGGAAGATAATTGTTGTCTGATGTAAGGTCCGGAAAGATGGCATATTTGGGACAATTCTCCGCAACGAGAAATACGGTCTGCTGCACTCAATCATGAAAGGGAAGATAGTGGGTAGGCGCGGTGTGGAAAGACCCCAGATGTCGTGGCTCGAGAATATCAATGAGTGGATCAGAATTCGGAGGGTGGTGGAGTTATTCTTGCTAACACAGGACAGGGAAGTCTACACCAGAGTGATAGCCACCGTCGCGGGGGGACCTGACATGGCACTCCGAGGAGAGAAAAGATTCAAATGATAACCATCTTCACAATTAGACAACTATATGTCTACTTGATCCTCATTCCTGGTACTTGTACCTGCGGTAACGCAGACATCGTTCTTCATTCTGTCACGCCGAAGCAACCTGCCTTTGGTGATACCGGAAGAGCAATTCGGTCGTTGAATTTAATGTCAGTGAGGCAGTGTTCATAAACAATATATGATCAATTCTAGATGGAGTAATGCCTCACTGACGTTGATATATTGTATTTGGGATCCTTTAGATTTATGTTGTTCCTTATCATGCAAGTATATTCAATAAAATTTCATTTTGTTATTTTTGTTCAACTGTTATATGTCCAAACGAGTCGCCCAAATGTTGTTCCCAAAATAAATAAATAGCTATAGGGGTATTAAAATAAATATTAGTATAGCATATCAATTTTACTTATATTAATGATGCTTGAAACCTTCAAGAATAAATCGTGTACGAACAAGGGATTATTGATTATTGGGAAGTTAAAAATGGTAAATACCATTAAAACCAATTCCTGCAGTTAAATATTAAACATAACATATAAGATACACAACCCAAAAGACGTTTTCCACGCGAACTAAATGACGAATCTTTTATTTAAAAGAAAGCATAGCTTAAAATAATTGCGCCACGTAGCGCAGCCTAGGCGAGTATTCTGGGCGGTGATGACTCCCGTACCCAGTGGTATCAGGAAAACCCCTTTTCTCGGAAAATCCACTGAGTCAGACGCGTCCCGAGGTGGACTCGGCCGGCCCTCCGCCAGCGGGAGAATGAAACAGTCCATCGAAACGATTATTCCTTATTACACCATCGATGTGACACTGTGATTGGTACTTGGCCCGTTGGAGAAAACAGATACACAGCATTTAATTTTACGCTCAATCGATACACTATCGGCTATTCCCCAATTACAGTGGAATATCTTCGAGAAAATAAAACAAAACACGCTTGTATCTATTTGTAAATAAATGGTATTATGAAATAAAGAAGAAAATTACTACTTTTTCACACTTCGAGTTGTCATCGCAAACAAAAGCCTATACAAAGAGCTAAGATGGCATTACACAATAGCGTTCTTGTAACGACCGTTACGTATAAAGGTGAAGCATGGAACTAGCAAAAGAAGGATGAAAATAAAATAAATGGAAAAGATGTGAGATCTATTAGATGAATATGTGATAATTTTGTATATGATAGCGTATCAAATACAAATAGAATAATTAATGCAGAGCGAATGACTGTGTTAGGAACAAAATAATAAAATTGTCATTAAGATGGTTTTGATATACAGAAAGAATGAATGGTAAGGAAAGTATATGTGAACGATGTACACGGAACAAGAAATAGAGAAAGACCGAGGAAAACATGGCACGATCAAATCAAATGAAACGAGAGAAGTATGTCAGGAAATAACATACTATTATTTAGTCGTTTAGAAGAAAATATTCCGACTCAATGATAGTTAACATTAGATATTTGAGGTAATATTGTTTTACTTTCTGTTCCGAAATCATAAAACATGCGCTCATAACATACCATATCACACTTCTCCTTCTTGCTTTAGAATCGGAGGTTTAACAAAATCATAGCTATTTTTACTTTGGATGCAGAGAATAATTCGTTTTCCTTATATTTTATATTAGATAAACAAACTCTACAACTATCTAGACCTGACTGAGAACGCGATACGCAACATTTAGTTTTTAATTAACAAATAAATTAATTTAAACATATATGTATATAATGACAGGGAATTGAGACGAGGGCTGAGACACCATGATAATAAATAAAATACAACTCCCAAGAACCACAGAAATTAAGACTCTCCGATCCATTGCGGCAACGGGACAGAGTGAGAAATTCCGAAATGAAGATTTGCTTTGTCGAATAAACTGTGCGATGGGGAAGACTGAGATGACGAGTGATGAGCAAAGTGGTAAATAAAGTAGTAAACAGGCAGCCGACCTCAAGGAAAACCACCGAAAAAATGACGAGACACAGTTTTAATAAAGCAAAATAAGAAGAAGAATAAAGACACAGAAAATAAATTTGTCATAATAAATGAAATAGAGCCCATTAAACTCTTGAATAACTAGAATTCACGTGCTCTAAAACAATAATAATTATCGTAACCTTTCAAAGCATTATCTTTTCGGAATCAATAAAAACAAACGACCAATTCGTCGAATACAATTCCCAAAAATGAAATACAGTGCAGACATATTATTTGTAAAACTTTATCCATTTGATATGTAATCAATAAGTTCCGGTCGCGGCTTTACACAGCTTTGCTCGCGAGTGGTCGTGCTCGTTTCCACGGGTGGTCTGACTTGATGCTGGGCGGGTTGCGGAATATAATAATTAGTTTCAATAGGCATATCAGTTCACTTAAAACATCTACGGCCAATCAAGCACACGAATCCGGCGACCTTGGTGGAGGTTCGCTTGAGGGCCGAGTAACCTCGCGATACGCGGCGTAATCCCTGCTCAGCGGCGGATTCCTTACAATACTCGGGATACTGCTAACAAAAATTTCATTATTATAGAATATAGCTAACATATCTCGGCTATTTTCTTATTAAACACGTCCATTTTGAACACGACGCGGAAAATAGAATGAATGCCGAATAGCTCAAATGGCGTATTATTTTCGGAGTAGTTTGTGAGAACAAAGAACTCTTTAGTTTTTCACTTTTGAGACCAGGTATGCTCTACATTCGAAATGCTGGAGTGTAAGGTGCCAAGAAGAACAGACACTGCTTGTGACAGAGATGAGGACGTTGAGGCGAGCTGCTGGAGGGACCGAGGTAGATAAAGTAAGGGATGATTATATCCGTAGGAGCTTCAAAGTGGCGCAAAATGTGAGGGGTCGGCTGCGATGGCACAGGGATGTGCGTAAATGGGACGAAGAGTGCAGCGTACAAAAGCTCATACAACTTGAAGGTGGCCGTGAGAAATGACACGAAATCCCTGCAAATCAATAGCGGAATGGTCCAAGACCGAGAAATCTTGGAAATGGCTAGAAGAGAAGAAGATATGCACAAGATAATCTAACAATCTAATTCTTATCAGTGATAGTGGTCCTTTTGTCAGAATATAATTATTTTTCGCTTGAATCTCGGATTCGAATACTTTTTGTAATATAAATAGGGAGCCGAGCGCCACTGAAGGTAACGTGTTGGTAATCTGCGACTGACCGGGAAGGTCAAGGCGTTGCGTGAGGCCCGAAGGACGAATGTAAATCACCGAAAATTCGCACCGTTCGGGGCAATTTGTTAAGTTCCCTACCCGCGTGGCATTCTTATCGAGCCGCGGGCGGGACTTGTTCCCTTCTACCACACTCAATCCGTTATGCGGTGACAAATGGCTAATACCATTTTGCAACCCCCTTTTCATTAACCTCGCAGTAAAGAGAACGGGCAACTTGATTGCACATGGATCGGGTGAACAATTAGACACAAATAGTCTGGAGGGATGTTTTGAAGGCGATATAAGGCAATGAAAATATGATAAGGCGCTGCTTCTGACATATTTCTTCTGGTCAACTAGCCATTAAATCGAATATGAAATCCAGCGGCTAGACTTTCGACAGCCAAAGAATGTATTATATAATAAATGGCCGATCGTGTGGCCACTGCGCGCTCCGAAGCGTTGTGTCGGCAATGTATAAATCACGTGCTGTGGTGATTGCGTGCAACCAGGAGCTCGCGGAGCCGCGCGCCCCCACACACGCCAATAATTTTTCTTGCCCCCACACACGCCAATAACCATTCATCACAATAGATCGATATACACAAGTAGAAATTTTCTAAAATTTATTTAGATTCTATAAAAAAATAGTAATGTTGCCTCCCTTCCTCTCTCACTGCTGTAATAAACAAGAAAATATAGATATGCATGAGGTATGGACGTTTCTTTCTACAAAAAAGAGAATCGAACTAACTTTTTTCAGCAAATAGCTTATTACAATATTTTGAATGTATACAAATACTTGTAGACGAATACTGGATTTTACCCATTGCGGATTATCAATTCAAAGATTAATTGTATCTTAATAGAGACGAAGATGCAAATTGGAAACAGAATACGGTGATCGAGGCGTTTACAGGACCTATGACCCCTCATTGGTTGGGTCAAGCGCACGCTCTATGTAATACAACATTTCCGATTCCACTTTTTCTTATGACCACCATGTCTGACAAATTTTTGGAAGTTGTATATATGTTAATCTGTAACACCACACTTCACATGGTAGTTTTCAATCTACACACTAGCGCCATCTATAAAGATTGGATTTACATCTATGAAGATATTGAAAAAGCTTATTATACCAAATAAGTAATAATTTTATTTCCTTAAAAAATCACAAGAATCTTATATTAAAAATAACATAGTTACTGAAGTATTAAATTGTCACGATTTCCAGGCCAAGTTGCCCTTGGGGCTCTTCAGATCTCCCCTCTCCCTCCCCATAGCCGACCCTCATCAAGAAGACTGACTGATCCTCCTGTGACAGTCGCGGCATTTAAGAAAGGTTTATACAATTTACTATTCCGCAGTAAAATATCCAGAAATGTCTGTCAATACTCATAGGTTTGGAGACGGCTTCTAGTGCGTTCCTTATCATATCCGTAGATAAATAAACATACATAGTATAGATGTTATCGCGTCAAGTATCATAGTATACCGACTAGGTAACATAAGTAACATACCGACCGTAATACTGTATGATATAATACTAGGTAATAATAAGCAGCCGATCCGATATGACAAATTAAAATATGAATACGCGAGTAATACATAAAACTGATAAAACTGAAAACGTCTGTTTCTAGAAGTTTTATTACATTTTATGGGAATGATATGTTTCCTCTTGATAAGGCACTATCAAATAATCTGGTAACATTTGATAGTACCTACCTCAGCAAGGCGAAACATGTTATTCGCATTAAATATAAAAAGCTAGAATGGCAGTGAACAATGGTGTTCTTCTACCGACCCTTATGTATGGAAGCGAACCATGGAACGAAAAATGAGATCTCTTAGACGAATGTGTGGATACACTGTGTATGATAGAGTGTCGAATGAAAATATAAGAAGTGAATGCGGTGCGAATGATGGTGTTATGAACAAAATAATGAAAGGATCATTATGATGGTTTGGACATATGGAAAGAATGAATGAAGAAAAAATGGTAAAAAATTATGTATTAAGGATGTAAATGGAACCAGAAATAGAGGGAGACCGAGGAAAACGTGGCACGATCAAATAAATCAAATATTGAATGTCTGCCATGTGAGGAGTCAGAGAAATCGACGCGCGTGCATGTCACGATGTATGAATGTTGAGGAATCGAGAGAAATATGTCAGGAAAGAAAAGTGTGGCGGTCCATTCTTTCTGCCTACCCCTTCGGGAGACGGCGTGATGGTTAGTTGGTTAGTTAGTTAGTTAGTTAATATTATTATAATAATAATTATTATTATTTTATTAAAAAAACTCCTTTGATCATTACAGCGCGAGCCAAATCCTGTATAAAACATACGAGCCACATAATAAAACCTGTCTAACACATACGTTCTTCGTTCGTGTTAATTATTTAATATGGAGTTTTACATCATTGTACAAGAAACAAAAATTATGATTATTTTATGTTTCTCATAAGTTTGACGATTTATAATGGTTTCACTTTAACGATCATTAAAAATATAATAGCAATAAATACTCAGTATGGAGTAATATTATTTTCAGTAACCAAGAAATAGTGAACACAGCGGGCCGGGAGTAATGATTGAGATGAAAGCCCCCCCCCCCCACCCGGGAGCGGGTTGTGTACTCGTAATAATAAAATAATAACAACCGCGGAACAAAGGTGGAAAGGTCACGTGCTCCACCCGCTACCCGCTCGCTGAACGCGGAGCACGGAAATCCCTCGACTTACGGCGGCGCGACGTACGAACATGATCTTTAAGCGTGTACCATTAGCTTAGGTGTTATTAATTTACTGTATCGACTTGTTGAGTCTCGTGCGACTTCTGTCTGCAATAGGTATAATACTGTGAATTTCCTATCTTTCGGAGTAGGTCTTCTGCTGGGACATATGGATTTCGAGCTGATTCGGGGCACTATTGAGAATCCCTATGTTCTGGAACAAATGTCTTTTTGTTCCTGATAGTTATCTGCGACAGCGTCGACATCAATTTTTTGCTCCGTCGCGCTGAACCAACCTGCCTTTGGTGATACCCAGTAGGATGAGCAATTCGGACGTTGAATCTAATCGTCTCGGATTTTGACATTTTGAGTGTCCGTGATTGATTTACATCATAAACGTATATTTTTTTTACTTTTCTTTCTTCATTCATTCTTTCCATATGTCCAAACCATCTTAATGATCCATTCATTATTTTGTTCATGACACCATCATTCGCACCGCATTCACTTCTTATATTTTCATTCGACGCTCTATCATACACAGAGTATCCACACATTCGTCTAAGAGATCTCATTTCTACTGTATTTATTCTACTTTCATCCTTCTTTTGCCAGTTCCATGCTTCGCTTCCATACATAAGGGTATGTAAATAAGAGAATGGTAACTAAATAACATATCGCGTTATTCGGTTGAGGTGGTGACCCGCCGCGCTGCGAGCGGAAGAAATCTTGCCCACGGTGACAGTGTTCAGGACATATTTATTAAATAATTAATACGAATGAAAACGTCTCTTTTATTATAGTTTGTGGGAATGACATGTTTTGCCTTTGTAAGGAATTATCAAATACTTATTTATTATAGAAACATGTCACATGGCGCTTGTGTAAAATAACGTACTCCTAACTCGAGGGAAGACTGCGGCGAGAGCGTGCTATTCGCTAACCGGGGTAATTGGTCCATGTTTTTCTGAAAGGTCAGACGGATCAGATGTTTTAATAACTCGGAGATGCCGGGAGAGGCGTACTCTCTTGTTGGGGTGGGCGAACTTGCGGAGGTGACGAAAATTTTTAATACACTGATCGTTCAACTGTTTTGGCAGAATCTGATTTTCAATTAAAAGAGGTTACAAATATCGCAGACATTTTCTCTAATAATATGCATACCAGACATATTCGTGAGCGAGGCTTGCCTTAGACCTTTCCATATTGTGGCAAATGTTCAATACAAAGGATAAATGTCTTGTTTATAAAAAAATAAGCCATTATTCGATTAATTCCGCCGGTACTCGGTTGCGAGGGCGAGCTACCCACTGGAGTAGAACATATTCCGGTAAACACGGGGTGGAAATGGGGAGAAAAGGGGCGCATCTCAAAGGATCAGGAGTTTCCAGGAAGGAAAGATTTATAAAATACTCTATTCAACACCAGGTGGAATATACAAAAATCTCGCTGGTTGACAAAGAGTGCCATCAAGGAAATAAGCTCTTTCAATACAAAATCCATCGTCTGTAACACATCATCATATTCGAGGAATTACATCATAGTCTTTGTATGTTATGTTATTGCTATGTTTCAAAAATGAAATAGATCGAATTTCAGTTGTTGGAGCATTAATTTAGGATAAAAACGAAGGTTATTTAACAGAATAGTGATTCCTTAAAAAAAATCACTGCTTATGTACGGCTACTTGTTTACCACGGGAATGTTTCGATATCAAATAAGAAGGGTTGAAATAAACATCAGTAGCCCAACGCGAATAGCAACTCGTCACATGTATAACAGTACCCTACAGGAGCAATGTAAATTGATGTTATTTTTTCTCTAAAAGCACAAAAACCACGGTGGTCTAGGATATATTTTGTTGAACATCCGTTCCTCCCGCACACATGTCAAATATGTAGATCAGTAACAAGTAGGGCTTACAAAGTGTTATAAGTACAATAACAGTATCAAATTATATATATATATATATATATATATATATATATATATATATATATATATATATATATATATATATATATATATATATATATATATATATATATATATATATATATATATATATATATATATATATATATATATATATATATATATATATATATATATATATATATATATATATATATATATATATATATATATATATATATATATATATATATATATATATATATATATATATATATATATATATATATATATATATATATATATATATATATATATATATATATATATATATATATATATATATATATATATATATATATATATATATATATATATATATATATATATATATATATATATATATATATATATATATATATATATATATATATATATATATATATATATATATATTTATATATTTATATATATATAAACTCAGGCGTTAACACTGTGTTTTAATTCAGAAAAAAACGATAAATTATAATAATTCATTAATATTAAATGTCTAGGAAAACCAACGTTTTCTGGTTGTTTATAAGTTCAACTAGGACTTTCCCATATGAAAAATATAATGAAAAATCACTTGTGAAAGAAAAGGGAACAGGTATAACTCTCAGTAAACATAAGTGTTCCTCATTTTAAAAACAATAATAATACTGAGTTTCATACTAATGCCCAAGCAATATAACATTTTATCAACTTATTTAACCCCCAATGCGCGGCTGGCTTCATTACCAGTAGAAACAAATTATCTCTACATATACTACATTTGCAGCTCAAATATGGTAGATTGCCCCTATTCAGAATATTATTTATCAGCATAATTATAAAATTTAATAGCAAGGAGCTAATATATAAACGTTTATAGCACACATTAACGAATGAGTTTGAAATGTAGTCTGCCGCAGTTTGAAACCTTTTTTTTACTGTAAATGCAAGCCAGCGCGCAAAAGGGATTAAGCAACAAGGATTGTAACAAGAGAGAAACTACAATGGCAGCATGAAAAACGCGACAGTGGACGTGTTAGAGCAGGGGCAGACCTTTTTTCCTCTCGATCCTCCTCGGCTTAGCGAACTCCACCTCCGCCTGGGGGATCCTCTCTGCCGGCTGCAGCATCTCGCGGCTGGGCACTACCACTACCGCATCAGCGGACCACCTCGGGGGCACTGCCGGTCCCAACAGCCCACTCTGGGGCTCCACTCCTCCGATGTGACCCGCTGTTGTTGAAACTAATGTGAGGGATATACCAATATTCACAGTTTAGGGAAAATATATGTTTTGTGACTTATTATTTATTTAGCATTACGTGCAAAGAAGGGTCAATAATTAAATATTTCGCGACTTTTATCGTTGTTTTAAAGAATAAAATCGACATGAAACAAAATTCAGGAAAAGGAAATTGGATGATAGTTAATAAACTGCACTGACACGGTATCTATTGCAAAATAAATTATTTTCTGGCAAATATTGCAGTTTCATTATCTATAACGGAATGACATTTTCAATGTGTGTTTTAGACTAATTAAATAAAATACTTTAGAGCACCAAATAACTGCAAATCACGCGTGAGATAAAAAGAAAAACCAGATCAGGCGGTTGGGCATCCAATGAATTATTTTAAATAAATCACGAAGTTCTAATCAAAACAAATTGCTACCGAGTGAGCGTACTAATATAATATTTTAAAATGGGAATGTTGCAGTGAAAGGTATAGGAGTATAGGACACGTCTCTCATTACATGAGCGCGATGTCCTGGACTGAGCGGCTCCGCGGACGAAAACAAACCGTTAGCGGCTCTGTGGAGAGCGGGACCACCTGCCTCAGGCGAGTAGGGCGGCCGACTGAGGGAGGGCCACCCCCGCCCCGGGGGATGGAGCCCGGAGGGGGCCGGGCGGGGGACGCAGGCGCCGGAGGCCGCCAGAGAGGCGCAACCGAGGACCACAAGTGCATCATTTATACTACTTTTCTATATGTGAACACTTTTAATTGGATATATTCTGTTCATTTTATAAGTACTTCTTCTTCTTCTTCCTAGCCTTGTTTTCCTTTCCAGGACTCTCTGTCCTGGGTAGGTGGGATCCGGCTTCTTTTGAGGACTCCAGTTGGTTAGTCCCATTCACTTCAACTTGAGTGTACCACATCCTCCGGATTACTAGTCCGTGTCCGATCCGTTTGTTAGTTCAATATTATAACTAACTAACTAACCATCACGCCGTCTCCTCGAAGGGGCAGGTAGAAATATAGTATCGCCACACTGTTCTTTCATGATTTACTTCTCTCGCTTCCTCAACATACATCGAATCATGCACGCACTCTCTTCTTAGCATTTAATCGAGTCCGTGGTGAAAACTTAATAAATTAAATAATCAGGGCCTCAGTGCGATATTCAAATTCTTGGGTTGAGCACCTCTGCCCCACTTCGCCTTACACAGTATAAAGCGAAGAAAGCAAATTTCTTCTTCATATGTATGTGCCGGCGTTACTTTGATACGTTCATGTTGTTCTTCGCTGGGGAAATAAATCGAGATCGCCGTTTAAATACTGTGAGGGCCGAGGGCGGACAAGTGGTGGAGCGCGACGCCCGGACCAGGCCAGTCCGCCCTATCGAACCAGCGTCATATTAACAGCAGAATGCTGGGATTTAGTTTCAACGAGGCGACCACGACCGACACACGACCAATAAAGGATCGCACCAATAAGGCTCGGGCAGCACAGTGGTCGCGGATAAACGCGCAGACTTGGACTTGGATTTGGATCTTCTGGCTTACAGAGGTTCAGCTCTAATGGCTATTCGTCTTACGTCTGTAGGAAACATTGTTGGAATGCGATTTGGTAGTTGTTTTATGATGGGGCTCCGAAAGAGGGCGAGGGGGGATTTAGGGTTTATGATAAAGTCTTACATTATTGTCAAGGAATGGAAGACCAGTTAGGTTTGGGATTGTATTTATAAAAAAAGTCTGTTCCCGAGGGGAAGATAAGAGGAGCAGTGCCTGGATGGAGTTGGGGTAGGCGTCATGCGTGAGACCATTTTGTTTGGCGGAGTACGTAGTGGGCTATCGGGGAGGATTTTTTTTTTGTCCGCATTGATTGCGGGAGGGGTAAAGGACTGAATGATGCTGGATAACTTGGTGGTAAAGGGTCATTATTTATAAGGAAGATGGTAATAATTTAGATCGTGGTTAGTCGGTCAAAGAGATGAAGTTGGAGTAGTGCAAGGAATAATAGAGCTGACATCTTGCGTACGGTATTGAAACCAGAATGTACGTTATTCGCGATGCGATCACAAGGATTGCTGGATTTGTTATTTTAAGCAATAAAACAAGGACAACATTATGATATATTTATTACACCAGAATACAATAACTTCAATACAAGTTAACCTTAAATATTGGATAGAATCGAAGTTGCACAAAGGGCCATGGAAAGGTCCATGTTGGGTATCTCACTTAGAGACCATATACCCAACGCGGAGATTAGAAAACGCATCATGTAGGGATACGCATTGCGAAGATGAAGATGAAGTGGCAGTGGGCTGGTCGTGGGTGTCGACGGGATGATGGAAGATGGAGCCAGAGGGTTACCGAATGGAGGCCAAGGTTGGGCCGGAGAAGTGTCGGGAGACAGCCAACCAGGTGGAGCGATGATATTGTGCGGACGGCGAGAAGGGCCCGGAGAACATTGGCGAGAGACCGAGAGAGATGGCGTGGGGGTGGAGAGGCGTAAGTCTAGCACTGGATGGAGAGAAGCTGACGAAGAGATTGGATAGAAAGGCGTTTATTAATTGAAGGATTCGTGCAAAGTAAAATACAAAATGTAAAGATTGATCTGGTTTATGGGGAAATAATACAAACAAGAACAATACTATTCACTGGTGAAGTGTTACCATATTATAAAAGGTTTGAATTGACAATGTAAATAATTAAGAACCAAATAGATTGTATTCCATTGTGACATCGCAGTGGAGTTCTGGTCCCAACCCTTATGTATGGAAGCGAAGCATGGAACTGGCAGAAGAAAGATGAGAGCAGAATAAATGCGGTAGAGATGAGGTAGAGAGCCCTAAGACGTATGTGTGGTAGAACGATGTACGACAGAATCTCAAATGCTGATATTAGGAAGGAATGTAGAGCGAAATAAGGTATTATGAACAAAATTATGAAAGGATCGCTGCGTTGGTTCGGACATATGGAGCGCATGGGTGAAGAAAGAATGGTTAAAAAAGTATACGTTAACGATGTAAATGGATTAAGGAGTCGAGGTAGACCGAGGAAAACATGGCATGACCAAATTAATCAAATATTGAAGGTTGGTCATGTCAGAAGCCGGAAGAATCGACGTGCGTGTATGACTCGATGTATGAATGTGGAGGAAGCTAGAGAGGTTTGCCAGGATAGAGTTGTGTGGCGGTCCATTCTCTCTGCCTACCCCTGCGGGGAAACGGCGTGATGGTTTGATGTTGTTGTTGTAAGATATTGTATTGATGAGTGAGTTTTGTCGTATCTCTATATTTTTCTTGGAAAGTTGATTGCATAAAGTATTCCAATTATTTATTGTTTCTTGAACAAATATGAAAAACTCTATATAAAAAAAGATTATGAAAGAAACAACCGTTTTCTATAAGATTTATGTTATCTTGAGAGTGACATGTCTATCCCATAAAATATAATATAACAGAAATATTGCCTGGTGAGTTAGTTTTAATAAAATAAAATGTATATATGTAAGTACGAGGAAGAACAACCCGCGTCACATCTGAAAGTAAGAAAAGACAAGATCAATCAAGATTCAGTCGGCCATTTTAACATAGCGCATATGTACACCGGACCTCCTCCGTGTAACATGTGATATTATACTTCAATACCGGAATCCGAACCCAGCATCCAGGGAAATCTCGAAAGAGATCTTTGAATAAAATATGATTTTGGCCCGAAATAGAATGTCGGTAAACAACGTAAAACAGTAAGCAGGGAATAACTCAACCGGGAGGCTGGAAATAGTCGGGGCGGGTAGCGGGTAGCGGGGGGCGGGAGGCGGGGGAGTATATTTAAGGGTAAATTAATTCAAATCTCACAAATCATTATCATTTTCCATTGTGAGTCTAATAGGTAGCGGGGGAGGAAAAGGGTTTCGAAAATACCTCGAGTAAACTCCTCGTATATCATTCTCAGAATTAGATAATTAAATATTCCATCGGTACGGAGAGTAATTTATAAATTAGTTCTATTTTCGAAAACGACCTTCGCAGCGCAATGGTACAGCGCAGTACGTACGAGTACAAGACACTTCCGACCTAGAGTAGTACCTACTCTGCCGTGTACTTACCGAGTTACACCGTAATGTACGAGTACAACATCGGTACTTCCACGATGACGGTGGCAGAGGCTCGTGTACTTAGAATATTAAGACAGGACTCCGGCATAACAGTACAAGTTGATGTTTACCATTCATATATTTTTTTATTAAAGGAACATAGAAGTTCCCGCCACATACCCGAGGCTGTTATAGGGCGTAGCGGCGTCCTTTTGTCAGCCTCGCTGGTACACTCCGTGACTTACATTTAAAGACGGCAACAACAAGGGGGTGCCGGACCCCATTTAATCTACCCCATCTTACTTCTATGCTCCATACCACCTTACCATTAATATAGCGAGGAAACGTTCCTCGAAGTGAAACTCATTCTTCATGTTAGCATCTCGAGTGGTAATGGCAGGGCAGTGGAAGCGGAGGGCAGGGCTGGCCGCGCCGCCTATATTTAGTTCCGCTGGTTTTGTCTCGAACCGACCGCCGAAGCCGCCCAACTCCCAGAACGTAACCCGAAAGCCTCGCTATAAATAGATCTGTTCCATATAACCCCTTCATCTCCGGAAGAGTTCATAATAGAAAAAAAGCAAAAACATTTTTTCGTTATCCTTCAAGGAAATTTATAAAATGTTTAAACGTTGGTTATCACTGCATCGACAACATCCATGTCCTGCGATACTCTGAAACCGATCCTTAACTCTCCTCATTCCTGTCCAATCCATTATATTCCGCAGCCAGGACAACTACCTCCTCCCGCATCCCCGCCATCCCTCTATCTTGCTGATGACTCAGCTGAAGGAAGTGCTATTTATCTCCCTTCAGGACTTGATTCAAATATTAGACGTTTCTAATCTCACCACACTCGACAACAGCTCTCTAATGGCTCTGGATCTTCGTAGTACGTCTGCATTACTGACCTTATCGGTCCATGATATGCGGAGTATTCTGCGGTATATTCCAACTGGTTCATTACGTTCACTTCTGAATGTGACGAACCGGTGAATTCTAGTAATCTATCTCTCATAGTCGGTTAATATTTTTCAGTCAACAATAAAAGCCTTGTCCGGATACAAAGGGGTTCGGGCGTAGGGTTGGGCGCAACAATACGGCGGCGAACAAAGCGCGGCTGAAACAGCCGAGCCGTTGTGTAACCGAGCCGAGCCGCTCACAGTTACCGTAATTATTGCGAGAGTTCTATTCTCGGCCGATTGAAATAACATGAAAACGTACAAGTACGAGTACTTACTCAATAACTGTGTCAATACACAGAGAAAAGTTACTCAGACATTTTGCAAAAAGCTTTAAAATAGAAAGCGTGAAGTATATATTGTTTCGGTGTAAACAATGCTAGACAAGCATTTCTAAAATAAAAACACTCGTATATACAATAAATACATTGAATAGGCAGCTTATGAAGTGCGCGGCAAAGGGGAATACTATTACGTCAATGTACGGATCACGTTTCGCGTCATGACCCATTTCCCCTTGTGACCCCTTGTGCGCTGTGCGAGGGGGGACCTGGACAAGGGACGAACACATCTTATTGCGTAATAACTCAGAGATCGACTGACGTATTCGTATACTCCCTCATGCTTCGCTTGGACTACTGGGGATCATCGGGCTGGACCATAAGTTTCACCACTTAGCGAGCGGCCCGCGCGATCCAACCACATTATTTCAATTAATGTAATTATGTACATATTTAGAATCTTCAACGTTATGAACATGGGAAGATTTGAAACTTTGAATATAATTTTCTGTCTTTACGAAGAAACCCAATATACACAATCTACCTATCCATAGTATCTTGATGTACGGCTGCGAGACATGGTGCCTATCCGAAAGAGATAAACGGAGACTAGAGGCTTTTGAGATGTGGTCCTATAGAAGACTATTAGGAATTTCCTGGAGAGACCACATTACAAATGAGGAGGTTCTCCAAAGAATCGAAGGAGGAAGGCACCTGCTCAGGACCTTGTCCGAAAGGCGTGCAAGATGCATCGGCCACGTGTAAAACGCTTGCATGCCAAAATGGAGGGTATGACCGAGGGGACAAACTCTAGGGGACGTCCACGCCGAGAGTACCAAGAGGACCTGTTGGTGGATGTGCGCTGCTCATCAAATGCAGGTTTCAAAAGAGACGCACATGACAGGGAAGAATGTAAAATAAGAATAGAGGAAATTGCTGCAAACCAATTCCAGGATTGAAACCAGAGAGAGAGAGACCTATCCATTTGTAGTGCAATTCAAATACGCCTAATTGGCAATAACCGATACACAAATAATAAAAAAATCTCCTCAACATCGACTGGATTGATTGAACTCAAAAAGAACGAGTTCGCAAGCAGTTGCAAAATAATCTGTTACAACATGTTATATTGGTATTATAGTTTTGGTATATTTTCAATAACGAGCCAGCAAGAATATCAATGACATACTCGTAGTCGTTGGAGAGCCAGAGTTGCATCGGTTGGTGCATTTCTAGTATTCATCATCATCGTCGGCTGTCCCTCGTGTTCGAAAAGATTATTCTTCTGAAAGATTGTCCTTCAAGGATGTGGGTTCTCATATGACTGAAGAATCCAATGTTTATCCCATAATTTCTGGAGAGCATGGGAAGATGTTGACAGTGGAGCCGCCGCTGTTCGCCAATCTCGGATACTTCCGTGATCCTGAGGGCTCTACTGACGGGAGGCAATACTTCCACCCAAGCCAGGCAGACTGAAGAATAGAAGCCAAACTTATAACAGGCCAGAAGAAATAAGCGGAAAAACATAGAAATCCTTCAACGACTAGCTTGGGCGAAAGATAACTAAAATAATACTCGGGGAAATCAACTCCCAACGGATGATTTCGGCATTAGGTTAGACCAGTGGCCAGCCGTAAGTTGGTGGGCAGCAACGTTTCCACATTAGACCAATATTTTTAATCGAAGATACCTGAAAACAAAATTCGAGCACATATGGACTTATGTTAAAGTTATCCTGATAAACTGTCAAAACAATGCCGAGACAACGGAGTACATGGGCTTTTGTAGTTTATAAACAAGAAGTAAAATATATTATGAAACACAAATGAAGCGGAAACACCGGCAAAGGTTTTCAGGAACTATCGACTATCGACCCTCGGAACGGAGATTTATTCCCTTCCTACTCAACCCCCCGCACATCTCACGGAGGCAGAGAATCTCAAATTATTTAGATTCTTAGAAAAACAACCCTATTGAAGGGGGTAGCGTTCGCCCCTGTCATAATACAATCGAATGGTTCCTTTCACATCCCACTGCTCTTCACTCAATACAATTCAATAGAAATTGAGTGAAGAGCAATGGGATGTTTCTTCGCTTCTTATCGTACCTTCATTTTAGGTATGTTTCGCCTACACGACTAGTACTTTACAAATCTAGACGCGCTAATTGAAAAATATGGTTTTTTTACTCAATTTTATTTAAAACAAATAAGGTTATATCGAAATTATTTTGAAAAACTACGTGTCCGTCCACAAAGTAACAAAATCACCACACCAATAAAATTAATGTAACTTTTGGTGCTTATATTATGGTTCTATAAAACTAATCAATTGAGTTTAATAATTGTATTCCCTTCCTTAGTACTGGAGCCGCGAGGTTCTGTCTCCCCTCGGAGGTTTTCAGAAGGTGGAAGTTAGAGTCAGTTTGTGTGTGGAGCACGACGTGTGCACATTATTTTCACGTGAATATTTAAACCTCTCGCGATATTTTGCGGAGGGAACAAACAAAAATCTAAGAAAAGCTCTAAAACCCATTGAATTATGTAAAACCAATAAAAATAATACAATTTTAGGCGTTACATTTCCACACGAACCAAATAACATTTTGTGAATAACGCGAAGTAAACATAAGGAGATGTTTTTACACTATAAACGTGACACGGAGAGTACACCGCGTCGCGTCGGAGAGTTTAGTTTCTATTCGAGGCGGAGCGGAATAACCATTCTGTTGCTAACGAATGATTTACTTTTACATATACTCGCAATCAATACACTGAGGCGGCGCTTTGCTCTTCTTATGAGTACAACTTTTACCCAACTCCTATTCAATTCTTATCCAAGTCCTCAATTCCTTTTAATTTGTATCATCTTAAAACTTTATCGACCTGTATCGGCGGCGTATTCATGTTCACGTTAGATCTTTCCACTGGCGGCTTTGCTGCTGCGTCTCAAACTGCCGCACACTGATGGTGCTTAGAGGGACTTCCACCGCTTACCCGGAGCTGCTATAGGACGCAAGCTTCGCTCATGCAATCTCTAGGCTCTAGGCTCGCCCTCCGTCCATGCGGGACCGACGTTAAATGTAATTTTGAACGAAACAAGAGGGACCCCTTGCCATATTTAATCTACATTAGCCTCAAATACACGCTAGTTACATTCAAAATACAGGTAATTTACAAAAGAGAAAACTTATACCCTAACACTGAAGTTTTGGCAAGGGTGGGACAAAGTCAAGATAATACGGAATAAGGATAATGAAGCAAATACAAATTGTGTAAGTATATAAAATATTTTGAAGCAACAGATCAAGCAACCGTAAAGTAATGTCAATGTCCGTTTCTATATTTGAAGCCCCGTCACCGCGTGTTGACAGCTTACTCAAACATGCTATTATAGAGGTACAAGAACTTGTCGCCTTCCCGACACGCTCGCAGGCCTGACCTTTAGCACTTCCTGAGGTATCTCGTATCCTCCCACGAGCGGGGGAGATCCGGGAGATGGGGCGGAGGGTGGGGGAGAATATAAGGTTTAAGGGAGAAAAATGCTATCGAACTCTCAACTTTGTGTTTTACAAGTTATCTTAACAAATATATAACCAAATAAAATATGGAAAAGAGTTTTTCTGTTTCGTGGATTCAATCGCGTTCTTTGTAACCTGTTTTGAATCTGTTTGGGGATCCTATAGGAGGAGGGTGTACGCACGGTTAATGCAGCTGAGCTACGCTGTATGGTATTACGAGTATTAATGTATGTTTATATCTTGATCAATATTAAGTACCTAAAAATGTTTTACAGGTCAAGGTCAATATTTGAAAACCGAATACGTTTTAAAAACCATATTATAAAAAGAAAAAGCGCTTAAATTAAACAAAAATTGATGAGCAACAATTAAATAAAAACTATTTTTCTTCGTTAACACCAAAATTAAAAAATATTTTTGAATGCGATACAGTAGGGCGGTAGGATTCAATTGGGAATCCATATCAAAATAAACACCGTGAACATCACTCAAAAATTTCCATGAAATTCGTCCGAACTTTGGTATTTCGTTTAAAAGGCTTCAAGGGTGAATGCAGGCGCAGAGGGTGGGTCCGAGGGGTAGTTTGGGGGCCGCGCCGGAGGTGGGTGAAGGGGGAAGGGATGAAGCGGAAATAAGGACACCTGTGGAGCCGACAGGGTGGATTGCACCGTTGTCACAGTACTAGGGAAGTTGATACGTTCAGAACTGAGGGCAAACCCTGCGTGTCCGTGAGTATCGTAAGCGTTGCACGCACTATTAACACGTGCGTGCAAGTATTAACGCGTGGTCCAACGAGAAGCTGCCAACACAACTGACAAGAGTTAATAACACGGCGATTATGGTGAATTGGGAAATGCGCTCGGCTAATGGAAGTATTTATTACGTAGTCCGCATGCTAAACGTACGCAGTCAGTGGTTGGTAACATCAGGTGATGGTCTAGAGCATGGGTCGGCAACCTTTTGTTGTAAAAGGGCCAAATATTTTTCATGGGGATCAGTGCGGGCCGCACTTGCAGTAGGTATACATACAATATTTATGTACAAATATTTTAGTTTTAAAAATAAAACGCTAAGTGTATATTTTAACGACATTTATTGTATTTAATAAAATCAATGAGATTTTTGTGATTGCATTTGACTTGCAAGTTTTTTAATATCAGCTTGCATTTTTGAAGTAGAGACGCGTAGTATTGCGTCTAAATGTGAATTCGATAACCGAGAACAGTGTTTGTTTTTTCGATAATTCAGAATTGAAAAAGTTTGTTCACAAATATATGTACTACCAAACATAGTAATTATTTGCTGAGCAAACCTTTTTAAATCCTTGTAGTTTTCAGAAGGCAAACTCCCATAGAAATCCACCAAATTAGTTTTTTCCTTAAAAGCCATTTTAAGTGTGTTATTACTTTGCAAATCTATCACGTTGATTTGCAAATCGCTTGGTACATTACCGATATCTACTGCAAAGGGGTTTTCGAAAATCTCCATCTTACGTGAGATCTTTTTGAAATCAGCAAACCGGTTTTCAAACTCAGTTTGTAGTTGCATTAATGCACTTTTCATTTTAGTATTTTGCCAAACAAAATTCATTCCAGCTTCTTCTACTGCTTTCTTGCAATTTGGAAAATGATCGAGTTTCCTTTCATCGATATGCTCGATAAATAATGTTAGTTTCATTTCAAATGATTTAACATCTGAATACATATTGCATATCAATTTATTTTTCCCCTGTAAACGTGTATTGAGTATATTCAGTTCGGCAGTCAAATCAGTTAAAAACCCAAGATCTACAACCCACTGGTGGTTGGAAAGTTCATGTATTGCCTTTCCTTTCATCTCCATAAAGTTACAAATTTCTTTCCTCAAATAAAAAAATCGTTGAAGTACTGCTCCTCGGCTTAGCCATCTTACTTCACAGTAATACATCACGTCACCATATTCAGCTTCTACATCTTCCAAAAACTTTTGGAACTGGCGGTGAGTAAGCCCATTTTTTCTTATAAAATTAATAGCAGATACAACGGTATCCATTATTTCTTTCCACGATAAAACTTTGCAACACAATGCTTCTTGATGGACAATACAGTGAAATGTAAATGGAACTTCCGATCCAAACTCTTGCAGTTTGCTGTTGACTCTTCCGACAACACCTTTATTATGACCGCTCATATTTTTTCCGCCGTCCGTGGTGATGCTAGTTAATTTATCCCAGCTCAAGCCACACGAAATCAGAGCTTGGTCCAAGTGGTGAAATAAATCCTCTCCCTTTGTAGTTCCTTCGAGACTGCACATTTTTAATAACTCCTCATAAACAGAAAAGTTTTCGTCAATTCCTCGTACAAATATAAGGAATTGTGCCGTATCCGACACGTCCGTACTTTCGTCCATCGCAAGAGAGAAGTAAGTAAAATACTGCGCTTTATCCTTAAGTTGTTCACGCAAGTTAGCACCCAAGTCTTCAGTGCGTCTGGTGCAAGTTCTAGCAGAGAGACTAACGTTTTCAAACATTTTTTTCTGTTCCGGGCATACTTCCTCCGCGATAGCTAAGACACAATCTTTTACAAGTTCACTGTCAGTAAATGGGCGACAATGCTTTGCAATTATCTCTGCTACTTTGTAGCTGGCACGAACAGCTGATTCGCTTTTGTCTGTTACAACTTTAAAGGTATTCTGCTGATTTTTGAGTGACGATTTCAAGTTAATGATTTTGTTTTTTCCAGATCCCCTTCAAGACACTGAAATTTAGTTTTGTGCTCAATATCATAATGTCGCTTCAGGTTATATTCCTTTACTACGGAAATACTCTTTTGACAGATAATACATAGTGGTTTTTCTTTAAATTCGATAAAAAAATATAAATTTGTCCATGCTTCATTAAAAATCCGTCTTTCATCAACGATCTTCCTTTTTTAGAAGCCATCTTGGGTGTATAAATCTGTAACAATACAGAAACATAAAAATATGTATTTATTTTTACGGAAAGAGTCATAGTTTTGTCCTATATAAAATCCTTAAATAAATACTCCCCCAGTGAGCAATATTTTTATTCGAAAAACAAAATCGTAAAATTTATGTCAAGTATACCTAAAGTACACCTTTATTGACGAGTAAACAAATACTATCGTTGTGAAAATTTTAAAAGCAATAATTATTAGCCTGAAAAACTCCATACGCATTGAAAATATCTGCCGAGAAAGAATAAATAACGCCGACGGGACTCGAACCCGCAGCCTTCTGATTGCCGGTCAGATGCTCTCGCCATTGAGCAACGTCGGCTTATTCCCATTCCGCCAAATAACTAAATATGTAACATACAAGTATTTATTCATTCAACAGTCATTGCTTTTTTTTTTCAACAATTATTTCTTATTAATTTTTTCACCTGAACCTACCAATTTTATTTTTTTGTAGAAAAGGCAATTGTAACTTCGAGTCCCGTTGGCGGTATTTATTTTTTCTCGGAAGCTATTTTTAATGTGTATGGAGTTTTTCAGGCTTATAAAAATATTACATTCATAGTGCACCTCGTCTTAAAAAGTTTATCATTGTAATTTTTTTTTAAACTGTCGTAAACTCATGGATACTTTAATATTGCATTGTTATATTCATTACTTGTAATCTTAGGAATAATATTATTATCATGCAGTAGGTAGGTACTTACCAAAAACACTAAGAGAATTCACAAAACAGATTTTATAAAAAAATAAAACTTGCAGCGAATGTAAACGCCGCGTGGGTGGGTAGTTAGCGCAGCGCGAGCGAACGAGTAGTGTTACTGGCGGTCGACAGCGGAATGATGCGAGGTGCGTGTGGCGTTCTTGCCTTCCTTCTCTTTCCCCCCGCTCCCCCTTCGCTCCAACTTCACTATTTCTTCGCTCCCTTTCTCGCTTCCTTTCACTCGATTGTGTATAATATCGTCCGTCATGTGCGTTGCGGCGAGAATCTCGCGGGCCGCACCAAGATGTCTCGCGGGCCGCATGCGGCCCGCGGGCCGCAGGTTGCCGACCCATGGTCTAGAGGACAGAACGCTTTCCGCCTGATCTAGGGGACTTGGGTTCAAGTCTGGACACCACCAGATTACTCCTACATAATGAGCTATTTTATGTCATTGGTCCAACCCGTCTAAAAAATGGAGTTACGGAATTGTTTTTCAGTTACTTGGCAAGAAATCACAGAACACAAACATTACCCAAAATACGCATTTCTGAATGATACATATACACATATTTTTTTTTTGATTTCGTGCGTTATCGAATTGTATATGTGGCGCGGATCAATCTATGCTGCATATAACGCAGTGCCCGAAAGGCCCAGTCACCTGCATCGAGGAGAACCTAACCTTTTTTTTTTAAATATTGATGGCCTGCGTTTTAATTATCAGGGCGGTGTGGATATGTTTGATTTGTGATTCTACGAAGTAATATGGCTTTATTATTAGGGGGGCAGAGATGGCCAAAAGAAGTCGAAAGTTAGATAGGTGAGAGGGGTGAGGTGAAAGAGAAATGAGTAAGAATGATAATGAAAATAAGAGAAGTGAAGTTCCTATCTGTAAGATTCCATGGACTAGCTAATAAGCATCCCGACATCTACCTTACAACTGAGGGAACCATGGAAAACCTCAGTCGGGAGGCGAAGTACCTGTAAAAAACAAATGTTAGTTATTTGTTTGCCTCTTGCAACCGATCCACCACCGTGGTTGCGAAGTCAACGAATCTGCAGAGTGTATCCTTGTTGCGGAGGATGGCTGGGAGATCTGTGATGTGGATGTCTCTTCTTTGACATTCCTTCTCCAGTTTCCATCTCTCACGCGCGAAGAGAACCTAACCTTGCTCGAGCATCCAGAAGCGCGGTCCGGCTGGCGGACTTCTGGGCCAACGATATTACGGCACTACTACCATTGACACGAGGGAGAAGACCGGTTTGTTGTTCATTAGTGGTAAAATTTTTAGAAACAGATCTAAAAATCTTATACAGAGTCTTTCCTAGAATCGATTTGACTACAAATTCCCGTCGGGAGCCGCTTGTCGTTTCCCGATGTAAGTACGGTACGCTGCTGGGTATCTCGAAACTCAAATGTTATAATATACTCGTAGGTACATACTCGCACGTTTTAGGCCTGCTAAGAAGTTTGTGTGGGAAACAATGTCGGCTGCCTTATTCGCTACGAAAACGTATTTTCAAACATTTTCTTTGTACATTCTCAAATTATGTTACAATCATTTCACAACTGATTTAATTAATTGTTACCCACGCCATCCACAATCAGAATATAAAATTAATTTGTACGTTCGAATAAGAATTTATACAAAAAAGTTTTCCCCAAGTTTTATTATTTATGGAAGTGACGTTGAGCCATACTAAGACGTTATCGCATTTGATCATGCAAGGCGAAACGTGAAACTCCCATAAATATAATAAAATATCTATAAAACACACGTTATAATCCATATTTAATATAAGATGTGAATTTTACACCATTGTTCAAATAACCAATATACTAAATTAATTAAGTAAAAATAATGCATGAGAGCATAGGATACAGTTAATAAGAATGGAATATTATTGTAATGAAGGAATATGTTTGAACGTAGGTGTCAGTATGTGTTAGGTACATTATATCGTATATTCCAAGTATTTAGCGGTAGGTATCAATTAATTTTCCCGAGCTGCCGGCACAATAACAATATTATCATACGTACATTAAAAATACCTGAAATGTTTTCATTCATATTGAAACTTCGCATATTTAACGCTAGAAAATATACTGTTTTCATTTATAATACAATAATTATTATTCAAAACATAGAAATGATAACTTAAATCCTGCTTAATTTAACATTATCACGAAACACTTACATTGAGCGAAATATTTCTACTGTTTCCCCAGTCAAATGAACTAGGCTTAACCGAGTCTAACACTCCTGCAAGCCAACGAAGTTTGGTATGGTCAGCGTATTGATAGCATTCAACAGATTTTCAGCGCCGGTGGACTGGCAGCTCCGGAGTCAACATAACAAGGAAATAATTTGGACGGTATAACCCAACCCCGGATTACTACAAATATATTTTTGGTCAATTCTTAGAAGGGCCGGTGATAGTTCCCTTTATATGAATATTGATAGCGTCACGCCAGACCTCGGAAGCAGCAAATGAAAATTGAAGGCTGACTATTATAAACGTGTTAAGTGGTTTAAACATAAAACAAAGAAAACGAGAAAAAGCTGCTTATTGTAACTAGTATCTTGTATCATGGCTGGCATCTTTGAGGTGAAGTTTGAACTACACTATATTTTTTAATTACTTTGCACCTTTGCACAGTTTCAACGCTTAATTCTTTTTTTGGACTATCGTTAAAACACGTAAAAAAGAAAACCTTTCATCAGGAATTCAGAAAATAGACTGGTGAACATAGTTAATCCCAATATCATATGACAATCTTCCGTTGCTGGCCCGAGTAACTAACTATGGTATATAAGGATTAATTGTATCTCAATAGAGACGAAGATGTAAATTGTTTTTCTGGGAACAGAATGTGGTGGCCGAGGCGCTTACGGGACTTATGACCTGTCATTGGCTGGGTTGAGCGATCGCTTTATGTTTAACAACATTCCCCCTTCTTATTCTTCGCCCCGTTTATTTAAAATACGTTGTAAGAGATGTGTACATTTAAAATTTGTTGTTACCGAGAGGTGCGAAGAAAGGATGAAACGTTTTACTACTCATCTAGAGTAATTTATACATGAGTCAATAGAACTGTACAGGTTACCCACCGCTTACCCGAAGCTGTTAAAGGATACAATGGCGGCCTTTCGCCAATTTCACAGCTTTCTTAATCCTTTTCTTAGTTATTGGTCTTTATGTTTAACTCCAATTGGGATAAAATAATCTTTTTTGGTACTTGGCACCATTGTAATGATCAACCCTCACTTGAAGAATTAAAACGCGGCGGTGTGAAGACGGGGCCGAAGCTTCCTAGTTGGATTTTAATTTCATTGTATTACATATTTCCCTGTAAGCTTTGATAAAGTATTTAGGAGCGGTCAATTCGCAAGAGAGACGCCATTTTCAGAATATTCTAATGTGTCCCGAGAACCCGTCACGTGCCCCAGACATGGAGACGATGAAGAAAGTGGTCACCCTCCCCATCAGGTTATCACTTCATAACAGTTCAATCAAATTGAATAAATACATCGTGTAAAGTTCACAACGATTGGTAACACACTATCCTACTTCAAACACATAATTATTTTCTTTACTCCGTGGCAGAAAAATTCAAATTTTACTCACAATATTTTTTTAAGCCGCAAATTTCTTATGACAGACTCGCATACGAGTATACAGCAGCTAACGAAATCCCCTCCAGACACCGTCCATCTGAAAGAACCACCTAAGAGATGGAAGGACAGTTGGACCTCATCATCCCAGGAGACATAATTTGTATCGCAAATCATCATACCTATTAAAAGAAAAAAAGGAGAAACTTCATATTCATCAATAGCCGTCTGTCATCCACTGCTGAACGTAGGCCTCATCTAAAGCACGCCACCGACCCTTATCCATTGCCGCTCCCATTCATCCATGTCCAGCAATCCTTTTCAGATCGTCGGTCCAGCGGGCAGGGGGACGTCCAACTCTACGGAATCCTGTACGCGGTCTCCACTCCAGAACCCGTCTTTCCCATCGGCTGTCGGTTCTCCGACAGATATGGCCACCGCCACTTCAGCCCGCCTATCCTCAAAGTCACCTCAGTCACCTTGGTATGTTGTCGAATAAATTCATTTCTGAATCTGTCCCTCAAGGTAATCCCAAGAATGGCTCTTTCCATGGCGCGTTTGGCGACCTTGTATCTATAGACTAGATTATTAATATGTATGAAAAACGATAGTTTTCAAGGAGTTTTATTATAATATTTATGTATGACATGTTTCGCCCTTCTAAGGCATTTTCAAAATGTATATGCACATTTTGAAAATGCCTTAGAAGGGCGAAAAAAGGTCATACATAAATATTATCATAAAACTCCTTGAAAACTATCGTTTTTCATACATATTAATAAATTAATATGGAGTTTTACATCACAGTTCAAAAAAACAATAAATACTATAGACTAGACCTTTTGTCAGTGTCCACGTCTCGGCTCCGTACGTCATAATATAGCAGAGCAAGGGGGCATACATTATTTTATGCCCCAAATTGCCGCACAGAGGCCCTTCGAAGTTCTCCTGTATTGAAGGCGATTCGTCTCTTAAATGAGGTTGCAGAAGAGATAGACCTCTTTGGATGCAATTATGGCGAATTCGTAAATGCCCTTATGATAAAGGCAGCAAGCAGATAACTGGCTTTTTCTATTCATAAGGTTCTATGTATATTTCCTTTGATATTCTTTTTTTTTCACCCTTTACATCGATTTGGCTTGCGCTGTAATGATGTAAGGAGTTTTTTCAACAAAATAATAATAATAATAATAACTAGCAAGACGCACTGGTTAAAGACTTAAGTCTTGAGGCATTGTGGTACGAGTATTTTAGAAGTGAGAACATGACTTTGGTTTGTATTCATATAACGACTAATAATTTTTTTTTTAATTGTACTTTTCATCGTACATACTTCTATCGTATACTCGTACAAACCGATATAAAAGACGGGCAAGTTTTGAAACCGTGTACATAGAAATACATAGGAAGTACCGTATACTCGTACATAGGAAATTAAATATCCTCGCCTTCAGTCACATTCGAATATTTAATATAATATTATATTCCATTCTGATTCCAATTTCCTCGTCAGATTGACGAACGGTACCCGCAGTCGTCTTTATGAGGAATGTCTGGCAGCGCGGGGTTAACCCACCACGCCTCCCCACTGGGTACACTTAACCCCCTCAAGGTCATGCAGTGGTGGCAGGGGGCGATGGGGGAAGGGGGAGGGGGAGAGATGGGGGGCAGAGGTAGTAAACACGGATATAAGATACACTCTTGATTATCCGCAATCAAATTAATTATATTATTAAATGGTTGAACGATGCGATGGCAGAATTAACTGCCATTCGGGATACACAAATACAAAATTGAAGGGACGGATCTGATATTAAATAAATACTCCGCATAACCAGGGTCCTTCCTTATAATAGCGAGATAGTTGTTTGATACAATACATCTAATACTATGAGCTGGGCTCTTGGTTACAATTAGCAACCTCTATTAACTAAATCAAGAGTAAGAGAACTAGTAAACAACACGAGGCCAGAGCCTTCTGGTTGAAAGAAACTCGAATGCTTTATATTTATTATGCTTATTGTACTCGTATGTTCCAAATTACGCACAGAGGCGCTTCGAAGTTCCCCTGCATCGAAGGCGATTCGTCTTCTAAACGAGGTAGTAACGGAGAGAAACATCTTTAGATGCAATTATAGCGAATTCGTGCATACACTTACGATAAGAGCAACAAAGAGATAACTGTCAATATCTATTTACCTTCGATGACCTTCGCGGCTAAGTGGCAAGTGCTTTGACTGCCACACCGAAGATCTCGGGTCGATTCCCGGCGATGGCAGTGTGATTGTCACACTGTCTTTGGTCTGGTGTAGAATTCACGTCACAATAAAATGGCGATAGATTAGCTACTTATCACATATCACGTGAATCAATATGATGTAAAGATTGATTCAACAAAATAATAATAATAATACCATAGTTCTATGCATATTTCTTTTAGTATTATTTTTTTCCTATGTTTTACATCGATTTGGTTCCCGCTATTCGACTTGGCCGAGATAACCAAACCACAAAGCTAAAAATAAAAATTAGACTAAGTTGGGCAGCTTTCGGACCCATGAGTTACATCCTTAAAAAACGGAAAATACCGAAACGAAAAGTCTATGAAACCTGCGTTCTGCCAGTTGGTACTTATAGTCTTGAAACGGTTACATTGTCCGAACAAAGTGCCGAGAAACTACGAGTGACCGAAAGAGCCATGTTAGGAATAACCCTAAGAGACAGAGTCAGAAACGATACGGTGAGAGAAAAAACAAAGGTCACTGACATCATCCACCGGGTGGCGACTCTAAAATGGCAATGGACAGGTTACGTAGCCAAAAGCTCGGATAAAAAGTGGACAAGAAGACTGCTGACTTGGAGACCGTGGACGGCAAAGAGAAGTGCAGGGCGACCGCAACTACGGTGGAAGGATGATCTGAACAGACACGTCGGAATAACCTGGATGCAGTCTGCACCGGACAGAGTGACATGGAAGCGAATGGAAGAAACCTTTGTCCAGGAGTTGACGGGAATAGGCTGAGGAAGAAGAAGAAGAAGATGATGATGGAAAGAGCTATTCAACAAAACAATAATAATGAAGACGCAAATTGATTTTTTAAATTATTATTAATACTATTTATAATCTACAAAAAAAAGTTTGTTAGAATAAGGGTCGGACGTCCTATAACGAAATGAAAAGATTAAGCTGAGAGTAAGGCTGTGTGACTAGAGACGAGAGGAGAGCCGAGGTGACCAGGCCAGGCCAGGATGTACAAGCGAGCAAGCGAAGCTGCGCGTGTGGTGGGCCCTCGGGCACGGCACGCACACACTCACCGCCCACGAGGCGAGCGGTGGCGATCTATAAATAGCGCGGGTCGATGATGCTGCTATGGGAACCCCTCGCAGCTAGCTGCCTGGGGTAGGGGGCGGAGGCGGCGGGGGCGCAGGCGGGGGGCGGGTGGCGCCCCACCGCCCAGAGGGGTTAGCGAGATTTTATTATTAAATATATACATATAACAATTCTAAGACTCCCGCTGCAAACTTCTCTTTTAAATGGTATCTACAGCAATTGCCGTGTGATGAGATCTAAACATTGTCCAAACCAGCTTCGTACGATTTATAACTAACAAAACATCACGCGGTCTCCCCGGAGGGGTAGGCGGAGAGGATTGACCGCCACACTGCTCTATCTCGACACACCTCTCGAAATTCCTCTACACTCATATATCGTCACATGCACACTAGTCAATTTTTACAACTTCGAATGTGGGCTATTTTAATAATTAGTTAATTTGGTCGTACCGTATTTTCTTCGGTCGTTCTCGATTTATTTTTCCACCCACAATGCTTGTATACAACTTTTAACCATTATTCTCTAATCCATTCGATCCAAACCATCTCAGGGATCCTCGTGTAATTTCAATTATGATGCAATCATCTGCGTTGCATTTTTTTCCCTATTTCGTCGTTCAGTATTCTATTATACATCGTTTTCCCGCACATTCTCAGAGATCTAATTTCTGTGGAATTTATCCTAAATAATGAAAAAAATAATAATAAAAATCTTTATATTATATATTGAGTATCATTCCACTTAGGTTCATGACTTTCGGTTTCGGCAGCTCACTTCCTTCTTTTGTCAGCTCCAAGCTTGCAAGGTTGACAATAGAACTTCATTATGATTTGTTTCTAATTTGAATCTTTCTTGTATGACTTATTTCTAATACAAAATTCGCTAGTCGAAGCGTTTTCACTACCCGCCTAATAAGTACCCTGCGATATATAATATAATTCGGCAATTTCAGGAAGGTTTGCTGCCGAGCTGCCCATATAACGCAATTTTACTCATTAAAACACACCTAAATTAAATGAAATATTAATTAAATTGAATAAAGGGCCGATTCTTCGCTGATTGTGAGTGTAAAGGGGCAAGTGAAGTTGTTAAATAATCTGTTATTTAAATAATTTTATATAAAACGTACGTTTTCCACAATATTAAATACTAAAATGTTTAAAAAATATACCCGTCGTGAGAGTGGATATTACAAATCCGGAGTCGATTGTTTGGCAGACTCTGCAGTTCTAGGGGTTTCTTTAACACCTCATATCAAATTTGTCAGTTAAATACCAGGGTGGATAAGTACTGTCCATGCAACATTTTGAATGTATACAAATACTTGTAGACGAATACTGGATTTTACCCATTGCGGGTTATCAATTCAAGGATTAACTGTATCTCAATAGAGACAAAGATGCAAATTGGAAACAGCAGCAAGAAGCAAATAAATCCTTGAATTGATAACCCGCAATGGGTAAAATCCAGTATTCGTCTACAAGTATTTGTATACATTCAAAATATTGTAAAAACAAAAACTGGTCCAAGTTATAGCATATAAATTGGAGTGACATCTCCAGGCATTATCTAGCAATATGATAATGGCGGTAGCCTTTCACATTGCGTTAATAAAAAGATCTTCTGCTTAATACTTAAAATCCAATCTTCGTAGATGGCGCTAGCGTGTAGATTGAAACTACCATGTGAAGTGTGGTGTTACAGATTAACATATATACAAATTCTAAAAAATTGTCAGACATGGTGGTCATAAGAAAATGTGGAATGGGGAATGTTGTATTACATAAAGCGTGCGCTTAACCCAACCAATGACAGGTCATAAGTCCTGTAAACACCTCGATCACCATATTCTGTTTCCAATTTGCATCTTCGTCTCTATTGAGATACAATTAAGTACTGTCCAATTAGGATCCATTCCCAATGTTGCGATCTGGTGACACTAGCAGCTCGCATACCTCTTGCACCGGGCGTTGCTGGGCCTCCCAGCTGCCCTGCCCCGCTGGTGAAATATTCCACGGAGAGGGATGGTTCCTAGAACATCTTGATCATCATCGAACGATATAAATAATGATCTCATTAACGATGGTGTTCATAGCCTCCATGTTGGTATCACCAGAGGTAATTGATTTTGCACGTTGGGATATAAAACAAGTGTCGAAGATATTCTCTAAGCAGTAGGCAAGCAGTCAACTATTGGTCCCCAGCATGGGCGAGAGGAACGTGCCGGATAGAAGCAGGCATCGACAGCCGCCAAGCTCCCTCTCACACAGGCACCCCTGTCCCAAGGACGCGGAGGCCTATGTACACAATGTAACGATATTACATACAAAAAAGCAATAAGTGTGCGAGTGATATTCGTATAGGTGAGGAGCGGATCCGAAGGCTCCGTGTCCCGAAATAGCTCGCGACGATCGATACACCCGCGGCCGCCCCCGCCCCCGCCCCCGCCCGCCGTCCTCCCGCCGCCCCCGGCCGACCTTGGGCGGGACGGGCGGGGTAGGAGGAGGGGGAGGAGAGGGCAGGCGGTGAGTCACGCCGAGATGAACAAAACAATAATCATTACATCCAACACCAAGCACCTACCCCAGGCGAGAAGTACCGTATTATTGTTTACACGAGGAGAGTGTCGCCGCGATACGACCCGCGGAGGGACACCTCGCGCCGGCTCCTTGCAATCAGCGCGCGAGCCAGAGATGTGCAATCGAAGTGAAGAGTGCGGGTGCAGCTGACACAGCGAGTCACTAATATGTTAATACCCACTCCACGCCGAGAAACTGTGGCACTAGCAAATCTCCCGTGATACGCCCTACGAGTATTGCCAGTTGTTTATAATATATATTCGTACAGTCTGCCAATACGGAATTCATATACTCGGCGAGCTAGCTCCCCGCAGAAGGTAAGCACCACTGAGACAGGTTTCCTTTACTCAAATATTCGATTCCTATTTCATTTCAAAACATCAATACTGGACTTGGACTTGGATCTTCTGGCTTACAGAGGTTCAGCTATTGGCACACGAGCGAGCGCCGGGCACCAGCTGCGACTTCTTGGAGCCGGGAATATGAATTTAATAGGCACACAGTTTGTGATAAGGCCCGCAATATAGAGCGGGAGAGAATCAGACGACCGAACTCTGAGACGTCAACTGAAGGAATATATTAATATTATTATTGAAATTTCTTAATAAAATAAAAAAACATACATTTATTTTCAATAAATGTTTGAATTTATTCCACAGTCTAAAACTGGTTTCTTCTATGCGGGGCATATTCTAGAACCAGAAGATGGCAACGAACTGCCGAAACCGGTCGGAACTAGAAGAAAAACAAGTGGTACCCTGTTATCACACAACTTTATTTGGATTCCGTTCGGTTCGATAAAATAAAATGAAGTGTTGTAAAAACAAAGTACACAAGTGATATAAATTATTTTTAATAATGCTTCATCAAAAATTAAGAGCTTAATACGAAAGTAAAAATATTTATTATAAAATATTTTCTCCATTTCGGCATTTGCGTGGTTTACGTTGTTGATGCAGTTATATTCTATCATCAAATTCATATAGCAATTCATTCTTCTTCTTCTTCTTCTTCAGCCGTCTCTCCACTGCTGGATGTAGGCCTCTTCTAATTTCTTCCATTTTTCTCAATTCATTACTTATATGTAATTCCAATTTTAACACTCGTAGGTACATTGGTATTCAATATCGCGATAAACCAACTGATGCCGTTGCGCATAGCATAGAGCGAATAAATCATATTTTAAATTGGAATCAACATCTTAGTACACCAGAGAATTAGTCTGTAGTATTGGACGCATTGAATCACAATTTTCCATCTTGTTTTAAGGCCAAATCAAATTACTTCGAGCACTGCCATGGGTGTGGATCAATCCCTCGAGCGGTGACCTTGAACTCGACTTTGCAAACAGGCCGCCCCCCGCACCCGCCCCGCCTCCGCTCCACCCCCACACCCAGCGCCCGCCTCCCCTGCCGGAAGTGCAGAGGGACATAAAACATCCCTCCCCGCGGCTTCCTGCGCCTCTGTCACAGCGCCGCCCCAACCAGGAAGACCTGAGAGCCAAGATTAGGACTAGTTGTCACCTCACCACGGAAAACATGCTCGACGTTTTGTATTTATACAGATTTTTAATAATTTCAACAAATCAGAAACGTCCTTATTACCATAAAACAATAACCAAGACTTTCCGCGTGAAATAATGTAGTTACTAATGTCCTTGTACATATGTATAGAGAGATGACTTTAAGATCTAAATGGTTTACGTCAAATATATTTTATATCAAATCAAATCAGTTTATTTCATCAACAGACATTACAAAATTAATTTTTAAGGCATCTATTGAGAACAGGTAAAATATTGTGTATAGTATACTAACAGAAACGCATGAGAGATGGTTCAACTTTAGGACGACAGGATACTCTCTAGAATTAAGAGTATTTGCCTTCTGAACGTACTTTCACTAATATGAAAGACGTCGATCTCCGAGGAGACCGCGTTCAACAGATTTATTGCTCTTCCCACCGGTGTCACCAGAGGCAGGTTGGTTCTGGCGGCCGGTAGGTAAAACAATCTATGCTGTCGCTGTCGGAAATATCTATCGGGGACAAAAAGCTGAACACCCTCCAGCACGGCCGAATTCTCGAAACATCCCCTGAGTAATCTAAGGAAATGGGTTATGAGATGCCCATCTCTTCGAAGCTGCAGAGAGTTGGCCCCAAGCATTCCCAAAAGAAATGCTGTGGGATAGAGCCACGGATAGCTACTATACTCCCTTATGTAGAGATATCTCAGAAATTTTTTCTGAACCCTCTCCAGCATAACGGAATATCTCGCCTCGTGAGGACTCCATATCACAGAACCGAGTCTGCTCCAAACCAATATGGTGTATAGGACTCTGAGCACATGAGGATCCCTGAAAACTCTGCCGGTCCGGACGATGAAGCCCAACATCCTCAGTGCAGTGCCACAAATCCACTCAATATGTGCACGAAAAGTCAGCCTACTCTCATAGATGATCCCGAGATCTCTCATCGTAGATACATGTGTTAGTTGCTGGTTGTTATATGCTTTTAATAGGTGTATCAGGGAGGCCAATATGATCAATGTTGTCCTATAACTCGGTGGTAAATAACACCAGGGTTATCACTGAAAACAATATATGCCACCGTATTACCAGAAGTTCTGATTTAACATGATGCCTGTAGTATATTATCACTAGTACATACGCTGATGACATCAACATAACATACTTGCATTATGTTTTATCACTCTTCTAATAGCGCATTTTCGCTCGCTAATCTTTGCGAGGGGTTGATTGCAGTATAGATAGTATAAATATCCCTTATTGTGAATTTTGTAACATATTCAGATACGTCTTTCAAAGGCATTATCAAATCAATTGAAAAAAACATTTGATAATGCCTTAGCAAGACGAAAAATATCACTCCTATAAATTTCTAGAAAACAAAAATGTTTTCACCAATATTGAATGGAAATAATTTTCAATTGGCAAATTATAGAATACATTTTTCGTATATGTGTTGTCTAAATATAATTATTATTATTATTTCCTTTATTAACTATTTTAATTTTGAAACACTGTTATAATACGGATAGCCAACCTCTGTAGGCACAAAAAATCGTTTTTTTAATTGTTTGTAATACCTGATGATGCTAACATAGATTGGCGAGACAGCCGTAGCGACAATTTCATAGGTATTCATTGATAAATGGCGATGCATATCATAACAGTGTTTCAAAATGAAAACAGTTATTATAAGATTGAAGGGGGTTTGAATAGATGGTTAGGGCCATGGGGGGATATACCGTGCTGGAAGGTATGTGTACTAGTAAATGCCATGAAACGCCATAGTTGCATAACATGAGCAACACTACCTCTCTGTACCGACTCTCTGACGTCCACGTGGGATCTTTATGATCCCGCAAACCCTGGATGTGACACATTGGACGTACTCGTATGTTGATGTGCCGCAGCTAACAGAGAGAGGGCGAATGGCGATTTTCGGCGCCACAAAACCGGTCACCCCCAGCTAAGGGAAGGAACACTCCTACAGAAAAACCCTGGTTCCATATAACCAACGTTATGAACACTTTAATAAATTAGTTTCTTGGAGGAGGCCGAGACCCACCAAGGGTTGTAGCGCCGGAGAAAATAAAATTATAAAGTATCGTCGTGCTTCGGTCAAAATAACTGATTATTTCCTTTATGTAACAAAGACATGTCTTTGTTTGTCATCTTAGGGTTTTTCACGAATTTGTTATTATTTATTAACATATTTTATTAAAAATAATAATTAATAATGTCAATGAACGATATACTCGTACAGTAACATTTGTTAGAGCTATCAAATGACCGTGCTCAAGTTTTAGAAGCCCAATATGTTTTTGGAAACATTGCGACGTCAAACACGTAAATGCGGTAATATCAAGTCCTTACATAAAATGGTGATTGCAAAACCCTTAATTTAACTTTTAATTATTGTTCGCGATTCCATTTATCAAGACTTGGATTGGCTTCTTTACCCCGAAATAAATGGAAAATATTTGTGTGGTTGTTTGACGCCCGCGTTTCAACAATGGCGTTGTGTTTGATCTTAAAATAAATGCTCCATTGATTAAGAGAAAGGTAAAAATTACTCAAACGATTGTTGTCCCGAAACGTTCGGAAGGGGTGCTGCGGGGGATTCTGTTACTCAACGCCTCCAAATGTTTTCGTCGTGCCGTGTTTAGAAAATAAGGGGCTCTTCCAATAATAATAACCCGATTACACAATTAGGTACTACGTTATATTTCTTACGACCAGTTTACAGCGGATCCACCATTAAGTTAAAGACTAGCATCATCATCCTCTTCCTGGTGTCGCCGGTATTGGGAATAATCCAAATACCAATCATGATATGACATAAACAAATGAAGCAAGCAACTTCGCAACTTCAGTTATTTTTATTAGGCGTATACTCGTATATTGTACGAGGCGTGTTTTTGTTTTGATATTTAAAAAAAAGTAAACAAGTAAACTTTTTGTAACAGTTTTGTTTTTACATGAAAGAGTACAGTTTTATTTAATTTTCCCCATAATTATCGCCAATATTAAGGCACTTCATATCGAACTACGCTTTTGTATTTTGTCGTGATAGAAGTTTGCCGTCTGACTTTCAAACAGAACAACAATCCATGGAATGGCGGCATTCAACATCGTCCAAGAAAGGGAAGTTTAAGGAGACAATTTCAGCCCGAAAAGTATTGTATCGTGTTTTGGGACAGGAACGGGGATGTTATTTGTTGATTTTTTGCCTCCACTTTCTTGGGTGATGTTGAATGACGCCATTCCATGGATTGTTGTTTTGTTTCTGGTGTAACGTAGGCCACCCGTATTTCATCGCCTGTGACAATTTGGCTTAAATAATCGCCACCTTCAGCATTATAACGCTTAATGAAAGTGTCTTAATATTGGTGGTGATTATGTGGAAAAGTAAAAAAAACTGTGGCCTATCATGTAAAAATAAAATTGTTATAAAATGTTTACGCGTATTTTAAAAAATCTAATCGGCACTTAAAAAACACGCCTCGTATATATCTACTATAGTGTTAAATATAATACATATTAGTCAAATGAAAACATGGAGAACACAGCGGCTTTCATTTATGTTTTTTATGTTAATATTGAATGACTTAGTTTATTTCACAGTTCTTTTAAGAATTTTCATATTTTCTCCAACGTTCGACGGTTAGAAATACCATAAGACCACGGAATACGGTACAACACAAATCGTCCTTCGTCTTTCTCGCGACCTTGGCGGGATCAGGTCAGAGCTAGCATTGAAAATTATATAAAAAACGTACACATTACAAATACAAGTAGTGGTAGGAATATGAGGCAAGAAATACAAGAGAATTTTTTTAAACTTTACACGTGTCATTTTTCTGTACTTTTATTTCAAGCGATAAATATTCACCGAGGTTTTATTATAAAGAGTATTTACAAGAATCTGTAACTCAATACTAATAGTAGGAATTGTCAATTCGTGTCACAGTCCAATGATAGCGATGTACGTGGAATAGTAACCAACAGTTTGGACGGAACTCTGGTTTAAACAGAGGATATAAAATAGGTCGTGATACTTGTAAATGCCTGCGATGAATATAATATCATATAACACAAGTTATAAAGAACGGCACATTCATATTTAAGGACTTTCAACGTTTTATATTAAATAAAACACGCATTCTTCTCAAATATGTACGAGTATACACCGTAAATTAATGTGGTCAGTCAAAAATGATGATAATAATAATAAGGCTAATTTGTATAGCGCCGTTTTTATAGGCAACTCAAGGGCGCTTAAATAATAAACTGCCATTTTATTTTATTTCAAAATATATTAGTTGTTTGTCGATAGTGTTAGTCTAAGGCACTTTACACAGTCGAGTTCGATTATTGTGTCATTTTTTTATGCACATATTATAAGTCTTTTTGTGTGTTTCAAATTGTATGCATTTTTTGCGTTCAAGGTCAGGTAGCTGCTGCTTGTCCAGTTGTTTAGTGTCTCTAAACCTTTATTAATTTGTTGACATGTTTCGTATCGTTGTCATTATTGTAGAATACAGCAAGGTCGCCCGAATGCATCATTATTCCATATTCTGTTAATATGTTTCGAGTATTCTTAAGCGATTCGTAGGAGGTAGACTCCAGACCATGCTCTTCTTTTTACTTTTCCATTTTCTGTGATCTTCAACATAAGGTTACTTGTAAAAGTGGTGTGCATCATGTTAGCTGTAAGAGTGACAATACTCGCGTCGTTTAACAGTACGGATGAAGAGCGGCATCGAGGAGCACTGAGACTATTTATGAGTATCCAGTATGCAGCACTCAACGTCCGCAACCGCAATATAACCGAATTTTTGAGACTATTTGAAGTGAAGTTCTTAAATTTGTATTTGAAATAGCTTTTCCATTGTATTCGAATTTTAAACTTCCCAGAATTGGATCCAATATTGAGTTATTGTCTCGGCTCCCTTAGGCATTAGTATTCCCTTTGTGTCCCGCCTATTTAGAAAAAAAATCTACGTGACTCAATTATCTTAGCGGAGGTTGCACGGAGACACCGCTTGGTTATGGTCGCCGTTTAAAATAGCTCGCCAATCAATCAGAACGGGAGTGGCATCCCATACTTATCGCCGTACTCCTTGACGGTGTCCACGGCACACCGCGAGAATTATAAACACGGGTGCTGCGAGGATGGGTGTTTCAAATATTACGGCTTTCATAAACCAGCGGTAGATGCATTAGACGAATTGATTGAGTCAGGATTACCGCCATCCTTCTCCGCCGCAAGACTAGCTGGCACTCAGATCTACTCAACAAGCGGGAAACACCTACAGTAGTAGCAGTGGCGGTACTCCCATAGAAGCCCAGAAGCCCGGCTTGCGTAAGAAATTTTGGATCAAAACCTCTCCTGGCTAACAGAGGTTCAGCTCTTGTGGCTATTCCTCTTACCTCTGATGGGAACATTGTTGGAATGTGATTTGGTGGGTTGTTGGTTTATGCGGGGGCACGATTTCTTAAATTTGGAGGTTTCGATTCAAAATTTCTTACGCATGCCGAGCTTCTGGGCTTCTATGGGAGTACCGCCACTGAGTGGTAGGTACCTTGGTCTGACCACAGCAGCATCTTGGCGCAGATCGTATAATCCTGTACTTGCACTTAATCATTGGCTCCTTTCGCTGAAAATCGTCGTGTTCAGTGTTCCTAGAGTATGCCCGAAGCGGTACACGCCAATATTCCATCGCGCAGTTTTAAAACACTCGGCGCGTCGTTGAAAACTTTTCAAATAAAGAAGTTTAATGTCACAAAATTACAAAGCTGAAACGTGAGCTCTAAAAGTAGGAATTGATCACAGACAATGAACACATTTCCCATCGCCAAACTACCGTCGCGGGTCGCTAATAACCGCGGAGGGTCGTTATTATACCTTGAACTTAATTTTATTTGGAATGCCCTTCGTGCGCCGGGGGTATAACATAAACAAATAGAGAAAACAACCCCTTCAATCGGGGATAGTCCGCCGACATGCGTCGCACACTTCCTTCGCGATCACTGGCAGGGGTCGCCGACTGCCGAACATTATATTTTCTTCAGCGGAAAATCGAGGCTCATCACTTATAAAAACCGTTAATTCACAACAGCAATTGTTGCTACCACGGTTTCACGTATTTACACCTATCTAATGCAAAGGTGTATATTTGATCAATTGTATTTGAACGCAAATAACAGGAGATTTAAACGCTACTTATGTAACATATCGTCGACTCAGAAGTCCGCCGGCCCCGGCTGGATTGCACAGCCGTACGTCAAACCAGGTCCTACTCAGCAGGGCTATGTGCAGCATCGTACCGCCCTGAAGGATACCCCAATCACTGTGTTTAATATAGAGATATAAGGTTCCCACCACCACCCGAGACTGTTATAGGACGCAGCGACGCCCTTTCGTCAGTCTCGCTGCACTATCTAGACCTGTTCCTTGTCCATCCGGGACTTACGTTAATTTAATTTAGCCTTTTCTTGTCATCAATCACCCTTTTGATTGTGTTTAATATAGAGCAAAATTTCGTGTGCCGTCCAGCCCCGACTATGGGAGGATTGCGAAGGTTCGCGGCCCCCGCCCGGAGCGGAGTAGAGCCGCCGCCGCACCGCAGACGTCTCAATAAAGTTGAAATATTCCCGAAGACATAACGCTCCAGCACGCGAATAGCAATACGATCCAAGAAGATTTCTCCGCCATTTTGTTGGCAATAAAAAAAGAGTGTCTCACGCAATGGCGGACACGTGGGGTCGTGGTCGTGCTGTCAAACGACAATTCGGTATAGTAAAGTAATAATGGCATCCGGCTGGAATTAAATAGACTATTGGGCTTCCGGGTTATTTATACAAAATATTTTATGTAGGTAAGGTAAGAGCCGCTGTTATGGCTCACTGGGGTTAGGGCCCAATTTCCCAGGATGGTACACTGTTCTAGTATATTATTTCAACTTATTTTAATGTTCGTAAATCACTTCCATTATTGCTTTATACAATACAAGCTAATTGATGCATTAAGAAGTATCTGAAGGTTAAAGGGTTAAAACTGTGGAATTACACATTTATTTTGGAAGGTGAATTTTAAACATTTAACTATCCACTTAATTATAGTACAGTAGAGTCTCGGTTATCCGACCTTCGGTTATCCGACCTTCCAAGTTATCCGACCTACCGGGGCAATGCCCCTTTCCTTTACCCGACTGCACGCATTATATTCGCGCGCCAGGCGACAGTCCTCAGTGCTTACGTAGCTCTTTCGCTTATCCGACCTTGCCGCGGTCGGTTTAGGTCAGATAATCGAGACTCTACTGTATTAAAATAATAATGAAGTGGACAGTAGAGTGCTTAAAGTTCTTCTTCCGAAGTTTTATTTGTTTGAAATAACTAATATTATGATTCAGAAAAAAATTCCACTAGAGAGAGTTAATAATAAAAATAAAAAAATAAGAGTTATTCTCGGGGTTCCGTCGGACCTTGCGGAGTCTACAATATAAGTACTACATATCATCAGGACGAGTGGTGTCAGTTTATCCGCAACTATTGGGAAGAGACGACATCAAATCAAGTCAGTTTATTAACTCAAAAGACATAACAAACAGGAAAATGTTTAAGGCATCTATTGAGTACAGGTAAAATATTATAAAAATACAACATAGTACCAGGAACGCATTGGAGATGGTTTGACATCAGGAAGACAAGATACTTTCTAAAGTCAAGAGTATTTGTCTCCTGAACGTACCTTCACTAATATGAAAGACGTCGATCACCGAGGAGACCTGGGGACATGTATTCTGGGGCATAGACAACAGCCGCCGGAGCCAGAGGAAGGTGGGGTGTGACAGGTCAGCAGCCAGGAGGGACTCACCTGTCGGAGAGGGCAGGTCGCGGGGCGGGCTCGTCATGGCGGCAGGGCGGGGCGCATCACGTCCCGAGGGGCTGCAACCAGAGGGTATCGTAAAGCCAAGTGTCCGAGTGGCCGTCATTAGCGACGAGTACTTGTAAGTCAACATCAGTATGATCATAATAAACGTGATATAGAACAAAGTATGGTACATCCAAAAAAACTAAGATAGCAATGAACAATGGTGTTCTTGTACCAACCCTTATGTATGGAAGTGAAGCATGGAACCAACAAAAAAAAAGGATTGAATTAGAACAGATTTAGTAAAAATGAGATCTCTTAAACGAATGTACGTAAATCTGTTTTTGATAAAGTGTCAAATGCAAATATAAGAAGTGAATACAGTGCGAATGAAAGCGTTATGAACAAAATAAGAAAGGGTCACTAAGATGTTGATCGGAGAAATAAAAAAAATTGAGAAATAATGGTAAAGAAAGTATAAATTAACGATGTAAACGGAACAAGAAATAGGCGAAGACCGAGGAAAACCAAGTACAATAAAATCAACGCTACTGGAGAGATCATGTGGAAAGAGCATGTTCTGAAAGAGTGATAAGTACCAACAGGAAATCGACCTGCAGGAAGACCACCTAAAAGATGGCGAGACAGTTGGACATCTGCATCCCAGGAACAGGCTCCGAGAAATAACCAGACACAGTCCTAAATAAAGCAGAAGAAGAAGAAGAAGAATAAAATCAATCTAATATATGTTGGCCACGTGAGGAGTCGGATAAATCGACGCGCTTGCCTGACACGATTTATTAATGTTAAGGAATTAGGAATCGAGATAAGTATGTCAGGAAAGAACAGTTCGACGATCCATTATTTCTGTCTGCTCTTGCGGGGAGTCGGAATGATGGTCAGTAAGTTAGTTAAAACATGGTGTTGCAAAATAAAAGACTCTTTAAGAATAACATAATGCCGTGGCATCGGGCGCGGAGGACCAGTCGCCTCACAAGTAAGCAGGAGCCTGCGCGCACACACACACACAATATGATTGCGTTTAAAATGGCTTCGTGTATACAAATTATTTTTCTTTTCGAAAAATGTATGTGAGAAAATAATTCACAGGCCGCCTGGAAAATTTAAGGCAAAACCGATGCTGGCACGCCAGGCCGGCACGCCATCCGCTAATTAATGGGATACAGATTACGATTCTCTGTACTACCGACAAATAATAATAAGTGCGTAATAAATATAATTGTTATAAAATCAACATTCCTACCATATAACATACCTACAGGGAGTATCACTTATTCGTCGAGTTGGAGCGCTACGGTTACAACTAACAATCGCTAGGCGAGCGCATTATTTTTGTTGTCAAAATAAAATCTGAGTAAGTACTTGCGCTGAAAAGTTATCGAATGTTTAGCTGCCATTTTGTAGTGGACTTATTTTGAAAAGTATTATAGTTTTATGGCAATACTCGTATCTTCGTTTTTTTTTACCTCCGTCTCCATTTGTCCATATTCCCGTTTATGTAATCTGTATGTGACAAACACGAGTGCTTATTATGCTCTCACAATCTAGAATAATATGCTCTTTTTCCCGGAAAGCAATTTGCGAAAGAATAAATAAAATAATATATTTTAATCCAACAAGAAAAAACACGTCTTATTTACTGGCAGCATTCTTTAAAAGGTTTCGAGAAGAAAATTCGCAAAGTAGTAAATAATAATTAGGCGACAGCTTATTATAAACGCTACCTGCCGCTTTAGACATCTTGACTAGGTTTTACTGAAATGTCTTGTTACTTGGGAGACATTTTCAAATCTACCGTAAGCCTGTAAAATAAATTTAAGCTTCATTAAAAAGGAAAAACAAGTTTTGCTCCGAGAGTAATTATTGAGGTTGTATTATAGCCCTCACTTGTCACGTATGTCCGTCGCGTCCGTCCATCTTTCGTGTGGCTATAGAAGTATGTTTATTAATAAATGTAATTTGAAATTAATAATATTATTTGCCCCAATTGGGGAGTAGTTTTCACGAGGCCAGTAAAATAATTCGCAAACAACCAAAAGTCAAGGAATATTTTAGAGCGGCGATCCATCTGTTCCGTTGTGTGACAGTGGCAGTGACAGGCGTCGGATCCTACTCACTTATCTTGGATAACAACAAACGGTGACATTTGATAGTACCCTAGAAATGCGATACACGTTACCCTTTAAGATTATTAGAACTTAGGTTTAGGTAAAATATTTCTAATACAACACATTATTTTTCTTTACGTTACACAAAACAACAAAACGTTATCGAGGTACAATGACTTCTATAATTATTAATTAGTTGAGATTTTAGTTTTGTTTTTATATATATAAACTTATAATAAGATAATATGTATACTTTAAGAACCAATATAAAAAAGTCCATTTCCCTGTGGACATTAAAAACATTAATTTATAACTACGACCTTACTATTAAATATAACAACAAAAGAGCACTATTTAAACTTTCGCGCCCGCAAACACATGTTACGTACTTCACTCCGTTGGCTCGCTCCACTTGGTCGCGCTGTCAAATAACCAAGATTTACAATTTACAATTTTGTACGAAACGACTAAAATAAACATAACCACCAAATTCCTTCATGATTTCTATACACTACACGTTGTTTATCAGACCCAGGGTCAAAATGCGTCGTGATTGATAGAGAAAATTGACAAGATGTATGAATAACATTCGTATTACCTGAAAAATCTGTCGACTGTCAGGGAGAGGTCCACTTTAACTACACTTGGTAAAACACTTGGTATCGGAAAGATTTTGGGCTAGGCGGGAACACAGAATATTTTCACGGTAATTATTTATTGAAAGCACAACACAATTCACAAACAAGAAAAACTAGACCAAAACAAACGTTCACTTCGCGCGCTGCCACCTGGCGGGCTCTTAGCGTATCACACGAAAAGGTTTCATCACACAGAATCTAATACGAATCCTGTACGACATGCGACATAATATTGACACAAATACTTCATCGTAGTGCTCAATATCCCAAATATATTTAACAGAATTTCACATCATAGCTAAAAACGCTTCAATTTTCCGCAGGAGATCTGTGATTAATCTTATAGTTATGAAATATATTGCTACAGGAAAACAAATTGGATGGTTGAAAGTAAAGTAAGTATGTATAAATAAATGTTTTATATAATAAAAAAAACATTCAAAATACATTCAGGTTCTGCTTGTATTTTTTTTTATTTCAGAGATATGTGTAAATATTAATTTTTTAGATGAATACAGTAATGCGTTTTAAGTAAATGGCTTTAGTTCGTGCTCTGGAACTATTTTAATAGAAATATTAAAATTAACCATGGTGTAGTTAGTGTTATGTATTTATTTTAAATATACAGTACATATTTACAATTCCAGATAAAATGGGCGGATAATATTCACATATTTGGTTTATATTTTTCAGATTCAGATTCATTCAAATGTTGTTTATTATATGACAATGACAATGAGACCTGCAAACAAATTAACATACTCGTAGATATGGAGTCACTAACCAAATGGACAAGCAACAAATACCTGACCTTAAACGCAACAAAATGTAACATCATAGATTTTGAAACACCCAAAAAGACCCATAATATGTGCATAAAAATAAAAAAATGACACAATAACCGAACTCGACTGTGTAAAGTACCTCGGACTAACAATGGACAAACAACTAAAATGCACAGAATACAAAGACAACTTAACAAATAAATTAGCCACACTATCCTAATAAATACACACCAAGAAATTAAAAAGTTATGATGTATGAAACATACATTAAAAGCCGACTGACATATACAATTGGGACAGGAAATCTAGAGGACATTGCTAGATTCCAAAGACAACAAAATAAAATAATACAATTAACTTATAACATTAACTATCTTACCCCAACCATACAAGTTTACAGAAAAACAAAACAAATGGGCATATCAGACCTGATCAAATTCGAGACCTTGAAAATTGTACACAGAGTGATCATGGAAGAGACAACAGACTACAGCTACAAATAAATCAAAAACTCAGACGTACACAGACACTGGACCAGGAACTGTGACAGATATTACTTACCGTATGCCCGAACAATGATATTGAACAATGGACTGAAACTTTACAATGACCTACCAAAAGACACAAGGAGTTTTACTAGAAACCAATTAAAAATATATCTGAAACATAATATAGTTACAAGTAAGAGCTAAAAATGTATCCATATAACCCAATTGTTTTTTTTAAATAAATTAAATATAAAAAAATCCTGCAGTTCGGATTTTGTGTGAATTCAATGTATTTTCATCTGACAGCGCAGCGAGCCGCGCGGCAATGTAGACTCAAAGTAACATTAGCGGACTCATTCTATTAACCGAATTTATATGTTTTGATCTCATATGCTACAATGAATTTCAGTCATTTTTACTTTAACGCTGATAGCTACGTAGATTAAAAAAATACACGGAATTGGTCTCTATCAGAAGCAGTCCAGAGGCTTTAATTGTGTGAACTACTTCTCCAATATTGGTAGATATTTATTTCTGCAAGGCGGCCTAACAAAGGTAACTAAAAAGTTATGCTGTGTTCAAACTAAAACGCAATTGTCGTTCTATTGTGGCATGCCTGTTTTCAAATACTTGTGTAAAATAATTTCAAAATCTTGTGCGAAGCAATAAATTGATCTACATGATTAGAAATAGAGAAATTCAGTGATATTATAAAAATGACACACTAGATATAAAATATAATTTTCTTAGTTTATTGGTTCAAATAAATAGATAACTATGTAAAAAAAAGTTAAGTTAATTTCATCCTTAGCCCAATATATATATATTGTGTGTGTGTGTGTGTGTGTGTGTGTGTGTGTGTGTGTGTGTGTGTGTGTGTGTGTGTAAGTAAGTTGAAGTTTATAGCTAGTTTAAAATAATCTCTTTCATCCTTACAAGTGTTTTCAACAATTGTATTCTTATGTTGAAGAAGAAGAAGAGCAAAATAAGTGTTCTTCCAAACAAACAAAAAAAAATATTATATATTATGATTTACATTTGAATTGTATGTTGGGAGTTTAAAGAATGAAAATTGGTAAGTAATTTCTTGCATTATGGTTAGTATGTTAATATTACTGAGTATTCTCAGACCATTTTCTCCATTTCTAATCATGCAGATTAATTAAATTGCTCTGCGTACAAGGCGTAGTATCTGAGAACAGGCATGCCAAAAGGCAGATTTGCGTATTAATTTCGACACAATTACAGTCTACAAACTTAACGAATCAGAAATAATAAAAAATCAGTCCAACAAGGTGAAAAATTATAAATAACCAAATTCTTCCTTACACTTGGTAAACAAATGCACTTCACTTTATTTTGCTCTGTAAAAGTCTTAATTTTTTAAAACAGGCATGCCATGAAGGGAGAAGGTTAATAAGTGTTTTATCATCTTAAATTTATAAAAAAATGACTAATATTATCTTAACATTTTTGATATGGAGTATACCTGAATCATTGGTAAAACGGTATAAACTATAGTTTGTATCATTTTCCTCATGGTCAGCAATGGTGGTGAACTTCAAATAATGTCGAGATAAATAAACTCATTAGTAGAACAAACAGCCCTTTGATTTTATGTTCCTTCATATGTTACAGACCTTTCAACGGGGACATTTGTGTTTTTCTTAAGAGCATATAAAAACTTGTCTCATATAGTAACAGTAAGACCCTGCTTAGCATAGGATACATTCAAGTAACTTCCAGGATTAAATAAGATCATATTAACGTGTTAACAATGGGGATGAGTAAATAGAACAGAGTATAAGAAAATTAATCACTATTTTGTCGTTTATTTTGTAATCTTTATTAAATAATTTTTATTATAATACTTACAAATCACTAATATAGATTTTTATTCATAGAAGATTCAAATTCAAGTATCGATATTACGGTTGTGAGGTGGAAGATTCTTTCTCATTTAACATTTTTAGTTTTATTTATGAATAAGTTATGGAATGCCGTTTGCCTATTCCTTATAGCAAGTAGTTGCCGATAGTAAGACCTCGCATCAATGAAACTTCGTCTTTCCTTTGAATAAATGAAATGAAACTTTTATTAAAATTCAAATAATTTTGTACAAACTGATTTCCCAATAGTGGAGTAGATTAAGACCAATTTCCTGTATAGCTAAAGTTTTTTTTAAATCTGTTAGAAGTTCCTTTAATTCCTCATCTTCAGAAACGCTCGTTTAGTCATCTTTGTGCACTTGTTAATAATAATCATAATAATGATATTATTTGTATGAATGCCAATTTGAAAAGTAAGTCACCTCAAGGGTGCTTTGACAATGTAATTTGATCAAGCTTCAGCTGACACTAGTGATTAGATATTGGTTCTTTATATTTGATGTGATATTTTGAATTAGTGGGTTTTTAACTTAATTTTAAAAGCAGTAATATTTTTCAACTAATTCTTTAAAATTGTTGATGGAAAAACTTTCACCGTTTATTTAAACCTGATTTCATTACATATTATAACAATTTTGTTGAAATCAACAATGGATTTCTTTTGTGTCAACATCTATGCTTAGCTCTGGCCAAATGGCTATGGATCGATCACACCCTGAGGCAGATTCCACCGTGTATCACTCAACTTGTTTCTCTGTGAATGGAAAGAGGAAGTGAGGCAGACTGCGAGCCAATCGGGTGGAGAAGGATCCTCGAGCCCCTATACATCATAGAGGTGTGACAATACAAGAAGAAGAAGAAGTTTCCTTTCAAACATTTGTTGGTCACCTCATTCCAGGAAAGAGTAATGTTGCCCACAGCAATCATATTGTAGTTTTCTGAAAATCTTATTGTAGGTTATTTATCTTATCCGTAATGTCAGCCGCACATGATGGCGTTCATGCTACTGGAACCATACCGTAATACTAAAACAGCGTTTACCTCACCCGAGGAGTTATTCTGGAACTGCGGCCACTGCAGTGTGTGTCCAAATATGTGAATAGGGGAAAAGTAATGGGTAGTAAAAAACCGTAAATGTTTTAATTTGTAATCACATTTATTATTATAAAGAAGCCTGTAAGCGTGGTATTAAATCTTAACATCACAACAATATATAAATACAAAAGATTTAGGGTAATACTAGCTTTTCTTCTTAAAAACTCATCCAAATAATAATGTTAGTTTAAATATGTGTTTTTTAATATATAAATCACGCCCGACAGTTGGCAAGATTACGTTGGTAACATTTCACATCGTCGCCACCTTCGTAGCGCAGTGCGGCCAACGCGAGGAGGCGTCGCAATCACTTATAATCAAATGCCGTTTAGTTTTGTTTTAATGAATTATTATTATAATTATAACAAAGCAATAAAATATCTTTCATATAAAAAAGTAAAAAGGCAACAAAACGTAGAGTAGTCTTAGAAATAATGGAATAAAATGTTATTCACAGGGAAACATAATAAGAAAAATATATTATTTTTGATCCAGACAACTCGTCTCAGGAGCTGGTCAGTCCTGGTCCTTGAAGCGCCGGTGGATGGCCTGCACGTACGTGAACACGCACTTCCAATCCGGCTTCCTCATCGTCACCATGTCCTCCACGTCCAGGAGGGGGTATATGCCAGCCTTCTCGCTGCAAACATTAAGTAATCATGGTCATTAATCTTCTTTACATTAAAATCCAACATATTGATGACAAACTCATTCATTAACATGTTTTGTAATTTAACAAAATACTTTGCAACCGGCGCGTGTCCACTTGCTGGGGTATTCACACTTTTAAAAGTAAAAGTTTCTAGTAAAAGCTTGAAAAAACATGTTTTTATTTATAGGGAAAAAAATTCTTGAACCTCTAAAATTTTCCCCGATTTTCTGAAAAAATCTTAACCAAACACAAAATTGGAAGGATTTAGCTATGTATGAAAGGTTTTATGTCTTATTTATTTATTATACGGGACAAAATCAGCGTAAAAATGAGTTTATACTTTTGAAGCTTATGTTGGGGTATTATTTCATTTATTTATTTAAATATATCCTAAGCATTATAGAATTATTTTCCAATGCACTAAGGATACAAGTTGGAGACACACAATAATAAGTAAAACATAATAAAATAATAAAAAGAGCGAGAAATATAAGATACATGACAAATTAATAAATGAATATACAATTATAATAAGGACAGTGCTTCCCTCAGGTGAGCCAGACTATCACAAAATAGTCAAATTCCGAGGTACCAGCATAACCATTAGCAGTTTGGTTTTGCATCGTGGGAGATAAAACAATCTATGGCCCCTTCGTCGAAGATAAGGATATATGGGTGGTGTGGTTGGGGTCACTTACTCTGCGACTTTGAAGGCCAGCGTGAAGTTGTGCCGTTTCTGAGTGGGCAGCAGCTTGCTGTAGTCATACGCCTCAGGGAGGAAATGGTGGATGAGGGCGCAGAACGCCATCCCGTCTGACCAGCTCGTTGAGAAGTTGTCTAGTTTTACATTCTAAACAAAAACAAACAACAAACAGTTATTATTTAAAAAATCACCGCACACAACAAACATGTTTTGACTGATGACCTGTGCATCTACTTCATGTTTTAATCATTTAAAAGATTTTTTCATGTTTTAATAACAGTTTTTCTAATTGTGCATGAAACAGCTTAAAACATTGAAGGTTTGGGGTATATAATAAAGTGTTTCCAATTTTAATACTTTCAAAATACACAGTTCATTGCATAAGTCAATTTATAAGCTGTATATTTTTTAAATTAAATATGTATATCGTATTATTATATTGAATTGTTTATATTACATTGTACTCTCAAAGGTATGTACCATATTTACAAATATAATACATCAATAAGTTTCCAATCAATTTTATAGTCAATGAAATAAAACACATTATGACTTAAGATAACAGTTTTAACTGGACACATTTAATATTTAGTTGAGCAAATTAAAAATAAACTCAGAAAACAATATTGCCCGTCAATCTGCAAGCAGTCAATTTTAATATTTTCATAATGTGCATTGTATTTTGTCAAAAACTTAACTAAGCCAAACCAATCTCAATGTATTTTTGACTGGCTTGCAGATTCAAAGACAGTACTGAACAGAACACAATAAATTCATGCGATCCACAGAGTAGAAAAAAACCAATGTTTAGGAGAAGTCCTCTTGTCCCCGGTGCGAGTCCAGTGCGCTGGTCGGTATGTTATTAATAATTAATACAACACCCACAACATACGCAGGCCGGGTCCTCTGCTTAGAGAACTCCGAGACTTTGCCCGAGTAAGGGCACTCTTCATCGTGTGTATGAACCCGCCTTGCAGAAAATCACCATCAAACATCCTATTTATTTAACAAACTAAGTGTTTTTACATTACTTTACTTTTATTGTCGTTATTCTACTACTAAGAATGTCAATAAATGGAAAAGAAAATCTCTTAACTGTTTAGAGGTAAGAGTTGCTGTAATTGTAAATGTACCTTTTTCACAGCTACAGTTATACAAAAACTAAAATTAAAATAATGCTCTATCGGTGGTGATCTTTTGGTCGGCAGTATTTTGCAGTGTTAATAATAATATTCATGTAATGTTACGGTGGTTAATGTGTCAATGTAGTTATGGGAATCAAATCATACTAAACTATTAAATTGATTTAATGTTGTGTTAGCGAATGCCAAATCATAATAAATAAATACAAATATTAAAATATCATACAAATTTTATATGCAGTTATGAAATGAATTATAAAAATGTCTGTTATTTATTTCGGATAAGATTTTATTCATTCTTTCTGTCACTTGTAAAAGTTTTCTATAAGTATTATACTTTCATTTCGATCATTCAATCTTCATTCATTATGTATTGAGTACTGGAATGAAGTGGATATTTGCAATCTGCAGTGTTGGAAGTAGTGACGGCCGATTGAAACTCAAATGAGACTGTACATAATAACAGTATGTACACACAAGCAGCCCTAGTACTTAGCATGGGTAATCTTTAACCCCCCAGGATCGCGAGAGCCTCTACAGAATAGGGAACTTGCACAGGGCATATATTAATAGAAGCGTTGAAGGGTGCAGCTTGCGAGGGAACAAAATCATCAACTGGAAAAACAACAGCGAAGGCACAGAACACCGGATGCTTCTATTATCAAAAATTGTATTGCTTAAATCATGCCATAGTGTTATTGTGATATGGTCTATTGAGTGGGTTATTTTTATTCATAGTGCGATAATCTCTAGTGAATGTGATGGATTTGAGATTGAAACCAATTTTCATATTTGATTGTATAGCCATATGCTTGGCACACATTTGCACATAGTAAATGTATAAAAAGTAACCGGATCTACTGAATATAAGAACTTCATCGGGGGTAAGGCACCATCAAGATTACAGAAGGAACATTGGAAGCTTCCAAACATGATGATTCAGAAAGATGTGAAAGATTTGACAAGCATTTTATCAATCAAAAATGAATATGAATGTGTCACTTTTCACACATATGTCAGACAGACATTGAATATACGTAAGTTATTGAAGCTTACATATCGCACCGTGCGTGAGTGTAAAACCGAGATAACTGCAAATATAAATTTTGGAGATATGGGAGTTTAAAGACTTCATATTGCTTGGAAAAACTGTTTTTTTTTTAAAATAAACGAATGTTTTTCAGTTTATAGGTATATTACTATAAACCGAATTTATTTAAAAAAAACAGTTTTTCCAAGCAATATGAAGTCTTTAAACTCCTATATCTCCAAAATGTATATTTGCACTTATCTCGGTTTTACACTCACGGTGCGATATCATACATATCTATATATGATCATTGTAGAGAAACTAAGGACAATGAAAAAGATTATCTCACTACAAATGTAATAGAGTATAGAGGGAAAGCCTTTGGGGTGTAAAATAAATGTGTGTGTGTGTGTGAGTGATAAACTTCAAACTTCAAAATGGCACACCATAAAAATGTTATTTTAGGATTCAGATCAATAAATTTGTAAGCAAATTGAATGTGATATTTCCCAAGAGATCAGTAATGCAAATAATATAATAATGATGGAATCTTCAAAATTGAATATATATGCTATGAAGATGCCCTTCGAATGCTACTCAGGGCTTCAACAATGAAGCATAAGTGATTTATCAACATAGTTTGGATATTTACTATTACTATTGCTAAATGAGTAAAAACAGATTGTTTGATGAAAGTGTGCCATTTTGAGGTTAAGTGGGTGAAGGGCCCGCGTGGGATGAAGAGTACCTCATACTCGCTGGTCTTGTCGCGGCACCACTGCAGCAGGCGCTCCTTGATATTGGAGGCGCTGGCCTGTAGCTGCGGGTCTGTGAACTTAAACATGGGCCCCCCCGCACCCGTGGGCGTCCCGGGGGACTTGGGCGTGCTGCCCGGCCCCATGCCCACCGTGAGTATTTCAAACTCTCACCTGAACTTAACCTAACCTAACCTTAACTTAGAGAACATCCAATTATACACCTTAACTCACTCAATCCTAGCCTTTAATAATATGTATTTAATTCACCTGGAATATGATTATTAAATTTGTCTCTATGTGTAAATGCCACAATATACGAATATATAAATACATTTATTTGAGAAGAGTAAATCACAAATTTCCAAAGAAATCAACTCCTATTACTATTTTCGTTACAAATTGTAATTGATTGAGGCTGTAATCTTGAAACTGTTTGGAATAGGTAGAAATAAACTTATGTTTGTAACGTAATATGAAAAATGTGCATGGCTTTGTTTGTTCTCAGACTATCTCAAAAGGGGTAACATTTTAAGTAGAGATGTACCTTGGGGCAGATTGCGTGGAGTTCTGTTTGTCCAACTGCCGGAACTTGGCGAAGGGCGAAACAGGTTTGTTCTTCGGGGGACTATCGGTAACTAGAAACACGAATACACATCTCGTAAATTATTTAATAATGCATCCAAATAAATGTTAATTTTTTTTTTTCATTTGTAACATGAAATAGGATTTAGTGTTTAAAATAAGATACATATGATTGCAACATTATTGCTTCAAAATAGTATTTCTCTGCTACAACATTTAATGGGAAAACAATTTTCAACAAGTCTCTTTTCAAGCAGAATAGATTTATTGAATGCAATCATTTTCAATCCCAAGAAATGGATTGTATTCTTATCTTTAGCAATGCACTGTGAAGCCATCAAAATTACGGAGCCGGTGGCAGGAGAATTAGTAAGGTTGCAATTAGTAGAGTGATATTCACCTTTGCTGGAGACATGGGAGATTTTCTCCGTGGCGGTAGTCGTAATACTTTCTGAAAAAGACAACAAAACATGTAAAAGCGGTGGAAGTAACCAGCCGAGGCGCGGGGAGCAGACTGAACTCAAAACACAACGAAGCATTGCGGGAAGCGTCCATTTTAGTCAGAATGAAATTATTGTTGATGGAGCATAACAGTACTAATTACGGGAGGGTGATTTGTGTTGATCGAGAGTGAATGGGCAGACATTCCGGGTATGTACAGAGTGAACACAAAGGCATGCGACACACGCGGGGGCGAAGGGGGCGAGGGGACGCGCAAGCGGCACACAAGGCCAGAGGACTCACTCGTTGCTGCAGCCGCCCTGCGCCGCGCCGCGTCGCTGCGATGCCTCTCCTCTACCCTACACTTTAAATTAAAAATCAAACAACATATCAGGCACTGCGCCCATAATCTATTCTACTATTGGATGGTTTTCGGGAATGATAATATCGGCATCTCCAATTCATTTCGTTCCTACGAAGACTTGAACAGATCTTCGAATGCGTCCTCCACGTTGCTCTCATCCAGTAAGGCCAGTTCGGCGTAAGTCATCTGCGGCATCGTCTGGCTTCGACCGAGGCTGAAGTTTTGCGTCGACACCTTCTCTATGGTGGGATTTCTATTTACGGCGCTTGCCTTGGGTTTGGACTGGTATTTGGCCGGCGTGTAGCTGATGTGCTTCTGCTCCTCGCAACTTTCATACAGAGAATGTTGGGAAGAAGACTTGGAGAGCTGATTGGGCGAAACTTGGCCCGAGAAGTATGCCTCCACAGTTTTCTTCTTTTCGTTGATTTTTTCTTTGGTTATACCGGCTTCAAACTGTTTGGGCACAGACAACAGATGCATGGATTTGGCTCTAGAAACAATTTTACTACCGGGGGATGACATCCTCGGTGAAGGTGGTTTCATGGCGTGGAGTTGGCTTATCTGATGCCAAGACTCGGATTTGCTCAATGCCGTCGGTGAGGGGGTCTGAGAACCCGAGCTGTTCCCTGGTGAGATGAAAGCCATGTTGTTCAGGTGTGGGAAATGTAACTTGGAACTAACAATGGATTCCCCGTTGGAATTGACTTCGCAAGAATTGGACGAGTATGCCTGATTATTATTTGGCTTCCCGCGAGAGAAAGTATGGTTGTGGGTCCGACTGGCGTCCGGGCTCCGCACAGCTTGTCCATAGCTATCTCTGGAAGTGTTGTACTTGATTGTGGGGATGACGTAGCTACTCTTGTTATGGCTAGATTGGTTAGCGCTACTACTGTACGGAACTTGACTAGTGTGCGTATTAAGACTACAACTAGGGGCTTGGCTAGGTTTGACTAAGGCGGTGTGAGATCTGGGTTGGGAGCTCCTCTGGCTATAATCTTTCGGTACATTATTCATAATCACATTACTTGTTTGGCTGGAGTGAACCTTATCAGGGGAACTCTTTTTCTTTTTCTCAATTTGACTAATGACGTCGTGCTTAGGGCTAGAGAACTTTTGCAACACTCCCTTCAAGCTCTTTGCCGCTGTGTCTCTTTTTTCGTAAGTATCCTGGGTATTCTTGCTCTTGATGACGGCCTGTTGGGAAACTGGCCCTCTCATTACTTTAGTGACAGCTTTGTACTCGGTCTGGCTCAGGGGATCTGAGATATCTTTTTCAGGAGTTTTCAAATCTTCTTTTATAAATTTGGGTGCTTTCGGCAGATCCGCTACATTGTTAGTTATGATCTTATTAGGAGACATCACAGGCGAGGTAATTTTGGGAGAATCTTGGCGCAAATTATTTAATACGAGATCAGGTAACTTCTTCTGCGGCCGGGGACTGGCCTCCTCGATGTCGGGGATTCGGGGAAGTGGTACAAAGGTAGACACCGGACTAGGAGGAGTGTAGTCGGTAACGGTGTAGGTGTAGTCTTTGGATGGTAAGTGTTCCGAGAATCTGCGAGTGGCTGGAACAACTGCGGAGGGCTTGGAGTATTTGCTGTTTTGTCTGATTTGCTTTTCATAGAATTCAATCTGGAGTCGTTCTGCATCAATTTTAGTGGGAAATTCGATCTCTTCTTCCTTCTTACCGTACTGCTGCTTCAGATTTTCCAACTTTTGGACTAAGTGAGGAGCGGATAAGGCTCCTGCCGGAGGAAGGGCGTGAGGTAGAGACTGCCTTTTGACGGGAGGAGCATTTCCATTTTGCGCGTTAACAGGGTTGAAGTTCTTCTCCTTGTACGGTGGTATGTGCATCGGTTGTGGAATAACTTCATCATGGTGAGTCTTTTCAAATTTGTTTACAGCGAGATTGAGGACGCGATTGTCCTTGGAAGAGTTGGTCCAAGCCCAAGGAGCGCTCGGGCCGAGAGGAGACTTCTGCGTGGGGGGCTTGGTGGCTAAATAATTATGATTATCCAAGCCATTCTTCATACTGTCAGTGAGCTGTCCGGCGTTGGTGAGCTCCGTGTTGGCGAACTTCTTCACTTTGCCGGACACGGAGGGCGGGGACCACACTGCGGGGGGCGGGTAAGCAGATATGGGGGACGTGACTGCGGTTTTCTTGGGGAGTGGCTTAAAAGCTGACATTGGCGCATGCGAAAATTGGTTGACAGGGGCGGGCTTGGGTATGGGCTTCACGAGTTTCCTCTCCGGTAGACTTCCATTCATCATGCTGGGCGCCGCCACCATTAACGACCCTGTGACGACCTCTTCCTTCTCTTCGGGATACAGCGGAGGTTTGAATCTCTTCTTGCTGTCGTGCAAGTTATTGAGATAATTGGCGCCGCTTTTCGAAAGTTTCGGGCCGAAATTGGAAGGCTTAGAGAAGTTGATGGAGTCGTCGGATGTTTTCCAAAACTTCTTAGCTGAGTTGGCACTGGAAGAGCGGCTGTTGTCGGCCGTGGAGCCCTCGAAGACGTTTTTAATGCTCCCGAAACAGCTGCTCCAATTGCACCCGCCTCGCTGGCCGCTGGGACTGTTCTGCGACCAGAGAGAATTGGAATCGTTATTGTTGTGTTTTTGTATAAAAGCGAGAAATTTATGATCATTTTCAGTTTTAGGCTTGAACTGAGGGATTTTGGGTTTCTCCGGATCCGCCTCGTCCATACCCTCCTTGTCCCTCCCGTGCATCGCGCCCTCGTCGTCGCTCTCCACCTGGTAGCAGTGCAGGGGCTTGGGGATGTCTATAGTGTTGGCACGTTTCATTCTGAACTTCTTGTTCGTGAACCTGTTGGTCGGTTTGGGTGCGATCTCCGCTTGGTCCACATTAGCGGACCCGTTGATGAGCTTTTGCTCGATTTCTTTGACTCTAGATATCTGTCTGGGCGGGAAGTCTTGTTTCGGTGAAAACTCCTGCTTCGGGGGGGCTGGCGGGGCGCTGTATTTAAAACTACCGGAGAAACGATTAGGAGAGTGGTCTCCGTTTACTTTCGGTTGCGATACAGTTTCCATTTGAACGGGTTTCTTCTGACGAAGAAGAACGTTGACTTTGATAGCCTCCACTTCTTCATCAGAAGCGACACCCGGGTCGGGAGTGACGGTTTTAACTTCATTTTTCTTTTGAGCGGCTTTTATGAGAGATTCCTGAACAATTTTAGCTACGTCGTCCATGTACGAATCTGACCCGCGGTCTAAGGACATGGAGCCTTGGAGAATGGGCTTCGATTTAGCGGTTGAGTTGACGACGGGAGAAGCCTCCACGCGAGCCGTCTGTTTCACGGGGGCCTGCCTCTGCTGCACCGCGGGGGCGCTGTGCAGGACGACCACATCTTCTAACGAACTGGGAATCGAAGCTTTGGGATAAACGAAACCTTTGGCATCCCTCGACGCTTCGTCGCTTCTAAAGAAGGGTTGAGCGGTTGAATTTTTAACGACGGGAGACAGCGGAGTCGTAGGAGACAGGGCCGTCACGGGCGAGGAACCAGCCTCGTTACCGACAGCGACCTCCTGTTGCCGCACTGTTCCTAGAGACCCTTGCTTCTGGATGGCATAGGGAAGACTTTGCGTCTGTTCTTCGGCGGGTTTCTCTGTTTTGTTTTTTCCTAGCTGCAGCGGGAAGCTCATGTCTTCTACCACTTTCCTAGCATCGATTAGTTCTTCTTTAGTGACTCCTACGGTGTGCCGAGCCTTTCTGTCTCTGCGCCTGTAGTTGGGAGGCTGGGGCGGGGGGCCCGCGGAGAGCAGGCCGGCCTGCAGGCGGGCCACCAGCTCCAGCAGGTGCGCCCCCTGGCCGGGGCGGAGGGCGCCCTGCAGCCGGGCGAGGGCGCCCCGGACCTCGGTCACGAGGGGGGCGGGGAGCGGGCCCTGCGGGGGACACTCACCCGTCACTGGAGGCTCTCCCGCGGCTCCCTCCTCGGCGGCGGCGGCCACTATCTGCGCGCAAGCTGCAACAGACGGCCGAGCGTGAGTACACAGTCCCATTATACAAACAAGCAGTTCTGGGAATGGAGCGCTGATTTATCTGCCGTCAGGAGATGACGACTTTAAAAATAAACGTGTCATTAAGAAACTAGTTGAACTTCTGCCTGCGATAGTTTGGAACCCGCCCAAAAGATATAAAAGTGAAGATTTTGCTTAATTTTAAAATATATCTGCGGCCTTATCTCTGACGGCCGGACGAAGGTCGGGTGACCTAACCTGACCTAACTGGTGGGTGACGATCCCAACTGAGAGGTAGGGCGGCAGAGATGCGGGTCTTTACTATTACTATACGGACCAATATGATGCTCACCTTCTTGCTCTGCCATCACCTGACGGAGCCGGGCGCGGAGCTTTCTTCTCTCTTCGTAGTCACTGCTCTCCTCCAACTTGAAAAGGCAGAAAAGCACGCAATCAACACATTGGACAGTAATCGAGGAAAACATCGGATGCAACGAAGCCCGACATCGAAACTAACCCTATTTGGATACGTTCTTAAGATAAAACGCATGACACTTCAAAGTTTAGCATCATCGCTCCTTACTTTCTTAATTTCAGTGTGCAAATTTAACATATGTTAGGCTACCTTCATTAAATTGCCGATGCAAATAGCTGGGAAAAATAAACATTTACAAAAAATATATATTTAAGAGAGGGTCATTGGAATAATGTTTTGGACAGAGAACAAATGTCGTAAATCAGCGGATAAGAACAAAGAAACGGCGATGTATTTGAATTGTAGAAAATTACGCGTTCTTTATTTGAATTCGCGCGCTGAGCAGATCAAGCAGAATCCAAGTAAGAGCAGAAACTAAATTAGTAACCGAGTCATCGCGCGGCGACGCGGCTCGTCCACGAAGTGCGCAACAGAGCTCCAACTGCGTGACTTGTATTCTACTATGCAGGTCCTGAGAAAAGTCGCTCCCCATACCGCAGGAACAATGATTCTCGCTCAATATGTTCTATATAGTACTCCGTAAATAACAATTAGGCGCCCTTACAATATAACGACATCTATTGGGAAACAAAAATGATTGTGGTGGACGACTTAGTCGCATACTTGTACTAATTTTTACTAAATCTATCGAAATCTATACTAGGTCTGTCGTAATTTAATAAAAATAATGAAAAGTCTGCTCTGTCACATTACCAATTTCCTCAATATGCGCTCGTCCCAGATATCATCAATATCTGGCGAAACTTTGGAGGACTTCGAAACGACAGTTTTCGACTCCTGGAACAAAAGAAAGAAAAAACTATTAAAAAATGACAAATGTATTTAAGGACTGCTCTCTCGATTGAATAGAACGTCATCTCACGCCCCCCTCAAGGTAGGTACATCATATTCTCATTCTCAGCAAAGTACTTCCAACAGAACGGGAAGCAATAGCCTTCGGGCTGATACTCCGAAAGTCAAGATCCTATACTAGAGAACATCTTCATATAATATAATCTGGTGTAGAATCGCAGATCCCAGCAGAATTTCTTATTTAATTAACTTATTATATTGCCCAAAATAGAAATAATAATAAAAGGGAAGTATTATTATATATAGGATGTTTTTTAGAGGTATACTCGTACAATACATATTCAAAATGAAAAAAAAAAACATTAAAATAATGTTAATGTCTATGATATTGGCTTTATTTAATAGATCATTTTATGCCATTATTGTTTAAATATGATTTAGGGCATATGAGCGCCACGAATGAAGCGCAATCGAGAAATCCAATTTTTGAGAATTGTCGTCTTTGTGGATGCGTATTATCCACTAGAGTGTACATGGTGCGAAAACGATCCATGGTCTTCCGAATACCTTGCTCGGATGGACGATTATGTCGACCGTAAAATGGACGTAGTGCACGATAAGTTTGGCGAACCGAACCATGATTTTCAAAATAAATTTGCACAATTTGCAAGCGCTGTTCTGACCTCAGTCTATTCATGGTGAAATAGCAAAGCGTACTGACTACAAATCAACTATCAACTGTTGAATTGACAGTCTGTAGAAACAATGTTGCCAGTTTAAAAACCAAACCTCTAAAAAAACGCCCTATATTAGAAGTACACATGGTGCAGATCATCCAACAGAGTCCAGCCGCCTGGCACCCGCCCCGGACCAAAGAAAGAGTTTCCTAATAAATGGTACCGGATTCAAAGAATCACTCTTATTATTTGACATGTGCCGCCTATCCTTTGTGCAGAATTGAGGTCGCCTGAATTCTAAATGAAAACACCCCATTCTATATTAGTGCAATGGACATTAACTGTGCGCAGGACAAATTACAATCACGCTCATTTCATTATAATACTTCAACTAGAGCATCCTTTAGACGATTTCAAACATTTTATTTTATTTAAATCATAAGTTAAATAGCCAGGGAAAATCAAAAAAGCCACCGGGAAATGTATAAGATAGTACTCGTATTGTAGACGAAAAATGAAGAAATACGAATAAAATAATATAGGTATGGTTCAACACATGTTGGCGCTGGCGTGGCTTATCTATAATATTGTGCAAAGTATGATATTCTCATTATTATTTTGTTGAATCGCTCTTTACATCATTACATTATCAATTGATTCTCGTGAAAGCTATAGATAGCTAATCTATCACCATTTTATTGTAAAGTGAATTTTACACCAGACCAAAGACAGTGTGATAATCATACTGTTATCGCCGGAAATCGAACGGCATCATGCCTTCGGTGTGGCAGTCATAGCTCTTGCCATTCTGCCACGAAGGTTGATATATAAACGACCATAGCCAAACTTTGATTGATAACATATCAATACGGATTAATTAATAAATTAATTTGTACACTAATTTACTTACTAAGCTTTAGATTTCGAGTGACATCGATTTCATATTCGAAGCGTTCACTCGAATACATATCAAAATAGCAAATAATCTAACTAATTAACCAACACGCTGTTTCACCGGAGAGGTAAACAGAGAGAATAGACCGCCATACTTCTCTGCCCTGACACACCTTTCGAGATTCTACATCGTAACTTGTACGCTTGTCGATTTTTCCGACTTCGAATGTAACGACTTATAATAATTTAATTAATTTAGACATATCGCGCATTCCTCGGTAGTCCTCGGCTACTCTTTCCTTTAAACACTATTCTCTCATCTATTCGTTTCATATGTCCAAATCATCGCAGTGATCCTTTTTTAAATTTACTAATAGTGCAATCATCTGCCTTACATTTCTTCCTTATTTCGTTGTTCGGTATTCTCCCATACATCGTGATCTCATTTCTGCGGCATTTATCCTACTTTCAATCCTCTTTTGCCAACTCTGAGCTTCATTTCCACACTCATACATCAGAGTGTTTGAAGAAACGTGTAATGTTTTTACTCTCCTGTCAGTGCTACGATATAGGTTCTCGCAGATAATAGCGCAGATCCGAGTGCTGGGCAGTAATAGATAGCGAGGTAAGTGGATGGAAGTAGCGAGTGAAAGCTCCTCATCAGAGAGAGAGAGATCATTGACGTCACGGGGGTGATGGATAGAGCTCCAGCAGCGGAGGGACGGAAATAGACATCCGACTAGTAAAAATAACACCAGTCGCGCTAAACATCGTCAATCTTCTAAATCCGCACTACGGACATTTATTCCGCCGGAGATGGAAGGCGGAGTTGGTTAAATCAGTACATACCTACTATATATCATGTCGATCTTTGTGACAGAGTTGCAACAGCTATGACTGCCACACCGTAGATCCTGGGTTGGATTCCCGGCAGTGACAGTGTGAAAAAAATAAAGCTGTTTTTGGTCTGGTAGGGTTCACGTGACAATAAAAATAGCGATAAATTAGCTACCTATCACATTTTATGAGGATCAATAGTTAAAAAGCTGTATACATTAATAGGATTCAAATAACGTGTTGTATACAAATGTGGAAAGCAGCGAGAAACTACAACATTAAAAAAAGGCACAAATGTCATCACAAAATCCAGCAAAAGATGTTGCAAACTTTTCTTTAGGATTGAAATTTAAAAAAAAAAATTCAAATCATACTGACATTAAAAGTCAGCACGTGTCGAAGTTTGAATCGTACTTTACACAAACCGAATGTTGGCTGATTCGGTCATGTTATGCGAGATAGAGTATTGAGAGTGGAAGAACCTCATCGATGAGACTCAAGCATCTGCAAGAGCTGAGTGGCTGTCGGAAGAAAAGTGAGAATTTAGGTTAAATATGGCATGGGGTAAGGGGGACGAGCCTAGAGATTGCATGAGCGAAGCTGACGAAAAAGCGCTGCTGCGTCCTATAACAACCTAGGGTAAACGGCGGGAGTTCCTCTATGCTCCCTTCTCTCTCTTTATCAGATTAAAGTAAATAAATTAATATACGAGTACACAAGATTAGAAATTATGTATTAAGAAATGTTTTACCAAATTTCCAGACTCAAATGAAACATGCACGCGACTTTAATGAAAACTTAGGATGTGCTTGAACTTACTACTCCCGATTCAACCATTTAGATTTTATTTAAGGAATTAAATTCAATAATTAAAACGCCAAAATACAACGGATAACGTCGTGTATATGTAATTTTCATAATGTAACGTATGTGAACTAGAAGATGGAAGCTTTATTAATAATATGCATTTCCGCAGTGGGTGTTCTGTGAGCAGTGTACGGAAACATCAACAACTAGATAATTCAAAATAAATCGACCGCCATCTCGCGTACTCTATCAAAACTGAATACATGCCACAACATCGGGAGGTGCAGTTTGTGATACAATGAAGGGAAATCTATCAACTAGACGACGAATGCCCCGTTAGCTATTCATTTCTTCACATCTGGCACACATCGCTCGTCCGTCCAGGTTACCTAAGGATAATTGTATTGAAGAAGGCAAAGATCTTTGGGAATCATAAAAGTTTATGCGATCCACCTTGCATGGTTATGCAGACTAAAACGACCTCCGAAACGCTGTTCAAACATATAACATGCTCCATCAAAATGCCGAAAGCCGAAAAATTTAGATTTATAACTATTAAGTATTAAATATGGAGTGATACATCACTGCTTAAGAAAAATAAACAAATTAAAAAATAATTTAAAACATTCGTGTACTTTGTTTATACCTACACCTCTTTGTTGTAAAGAGTTACACAACTGTGTTTTTGTAATTGTGACGAAGCTCCAGCGGGAGCGAAACCGGTTGGTTCGATAAAACATAATAAAGTGGTGTAGAAACAAAGTAAAAAAGTGTTTAAAATTATTTTTAATAACAAATTGTCTGTTTTGAGGGCTTGATTTAAAAAGCCGGAACAGTCATCACATGACGATCAAACCTTCTGTAGATAGGCCACAATGTGCGCGTGAGAGACGCGGGCCAGAAGGAAATGAGATGTCCCCCGGGCTCACGATGCGCCAGAGTTATGATATTATGAAGATCTTGAACTTCCGAGCGGACCCTGCTACGTATGCCGCCACATTAACCCGTCCGTCTCTTGTCGCCTGCCCGTATTCCGGTGCAGCATTTCCCACAAGATTCCACAAATATCCAAGCAGAGAGAGATACTCGCGGTAGTAGGTACACAATACGAAACATCGCGTGGGCTCTCTTTTTCACATTTCATGTAACTATCATCTATTCAACTGAACAAGTCACAAGTATTGTACAATTTATAACGCAACATAATTTGTATTCTTACACACTATAACTATCAACTAACTAACTAACTAACTAATTAACCAAAACGCAGCTTCCTCGGAGGGGTGGTCCGCCACACTACCCTGTTATACATCGTAACACGCACGCTCGTTGATTTTTCGTCATCGAATGTGGCCCCCCTTTAGCAATTGATTACTTTGGCCATGTCATGTTTTCCTCGTTCGACCTCGGCTTCTTTTTGCATTCACACTGTATACATTTTTAAACCATTCTTCTCTTATCCAATCCTTCCATATGTCCATACCATCTAAGTGATCCTTCTGTCTTACATTTCTTCCTTATTTCGTCGTTTGGTATTCCATCATACTTTCATCTTGGCTATAACTATTAGATAGGTAATAGTATTTAACAATTTGGCCTATTAAATTGCTAGTTTTGATCACTCCATTAAATTTGTCAACGCAAGAATAGTGAGACATTTTAGAATAATGAAGCAGACCATTAAAGGCGAGTGTATCCTCGCGGTGCTAGAATCTATCATCAATCTACCAGTCTAGCAGAAGACAAACTTATATGTTCCTAATGGATGTTGCTTTAAGCTGATCTGCCAAACACTGCCGTCTCTAATTTTACATTAATTAGAAATTTGATTGATTTTGCTGGCGCTTCTGACACTTCCTGGAAACTGTGGAGTATGAAGTATTTATATTCAATATTAGAATTCAAATTGACCGTGTAATTGAAGCTCGAAAACGTGTTAATAAAGCATTGATAATGCTTTTAAAACTACAGTTGCATATTCATTACTTTATACTTTTCTTCTTAAATATTACACGAAACATTTCAACCAGTCATTTATTTATTAATCTAACAAACTAACTAAGAGTCGGTCGAAAGAATGGACTGCCACACTGGTCTTTCCTGACATACTACTCTCGTTTCTTCAATATATTCGTACATCGTCGCGCACGTCGATTTCTCAGCCTCCTCACGTGGCTGAGATTTTTAATAAATTAATATAGTTAATAAGATATTTATTACAGTTAATAAGTATTGATGACTCGTCAAGTTCTTGTTTACAAGAATTCAACTATTTCAAAACAGATCTAAATCGTTTAAAATAAATTATGGTAGATTAAAATAAAAATAGATATTGATACTTTTTGAGCGTGACTTCGCATCGTGAAAAATGTCTACATCCAAAGCGACGTGATTAAGAAGTACTTGAAACAGATATACAGTATAAATATTTTCACAGTAAACCAAAATTTACAGTGCGCACGCCTGTAGGAAGAGGTATCTTACTAATGAATAGAAATGCTAAGGATATATACTCCATCGTAACAGTTGAAAGATAAAGATCCGTTAGGATAACTGTTTGCATTGAAAATACATACTATTTATATACACGTTTCGTACATACTACGAACTTGTACAATGAATGGACTGAGTAATAGTAGTCTCCTTCAGCGAAGAAATATCGCACCAATTAAGATATCATTCATTTTCGGTTGATGTGTTTACAGATTCGAGATAATCCCTCGCCATGCCAGCGCGATGATGTATGTATGTGGCAGCAGCGGTCCCGCCACTTGGCTCCGCTACCAGGACGAGATGTTATCACCGCCATATAATTATTACTATACTATACACTATACTCGGAGCGGGTTGGACACTATTTTGTACGTGAAAAATTACTTCATAACCTTGTGATATTTGGCGGGATGAAAGATCAGAGACTTGGAGTGTTCTGTACCAAAATACAAGAGATAACTCATCTTTAAAGCATATAAATAACTACAAGAACTATTACATGATCCCAAAGAGTCCACGATTCCACATTTGTGTTGTTTTTGAGATAAAAAAAGTTATTAAATTGATACAGAGATTGCAGTTATATTGATCAATACTGTTGAAACGGCTCAAAAGTCTTTTTTGGGTAAAATGATTGAACACCCGGTGTCTACCGTATTGCTTCTGCAGGCTTAGATCGATTGGGTAGCAGGGGTTGTGAAAAAAGGATTGCCCGTGGCTCACCCAATGGTCACCATTTAGGCAGGAGGCGAAAAATATTCCAGAACGAAATCTTTACCCAACATACATGTACTTGTTATTGACGATTTTTTATGAACTAAAACACCCTACTTATTGTTTCTTATACAATGATGCAAAACTCCATGTTAAATAATTAATAAGATAGAAAACAAATGTTTTTTTACAAGTTTTATTCCAATTTATGCGACTGTCTAAAGCATTAGCAAACATTTGATAATTTAGACAAATTCTAGAGAGGCGAAACATGTCATTCACATAAATTTGAAAAAAATTCTAAACAACAGACATTTTCATTCGTATTAATTAATTTAAACACTGTTCGTTTCACATTGGAGTTTATTTTTCTCGACACGTTTTGAAGGTTTTACACCTTCATCATTGCGAGAATGATATAATCGTTATAATCGTTTATGTCGTTTTCCTACGATGAAGGTGTAAAACCTTCTAGACATCTAAAGAAAATTAACTCAGAAGTGTAAAATAAAACAGCGTTTAATTCATAAAATAAGTCATCATAGAATTTTGCAGTGATAACGCCTTAAGTATATTAAAAATGCCTGTTATTGTAAGAAAAACCGTGTCAGTGATATCGTGAGGACGCGTAATAAAGACAGATTTGATTTATGTATTATAGATCCTCATTTATAATGTATGTAAAATGAAGATTGGCACAACATATGGGTATGAAATGATGATTAGATTATTATGTCGAGGGTGACGAGTGCCAAGAGCCAAGAGCGAAGAGAGAGCAGCCTCCTGATGTAACGGCGCCGTTGCGTAACGGGCCGTTGTGCATTCTGTGGGGAAATGACTCTCGATATATTAATACGCGGTTCAAGATGAGTCACCAGCAACCAGCAACCAGCAGGCTGACCCCCGTTCTAAAAGCTGCGGCTATTGTCGACGCAACGCGATACAGAACCAACAAACTGCCCATTCAATACGAAGTTAGACTCTCGGTCACGCCGGTCTCGGTATCAGAATACCAAATTAAACAAACCGACATAACAACATATCAAATACTATTTTTGGTTGAAATTGTCGAGCTGAAGTTCATTGTAACTAACTATAAATATGAAGAAAAACTGTTTTTGTTTTAGTTTTATAAATGTCAAATTTAGGGTATGAAGTATGTGAATATTGGATTAAAAAGTCCATTGTTTTGGCCGGAACACTATGATACTTCAGCATTATGAATTGTTCAATAAAAAAAACGTTGTTATATGTATCACAATTGTATCTTTATTTTTTGCGTCAGCTGTTTCGTCAACCTATGTTGAAATCATCAGGTATTACAATAATGTAGCACCTGATGGTGTCAACATAGGTTGATACAATTGTGATACATAAAACAAAGTTTTTAAACATTTTTTTAGTGTATTTGATGTGTACCCATTACGGGTTAATCATTAAGAATTAATTGTATCTCAATAGAGACGAAGATGTAAATTATTTGGAAACAGTTATAAATGTCAAATTTAACCCAACAAATGACAGGTCATAAGTCCTGTAAACGCCTCGACCACCATACTCTGTTTCCAAATAATTGACATCTTCGTCTCTATTGAGATACAATTAATTCTCAAAGTTTTTTAATTGAACAGTTTATGATATTGGATTAGTTTAAATAATTTTCATTAATAGCGAACAAATAAACAAACAATAAATGAATTGAGGGGAAGATCGAGGGAAAAAGAGGCGTGGGATGCAGTGGAATGTCATGGCTGGGAAACATCAGACAGTGGAGTGGATTGCTGACCGTGGGCAGCCTAGGAGGTAGGGGTCGCAAACTTCCAATTATAGTAATGCAGCGAGAGAAGAGAAGAATAAATAAGCAAATGAACATGTAACTCTAGTTTTAAATGTCTACTCATGTACAGATACGCTCCAACTCGAGTTGGGTGTAGGGAAAGGCTGAAGACCGCTATAATGTGAAGCCGCACTGAAAATATAAGTGCGGGGGCCAAGACAACTTATTAGAACGATATCGATGGAGTATTTTCATCTGCATGACTCACTATTAACAAGTTCCAGAAGATGCTTATGTCTCAATGGCGGCGTATTCCCCCGGAATGTCCGTCCGGGAGGAATGCCGGTGGCTGCGGAGGAGACGGCGACGAGTGCAAAACGAAAGGTCGTGAGGGGTGCGCGGTGACGGCTGGCGGGAATGTCGCGAAAGAATTACCACGACGTAAACATTATTATGAAGTGTCAGTTTTACGCCCGAATTGTAACGACGTCATATTGACTAGGTGTGCACACTGCCGCGCCGTGGAGATACGAATAGGGACGTTTCAGTAGCTGAAATGTTGATTTATTTATTTTAAACTAAGTATATTTAAAGCGTAAGTATTTTTAAATATCAGATTCTTTTCATACCGTCAAGGGTGGATTGGATTAAAAAACTATTTTAATGATTTCTCAATACGAGTTTCTTTAATATTTAATTAATACGATTGAAAACGTCCGTTTTCCAAAAGATTTATAATATTTTACAATAATGACATGTTTCACCTAGTTAAGGCATTATCATCATTTGATAATACCTCAGCAAGATGAAACATGTTTTTGCCACAAAATAAAATATAATAAAACTAGTATAAAACATTCATTCGTATAAATTATTTTACATGGAATTTTACATCATTGTTCAAGAAACAATTTGAGAGCTTTTATATCAATTATAATGAGGGTAGCGCCTTTTCTTTATGAAAAATAAAATTGGCGAATTTTTAGAATTTTTTTGGTATTTTGTGTCGAGTCAAAAATGAACGTCAATGATAGACACTCTGGCAATGTCAAACTGCAGCAAATTAAGCGCTGCGGAGATGACGAATATTTTCGCGAGGGAAATGTTAGTTTGACGCTAATGACGAAAAAGAAAACTGAAAGTAAGCTCGGGCGGGCGGCCCAGCCAATCTCCGGCTCCGGAGCCGTCACTCGGCGCAAGTCTTCTGCAGCGTAATTATTCCGGGGACCAAAGTGCGCCGGTATAAATAATTATTATTGTTAATACTTCGCTCTCCGCACTGGCATCTCTCCAACCCGGACGCGGCAGGTTATCTCGGAAAAGCGAGGAGCATTACACCATTATGCAGTGGCGGTTTCAACGGATTTCCCAGTCCTAAGTTGATTCGGAATAAACCAAGTTACACAGAATATATTTAAAATACCGAACTTATACAAACACAACATAAATCGTTTGAGAGAATTTATTTGAAAAAAATTATCACATAGATCGTTTTAGATTTAAGATCTTACAAAGCTTTGAATGAATGCTAAAAAATGATACCCATGCTATCGCACTAGCATTAAAATGTCGATATCTGAAACAATATGATTGAAATATTGAAACGCGCTTTTGATTAATGTCACTAAAGAATGGTTGGTTCGAATGTTGTGAGCAGGTAAAGCTGTAGTTACTGGACTTTTCGCAGGTAATCATCATTGACATCAATATGATCGAGTTTAAAAAAAAATCAAAATGTTGCTCATGGTATCGCTCTATGGCGATCACACAACTAAAGATACGCTACGACGACCTTCGTGACATGGCAAGATCTTTAACTGCCACAACGAAGGTCCCGAGTTCGACGCACTTTCTAGTCTGGTGAAGTATTCATGTGATAATGAAATGGCGATATATATTTTTTATTCTTTGTATATACAACACTTATATTATTATTTTTTTAATTACATAGAAATCTCTCGGACAACCAGTCCTTCTTCAGTGATAAATATTATAAAGATACATTTTAAAAATATTATAAAATTGTTTACATTATCTGACAGATATTATAAAGGTTTATTTTGGAACGTTTATGCTTTTGTTATAACAAACATTATTATTCAATTTAAAATAACAGTTTAAAGTTCTTATTGGGGTTCAGGTAATTACTTGCAACAAAGAAAATAAATCTAAGATTAGACTTGACGTTAAATTTATTTGATTATTTATAGAATTTTCTTATTTTTAATAGCTTTTTTAATTTCTAAAATTTCGAGATTGCTCAAAGTTATATTTCTATTATTAACATGCAAAATTTCAACGCCAATATCTTTATTAAATGAATGATCTTTTTCTATGAGGTGGTTAGCAAATTCAGAAAAATTATTATTAGAGAGACATCTTATGTGCTCTTTTAGTCTTAATTTAAAATTACGCCTTGTTTTACCTATACAAAAAGATGAGCAATCATTACATTTCAGTTTATAAATCCCTGATTGAGAAAATTTATCTTCCTTGTCTTTATTATTTTTTATTAATTTACCTAAATTATTATTTGTATAAAACGCGGGTCTAATGTCATTTATTAGCTATTTATCACATGTCATGAGCACCCTTTTACATAGATTTGGCTTGCGCTGTGATGATGCAAAGAGCGATTCTACAAAAATAATAATAAAATAAGTGCTAACAAAACGCAGTACCGCACTGTCTTAAGCATTATTTGCCGAAAGGTGACTTTACTATTATAACTTAAGAGTTAGTATTGCTGACGGGGAAAATCGCCGTCGGAAATAATTCGGTCGCATGCAGTCGGGCAGTCAGGCGGCAAGTGCGGGGTGGGCGCTCTGCTTTTAGAAGTACATTCATGCCCGGAGTTATTGTGGAGTGCGCCCATTATTTGTGGACACATTGGAAATATAAACAAAATCGGACGATTGTACATATATTGGATTACTTTTGCTTACCCTCGCATACAACAACGCCAGAAAGCTCCGGATTATTTGTATGTGCGACAAGTTGAACGTTATTTAATGCAATACAATATATTGTATAATTTGTATAGTCATACAAAATCATTATCACAATCATATCCGTACCTATTTACTAAAAGCGAACATGTCAAATTTTACTAGAAAGTATTTTAAAGTTTAAAGAAGTTCCATAAATCCGTGTAAATAATATAAGAAAATGAAAATAGGATAGTGTTAAGTTTTCATTATTAAAAAAATGAACACATATTTATCAAAAAAGTGAATTATTCAGCTTTAAATGGTTTTAGACATATCATTCATTGGGTGCAAATGGTGGTGTTATGAACAAAATAATGAAAAGATCATTAAGATGATTTGGACATATGGAAAGAATAAATGAAGAAAGAATGGTAAAAAAAATTATATGTTAACGACGTTAATGGAACCAGGAATAAAGGAAGATCGAGGAAAACGTGGCCCGATCGAATTAATCAAATATTGAATTTTGGCCACGTGAGCAGTCAGAGGAATCGACGCGCGTGCATGACACGATGTATAAATGTTGAGGAATCGAGAGAAATATGTCAGGAAAGAAAAGTGTGGCAGTCCATTCTTTCCGCCTACCCCTTCGTCGAGACGGCGTGATGGTTAGTTAGTTAATTAGTTAGAGTTAAATATTTTGTGAGATTAGGATTTCGATATGTTATTTTTCCAAAAGGTTTTGTGCAAAATCTGTAATTTAAGAAACATAATATGCAGTTGGTATTTAATGACATATTGACGTGTGCTTTTGCCAGATAGGTTGGTACAGATATATAATATAATGTGAACCTGCGTTTTTAGCATTTTACCAGAAATTCAATTTATATTATTTAAGCAATTATTTATGTTAACTATTTGACACGTATCTTTCTGTATATTTTAAATCGAAAATAATTAATTCACGCAAGTGCATTCAGATATATTGATTTAGAAACACACGAATAAAAGAACGCTGGTGATTCTCTCCAGGAATGTGTGAAACAGGCGTTCTTTCGGTTTCACTTGTTCTCCCTCGCGCGATGTGGATCTATCTCCTGGATGCGCAGTTCTTGGGACCGGTCCAAAGTCAAGGGACGCGTGTTTTGGTAATAACGATAGCCGGAGTACCGCCGGCCACAGCTGAAACTGTTTATGGAGATATGTTATTATAACAGCATCGCTCTTGTGCGAGAGGCCAATCGTCTTTCTATTAATACGGCGGAGGAAACTCAAAACTCCGATCAATAAACCGATTCATCATCACAACAGGCTATTGACTTCTAACCCAATTAACGCGATGTAGAACTTTTAACAATGAGAGATCGAGTTATTCTCACAGAAATATTTTTATTTTAAGAATGAACCCCTTCGGTCAATATTATTATTATTATATAAGAAGGGCGCACTAGGAAAGCACTGGCCGAACAGATTTTTAGTAGTCTCTTAAATTGAACGTCGCTATTCTATACTTAATATAATACTAACAGGGAAGCTATTCCACACCAACGAACCCGCAACTCTGAAAGCATATTTTTAATTGCATCAAAAATGAAGCAGTCGTAAAACTTTCGCGATGGTGACGAGCTATAATTTACATTGTATCGAAAATGCGAATCATTAATAGTAATAATAATTCCATTTCAATCGGTTGTTGAGATTATAGTTTAATATCTTTAAATTAATGACCTGCTATAAATTGAAGTGCAATGAAATATCTGTGAGCCGATATACATTTTTGCCAGTGAAACTTTAAACAAAAATCATAACACCGTGTTTACGGTTCAACCGTGAAATTTTGTCCGCACAAACACGATTGGATAAGAACAGACATAAATACATCACACGTTCGCATAAAAAAGTAAAATTCCCATATTAACTTTGATTTCGCATTAAAAAACACTATAAATAAAATAAACAAACAATTTTCCCATATAAAAATATTAAACCTGTCTGCTAAATGGATAAACATAAACGGTTGAGCTTAGAATGCGCGAGTGGGGAAATAAATATAACAGAACCTACCCAGCGCGGAGTGGGTAGATAGGGAACTGCGTGATTATATTTTTAGAAGGCGAACATTTAATCAAAGGGAGCTGCCAAAGGAAGCGATTTTAGTTTTATGATGATGCGAGATCCAAACACGCAGAGGACTCCGCAGGCCGGAAGTTATTTAAAAATCTAATGGATTTATTTTTAAAGATACAAAATACAAATGAGATTTAAATAAAATTCAACTTTCAGATAATAGAAGCAGTAGTGCGAGTGTGCTTGGCGCACATCTGTTTTCCCCTCTGTTTCAATGTCATTTTTGTTTCCTGTGTCAGAGGACAAGCCGAGATTCTATATTAAATAAAGGAGGTTGTTGTCACCATTATTTTTATTATTTAAAAAAGGTAAAATTAACCAAATTACAACCATGGTTTGATCAAACGTATTTATGCGTTAACTTTCATTATCACGGTTCAATTTATTTTATATTAATTGAAATTACTAGATGCTTCTTATGAATTAATTAGGATTATTGTCAGTAATAGTGAAAATATATGGACTCTCTTATTTCTTTCGTAGTCGAAATATTTAAGTACCTACCTAAGAATTTGGCTTAATATGTTCGGATGCAGAAATATAGTAAAGTGCCGGATATAAACTATCAAAGGTGTCTTTAACAAATTAAAAAAATATATCAGTTAACTCTGAGTTTGATCTTGGCCTCAAGGCAAGATTTGCGAAGTGTTAAGTTTGGTCAACACAGCTTTATGATATGGAGATCTGGACCATGAAATAGACCACAATGAGAAGACTAGAAGCCATTGAAATTTTCAAGAAACAAAGACGCTAAGAGTGACAAATAAAAGAGTGCTGAGACGCATCCTCAGCTGCTCACCCCAATAAATTGAAGAAAGTTAGGGCAAATAATACGCAACCAGATGTAACGTTATTGCAGCTGCTTAATTGGTGGAAAAATCGAGGAAGAACATGCGTGGGACGCAGAAGAATGTCATGGCTGGATAATATCAAATAGTTGGGTGAATAACTGAGTATAGTCAGCCTTAAACAAGCTTTGAGTGACAGGAGTAAATTGAATCAAGTAGTCGCAAACATCTAGTATGCAGCGAGAGAAGAAGAGATGGACCTTTGGTGTGCTGGGTGAAGACATTTGTATGTTTATTAACATTGTGAGAATTGAAGCACATCAATTAAGAAAAACGGGAACTGTGACTTGAAATATTTGTATCCAACACGAAGTGATTAATAAAATCGTTATCTTCCTAAATAGGTCGTTTTCATATTTTTGTATACGTATTTAATGACAGTTTTTGGATCGGGCTGAACAATAAGACGTATGATGTATTTTTAGGTAAAGATTAGAGTTTGAATGTGTGATCTATCATCCCCCCAACCTTTACTAAATAGACACATTACTCGTATAAGAAGTTTCACTGTATTTTTAAATGCGGAGAAAAATATTCAAAATTCAACGATCGTTATACATTCAAGTATTTGTAGTTCACGTGAACTGTATCTGATGATACACTCTTAATGAATGATTAGGTACCCGTGAGCAGTCACTATTATCCGATAAAACTTTTCGGAAGAACAATAAAAGAAAAAAATCAGGCAGAATTATATTCCCAATCAATGTAAAATGATTCAAATAAATATCTTCGAATTGAGATGGTTCCAACTATAAATACAATTTTATTATTGGTTGAAACACCCGAAGAAAATCAAGATGAATCGCAAATATCTTCATGGAAGCTGCAAATAAACAGTTTGACATTCTGCTAATCGATCGATTATCCTCACGCGAGGGCGGTCCACGCAATGGAAGTATAAAATTCGGAAAATTTTTAATTGGTTCGTATATCTTCAAGTACATTTTCTCTAAAATACTTCAAATACTTCAAAATCTACACGTGTTCCGTAACGTAAGTATTTTAACGTGTAAAGCAAATTAGAACATTAAAAAAATTAGCAATAAAATAATAGTTCTATTTTCGAATAAAATATTAGACTTTAAACTAGCAAAAATACAACACAATAATTTTATACAAATAATACCAATCTATGGTAAACATACAATATGTGAACTTGGAAATTTGAACCAGAGAATTAGACGGTTTAATTAGGAGTTTATTTTACTGTGAAAACTATTTAATACAAAAATAAACGTTTTTACTAGTAAGAGGAGTGTAAAAAAATCGAAATATAAATCTTAAGTGGTAGTAATTAAAAAATATTATGTGAATGTCGTTAGGTTAGTCCGCCATTATGTAAGCCGATCTTACCCTCTGTTGCGTGGGGAACGTAATCCGAAACTACGGCAATCCCAAAAGAAACGAACCGAACAGTGGTAACCTTCAACTCGCGAGATCTGTTCGAGACAACTTGGATGTCCAACACGACCTCACGCTGCGGACACCGGCCGGGCACTGGGCGGCCGCGGGGGGCGGGGAGCGGGGGAGGAGGGTTCCAATGCTCGGGACGAATCGGAAAACTCCGGAAGGAAGCCACGTTCAAAATTCGAAGCATTTGAAAACAACAGGGTAATCGGTACATTTTGATAGAGTAAGGATGTACGCATTCACCATTTTTTTTAAATATTCAATTATACAAAAGATATTATGATATATTGAGCATACAATGCAATGTAAATTTTAGCACAATTGTCGTATGTAAAATACAAGGAAAGACGATAAAAGTTATTTTTTCCATTATCAAGGGACGGTATCTATTTTGTCTCTAATTAACCTTATTCTTGAATACATATTAATTAACATTACAATATATACCGTATTCATCAATTTTAATTTCATTTCATTTCGATCATTTTCAAACATCAACTTTGGAACAATTTTGTAGAATGGGTTATATTTTTTTTAGCAATGCAATCTCGTGTAAATTAAACTATACAATGGAAAGCAAAATAGTTTTCGAAACCAATATAAAATAAGTAAATTAGTTTAAAATATAATAATTATTATATTTTGTCTATATAAGGTTTCATCGTTAACCGCGCGTTGAAATATTTTCATACAATCTTTTTTGTACGCGTGATTACAACGTAAAAAACGCGAAGCATAAAACAACCAATTATTTCCGACTAATCCTTGCGCCATCAATGATTTAGTACCTAACATAATACTTTCCGATGATCGGGCTCACGGCGGAGTGTGAACCGCGACGCGCTCCTCGCGTGGAGAGAGAGAGACACACGGAGCAGAGGAGCGACCCGACGCCCCCAAATATAGCGCCGCGACGCCCGCGCTATAAATACAGAGACGCCGGCGGAGTGGCGCGGGGCACACGGCTGCTAGAACTTTTGCCCGAATGAAACGAAAAGTTTGCTTTGTGCTTTCAATTCTACAATATCTTCTAAGAACGACAGTGATAAGTGAAAAAAGTAGAAATAAAACTATATGCTGTAGAATAATAGATTTCTTCCAGCTTTATATAATATCAGCATACTTTAACTGCGATTCTGAAACCATTTACAATATTAACATTTTATTCAACGCCTTCTTTTTAAATCTCAATAGTTAAAGCAATAAATGTTTTTAGATTACGCTATGGATAACTGTCGTTCGGGAAATTTTAGTGTTAGTATTATATTAAGGGTTTGTGAGTAATAACGTACGTTATTTGTTAGGTATTTATAGCAACTACATTAAAGATCGGAATATTCAAACATATTAGAAGGCTTATTTTGGCAAAATATGTCTGAAGGTAACATTAAGCGTTTGACAGAACATTTCAACATATATTTTTCACTAATTAAACAAATGAAATAATAATATACGAATTTTCTGTGAATTCACATCCAAATGCAAACATATTTGAATGTTAAAAACATATTTTGGTGAACTTTTTATTATTAAAGTAATAAATAAGCATATTGTTCTATATAACTGTCAGCTATAAATTCGAGGAACAAGGTTCAATGGCAAACATTCAAGGTTTTTATTACTTTGGATACACTTTTAAGCCATGAAGCGTTTTTCTGCTGACAAATATAAATAAAAATATGTAATTTTCATGGATTTACCGTTCCAAATATATAAAACTAAGCATTGTAGGATTTGTTTCGAAATCGTATTCATATACTTGGATATAAAATAGTGGAGAAACAATAATGATATGAGTGATGTAAGATCTGCGGCGGAGAAGAACATTGTTGTGCGGGAGAGGTCTCGGGAGAGCGCGAGGCGATCGCCTCTGTCAGCACGTGATTTCAACTGCAGCTCATTCGAGAGTAATCCGCTGTATAAATACTCCGCGGGGAATATTTACTTCTCTCGACTGTTACGTTCCAGCTCGCTTGGAACGCAGAATCACACACGAGATTTACCTGACGAACGAGACCATTCGACGCGATTTAAAGCATTTTCAAGGTGAAAATACCCACTGACACAAAATTGTTTTCTCACTTTTTCGTATAGAGCACTTAATTTGTGGTTTGAAATAAAATAAAATTAACAATATTTTTAAAAAGTTTTTTTTTTAAAACAACAGGTCATTTGAACAGTAAACAATTGTTTTTTTAGCTGTTGATTCTCATAACATGTGATAGGTAGCTTATCAACCGCCATTTTATCGTCACGTAAATTCTTCACCAGACCAAAGACAGTGTGATAATTTATTTATTTATACATTTACAAATGAGACATAACAAACGATAAAAAATTTAGGCGACTCATTTGGACACAAAACGGTATTATAAAGATAAAAAAACAAAGATAAAAAAACAAAACAACATGAGACCAAAAAAATCATACATATCAGAAGGAATCCAAATATGTCGACGTCAGTGAGGCAGTACTCTTTCCAGAGTTTGCAATATTTTTTTTATGAATACTGCCTCACTGACACTGAAAATGTCCAAATCCGAGATGATTAGATTCAGCGTCCGAATTGCTCTTCCTACTGGCATCACCAAAGGCAGGTTGGTTCTGCGTGACGGAGTAAAGAACAATTGATGTCGGCGCTGTCGCAGGTAGTTATCAGGAACAAAAATACCTATTTGCTCCAGAACATAGGGGTTCTCAATAGAGCCCCGAATCAGTTTGTAAAAATGTGATGTTAATAATCCTTCCCTCCTTAGTTCGAGGGAGTTATACCCCAGCATACCCAAGAGAAACGCCATAATCACACTGCCATCGCCGGGAATCGAACCTGGGACCTTCGGAATGGCAGTCAGAGCTCTTACCACGAAGGTCATCATTATGTGGCTTTTACACGATATTATTGTATTAAATTATATAATGCGTTGGTGATATATCTCGTGTCAAATGTAAAAAAAATATGTTCATTCCATATTTAACTTTAACGGTACTTATAACCCTTGGAGATAAGAAACCCAATGGAGAGATTCGAAGAACCTGTAATATACAATAGATGACATTTTGATATGGAGAAGGCAGCTTCTGTTCTTTTCCTTCTACTGCCAGTCTCATGCTTTGCTTTGATTCACTTGGTTTAGAACCAGAACTAAACAGTGAACGTTAAATAGTTGATTCCGAAAAGTTCTTTTAAAGCTCCATTTACTTTGTAATCCGCACCAATTCTTCTTTCGACGTCACTGTCTGTTCATCCATTTCCTATAAATATGATAATTCAATAGCCTACTCTAGGTTCTTCTCATTCACACTTATATTACAACCATTTCCTCTTCTTTTTCAAAAGCATTAGCTTGGACTTTCTGACATTCATGATAGAATCGTTTGTCTTGTATACCTCATACATTCGTAGCCGTTTTTGTATTTATTATAATTGAAAACTGATCATGACGATAGTGCCAAGTATCAAAAAAGGTTTGAATCTCAAATGGTGTTAAAAATAAAGGCCAATAATTGTACAAATGGTTGAATAATATAGTGTAGTTAATATTTCACCCTAAAGATATCATCCATGCTACGAAACACATCAACTCAGTTTATATTAATCAAAAGATATTATTATTTTGTTGAATCGCTCTTTACATCATTACAGCGCGAGCCAAATCAATGTGAAGATAATAGCTATCATATTGATTCTCGTGACATGTGATAGCTAATCTATCGCCATTCTGCTAATCTAACATGTGGTAGCTAATCTAATTGAATTCCATAGTAATATACTTTGGAAATTGAAAATAGATTTGCTGATAATCCACAAAATATTAAAAAAACACGACATGTTTCTTCAGGTGTAAATAATCGTTCGGTTATATAATAAAAACAAATTTTTACTTTTTTTATATCAGTCTTTCTTTGTTTAGTTTTTATTATATATTTACACCTGAAGATGGAGGTATCCTCCGAAACATGTCATGTTTTTTTAATAACAATTTATTTTCAATTTCCTAAGTGTATCACGTAAATTCTTTAACCAGACCAAAGACAATATGAAAATCACACTGCCATCGCCGGCAATCGAACCTGAGACCTTCGGGGTGGCAGTTAAAGCACTTACCACTTAGCCACGAAGGTCGTCAAACATATTTACAGTTTAAGGAATTTATTTGAGAACAGTGGATCGGTCACACTCTGAGACGGAATCCAGCCTGCATCGCTCAGAGCGCACTAGACTGGTCCCCTATGGGGGGAAAGAGGAAGCGAGGCAGACCTAGAGCCACCTGGAGAAGAGCCCTGCAGGACGAGATTAAAGCAGCAGGCCTCACTTGGGATGATGTTAGGCATTAGGCATGCGATAGAGTCGGGTGGAGAAGGTTCCTTGAGGCCCTTTGCACCACGGAGGTGTGACAGGACAAAAATAAAGAAAGAAGAAGAAGATCAGGTACCAGGAACACATGAGAGATGGTTCGACTTTAGGAATACAAGATATTCTCTAAAGTCAAGAGTAACATATATCCCATCAGAACGTACTTTCACAAATATGAAAGACGTTGATCTCCGAAGCGATCATGTTTGGCAGTTTGATTGTTACATTAAACAACATTTTTTCTCGATTTGTTTGTTTGATGTTTAAATCACTTCGCACCTTTGTAACAACCGGCATCAACTGTATTATGAGTAATTTCAACTCGGTTGGTGGATTATCACCGACGGCGAGTGTAGGTACATATTAGAGAAGTGAGTATGGATGGGCGACCACGCGTTGCGGGTAGCGGGGTGCTAGCCGGGCCCGGGGTGCCATGCCAGCTGGGGCGGCCGACCGCGCTCTCTGATGTGGGACGAGCGCTCTTTACCGTGGTCTGCTGATCAGCTGTTTTAGTCCGGTGGCGGAGCTGGGTGGTCTCCTAGGAATTGGACCACCAATTTATCAAGAATTTTAATATGACGTACGGTTAGTTACAGTAGCTTTACTGGAGTATCTTTCTGAATCACTAACTTTTACGAGTACATTAAATAAGATTGCGGATGTATTTTTCCTCCTTATACTCAAATAAAAAAATTATTTGAAATGAGAGTGGAAAATATACTTTCACATTCATAATTAAAACGAATGAAAACATCTGTTTTCTATAAGTTTATGGGAATGATATGTTTCGCCTTTCTAAGGCATTATCAAATCTATCGGTGACAAAATTATATAATGTGTTATAATATTTAAAAAAAATAAACATTGTGTCGGAAAAGCGCAAATAAATTAAGAATTGTCTAAAGAGCAATCTGGGCTGCGTTCGTATCAGAATCTAAAATCTACCATTGAATCATTTTCTCAGTGTTTTGTCTCTTAGCCAAGGATGTGGAACTGTTTAGATAATTCATTGTTTGGAGCCGTTTGTTTTGGCCGAAAAACTATGATACTTGAACATTATTAAATGTTTTCTTTTAATACTGCTATTACAATTTATTTTTATGAGATTGCCGCGACCGCCGTTTCGCCAACCTATGTCAGTATCATCGGGTGTTGCAAACAACTGACAACTTGTTTGTAACAAAGACAATCTCAAAAATAAATTGTGATACTTATGATAAAAGTGTTATAAAATTAAACAATTATTATAATAATGTAGAATTGTCTTATAGATCCGGTAAATGTACGTTTGCTTTACACTTTATGTGAAATTTTATGTACATTAATCAAATAATATAAAACAGTTTCAACAGTATCTGAAGATATGCAAACCTAGTAAACAATTACGAGTCCAGTCCAGAGAGGCCACTTCTGACTAGCCACAGAAAAGCACGAGCGCACGTGTGTGGTGTGATACCATAAAAACATGATTGTGTACAATATTATGAGTTGGAGTCATCCGTGTGCATCGGCCACAAAGCGAACAGCCGTTACGCGGCACCCGGCCCGTGTGAGGCGGCCGTGCCGTTTTGGTCCATTTGCCGCCATTGACAGGTGCCTGGCGGGAGAGAGCCGCCACAATGGGACTAATTGCAACCAAACACACACTAATCCACCTTCAATTGGAGCTCCAAATATAACAAAAATCAACTAATCTCGTATATGGAATAATTGGATTCGAAAGTATACCTAAATACTATGACGGTATAAACTCCAAACAAGCACACACTATTTTAGTGAAATGTAATCTAACAGATAGCACGCATTACTAATTTAGGGGATTTGAGCTCGATCCTGCACGTATTTCAGATCCTTTGCCACATTTTGATTTTAATTAAAATATATTTAGAAATTACACAATTTTTTTTAAAGTTTCAATCGTAGAGATTAGTTTGCAGCAAAGTCTAATATATCTTCAAATATAATAATAATACATTGAAATTGGTATAAAAACCACTTTATTCTATATTGTCAGGGTAACAGAATATACTAAACATGTTTAGTATATTCTGTTACCTTGACGAAACTCCGGCAGGAGCGAAACCGGTTGTTGTTTATAAAGAAGAAAATGGTTTATATAAAATTTTTACAAGTGTTTTATTATAATATTTAATAGTGTCACACCCCAAATGAAGTGCTTCGTACGAAAGTATATCTAATATCTTCGCTGGTTCTTGTGAGACCACTCGGGCCTTTGAATGTAATTTTCCATTGCTTTCCACCAAATATACGACAGATTAAATTCTTTAGAGTTAAGAATTAATATTGGTTATTAAATTTTTTGGTAGATGTTCATTGTAAGAAATGAAAATAAAAATATATTAATTTGTTATTTATTGTGCAAAATTTTTTATCTCGTTAATATTGACGGAATTTGATCTTTTATAGGTTTCAGTGTATCAATTTCTCCTTGCTAGGGCATTATCAAATGTCGTATTGAGATTTTTAACGCATTTAGTTGATTAGCTGTCGAAACGGCATTTGTATTACCATTTATAAGGATTTAAAACAATCTTTGAAGATGTATTGGAAACGGTGGTTAAATAAGAGTTATCTCAGATTGTATATCTATGACATACATACAGTTTGCTTTATGAAGGCAAACAACATTGTTATTATATTAATTTTGTAGTTATATATTATTACTCGTATATTAATGTGGTCTGATTCGGATCTTATTTCTCAGTTAAAGATTTCATTTTTCATTTGCCAACCGGTTTCGATGCTAGTCGTAGCATTGTATCATATTACTATTATCAAAGCTAATACAAAAGTGATGCGACTGATGTAATGAGCTGAAGATATTTGTTCTGATGAAGATACGTTCAATAACAAAATCAATTGACAATATGTAAAACCTTATCTTCGGTTGAAACGAGACAATAACAAAACATGCATTAAATGTTGTTATGATGTTTATTAACTGAGTAAAAGCCATGCAACTAAAAAAACTTTTTTTTTGTTATTGCATCTAATATACAATTTCCACACGAGTTACAAAAATGATACCTAAAATTAAGTACTAGTTTCGATATTTTAGATCACAAAACAGTATGTACAATCTGCTACAATATACAAATGGTGAATAGACTGCGGCACATTGGCAGATCATTAATGCTCACTTCTTATTTCAGTCGCACGAGTTAAAAATATAATAATGAGACACGATACATGCAACTATTTGTATACAGAACGCAGAAAAACTCAAAAATAATCTTAAAACAACGAGACTCTTCCAGCACTGTATTACCAAATACGTCATTTTAGTAAAATATAATTGACAAATATGCGATTCTTCATTTTAAGCCTTTATTCATAACAAGGACATTTCTGACACGTACGTAAAAAAACACAATTAAAACCACGTTAATTAGATAAATTATTAGAAGAAAAAACCATTGTCTATTTGATCACTTTGCTTACGAGGTTTGAGTTCCGAGCGCGACCGAGGATGAGACTCAACACGACAGTGCCGACAACAAGAAGGATGGCAGCACTTTGCAAAATGTCCAAGATGTAAATAATAGACATAACTCCTTTTCACGACTACAGCTTTCAAATTATCAAAAGTAGTGAAGTGAAAATTGCGCGCATTACATACAGGTATAAACAAAATGTGGAATTTTAGTGCGGCTATCTAAGCACGTGTGATGAGTAAGCCAATAATATCAATAACAATGATCATCTACGTGATTAGAGTTGAATATTGAAGGTCTTCACCTCTTGACTCGCGGTTAATACTGGGCACTGGTCGGAACTAAACTGAAAACTGAAAATTCAACACTCGCGTTGGCGGGAATCTCGCTACGGCGCAGACTTCGCGGCACTTGCGCAGAACTCTATTAATCCGCTACTGCGCAGGGTGAAAACGCACGGTGGGCATTCCTCGCAACGGACGAGCGCCTGAACTGGCCGGCTAGGCGGGAAAAGCCGAGCTTATAAGGAGAAAATGGCGGTCATCGTGGCCTTAAGCCTTATTCGGCGAAACTTGCGAGGGAAACGCGGGAATAGGTCGAAAAATTGGAGCGGGTGACCGCGTGGCGGACACGATTGTATTCCGCGAAATAGGCCACTTTGACGCGTGCCGTCTATTTTGATTTTACTGTATTTAAAGAGTCTCGCTAGTTGCGTTTGTGAATCTCGGAAAACGAAATGTCTTGGCAATAAGCGCGCTTTTTGTTCAGGTAAGATCAGTACCAGGAATAAGCGAGAGACATTTTCAGGAAACGGTCTAAATAAATTAACATTTCGAAAAGCTAGTTCTTTGAAATCACATTAATTAGCCCAACAATATATAAAGTAAGAGACGTTGAACTTCGGAATACTTCAACACATACATTGAGGCACAACACTCTGATAAATGGAGACAAATACGTATAGTTTCACATCACTTATATTTTACTATTATAAAATCAGAATTTGACTTATTACTTTAAATGATGTTGTCATACCAAATGCTTCATGTGAAGTATAACCTTAATGTTTCTTCTCTATTCGTCTTTACATTAAGTTGTGGATTCAAAGTATAATAAATAGAATACACATTGTTTTACTTTTCACAAACATGTTTCGGTTGTGCCACAACCATTATCGATTCACGAAATTTGATTTGATACAAAGCGCAAATCTATTTATTCCAATAAAAGTGATGGTCTTACAAAGTTTACTGACAAATAATTCCTTGTATTAGATGCTTTGATTCGCGCAAATTTGATTCTGCAATTAATATTTCAAAAATAAATAACCCGATCCGTCAAATAACGGCGGTCAGTGTCCGGCAGGCGACCTTCACACGAGTGAGTGACGAGGGAAGAGGAGACGGCGCAGGACAGAGAGGACAAAGGCACCGCCAGGGACAAGTGCACTTCGCGTTTCATAAATACATTCATCTTCCCGGAAACAAGAGAAGAGACAATCGCCTTGTGTTGGAACAATGGGGCGTCGGCGTCGTGAGGGCATCGGAGTTCGAGTTGCGTACAACTCTGTGTCACTATACACATTTGTAACTATTAGAGATACTCGTACATATCTCTCTCAAAAATTTTAAGTAAGGAGCAACAGTTACCAAAAAAAAACAGAAAGATAAACTCTTACGACATATTGAAGTTGGATGTCGGATGCCCATCAAAAACATACCGGGCTTATATTTCAGGAAAAACGACTGGTTTTTCTATTAGGGAATTAGACACTCTATTATTCTTTAGGTCTTTGAAAATTCTTCTTCATGTAACATCTTACAGCCCGGAAAAACTGTCTTTGATTATAACTAGATTTATATCAGTTGTTTGTAACACCAGATGATGGCAACATAGGTTTGCGAAACAGCTGTCGCGACAAACTCATAAAAAATTAATTGTGATACTTACGAATAACAGTGTTTCAAATTTAAACATTTAAAAGATTTATATCTTATTTTCTATGCTATGCTAATATATTATAGTTTGGGAACTACGGTTTGAGAACATGACGAGAAAATAGCTTTGAGATTTAAATGATTTCATGGGCTTCGTGCATTAGCTTTTAGTGAAAGTATTTTATATTCCAGATGACAGGATTTCAAATGTGGAATCGTAAAAAAAATAAAAGAAACACGATTTTCGGAGATGAATACGATGACATTAAATAGAGTCTGCTAGTGTTAGAAAGGATCGAAATAACGGGATGAGCGCTGGAAGACAACACACATAGTTGTCTTCTATAAACTACTTTTCACAAGTAAAATGTTTTCATATGTTTGTCTACTGCGACGGGCAAATTGTCTGAGCAAAAATGCTGTCCTCGCCAAATTCAGGCGACTGTACCTGCACCGTAGCCGGCCTTACAGCCTGGAACAATCTTCCGCAGACCTCGAGGACCTTGAGAGCCAGGCAGAATTGAGATTAAGACTTTAGACAATTTGATCTGCATTGACTGTGTCAGACGCAGGCCACATACTAAATATGTAGTCTATCACTGCTGACACTTGGAGACCGTGGACGGCAAAGAGAAGTGCAGGGCGACCGCAACTACGGTGGAAGGATGATCTGAACAGACACGTCGGAATAACTTAAATGCAGTCTCAACAGGACAGAGTGACATGGAAGCGAATGGAGGAGGCCTTTGTCCAGGAGTGGACGGGAATAGGCTGAGGAAGAAGAAGAAGTCTATCACCGGGTTTTACCAAGGAGCATTTTTACAGCGCCCTTGAGATGATTTATTCATAAAATCGGCGCTTTACAAATCATCTAATGAATTATATTATAATAGATTTACAAACACACGTGTTACAGCATTATCGAGGCGGATCGACTCGAGATTGAAGACCCCAATAAGCCGATAAACAAGTATCCATCAGCGCTATCCATTCCCAAGACAAACATCGGACAATCGCAGATCGCAGATCGCAGATCGCGTACACGCGCTATCGCGCGGCACACGTGCCAAGTGCCGAGGGGCGGCATCCGCGGGAACTCTGGCCTAACCCGCTTTCTTCGCGGCGTATTATTAGAGCGCGCACAGGTGCCGCGCAGATTATCGATTGATCGACAGATCATTTCACAGATCGCGGCCAAGTAATAAGCCTACGAGGTCATTGCGTACATTGCATGTGCAGACGATTCCAGTTAGATCTGAATAAGGGGTCGTGATAATAGAAAGCGTAACTCTGAAATCATTCGAAAAGATTCTACCGAAGGGTGCAGCCAAATCTCAAGCAGATTGGGATAATATGTCTTATGAATACCTAAGATTAGGTTTGTTCAGGACATAACCATTCTTGCGGATGGCAAACTGGTGCACAATAAATGATTTAACAAACAAGGGATCATTTGGTGAAAATTTGGAGCAAGTAGACGAGTTCGTGTATTTAGGTAGTATGTTACAAGAGATCTGAGTGGAGAGGGATATTGAAAGAAGGGTTGGGGCAGGCAACAAAGTGAATGGTGCACTTAAAGTTGTCATCGCAAACAAAAACCTATCCAAAAAAGCTATAATAGAATGGCAGTGCACAATGGTGTTCTTCTACTATGGAAGCGAAGCATAGAACTGGCAAAAGAAGGATGAACGTAGAATAAATGCAGTAGAAATGAGATCTCTTAGACTAATGTATGGATACTCCGTGTATGATAGTGACAAATGAAAATATAATAAGTGAATGCGGTGCGAATGCTGGTGTTATGAACAAAATAATGAAAGGATCATTAAGATGGTTTGGACATATGGAAAGAATGAATAAAGAAAGAATGGTAAAAAAATTATATGTTTACGATGTAAATGGAACCAGAAATAGAGGAAGACTGAGGAAAACGTGGCACGATCAAATAAATCAAATATTGAATGTCGGTCATGTGAGGAGTCAGAGAAATCGACGCGCGTGCATGACACGATGTATGAATGGTTGGGTTAGGCTGGGTTAGTTTAGGGATCATTTCGTGGCTAAACTTGGTATCAGAAGATAGAAGTAGTCCTGTTCGGAGAGGAGACACAATCGGTACGAATAGTAGAATTTGCGGAAACGAGACGGTGGTATTTGAAATTAGCGATGCATCAAACAAATAATAAACATACCATTCATTTGGATACGCCAATAAATAGAATTATGGTAAGGAGCTGATATGTTAAAAAGCTCTTAAAGTAACTTATCGCAAGAGCCTTGTACCTGCAGACGTCGGTTCCACAGGTCCCAAAGAAGTTCTTTTTTCTTCTTTATGTGTCATGTCGGGTCCTCCCAATGTCGACTATCACTTGAGAGTACCGTATTTTGCGTACGATAAGACGCACCCCAAAAAATGTTCTATAATTTTTTAGCAAGAAAATAAAACGTTTAGGACGATAAGACGCATCGGACCATAAGACGCATCCCAAGATTGATTGAATTTTGCAATGCAAGAGTACCAATCAAACATAACACTAGACCATTTATATTTCGTTTTGAGCAAAGTCTCTTAAGGCCGTGCCACACTGTTTGAAACAAGCTCTCCACAGGAGTGACCTTTGTGGAGAGCAGTGGAGCCCACGGTTGGTGTAGCGTCCACATACTGTTGTCAACAAGCTCTCCACAGGGGTCACCTTTGTGGAGCCCACGGTTGGTGTGGCATCCACAGTAGACACCATTTTCGTTCAATACGTCCGCACTCCACCGATCGCGATGCCGCTATGCAACTGACATTGACTGGTGGAATGTGGAGCGCACACATTGTGGAATGCGTGTTTACAACGGCGGGATCCACACGCTACTATGCGCGTCCGTCCACAAAGGTTGTTGAAGCTCAAACGAATTTTTGTTTCAAACAAGTGTCTACACAGTTTTAAACCGCCGGTGGAGACCGATGTGGAGAGCTTGTTTAAAACAGTGTGGCACGGCTTTTATCTACAATGAAGGTAGTACTCAATTGAATCAGACATGCCCCACAGAATAAATTCGGCTGGAGTGATAGAATGTAATGTGTTTTTTTGCTAAGAAAAGTTCGTCTCCGGCGAGGCTACTGGCTCTGCCGGGATGATTGACACCCCGACCTTGGCGCACTCCCGCCCTAGCGCCCGCCCGCCCCCACGATCGATCTAAAATTAGAGCGAAGGATTCGAGAGAGATCGAGGAGAATCTCTATTATGATACATCTGGCGCCGTTACTTCGAAAAATAAACAACACACAAAGAATAACGGGAAGAAACGACCTAGAATACTAAAATATAAGCCATTTGGATCCGCGGATATAGTCTCTGATGAAATCATTGCCATAATATCACACTGACTGGACTCTATTACTCCTGATTGGTGGAACTTGTGTTCATATGTTAGTCGTATCTCAAAAATAAATTTTATGTTTTTATTTTAAATGGAAGGACTATAATAGATACAATGTCAGTTATATTCGATTTACTTTATCGTGAAATAACTAAATGTGAAATATATATTTGTATTATATGTTTGTGAGTATTTTATCATTAGAATAATTGTTGTCTATGTGATAGACAGCATTGGGAAATTAAAATTTGAATGGGCAGCTCACGTTGCCAGACAGGGAATGGATGGATGGGCATTTAGAGCCCTGGTGGAATGATGACCATGTGAAGAGAAAAGAGGTACCAGTCGACCCTAAAAAATATGGGCTGACGACATAATTCCATCTAGAGAAAAAATACGGGTAGTAAAAAATGTAAACATTTTAAAAATGCTTACATCTAGAAGACTGCAGGTAGTATTGAAATCAGTAGGTGATGTTAGATAACACTACGACCTTTGCGGCAGAGTGACAACAGCTATGACTGCCACACTGAAGATCCCAGATTCGATTCCCAGAGATGACAGTGTGAGAAATAAAAAAAACAAATTCTGTCACCACTGTCTTTCGTTTGGTGTAGAATTCACGCGATGAATTTAAACGGCGCTGCGGCGATAGATTAGCTACCTGCATTGCATGTCAAGAGTCAGAGTAATTGGGTCCAAAAAACCTGTTGCGTAAAATACACAAAGTAATATGCACAGATGACACAAAATAAAAGTCTTAAGTTTCGAATCTGGCATCATCTAAAGTGGCATATTCAAACAAAGCAATATTGGATGATGACTAAACAAAAAAAGCGTCGTAAATTCTGCTAATGGCTGTAAGAGTGAGAAGAAATAATTTTGTTTTGACATGTTTAATTTTTGTAAGATCTGTGGATGGAAATGAGGCGAGTGAGTAGTGTAGGGAGATCCCACCAGCAGCTGAGCGCGGCTCTGGAGCTCGCAGATGGGCTATCCCGCGGGTGACGGCAGCCGCGCGGCAAGTGGGATGTGTCGCAAGATCATTGCCAAACCAAATATTTGGTCCCCAGCGCGCGGCACACATTGATACATCATCGGAGAGCTAATTACACTTGCATTGTATCGTACATTATACCTCTAGAGCGGAATATTTCGAACAACATTCCATCAGAGGCGCTTTAGTCTAGGGAATAGCGCGCATGACTCTTAATGAAGTGTGTGAGATTAAGATTTATAATCACAGTATGATCGAATTTTATGAATACGATATCATCAAATCATCAAGAAAGAGTACGAGAATATTTTGAATATAAACGAGAGAGAGAGGAATTTTTTTTTTTTTAAACAGAATACGAGTACATACTTCTTCCGCCAGTTCTATCCTCCGCTTTCATACATAAGACTTAGAACTAGAACTAATTATGAACATGTGAATTTCGATTCAACAGAAATATGAAATTTTCTTTGTTTCAGTAAGAATATTGAATCCTTGTCAATCAAAATATGACAGTCATGAAAGATAAGAGATTCAATTGATTTTCTAACATACAAGTATTCACCGCAAGCGGATTAAATTAGATTCAATGAGTGCGCTGTCTTCTTGGTATGCTGGAATTAGAGTCTGAATGGAGTGTCCAGACAGGAGACAGGGGACAGAAGACAGGAGAGTAAAGAGAAGAGCGAAGACAGACACAACAAGGAGAATAACTGCAGCGCGCTGAAATGCGTGATATGTCGCATCGGATTTTAAAACTTCCAAAGCTTTTGAAGCCAATGATACTGGTTTGTTAACGAACCGACACGAGGTAAGATTTATACTAAGGCATAGTCTTATTTTCTTGCACATATAGATTTTTATATATCCGTAGTTTTATATAATTTCACGTAAAAAGCTAATAGAAAAAAATAATAAAAGCTGTAGAATTACAACACTTGTGTATTATGTTTTTACACTATGTTATTTTGTTTTATCATCCGACTTGTTTCGCTCAAGCCGGACTTTCGTCTGGGTTACAAAAACAAAATGTTAACTGAGTTTCTTTTTGTAACCCCGGCGGGGGCGAAACCGGTTGGTTCGATAAAACAAAATAAAGTGGCGTAAAAACAAGTGCATCAGTGTTATACATACCAACTAACTAACTAACCATCACGCCGTCTCCCTGAAGGGGTAGGCAGAAAGGATGGACTGCTACACTTTAACCGATGCGGCACTCCTTCCTTCTCTTTTCGCCCCCGCGAGAGACGCGGTGTGATGGGTTGCGAACCTCATCGCCACCAATAGGCCCTCTCCCGCGCTTCGATCGTCCAATGTTATACATAATTTGTAATAATGTCACACCACAAATTAAGTGCTTCACACGAAAATATAAAGTACAATAGCATAAACTACATATTTTGTACATCTGAACTTTGATTTAGCGCAATATTTTTTCTTTTTAAAAGAAAATAATTTGTGGAAATATCCATTAAAAATAAAATAAAAATTTAAACAAATTTCACAAACGAGATAAAATTTATGAAATCGGAGAAACAAATTATTACCAGAATAACTTTTTGCATGTGGATACTCGTATATTTAATTTGTTTAAAATTAATCGATCTTTGTCATTTCATAATCTGGCGTCTCGGCGGCCGTCCTCTCGCCATCGCGGCGGTCGAGTGAGTGACGTCGCGACGCCCGGTGCGGGACCGCCAGGACGGGCCACGGCGGGGCAGAGCGGGAGGGAAGGGGGACGCAGGACCAGAATAGCGCAAGCGCCCACGCGTCACTCCGCCATTGCCATATAAGCGCAATACAGAAGCGACCGCGTGGTGCGGCGCAGATAATCCTATTTGGAGTATAAAAGACGCAAAAACAAATGCGTTCAACGGTCGTGGTACTTGCTCAATCATCTGTCCACATTCTGCACGGCAAGCGTGCGAGTGGAATGGAGCTACGCTACAATATTGTTCATAATACAATATAACGCACCACAAATTAGATTCGGTATTCGATAGGGACTAATTATTAATATTTTGTACTGATCTGATCCATCGCAACTATTTTTATATTATTTAAGAAATAATACATCTGGTCTATACTTTTATATGGTGTTGAAGCATGGACATTAAAAGTTGGTATCGTGAACCCACTGAAGGGGTTTGAAATGTGTCTGCATCGCAAAATGTTGCGCATTCCGTGGACCGATATGGTCAACAACATAAATGTTCTCCAGAGAGCTAGAAGCTAGAACCCGACCTTCGTGGCCGAGTTGTAAGTGCATTGACTGCCACCCCGAAGGTTCCGGGAGGGCAGTGTGATCACTATGATAGCTATAATAATACCCTTTACATCGATTTGGCTCATGCTGTCATGATGTAAAGAGCGATTCAACAAAATATTAATAATAATAATTTAATGTTTCTTGAACAATGATGTAAAACTCCATATTAAATAATTAATACGAATGAAAACGTTACTTTTCTAGAAGTTTTATTATATTTTATGGGAATGATATGTTTCGCCCTTCTAAGGCATTATCAAATGTTTCATTATCACATTTGACAATGCCTTAGAAGCGCGAAACATGTCATTCCCATAAAATATAATAAAACTTCTAGAAAACTAACGTTTTCACGCGTATTCATTAATAATAATAATAAAAATAACTGATGTACAAATATTGGCCAATATTAAATACCGTAAGGTGGCATATTTAGATCATGTGCTATGGGGAGAAAAATATGGTTTGCTTCACCTGACCATTGAGGATAAAAAGAGAGTTCACAGGGTAGACAGGAAACAAATCTCCTGTATCCACAACATAAGGGGCTGAACTGGCTTAAACATTGATGAGCCGCTTCGAGCTTCCAAGAAAAGAAACACATATTCTCAAATAATAGTCAACGCCAGGGGACTTGACATAACACCGAAAGAAGTGAAGAAGAAATAATAATAAGGATAGTAAAAGTTATATATGTTTATGAACATCTGTATCAATTTTTGTAAACAGCATATTACACTAAAGCATTTCTAATAAACATCTGAAATTGAATAAGTGTTTTACTGATTGATAGACATTAATTTTGCAACTCTCATTATTAGAAAACAACGCGTGAAATAATGTAGAACACTGAACATGGCGATATGAACAGCTGTTTATCGAGGAAACTCGTGGCCAACTCACAAATTAAATAATTAGAATTTCAAAATTTTGCTTTGATACCGGCGTCTCTATGCATATACCTAAACGAATTTTATGTACAAAAAACGTTCTGAAAATGCTCGCAGAAACTAACTAACTAACCATCACGCCGTCTCCCCGAAAGGGTAGGCAGAAAGAATGGACTGTCACACTTTAACCGATGCGGCATTCCATCCTTCTCTTTTCGCCCCGCGGGAGACGCGGTGTGATGGGTTGCGAACCTCATCGCCACCAATAGGCATCTCCCGCGCACACTTCGATCTTCCAACATCCACAAAATAAATCTAAAACAAATAATATAAAATACAATGATATAAAATAAAATAACAAAATAAAAATAATTTAATACAAAATGTTATTTTAGATGGTGCACATTTGTCTATTTAATTTATGTTCCACGAATCCACCGTTTTTTAAATTTAGCACGTAATAACACATAATGTTTTTCCGATGTTGCACATGTTGACATGGACGATCCGGACTTTTGTGTTTATTTCATTTATGTTACACGTATCCACCGTTTTTTAATTAGCTGTTATATAATTTAATTAATGTTCCACGTATCCACTTTTTTTTATTTGCCAGTAATTAGGCACTTAAAACCAACCAACACCAGCAAGAACTTTAAAAGAATATTGAAGAAATTATTCAAATTGTCATTGCTCGCAGAAATAATTATAAAAAACTCTTGGGCTCTACAAATATAATATTATGGGAAACTAGTGGAACCTCTCAGTAAAAAAATTAGTCGGTATTATCGATCTATACTCGTTTCTCAAAGAAAACTATATTTTTTGTATTTACTGTATTCATTAATTTAATAATAGTAAACACGATCGTTTAGTGGTTTTACATGGATTTAATTCATATAAATTATATAAACTGTGACAAATTTGTTTCGCCATGTGAGGGCATTCTCAAACTTGGGTTCTAAACAAACAAAACCCAAGTTTCAAACCCATGAACAAACGTTTGAGAATGCCCTCGCAAGGCGAAACAAATTTGTCACAATTTACATAAATTAAATCCAAGTAAAACCACTAAACAATCGTGTTTACTATTATTAAATTAATATGGAGTTTTACAAAACTAATACCTCAACCATCAATAAATATACTGTATTACTCTTGCATACAAATCCAAAAACCTTGCATATTCGAATTATGGATCCGGACAGACCGAGATTTGTAATTTCTGGAGCAGAAAAGCGCAGAATTGCAGCAAATCTAGCGGTATCTTCGAGTAGACCAATTATTTGAGGATTGTATGGCTACCAAAACGTAGCTAGCTCGGTGACCTAGCGATAAAATTTAGAACGCATCGCGATGGTTTTCACTTCTCCGAGTGTGTGTTTGTTTTAAGGTTGTGATTAACGACTGTTTAAGTCCCAGGCAAGTTAAAAATCTGAGCGGCGCACATGTTGGCCGTAGTCAATGTGTTCTCACCGTCACGGTCCCATTAGAATATATTCGCACACAGCACACATCTACCCAGTGATCCCCACCACTGCGCTACCGTGGTGGCTGTGGTTAGCAGAATGGGAACAAAACCAAACTGAAATAACGCGTTTGCTGTGTGATTGGACCAAATTAAAAGTAATTAAATAACTAACTACCAGGCCGTCTCCTCGAAGGGGCAGGTAGAACGAATGGATCGCCACACTGTTATTCCTGACATACTTCTCTCACTTCCTCAACAACTTGTCATGCACGTAGGTACGTCGATTTCTTCGATTCTTTGCGCGGTCGACATTCAATATTTGATTGATTTGATTGTGCCATGTTTCCTCTGTCTCCCTGTATTTCTTGTAGACCATCATAATGATCGTTTCATTATTTTCTTCATAAACCTTTTCATTCTTTCACTTATTATATGTGCATTTGATATTTACATCGTTAACATGTACTACAGAATAGACTGTCTATAGATTTATTTATAAATATGTTTATAATGTTAGTGGTTTCGACAGACATTAATAAAAAATAGAAAATAAATTCCTTAATGATACGAAATTCATCATTTATTGATTTATAATACTTAAATGTTATATTTATTGATTGATTGCGACAAATAGGTTGGTTTCTTCTTCTCTTCTACTTCTCCGTTTCAACCAAGATGCTACCCACGACTATACATCTATTCTATGTTACAAGCGCACACTCGACCTTCCGACTCTTCTGGAATAGTATATATTTTATTTTTGTACACATACTATATCTGACGTATCTAGCACATTTCAAATTTTAATCCGAAGTAGGTATACCGTAATAAATTTGCCTTACAAAATTTCAACCCTTTTGTGTTGTTTGATAAGTGTACGAGTATATATGAGTATTTCCAGGATTATTTAGTGGCAGTCGTTTTTCATATTTTAAAAATATTTATTTCATTTTACGGTTTAAACGATACTTTGAATACAGTAAAAATTTCACTATATTGAAGGCTAAGGCGTGAAAACTCCAGGTTCTTATAAATAGGTGCTTTCGCTCAATTTTCAAGATCATTTGGCCCCAAACAGTGTCAAAGGCCGTTCTCTAGGCCATGGCAGGTGAAAAGCCAATCAGAGAACAAGTTGCTAGTCGCAAATGGCTGTGGATCGGTCACACCCTGAGACGGAACCCAGCGTGCAACGCTCAGGGCGCACTAGACTGGTCCCCCATAGGTGAAAAGAAGAAGCGAGGCAGACCTAGAGCCACCTGGAGAAGAACCCTGCAGGACGAGGTTAAAGCAGCAGGTCTCACTTAGAAGGTTCCTTGAGGCTTAATGCACCACTCAGGTGTGATAGGACAAGAAGAAGAAAGAAGAAAGAGGCTAAGGCGTAAACACAGTGAAATTCCATCGTTGATTTTGAAGGATAATTTTAAACACTGTTTTATCCACTTTATAATACAGTGGATAAAACTGTGTTTAAAAATTCTCCTTCCAAATATAAATTTCAAATTGGCAATTCAGCATCTCTAGGTTCCCGACGTCGTGGAGCAGTGAATCAGATATGAATGTTTCAGAAGAAATAGGGACGAATAGGGAACAGCGCGAGTATATTTGTGGTGCATCTTGGATGCAATGAACCAGCGGCGCTTGGACGGCCAGGCGACCAAATGTCAACACTAAATGTCGTCGGCCCGCTCTGTGTGGCGCCGCGACGTAGTACAGTTCTCACGAGATGATTCAACTGAATCAAATTCGAAAAAAAAAGATTTGTTGAATTCAATAAAATTATTATTAAAATGCCGAAGTTTGTTTTAATGAAGACGTGGAATGTGCGAGACCTATGTTACGTCCTGCATGCCATTCGAGTGTGATTTAAACTAAACTCAAACTCCAAATATTCAGGAGCGTTAAAAGCATGTGCTTTATGGATGTGAGACTTGGAAATACATCTCCAGGTGATCATTAACCGGGTGGTGGTCTAAGGGACAGAACGCTTGGCTCTTGTTGCAGGGAACTTGGGTTTAAGCCAGAACACGACCAGATTCCTTCTTCACAATGAATTATTTTCTGCTCACATTGAAGATTATAAAATAAATTCTAATACCACTGATTTAAATTCTTGGTGTAAGTCAACAACAAAAACAAATCATCGTGCTCTTTCCCCGTTAGGGTAGGTAGAGAGAATGGAATGCCACACTACTCTATCCTGACACACCTCTCTAGCTTTCTCCATATTTATACAGCGAGTCATACACGAACCTACGTCGATTCCTCCGACCGTTAACATGGCCGAACTTTAAATTTGATTAATTCGGTCGTGCAATGTTTTCCTCAACTTCACAATCCGTTAATATCGTAAAACGTATACTTTCTCAACTATTCTTTCTTCATCCATGCGTTCCACATGTCCAAACCAACGCAATGATCCTTTCATAATTTTGTTCATATATTTTTTTCCGCTCTATTTTAATTTCTCGTATCATTTGAAATTCTTTCATACATCGTTTTACCACACATGCGTCTAAAGTCTTTAAATAATAATAAGAACGATCAATATTCAAGATCCAATGCTGTAGTGACAGTATCTAATTTCTGGGTTTTTTTTATACAACAGGTCGCGTGACTCACGTGAATTCTATACCAGACCAAAGACAGTGTGACAGTGTGACCAAAGACACACTGACATGAGTCGGGAATCAAACCCGGGACCTTGCAGAGATCTTACCATTTTGCCACGAAGGTCGTCGATTCTGGATTTCTGGATTCTTGCAGACGAAAGCAGAGTCAGATTAGTCGGTGGTGAATACAGTAACTCTTATGCACCAAGAATGGTACTTGAGTATTGTAGATAATATTCGTATGCGATTAATTTACAATTTAAAGCGGAGGGAGTGGTTCTCAGAAAATTCTGATAACCATTTTAAGGTAAGCTTTGATTGTTGGAAACACGTCAGCATATCAAAACCCTTTGAATGGTCGTTATTAATTGCGTTGGTTTTGATCGCAGTTTCACCTGATGAGATCTTGCTTTACAAGAGAGTTGATATAATTATTCGGGGGATCTAACCCGCTTAAAGGACACCCAGAGACATTGCTCCTGTCCTGGTGTCAGCCCGATCTATTTGCACGCGCCGGTCACGTGTACCTATACATTGCTGGGCCATGCGTGTTTCCTCTTCATCAGACCGCACTTGAATAAGCCCTTCTCTGTGCATCTTTAGTAAAGAAAAGTATTTAAACTCATAATATAATTATATTTCCCAATACAGAGGAAAGCAACGGGAAACTAACACATTAAAGGCAAAAGTGGCATCCCAAAAACTAGCAAAGATAGCATATCTAATATGCTGCCAACCAATTCCTAGGATTGAAACATTAAAAATATATATTTATCAACCCTTTATTTCATGACTATTTTTAATATGAACAATTTTTTTTTTTATATCTTGCGAAATAGAATATGGGAAAACATATTTAAAATAATTTTAATTTAAAAAATATTAAGTTAATAATGAAATAAAACGATGTTTTTTTTAACTACTTCCACTTTTGTCTTTATTTCGAAAACGACCGGTTTCGCCAGGCTCGCTGGCATCGACAGACTGGTCCGCCAGCGAGCCTGGCGAAACTGGTCGCTGTCGAAATAAAGACAAAAGTGGAAGTAGTTAAAAAAACATCTTTCTATTTAATTATTATTTAAAATGAACTTCCATCAAGAGATTTCAGTAAAATCATTTGATTATCTAAAATAATATTTAGTTCGTTTATTGTTTCTTGAACAATGATGTAAAACTCCGTATTAAATAAATAATACGAATAAAAATGCCTGTCTTCTAGAAATATATTTTTATTTTATGTGAATAAAAATATATTTGCCTGTTTAAGGCGAAATTAAAAAAAAAAAATTAAACGTAAAAAGTTCTAGAAAACAGACGTTTTCATTAGTATCATGTATTTTGTTCATTTACATACCTATCAATATCAATAAAAAATGTGTTTGTATCAAATTGACTAGAAAGCTGAATACGATAACACAATATTTTATAATATATATTATTATTACATACAATATCCCCAATATAAGTACTCAAATTATGTCTATTTTAAACTGGCGAATACTGGTCTTTGAAGAACTGGCCTTTCTAAGGCATTATCAAATGTGCTATTTGATAATGCTTTAAAAATGTGAAACACGTTATTCCCATAAACTATATAAAACTTCCATTGTTTTGACCGAAACACTATGATACTTTATTATGAAAAACTTTGTTTTGTGTATCACAATTTTATTTTTATTTTTTGCGACAGCTTTTTCGTCAACCCATGTTGACATCATCAGGTGTTACATTTTTGATATATTATTGGAACACCTGATGATGTCAACATAGGTTGACGAAACAGCTACCGCGAAAAATAAAAATACAATTGTGATACGTAAAATAACGTTTATTTATAAAACTAGTTTAAAACAGACGTTATCATTCGTATTAATTTTTAAATGTAGTTTACATCAATGTTCAAGAAACAATAAATAAACCGTCAACCAAAAGTCTCGGCACTAGCGACGGCTTGCGTACCTTAACAGGTAGAAAGGAATGTAGAGTGTTTCGTACAACAGGAGTATAGGATAGGGTTAAGAGAGCTGACCTTGTAGTGCGCGACCTGCGGCTTGCTGGTCACGTGCCCCTCCATCCCCGCCATGAGCACCGTGGCCCCCAGGAACTTGTTGAGGAGGGCCCTGGCCTCGGCGTCTTCCGTCGAGTCTCCGTCTTCCAGGACTGGGGACACAAACACCGCAATATTTCAACATTGCTAACAACAACAACAACACATGGCACACAGGATTGTACGTATTATATACGCGGAATAGTTGCGATTTAGTTGTATACCTACTAAACATTATTTTAATCTAACTAACCATTACGCCGTCTCCCCGAATGGGTAGGCAGAAAGAATATACTGCCACGCTTTTCTTTCCTGACATATTTCTCTCGCTTCCTCAACATTCATACACCGTGTCATGTACGCGCGTTGATTTCTCTGACTCATCACATGGCCGACATTTAATATTTGATTTATTTGATCGTGCCAAGTTTTCCTCGGTCTTCCTCAATTTCTGGTTCCATTTACATCGTTAACATATATATTTGTTAACATTCTTTCTTCATGTATTCTTTCCATGCGTCTAAACCATCTTAATGATCCTTTTAAAAGTTTTATATTAAAAATATAATGCTATCATTATACATCTTTTATTTTGTTCATAAGTGTTATGAACAAAATAATGAATGGATCATAAAGATGGTTTGTACACAAATGATAAAATGAATGAAGAAATTATCATATATGTTAACGATATAAACCAAACTAGAAATAGAGAAGAACAGAGGAAAACGTGGTACGATCAAATCATTCAAATATTATGGTCAGCTTCGTGAGGATTCGGAGAAATCGTCGTGCGTGCATGACACGATGTATGAATGTTGAGGAAACGAGAAAATTGTGTCAGAAAAGAATAGTGCGGTGGTTTATTCTTTCTGCCTGCATCTTTGGAGAGATGGCGTGATGGTTGGTTCGTTAGTATTTTTATAAATGAAACTTCTTCATTTACGTACCGATGTCGGCATTCTTCATTCGGGTGAGGATATCCTTGACTCCGGAGACCTTGGTGCTGCTGTCGAGGAAGGAAGAGGAGGAGGTGGTGGTGGATGTGCGGTACTCCGCCCTGGACCTGGTGTGGGACTCCTCGCAGGATTCCGCGCTGTCCAGGTCTGTGACAGTCAATGTGCAAGGATGATGCTCGTTGCAATATGTTCGAGGAATGTCACTACCGTTGGAAGTGTAAATTTTGAAAACAGAACAAATTTATTTCGTAAACAGAATATTGATTTTCCAAATTTAAACTATAATATAATAATAGGTATATTTAATTTTGTTTGACATGGAATCGTCTATGCTGTATAAATAAGTTGAATAAAAATAGGAAAAAAAAAACATTTATTAAAAATATGAAATACCTCCATTTCCATAGTTCAAAATAATTCTTCTTCTGCCTCTTGTTCCTCTCCTACACAACGTTATGGCTATTTTTACTTTAGATACAGCAGCTCTACTGTAGTGCTGCAACCGAACAATTCTCAAAGGGTTTTATAGCCAGGGTTTTTTGTTTCCGACACTTCGTTTTTCATTTATTTTACCTTTGATAGTTAATTGCAGCTCTTTGTTTTAACTGTTTTTCATAACGTGGCCGTAATATTTTAGTTTCTCGCGATTTATGCTCATGACAGATTATTTTTCTATCTTCATTCGCTGTAGTAATTCCTCGTTCGTGACTTCTTCTGTACGTGATATTTGTAATATTCTACGATATATTCACATTTAAATTGCATCTAGCTTTAAAAAAAACACGAATAACAAATAATACTCGCAATTATTATTTCATCGTGAACGTACATAAAAAAGTTGCAGAAGTTTGCAGTAGTTTTCTGTTATAACACACAAGTAACATGGTGTTACAACTATCCACCAACAGATGTCACTGCTGCGGTGATTTTTTTGAATTTGAGGTTATGACTGTTTTGACGGAACGCTTAATTTCATAATATTGTGAAATACGACGACTAACTAACGAATTGACAAAATAAGTATTTAATTAATTAATTTATAAACCAAAGTATCTTAAAGTTGTAGGCCGTGAATACAATGTAAACATATGAATAAACAAATTGTATAAAATGAAGTCCTGACCTGGAGAAGTGGAGCGACTGGACACGTCTTCCGAAGCATCCTTGAGGCTGTTGGAACGCAGGATCAGTCCCGCCTTCGGGTATGAGCTCTTCTCTGTTTTGCCCGTTTCCACTATAGCATAAAATAGTATTAATATTTCTAAACGAGGATTTGTGTGGGTAATGTCTTTCATTTGCAATGATAAAGTAAATTTGAAATTTAGGCAGAGAATGTTGAAGTGTTTGTTTGGTCTTTTCTGTTGTATGGTTCGGGAACCTGGACTCTGAAATTACATACTATGAACCGGTTAAAGGCGTTCTAAATGTGGCTACACAGAAGAATGCTTCGTATTCCAAGGACAGATTTTATCAGCAATTAAGAAGTCCTGAAGAGAGTTCATTGCATTGGTACGGCAGAGAATTGTTGAAATGTATTAAATAAAGTCAGTAAGATTTCTTATCTGGGTTACACCTTGCATGGAGACAAATACGAGATCCCCCAACTTATATTCTTAGACAAAATTGAGGAACGACGCGACGTGGTCCTGGCCGAAGGCAAACGTCTTGGCAACGCAACATCAAATATTGGTATTTATTGTTTCTTGAACAATAATGTAAAATAATCTAATGATTTTACCGACATTTATTGAAGGAAGTTTATTTTAAATACTATTGAAGTTAAACGATGTTTTTTGTTAAAATAATAATTTCCACTCTTTGGCTTTATTTCGACAGCGAACGGTTTTGCCAGGGAAGCTAGCATCGACAGACTGGTCAATAAGTGACTGACCAGTCTTTCGATGGCAGCTAGTCTGGCGAAACCGGTCGCTGTCGAAATAAAGACAAAGAATGGAAGGAAGTACCTAGATACAAAAAAATACTTTGTTTTTAATTGAAATTTCTTGGTAGAAGTTCATTTTCAGTAATGAAAACAAAAAAATGTTGATCAAAAATTTCTTTATTACGAGTATTGTGTTTTTAGTGTGCTTCCACTTGTGTTTATGTTCGACCGGTTTCGGCAGCTTGCTGGTGGCAGAAGATGGCAGGAAGCTGCGGAAACCGGTCGAACATAAACAAGTGGAAGCACACTAAATACACAATAGGTACTCGTAATAAAGAAATTTTTATCAACATTTTTTTTGTTTTCATTATTTAAACAAAAAAATACGGAAAACTCATTATCAAATAATTAATACGAATGGAAACGTCCGTTTCCGTTTATTATATTTTATGGGAATGACATGTTTCGCCTTATCAAATGTATAAAGCTTTAGCCAAAAAGATTAATCCTTAGCAAGATGAGACATGTCATTCCCATAAAATATAATAAAACTTCTAGAAAACGAACGTTTTCATTCGTATTAATTATCAAAGATCGGATTGGAAAAGGGAGCGTGGAGGTGTTGTTCCGGGCGGTGCAAGACAGAAAAGCCTTTTCAGAATTGATTGGCGATGGTCGAGGAGACGATGTATGTCAATAAGTGAACGCTTGCATGCAGAGACAGATATCTGGCGGTTGTAATACTCGTGCATCAGAAGGTAAACCCGTAAAACAGAAACGGCGAGGACAAGAGGCCACTCACCGGCATTCTTGATGAACTTCTCTGTGAGGGTCTTGACGGAGCCCTGGCGCACTACCCGCGGCTGCTCCAGGCCGGGGACACCCACCGCGTGGCCGCGGGGACCGCTGGCCTGCTGCGAATTTTACAAAATAATCAATTTCACAATTTTTTAGGATTTTACCGATTCCATCAAAAATAACACAACCTAGCAAATCAGTTTTCCCGTGTGCCCAAGTCGTCAAATCTGTGTGTAGACTTTCACGGGACCTGAGGATGTTCGTGTCTCTTGGTATACTCTTCGACCAACGTTTCGGAGATCGTTGCAAACTTCATCTTCAGATAACTGACTGAACCACCCTGAAGATGGGGTATTTAACGATCTTTAAAATTATTAAATGTTTATTTTGAAACACTTTTATAATATCAGAAATATTTTTTTTTAATTATATGAAATTGTAACGATAGCTGTTCAAATTCAATTAACCGAGCAGCATCTCCAGCTCCTCTGAAGTGGTTGTTTAATTTGTATCAAATAATATCGGACACAATGCTGGGCATACAAAGTGTGGTTGATATTTCGAAACGTAGATATTTTAGACGAATGTGTGGTAAATTTGTATATTGTAGATCATAGGTTCCCAAACTTTTTTGTCCCGTAGACTCTGCCTACCTAATATATCTTTTTTATCACTTTATTATTTTATAAATTATTTTTATTTTATAAACTCATCTTTAACTATAAATTTGTTAGGGTTTTGACGTATTTTGTGATAGTCTGGCTCACTTGAGGGAAGTACTGTCTTTATTATAATTGGATGTTCATTTTATTAATTTGTCATGCATCTTATAATATTGGTATCATCAGGTGTTCCAATCAAATACTTAACAAATTATTTGTGATATTATAACAGTGTTCCAAATTAAACCGTTATTTATATTGAAGTATATTATATGCGTAGTTTGCACCGCCAAAACAATAGAATATCTGATATTTAAAAAAAACGTCGATCGAAAAGAATACCACGAGATACGGACATTATCAATAAATAGAATGTACCCAAATCGTGTTCAGGATAGAACTTAAATCAGCAGTCGAGGGATTTATCTTCCGCTCCACCATCAGATTGTTACACTAAGATCGAAGTGTTCCTGGTGGCTTTGGACGAAAATCTCTGTAATAGGCCAATTTATCTCTCAGCCGACCTTTCAGACGAGCCAAATATTAAATTATATAGTCAATGAATACTTATGGATGTTTCTGTTGTGTGAATACAGAACCTTATCTCCTGTAGGTAATTATAATCTTGGAAGAATTTATTTGTAAAAGTCACCTTATAAACTTTGGAGACGGTGTTTCCCGTGGTGCCGCCGTATCTCTTGGTCCTGGTGACGCTGGTGACCCCCGAGCCCGCTGTGACAGTGCCCCCGGTCAGGCGAGCCACGTCCGCCGGGTCGCTGGAGTACGCTGTGACCGAAACTTGCCCCTCGGCCGGGCCCCCGTTCTCCGAGTGGAACTCCTGGCGGACTATAGTGCCCTTCACTGGAATTCAGGACTTCAATATTTGTACCTCGTATAATTTGATCAGTTCATAGAATGCAATGGGTTGGTGTGAATAGAAGGAAATATTGAATGTTAACCAATATTTGTTTACAAATACTGGATTTTACCCATTGCGGGTTAATCATTTTTAAGGATTGATTATATCTCAATAGAGACGAAGATGTAAATTGTTTTTTGGAAACAAAATAGATGGCGTAATAGATGGCGCTAGTGTAGATTGAACTAGTAACATGTGAAGTGTGGTGCAACATAGAAGCATATATACAATTTCCAAAAAAATGTCAGACGTGGTGTGTTCGTAAGAAGGGCGGAATGGGGAATGTTGTTAACATAAAGCGATCGCTTAACCCAACCAATGACAGGTCATAAGTCCTGTAAACGTCTCGACCACCATATTCTGTTTCCAAAAAACAATTTACATCTTCGTCTCTATTGAGATACAATCAATCCTTAAGAAGGAAATATTAACAAATGGACGATTGAAATAGTGATGGAACAGACATACTTCAATCGACTCTTCCTCAAATCAACAGACTATAAAAACCAAAGAGAATAAAAAAGACCTGTGTCGGACCGAAAATGACCTACGGTTTGGAGACAAAAGCAGATACAACTCGAAAATATAATATATCTTCTCAGAACTTCAGACATAACGCGCAAATACCATATAACGAGATAGCTGGTCTTCCTCATCGCATGAGGAAGTAAATTATGAGACAACAGATAAACTGATCTAATTGAAGAATAAAAAATATATAAATTTAATGATGAACTCTCTCTTAGCGAAGGTACGTCCTCAGTCCGAAAATTGTAAATGTTCGAGCCTGTAATACGACTATAACTATCTACCGACAGTTGCAGAAGGAAGATTGAAGAAATTAAAAGCACGCACCTTCATATGTTTGATTGGCCCCGCTGTGTTTCCGCAACGCCTTGAGTCCAAACATCGGCCTTCCATTGTCGTCCATCGGCCCCACTCCGTAGCTGGAAGTGATCACGTCCGTGGGCTTCTTTACGACCTTGGAGGGGCTCTGGGTCCTCTTAACGCTCGTCTTCTTGTCTTCCGTCTTCTTGCTCGAAGTTCTAGATTCGCTCGTTTTTCGCAGGATGTTAGTAGTAGCCCATTCCGGTTTAGGTTCGCCGTCTCTCTTTTTTGTTACGTTGTTAAACAGTTCCTTAGTTGAAGGTTTGCTTTTAAAGTTAGAGAAAACGCTCTGGTATTCCGTTTTCGTGTCTGTGGTCTCTTCCTCCCTCGGCCGCTTCCAATCGGGACTCGGACTCCGCCGGTAAAGTTTGTCTGTTGGACTGCGAGATTTCGCGGGACTGGGACTGCGAGAAGTCGTCCTGCTGTGTTCTTTAGAAGAATACGAACTCTTTTCGATTCTTTCTGATGACGTCTTTCTAGAATACGACATCTGGTACTCGGATTCAGCTTTGATCTCTCTCTCTCGCTTGATGTTGACGACTTTAGGAACAGCTTCGGGTTTTAAATTGTTTGACGCGCTTATCTTCCTCAAGTACGCAGTAGTGTACTCCGACACCTTGGAGTTCTTCGCCTTCGGAGAGGTGCCATATTTATCGGGACTAACTCTGCGTGTTTTATTTTCGGGACTTTCATGTCTAAAGCCGTTCTGTTTAGTTTTAGTTTGAGATCTCTTCTCGGTCGTTATTTTTTCTGTTTGGTAGTGCTTCTCGGGACTTCTTCTACCTGGACTTGCCGGTGTACTTCTCTTCTCGGGATACTCCGCTCTTCTCTCCGGACTTCTGTTTGGAGTTTTCTTTTCGGGACTCGTAGACCTCGTGCGCACAGTCTCGGTTTTAGTATAGTAAGGAGCTCTGCTCTTATCTGAACTCGCGTGAGTTTCGTTCACTTGCGTGGAATAAGTTTCATTCGTGCATTGGGAAGACCTCCTGTACTCCGTGGTGGTTGTTTTACTTTCGTGTTGTTGAGTCGTAGCCGATGTTTGATTGGTTGAAGTATGCAGAGAAGTTGATTTATCATTTGTTCTCTCCGTTCTTCCTGTATTTTCCAAATTATTCCTCACGATTCTTATTTGAGATCGAATACGACGTCTCTGTTCATAACCAGTTGTTTTTTCGAGCTGAAACAGATTTTTTTTTTAATGTTATTTTAGTATTACCGTTATATTTGAAATAAAAAATAAGGAAAATAAAATGATTAACGTAATCGTAGGGCTTACCATTTGTTCTAGGAGAGTGAGGTCGTAAATTTCTTCAATGTTGATCTGAGTAGAGTCCTCGGCGCTACTCCTCCTCCTCTCGGAGTTGAACACCTGCTCGAGGCTCGTCCTGCGAAGCTCGACCCCGAATTTACCACTGCCACGACGAGTGCTGATGATATCGTCATTGTTTGAGACAGAAGATGTTTTGCTATCTATTTTTTTAGAAACATTAGTTCTTTCTTCCACCGTATCTTGTTTCTCGATGATCTTGCTGTAAGTAGAATCCTTCTTCTGCTTCTCAGTTGTCTGTTTTACATTTTTTGTGATAAATTGTTGTTTGGAAGATACATGTTTATTTGCGTCGTCCTTGACTCCAGTCTGCCTGTATGTACATACCGAAGAATAGACGAGAGCCGGTTTACTTCGCGGAATATTTTCAGCCTCACTTTCGCTGTCAACTGAAGAGACTTCAAGTTCTGTCTTTGGAACTACATCGGGTACAGATTCCAAAGTTGGAGATTTCTTATATACTCCGATATCGGTCAGTTTAGTTGTTTTTCTATATGGTATTTCACTCGATTGAATGTCGGACTTTTGAGTGGCGATGTTTTCGAAAAGAGCTTTTGCCTTCTTGACGGCTTCACTACTTCTGAGAGTTGTGATAGGTCTCGTATTGGGCGATTTCTCCGGTGTAAATTTGGACTTGGGAGTTTTTTCGGGTGTTACAAAAGGTTTGGTACTGGCTCTCTTCTCTGGAGCTATGTCAGGTCTAGCAATATTTTTTTCCGGAGTTGTGTGATGGGATTTTGGGGGTGTTTTTTCCGGTGACGACGCTTTGACAGGTACCCTCCTAGGAGAAGAGCTATCTGGGGCTGATGGGGACTGATGTCTAGCTGGCACTCTTTCAGGAGACGGCTGTCGTCTTGTCTGCTCGGGAGAAGGTTGGCGAGGGATCTGCTCAGGGGAACCCTGACGTTTGGATGGCGTTCTTTCTGGAGAAGAAGATTTAGTAAACGACCTTTCGGGCGTCGTCTGTTTAATATTCACATATTTATTTTCAACGCTCGTTTTCTTCGCCTGCGAAGAAACAGTTTCTTTTTGGACATTCAATTGAATGTCACAAGTACTTGTTTCGATATTTTCAAATTTGCTCTTGACGTCGTTGACCATTCTGGATGCTTTAGACACTAGACTTGAGGATTTTTCCCCAGAAACAACCTTCTCAGCTGTGCTGATGAATTTATTCACTTTATCTGTAACGCTCAGGAGACACTCGTCTGTCTTCATATCGTCGTCTACCATGGATAAATCGGGACGGCTTTTTTTAGGAGCCGGTTCAGATAACCTGATGGGTTCTGTTATTTTCTCGGCCGTGCTCAGGAACTTCGAGACTTTGTCATTAACGCTCAAAAAGCATTCATCGTTTTCCAGATTAGAATCGATTTCACGCTTAATGAAATCTTTCGTAACTTTAGAATGTGTACGGCCCTCGGTTTTGACATCAGAAACATTTGCGAATTTGGACACTTTATCTGAAACACTCAGCAAGCATTCGTCTGATCCAGTGATACGGTCGATATCACTTATACGACGTTGCGGCAAATCTTCTTCATCATCGGAAAGTTCGATGATCCGATCTGATATGTCTGTTAGAAGTTCTGATTCGTGTATGGTTTGGTGATGAGTCTTCTTCTTGGGCACGTAGTCTTCTGGCTCGGTGACCCTATCGGGGAACCGTGGTTTTCCGATCTCATCGTCATTTCCAATAGGCATTGGACAAATTCTATCGGGAGAGTTCTCCCGAGATGATTTCGCTTGTTGAATATCAACAACTATTTCCTCATCAGTTTTATGACCATTACATGATGGTTTTGACTTGGCATTTAAAGGTTTTTTAATTGTTTGTGATTTTGGGGTCATTTTTGGAGAAGTTGTTTTATTCGTTACCACATTCACCGTAGTTTTTTGAGTGATAGTTCCAATAGATGAAACGTGTCTAGTTGTGTTAACTTTAGATACATTGATTTCTGGCTTAGACCTCATTCTCGCCGGAGAGACTTTCATCGGTTTCATAGAAATGTCACTCGTTGTTCTCGTGATTTTAGTTGTATCAACGTTGTTATTGATAACTTTTGTATCTCTGGAACTAGGCGTCAGAGAACGGTTTGTCTTAGTGACTTGAGTCTCTGGCTGTCTGTTTCTGGATTCCACGCTTTTCAATTTCGGTTGGCTGATTTCAACTTCCTCATCGGATGTAATCTCCAGTACACACTTCTTCTTATCCTTATCAAACTTGCTCGCAATTGTTGTAATCTTTTCAGTTGTTGTTCTTGTGGTCTTCTTCGTGGTTACCGCAGATGAAACGATTTTCTTGGCAGTTTGCATTTTATCATTTTTGAAAATATCATATTTTTGTGTAGTGAGAATAGTTCTCGTCGGTTCATACTTTCGCTCGGGTTTGAGATGAGTCTTTAAATTTGTGGTTTTCGGAGAATCTGGAGTCGTATTTTTTGATGAAATTTTTTCCGGGGGTGACTTCTTTTGGGGAGACGGTTGCCTCGGAGCGTCTTTGACTGATCCAGGAAGCTGTCGATTAGGAGACGACGTTCTATGTACGACCGTGTCAGTGCGACTTGTTCTTCTCTCTGTGGACTTATTGGAGACCGTGACGTTGGCAGTTATTGCATCAATTGACTTACGGGTAGATTTTACAGTGGTTTTAACGTCTTTTATGGGGGAAGAATTTCTGACTTCAGGTTTCCTGGTCGAATTAAATTCTGGAGATTTTGGTTTATATTTTTCTGGCGACTTTCTCCTCGGGGACTCGTCTCTTGGCTGTATTTTTTCCGGCGAAAAACTCCTTGGAGGCGAATTTGCAGTCCTGTCTTTGTTTGGGGAAACATCTCTTGAGGATGGTTTAACTTTATCTGGTGAAACCCACCTATTATTCACATCTTTCGTTTGAACCTTTTCTGGAGCTTTGATTCTGTCTGAGGATGTTCTTCGCGGAGAAGTCTCCCTCGGTTTCAATTTATTTGGAGATGCACTTCTGGATGAACTCTTTGGTTTTAATTTATCAGGAGAAACACTTCTTACGGCGTTTGATTTTAATTTATCGGGGGAACCGCGCCTTGGAGATTCGTCATTAGCTTTATTTTTTTCTGTGGATATGCTCGGTAGAGATATCTCTTTAGGTTTCTTCGCTGGAGAAATACTTCTAGAAGGAGTATCCTTGGGTTTGATTTTATCTGGAGATGCATTTCTTGGACACGATTCCATTGATTTCGGTTTTCCGAGAGAAATACTTGTTTGAGATGGATCTTTCGGTTTTTGGGGAGAAGAACTCCTGGAAGTCTGGTCTGTGTATTTATCGGGACTCGAACCCCTCGGGAAATTTTTATCGTCAAGTTGTTTCTTACGAGAAGTCACAACTCGATTGTCCGTTTCGATATTCATTTCATTTTCAATTAACTTCGTAGATTCATCCCTTTTTTCAGTTAAGGTTGTCCTACGATTTACATCGTCATCGGTAATTAAATTTTCCGATTCATCAGCCGACTTCACTATGCCATCTTTATCAACAAGTATATATTCTGCATCGACCAAATTAAGAAATTGGCCATCAGTGGCCTTCTTCAATGAAGACTTTCTTGGATGCGTAGTTTCAGCGTACTCTGGTTTCCTGATTTCAGCCGACTTCACATTTGCAGTTAATTCCCTCTCCGGGCTAGAGTATGGAGAGTGGCTGGAAGATTTGGCGGGTTGAATATCAGATGGGAAATTACCCAAAATCTCTGAAAGATTTCTTTCTGCATCTTCAATCAATGTTTTCTTATCCGGCATACCGAGAATCTTTCGGCAGCGTTCTTCGTATGTTTCACTCCTGACAAATGGAGCCTTTGGCTTTGTCTTGGTTATTTTCTCTGTGTGCTCATTAGTTTCCGTTGTAAGCAAATTGTTAACTTCCGAATCTTTCGAGGGGGTGACTTTTGATGGAGACTCATCCGATGTGTCGTCGTAAAGAGATGACTTCTTTAATGAACTTTTTCGAGTCACTTCCGAAGTCTTGTCAATCGAGCTTTTCTTCAGGATAGATGAGACCGTGTCTTTTTTATAAGTACCGGAGTCATATGTAGTTGTCGTGTTTTTCTTGAAATCTACATCGTCTTCCGAATCCACTCGGTCAACATTGGTAATCAGATGATTGTTTCTGTTTGATACAAACTCTATTTCACTGACCGAAGTTGTTGGCGAGCTATCTCGACTTTTAATTATTTTTCTGGGACGTTCAAGAGAATCAATGTATCGTGTGGGACTCGGAGACGAGTGGCGATTAATAGGAGGGGAATGTCCGCGACTGGAGTTAACACTCGTTGGGATTCTAGATGGACTAACAGATTGCGGTCTCACTGGGCTGGAAGAACTGACACGGCTGGGGCTCTTAGACTGAGGACTCTGTGTCGGGTCTGCATATGGATACTCCCTACTGGGAGAATCACGAGATGGACCAGAAGCAATTCTTGTTGGGCTGGTGTGAGGCGAACCGCGAGATGGACTAGTCGGATACCGTGGAGTATTTTTGCGTGTAGGGCTTACAGAGGGTGAAGTGTATCCAGGAGATTTCCTTGTATCTTCTCTGGGTCTAGTAGGACTAGAATCTAAAGGTTTTCTTGTAGGACTGCTGTAAGGTGATCCGTGAGTTGGACTTGAAGGATACCGCGGAGTGTTTTTACGCGTAGGACTTACAGCGGGCGAACCATATCTAGGAGATTTCCTTGTATCCTCTATAGGCCTAGTAGGGCTAGAACCAGATGGCTTCCTCGTAGGACTACTATAAGGTGAGCCGTGGCTCGGACTTGAAGGATGTCGGGGAGTATTTTTACGGGTAGGACTCAAAGAAGGTGAGTTGTATCCAGGAGTTCTCCTTGCCTCGTTTCTTGGTCTGTTAGGGCTAGAATCCAATGGATTTCTTGTAGGGCTGCTGTTGGGAGATTTGCGAGTTGGACTCGCAGGATAACGTGGAGTGTCTTTCCTAGTAGGACTCACAGATGAGGGAGTGGAGTTGATAGTTTTTCTCGTGTCGTCTCTTCGAGTATTATAAGTTGTCTTCTCAACAGAGTATTTTGTTGGAGAATAACTCCTCTGAGGAGTAACATTACGCATGTCGTCGCTTGGGCGCCTCGTTGGAGACCTGTCACCGTAATCGGGCACTTTCTTTCTATCGGGACTCTTTCCAGGAGAACTTTCCCTCGTATTATTAGGGGGCTCGTGTCCTCTTACATCCGATCTGTTTACAACACGATTAGTGGTATTGGTCGTTCGATCAGATTCATGGGTGGATTTCGTGATGGTGGTGTTGCGATCTGAAGAAAGTCTTCTCGGCGGAGAAGTGTCGGATGGTTTCTTAGGACTAAGAGAACGAAATGACTTCTCGGGGCTAGTGCTCCTTAGGGAAGTTGTGCTCGTCCTTAAGCTTCTGTTACTTCCTCGAGTGGGGGATTCACGGCTGAGAGGATTCTCCGGACTGGCCCTGAGCGAGCGAGCCCAGGCTTCATGAGTGGGACTGTTATCCACGCTGACGCGCTTGCTAGTATAGTCCGATTGATATGTCGTCAGATATTCTCCGGTTGTCTTCTTGTTAATATAATCTTCCGTGCATTTTTCAACGACAGGTTTCGGAAATTCACTGTCCAAAACGTTCTTATCAATTTGAAGAACTTCTTCAACGATAGTTTTCGAATTGTCCACGACTCTGTCATCCGTTGATTTGTCGATAAGTCTAGTACTGCGATTATCAGTAACGATCTTACTCGATCTAGTACTGCAGTCTGAAAACTTACTAACGCTTTCTGCTTTTTCGGAATAATTATCCGAATCATCGGCAACATTTTTTGTTGTTACCACTGTGCTCTCCGTGTGTGTTTTGGTGGTATTGCCTTCTGGTAGATCATTGTTTGAATCGAAATCTCTATTACGCCGGGTATCAGAATGTCTGCTAGACACAGAAACATTATCAGAATCAATCAGTTTCGAGTGCTTGTTTATCGAAGTTTGCGATGAAGTGAGGTGACTACCAGTCTCCAGACGACTGCCAGACTTCTTCTCTGATCGCGTATTATACGAGCCTGTGGTCTCGGTACTGGTGCTCGTGACAATAGTTCCATCTGGCAAAGATCTCTTCTCAATGATGACAGTCGTATACTGATCAGGGTGCTGAACTTTTCGTGAAATCAACTCCCCATCTTCAAATTGTTTAGACTCGCGAGTTGTAACGCTGGAAGACGTATTACTGATGTTGTCCTTTACACATTTCCTAACATTTGATGTATTCTCGGTGGAAGAATCGATTTTTTTGAAATCAGAAATATTTTCGGTTGTTGAGTCGGAAAGTTGAACGTTCTCCCTATTGCCAGTCGCGTTTTCGTTGTCAATAAAATCTTGGTTGGAATCGAACTTGCGAGTGACGGACGACTTGGTAACTGAAGACCCCACAGTGCTCGTGGTGGAAGAGGTCAAAACTCCGTCGTCTGTTTTAGAAACAACCTGTTCCTTCGCGAAAGTTTTTCCTTTTTTCTCCGCGCTGAACATTTTGGTGTTCTTGTCTTCATGCTGGGTGACAGACTGGACGTTCTCTTTGAGGGCCGTGAAGGAGGCGTTCCCTCCGTCTACTTCCTTGGTGCCAGACTTGTGCGCCACCGTCATTTCGGACTGGGTCTTTCCATCGTCGCTGATTTCGTTTTTGGACACCACGGTCCAACCGGCGTTGCTGTTCTCCGCATCTAGAAGGAAATACTCGTACTTTAGTCAACTCAACAGAATTAGTGCACAAGACTTGCTATTTGGCTAATGTTTACTTATAATTATTTACGACTCTTTGATTCTTGAGTTGCTCTATAAGATAGTGAATGCTCCATATATTTTATAGTATTTTCTTACTGAAAACGTCAGTTTGATGTCATAATGTTGAACAAAATGCTCTCCCTGCAGGCATTTTCGGAGGCAGGCTATTGATGCAGCCAATATATTTATTAATTTCATAAATAAAATAAAATAAAGCTTTGAATATTACCCATGGAATTATAATTACTCTAAATAGTAACGCTCGTATCCAAGCTTCATCAGGATAATATAAAAATACAGATTTACAGATTCATATGAAAATGTATGTATATTTGAAATCAAAGATTAACTTTAAAATCAGATTCTCTTACAACATTTTGTTTTTTTGAATGTATACGAATACTTGTAGACAAATACTGGATATTACCCATTACGGATGTTTTAATCGTTAAGAATTAATTGTATCTCAATAGAGACGAAGATGTAAATTTTTACAGGACTTCTGACTTGTCATTGGTCTTACCTCTAGTCTCAATAGATGGCGCTAGTGTAGATTGAACTAAAATGTGTGAAATGTTTCCCAACATGGTAGCATATATACAATTTTCAAATAATTGTCAGGCGTGGTGTTCGTAGAAGGGCGGGATGGGGAATGTTGTATTACATAAAGAGATCGCTTAACCCAACCAATGACAGGTCATAAGTCCTGTAAACGCCTCGACCACCATATTCTGTTTCCAAATAATTAACATCTTCGTCTCTATTGAGATAGAACGGATTTTCTTGTTAGTTTTAAAGAACGCAAACTTATTGATAATAATAATTTAATGGCGGTAATAATAATAATTTAACGGCGATAATGGCGGTAGCCTTTCACATCGCGTTAAAAAGATCTTCTGCTTAATGCTTAAAATCCAATCATCACAGATGGCGCTAGTGTGTAGATTGAAACTATCATGTAAAGGGTGGTGTTACAGATTAACATATATACAACTTCCAAAAAATTGTCAGACATGGTGGTCATAAGAAAAGGTGGAATGGGGAATGTTGTATTACATAAATCGTGCGCTTAACCCAATCAATGACAGGTCATAAGTCATGTAAACACCTCGATCACCATATTCTGTTTCCAATTTGCATGTTCGTCTCTATTGAGATAGGTATTGTTGCACACCTTGCAGAGAGTAGTTATAGTCCCTCGTGGGCGACTCCGAGTCCCTGATCTCCTTGGACTTGAGGGACTGGAAGCACTGGTCCGCGAAGGAGTCCGAGTGAGCGGCGCGCGCGCCCTTGCCCCCCCCCTGGTCGCCCCCCGGGCCGGCCCCCTCCCCGCCGCCCTCGGCCCCGTACAGGGACTTGAGGCGCTCCTCCCGCAGGCGGTACATGTGGGCGCGGATCTCCTTCTTGCGGCCGAAGTCGTCCGTCTGCTGCCACTGCCAAGATAAATATCACATTCATGGTAAAACTCCATTATCATTTATTTATTATTTTTTTACGTATACAACAAGGTCGATTGAACCCGACCGGTAAATAGGTAGACAGTAACAGGTAGACAGGTAGACAGACATGGTTGTTTGATTGGTTTAACAGAGAGCATTCTTAAAATAATCCCAATCGCAATCCTTGTAAAGATGATTTTATCAAACAATAAGTTATTACAATAAGAACTGGGGAAGCCATACAATTTTTATACATAATAATATCTGATTGATTTTATATTACCAGGTTTTCCTCAGTCTTTCTCTATTTAAAGTAGTTCCATTTACCTCGTTTACATGTACTTTCGTCTTCATTTTTGTCTTCATTCATTCTTTACATATGTCCAAACCATCTTAATGATAACTAACTAATTAACCATCACGCCGTCTCGCCGAAGGGGTAGGCAGAAAGAATGGACTGCCACACTTTAACCGATGCGGCACTGCATCCTTCTCTATTCGCCCCCGTGGGAGACGCAGTGTGATGAGTTGCGAACCTCATCACCAGCAATAGGCACATCTTAATGATCCTATTATTATTTTGTTTATAACACTTCTTTTAGAAGTATTTGACATTCAATCATATACATACATAGTTATACACAATCGTCTAAGAGATCCTACTGGGAGGGGGAGGGGGGACATTTTACTATAGTGAAACAATTTAATATATTTCGAAAGGGCGAGGTGTGCTGTGACGCAAAGATCGCGAGAGGAGCATATTGGAAGTCATATTCGTCTAGGTCCAGTGATTACCTGATGTCTTAGCAAGGCGCCTTCAAGTGCCAATCAAGAGTGCCTTATCAAGGCGAAACATGTCATTACCAAAAAATAAACAAAAATTCCAGAAAACAGATGTTTTCATTAGTATTGACTATTTAATATGGAATTTTATTTAATTATTTAAGAAACGAATATTGTTGTTTTAGGTACATACCATTCGCCGAAGGACGTCTTCATCTTGGATGAGCGATACATCGCCCTCCGACATGGCGGCGGCTCTGCAACAAGACAACACACTTCTTCATTATCACACCGCAGGCATAGGCATATGAGGGGCGGGTGGGCTTGGCTGCTATCTATCGACTGAGGGTGAGTTGTATCCATTCGTATTTCCAAAGCGTCCCTTTTCTAGTTCAAACCCGTATTATGACTTGACTTTACTAGTAAATTTAATTAATACGAATGAATAGTTATAAGTTATTCGAAAATCTTGACAACCAATACATTAAAAAAAAAAGAAAGACTAATACTAATAATAATAAGGATTTTAATCAATGATATTAGAATTTATTTTACAATCTTCAATGTGAGCAGAAAATAGCTCATTATTATGAAGAAGGAATCTGGTCGTGTCCAGGCTTAAACCTATGTCCCCTGGATCAGGAGCCAAGCGTTCTATCCCCTAGACCACCACCCGATAATACTATCTTTCATTTATATTATCTTTATAAGTTATATTATAGAACGCGTTGTATACACAGGGTGTCATTGTGCTTATAAATGTGTTTTTTTAATATAATCTAATGACATTGTTTTTTTTTTAATCTAATGATTTTACTGAAATCTCTGTATGGAGGTTCATTATAAATCCCAACGAAATAAAACGATATTTTTTAAAGTATTTATTAAAAAACATCGTTTTATTTATTATTAAATAATAAATATGGTTTAGTAAGAAACCAATGGTGGTTTGACATATTTAAAATTCAATTATACACTTTTTTAATACTTTGTATAAAAACTAAAGAGTAAGTAGCGCCAACCGGTTTCACTCTGTAGCGAGCTTCCACAGGACTATACACAAAACTCCCTACAGAGTAAAACCGGTTGGCGCTACTTACTCATAATAAAGTGGTTTTTATACAAAGTATTTAATTCAATTTTTAATGAGTATATTTAACAATTTGCAGTTGTGACCGATATTATGGTAATTTGGACCACACATGCTTCGCTTTTACGTAAATTATATACGTATGTATTATATTATACGTTATATTATAGGTTTGTTCACACGGTTAGCTCATTACACGGCTTGATCGATCTTCGCATTTCATTAGGCGCGCTGCACACTTAGTTATCGATGTAGGTAGTGTAGTGTAGTGTAGTGCAGTGCAGTGTACGGTTATTATGAAAGTGTCCGAACACGAGATGAGATCTCCGGCAGATAACAGTACGGCCCGGCCCAAGTTCACGGCGGCCGCGCTCGCTACACTACTCGCCGGACATTTGCAATTGAAATTGCTCGGCTCGTGGCTCGTGCCCGCACTTAGCTGTTTCTCGGAAGCCAGACCAGCTGCCAGATAGGAGAAATGATAGAAACTAACACCTCAGCGCAAGGTCGCATGAAATGTCAATCCAAGACGATTCCACATGCGAGATATAATTGATTACTAGAAAATAATGATTAACAGGGTGTACATTAACGATGTGAATGGAGTACGGAATCAAGAAAAACATGGCATGGCCAAATTAATCAAATTTTAAACGTCGAGAATGTTAGAAATCGGTGTGTCAGGTTAGAGTAGCGTGGCGGTCCATTCTCTCTTCTTACCCTTTCGGGGAAACGGTGTAATGATTTCTCAAATATCATAAATGATTTTAAAAGAGCGGCAAAAGTTTTGACGTTTGTATCGGTCTAGAAAATATTATTTTTTATTTCTTCTATGTTCGTCATACTTTGTGTTGTAAATGTTTTATTTGTCTTTTTCTTTTTTTATATACTTTGTATTATACATACAACAGTATTAAAATTACATATAAGACATGTTTCGGACAACCAGTCCTTCTTCAGTGATACATATTATAAAGATACATATTTAAAATATTATAAAATTGTTTACAAATATAATATGATAAATTTTGACAGATTTTTACAAATATACAAATTTACAAATATGACAATTTTGACAATACTATCAACATTGATTTGTAAACAATTTTATAATATTTTAAATATGTATCTTTATAATATGTATCACTGAAGAAGGACTGGTTGTCCGAAACATGTCTGATATGTAATTTTAATAGTGTTGTATATAAAAAAAGAAGACAAGAGTATGCTTTTTTAAATTAAAAAACAAACAATAAACATTGGAATCTACCTATAGGGTTTAATAACATGAGAGTGGTTAGGTACTCCAAATTTTAACGTTGTATTGTGTTTTATATTGGTTCTTGATTACATGTGCGATATTATAATAGATATTGTCTGGTGCGATGGACGATGTTAAGATTATATGGTTTAAGAAACACAAGTATGCAATGAACGCTGTAGAAGGAGCTCTTTAATAGTTTTTATTGTACGTATATGATACGCAGAATGTTGTCAAAGCACACACGAAAGAAAAAATACAGATTGGTCTATTGTGGGAATGAGATGGGACTACTTATATCTAAATTGAAGATGCACAGGTACAATTTTTCGACACGAACTTTGTTGGTAATGAAATTATATCGCAATTAGAGCGAAAATATACCAAACTAGCGAATTATTTTAAATATCTCATAGAATCCCTATTTTACACTTAAAAGTATGGAACTAAAGTGAAACGAATAATTTTTTTATGCGAAAAAAATCACGAATAAATCCATTGGATTTTAGATAAGCTTAAGGCGTTAACACTGGATTTGCATAATGTATTTTAATTGAAACACTATTTTTTCACTTTGTGGAAACTCCACTGGTGTTTTTTTCCATTCAGAAGTGGAAAAAATTGTTTAATTCATAAAATAATCGTCTAAATGCTTTAGTTTATAGTTTCTTGGAAAATGGTGCAAAATTCTATATTAAATATTGAATACGAATGAAAACAAATGTTTTATAGAAGTTTTTGAGAATGACATGTTTCGCCTTTCTATGGCATTATCAAACAAGGTATAGAGAAAAATATTTAATATAATAAGAAACACCACTTTTATAGTGAGAACAGGAGTGTTGGACATCTCGGAACAGTGGCAGCGCTAAAATGGCATTGGACAGACCATGTCGCTCGTAGCTCTGACGATAGATGGACTAGAACTGCGAGCCGAAACCCAGAACGTCCTCAACTCCGTTGGAGGGACGACATTACAGAGACCGCCGGTACAACTTGGATAGGTGATGTGCCTCACATAAAAGTTTTAAGCCGCACTTGGCTTTTATCTATTACAATAAAAAAAAAATTCTAGTACCAGATATTATTATTATTATTATTTTCTCGAATAGCTTTTTACATCATTATAGCTCGAGTCAAATCGATGTGAAGGGTGGAACACCAGAAGAAATATGTATAGAACAGACAGTTATCTATTTGTTGCTCTTATCGTAATGGTTCATGCATTCGCTATAATTGTATCTTAAGAGATTAATACGAATGAAAACGTCAGTTTTCTAGAAGTTTTATTATATTTTATGGGAATGACATGTTTCGCTCTTCTAAGGCATGTGTGACGAAATGCGAAAATATGTGACGAAACTTCAACTCGTTGCAGTTTATATACACTAGTAAATGGATGGTAAATAAAGTATCTCAAGAGGTTTATCTCTGTTGCCACCTCGTTTAGAAGACGAATCGCCTTCAATACAGGAGAACTTCGAAGCGCCCTTGTGCGGCAATTTGGGGCATATACAGGCTATTTATTATACTACGTTATTAAAGCGTTTTTACCAGCAATGAATAGCATTTCTTTTTTTAAACGAGGTATTTATGACGTCGATCATCGATCATGCAAATGATGTAGCTCGCGTGGGATGCACGCCACTGATTACGGCGCTCGCCTCAAAGTGCCGAGACATTTAGAGGACAGTTCTCGGCGAGGAATTCGTATCATCTGAAATCGGACAAGGATTAAATTGGAAAGTACCTACTCGCAATAAAAGAATTGGGGCACTTATGTATTTAGCCACGAGAAGACGACACTATATGGTAGATATCAAGTGACCGCGAGGGCAGCCTTGCCGCGGAGACAACTGCCGGCGAAGCGGACAATGCAGTGGACACGGTAATGAAACAGATACGGCGGACCAACCAGTTTCCAAAGACGTAATTAATATCTATCAGCTGAGTAGCACCTACCATACCATACTCACAGTGATGCACGGCCTGGGTCGTCATTATATAATTACTACTTTTTGCAACGTTTTAAAAATACGTTTATTTTATACACCTGTTCAAGGTCAAATGTATGCGGAATTTAACCAATTTTAGGATTTATTTGGTTTAACCGTCGCGTTGCCATGTGGTCAATTGAGTTTCCACTGCCAATTTAAAGTTGATTTTCTTAAAACCTATGGACCCTAATATTATAAAAAAAATTGTAATCCTCCATTGAAGTGTTCTCAATATTTCGTAATAAAAAAAAAGCAAAAATTACTTCCTTCATCCCAAAAAAAAATATTTTCTAAGACTGCCCTCACCTTCATTCGTGTTAAGGTAGAATTTGTTTTGCTAATATTTACAACTTTATCAAAAGTGACAAATACTTACTCGCTGTTTTGAACGTATTATAAATTATATCTTTGACCTTTTCAATAGGTACGTAATAATACCGACTGAATGGAAACGCAGCACGTAACTTAATAATATCAGAACTGTGAAAATATTAACACTTTACCAAAAGGGACAAATATTAATACGTACTCGTTGTCTTGAACGTACTATACATTTTGCCTAGGTGCCTTTATCCTCGCCCCGCCGGCCGCGGCGCGCAGACAAGTTTATACCCGATGTCCAGTCGCTCGTATGCTGTGACGCATTACATATCAGAAATCGCATGGTTCCAGAAAAAAATTAATAATGATATGTTTTTCAAATAATCCATGTATGTTATAGATATCGATCTATTCCTAATGAAATTCCCTACAAGATGACATAAATTAAATTTTGATTCATCGAGTCATATGCTTGATATTTAGATAAAGTTAGCGGTAAACTGAATTTACCACATGGGAGCGAGCGTTTTGTTTTGAACACGGTACGTTAAGGGTTAACTAACTAACTAACTAACCATAACGCCATTTCCCCGGAGGGGTAGGCAGAGAGGATAGATCGCCACAATGCTCTGTCCTGGCATACCTTTCGGCCTTCCTCTACATTCATACATCGTACCATGCACGCACGTCGATTATTCCGACTTCGAATATGGCCGCCTTTTAGTAATTGATTAATTTGGTCATGCCATATTATCCTAGTAATTGATTAATTTGATCATGCCATGTTTTCCTCGGTCATCCTCGGCTTCTTTTTGCACTCACGCTGCTTGTGTACAACTTTTAACCATTCTACTCTCATCTATTCGTTCCATATGTCTAAACCATCTCAGGGATCATTTTTTAATTTTATCCATGATGCAGTCATCTGCCTTACATTTCTCTCTTATTTCATCGTTCGGTATTCTATCATACAACGTTTTCCCGCACATTCTTCTTAGTGATCTCATTTCTACGGCGTTTATCCTGCTTTTATCCTTCTTTTACCAGCTCCAAGCTTCACTTCCATACATGAGTGTAGGCACTAGAACTCCATTGTGTACTGCCATCTTTGCTTCTGTGGATTGAAAATTATAATTCCAATTATTTATGTTTTTTAACTTGGCATGATCAAATGTACCAAATGTACCAAATTTTAAAGGTTGTCCATGCTAGAAGTCGGACGTGTATGACTGGATGTATGAATGTGGAAAAAGCTAGATAGGGGCGTCAGGATCGAGTAGTGTGGCGATTGTTTTTTGTTTTTTAAATCTTTTTTTTAATTTAAAAAGTGAATCAAATAAGAGTCGTTATTTTGTAATACGTTGTAGTGTCGCGGTGAGTCGCCGTCAGCACGGTATCACGCACTAGCAGGTAAGCCAATGAAATTTGACTTGAGCATTAGTGCGAAACAAATTTAATTTCAACACGAAATTAGTTTAAGCATTGGTAGTGATTCGGTAGAGTTTAAGTCAAATATAATTCTAATTACACTCTGGTGAAAGAGATTTAAACTATGAAACTTTAAATGTTCACATGAAGCACTCACTTTGTGGTTAGACATTTTAAACACTTTGTAGATATAAAATAATAAAACACTTTTTTTTAAACCACAGTATGGTTATTAGAAATTGATGCCAACTAGTTTCGCTTGGACCCAAGCTCATTAGGGCAATGTAATAACTTTATTGTAATATAATACGTTATTATCATATATTGCCCCGATGAAGCTTGGATCTAAGCGAAACTAGTTGGCATCAATTATAATAACCACACCGTGGATAAATACGAAGTGTTTATAATTTTATATCTATAAGTAGAAAACTTTAGTAATCACAGGTACATGCAAGCAAATAATCAATTTCAAGATGAGCTGACATGTACATATATTTATTTAAAATTTTGTATTATTGTTGATGTTAAGCTAATGAACAATGTCTGTTTTCTATAAGTTTCATTATAATTTATGGGAAATACATGTTTCGCCTTTCGTGGGCATTAATCAAATGTTTAATGCCTTAGAAAGGCAAAACATGTCATTCCCATTAATTATCATAAAACTTATAGAAAACGGACGTTTTTATTCATGTCAATTATTTATATAATTTCATAATTTCACTATTATGAATATATATATAATATTATATATAAATGACTTTTTAAATTAATTGTAAATGCTTTTTCTACTGGTTCGAGTTAATGTATCACTTCATGTATCGAACTCATATCAGTGGAATAAACAGCGCCTAATTCTTCATGTATTATATTTATTGAATAAAGTACAGCGGAGCATAGAAGTAAGATGGGATAGATTAAATGTGGCCTGGCACCCCCTTGTTGTTGTCGTCTTTAAATGTAAGTCCCGGATGGACCGGGGACAGTCCCAGGGAGTGTACGAGCGAGGCTGACAGAAGGGCGCCGCTACGCTCTATAACAGCCTCGGGTATATGGCGGGAACTTCTAAGTTCCTTTAAAAAAAAAGCGCTTAACTCTTACATTTTCATTAAATTATTATATAATTGTAATGATTCCTCGACAACCTCACTTGAGATTCAATAAGTATTGTTGTCGCGTGAAATACAACACTAATTTCGAATGGCAGCATATGGCGAGTTGCAATTACCATTAATATTTTCACCGTTAAATCACTCGCATGAATTATAAATGCTTAAGTGAATTAAAGTACATGTCGATTAATGAAAATGCCGCTAATTGAAAATTATGTCGACTACGTCGGCGGGCAGATCAGGCTTTGGGAGTTTGACATCAATAATATTCAGCTGGTAATTAAAGCTGTTGACTGGTAATAATTAAAGCTGCTGACTGTAGGCCGAACGCAACATCAGATGAGAGTAGTGATGTCAGGAGTTCCACTAAAGAACACCAAGGAGTTCATCTACCTCGGGAGCAAAATAACATGGGACGGTCGGTCTAAGAGCGAGGTCGACAGCCGTATACATCACGCTAGGCTTGCATTTAATAAAAGGTCGAAAATAATAGAGTCAAATAATATACACCTAAAACTGAGAACACTCCTCATCAAGACCTATGTATGGAGTGTCTTGATGTACGGCTGCGAGACATGGTGCCTATCTGAAAGGGATAAGCGGAGACTAGAGGCTTTTAAGATGTGGTTGAGATGGTTTTGAGATGTCTCTTAGGAATTTCCTGGAGAGACCACATCACGAATGAGGAAGTTCTTCAAGGAATCGAAGGAGGAAGGCATCTGCTCAGGACCTTGTCCGAAAGGCGTGCAAGATGGATCGGCCATGTAATACGTCAAGAAGGTCTCTTGCATGCCATAATGGAGGGTATGACCGAGGGGACAAACTCTAGAGGACGTCCACGCCGAGAGTACCTGGAGGACCTGTTGGTGGACGTGCGTTGCTCATCATATGCAGATTTCAAAAGAGCCGCACAAGACAGGGAAGAATGGAAGAGAAGAATAGAGGAAATTGCTGCAAACCAATCCCAGGATTGAAACCTGAGAAGAAGAATATTCATAAATAATTATCAATCACTGCTACAATTGCGTTTCAGATAGAGGTAAGACGAAAACGTTAGTATTTATCTTGTCCACTGTAACGCATTTGCCAGATTGCTCGTGATGAATGTGTAGATGAAAAAACCGCAAAAGAATGAAACAGTAATTTTAAGAGGCCTACAATTGAACAAAAAACAATCGATTATCCTAATAATTGGAATCATTACGTCGAAAGATTTAAAGGTCCGTATTACAATCCGGTCACTGGCATATCGGGCCTGTATAAAATGCGTATGCTTTGGCATGTCACTTCGGTTTTTGTTTCTCCCTACAAAAGTGCGAATCATTTTAAAGTGAATTAAATATAATTATTCGCGGTATCCGCCGTGGCATGGTGCTCATTAAGGCGTGCCGCAGGGCTCGACACTTGGGCCCCTATTGCAGCGAGGCACAGAGGTCCACAACTCCCCAATTATACCTGTACTGTAATATCGGAATGAATATAATAGACTACCGAAATCTTTTGAATGGTGGTGGTATGATATAAATAAGAACAGTTTTAATTTAAATACACAGAATAAAGCTACGATTCAAACAAGATAGTTACCGTTTATTGATCTACTCTCATTGCAGAAGTAGTAATTAAAATTATTATTATTGTTGCGCGGGTTATTTAAAAATTACGGTCAAGAAGAGTGGGGTAGACAATCTTTAAAATTAGAGATGGGAATTCGTAGTGTTATTGAGGTAATCTTCGGCGAGTGCTTCCTGTTTATACAACTAGAGTAGGTACTTAAATAGAATAAATCTTTTAATAAGCCACGTATTACACACGTCCTGATAGAGGGATATGAGCTCTTATAAGAGTGGAGTGTTTTTAAATAAAATATATACCAAAGTAGGTTTTTGAATTCTGGGACCTGTGAATGACGGTGAAGTCTGAAGAGTACGGCATAATGACGAGCTGTACCATATTTACAAAGCTCCCAGTCTCTCCACACAGGTCAGACTAAATAGACTGAGATGGGCCGGTCACGTGCAGAGGATGCCGTCATCGCGAACCCCAAAAAGATTGCTGGAGTGGCGCCCAGGTGGTAGAAGACCAATCGGACGACCAAGGATGCGATGGGAGGATGAAGTTGGGAGAGATGGTTGTTGAAGTTGGGAGACAAAATTGTTATGAGTGTCAGATTGGAGGGTCCAAGCGGAGGACAGGAGGAGTTGGAGGCGGAGAATACTGGAGGCTAAGGCTCGACATGGGCTGTAGGGCCATCGAAGAAGAATATACCAAAATAGGTTCTCGGGAGTGACTATAGTTCTTAAGCTTGGTTCTTCAAGAACTAGTCATAATTAATTAGAATTTCTTTTTTACAGAACTCAGATTAAACACTTTTAATGTCCAGCCAGTGCTACAATTATAACTCGTTATTACTAACCAGTATACCATTTCGTTGTTGTATGCGGACGACGCTGTGCTACTTGCAGACAACGAGCATGAACTGCAAGCCCTGGTGTCTAGTATGTATGAGGTATGCAAGCGATACGATTTGATGATGAGTGTGAATAAGTCAAAGGTAATGATTTTCGAAAAAGAAGGAAGCAGTCTGCAACATTAGTGTAAACGGTGAAAATCGAGAACAAGTGGATGAATTTGTTTATTTAGGAAGTATGTTTACAAAGGATGGGAGGGTGGAGAAGGATATTGAAAGAAGGGTTGGGGCAGGCAACAGAATAAATGGTGCACTTAAAGTTGTCATCGCAAACAACAGCCTATCCAAAAAAGCTAAGATGGCAGTGCACAATGGTGTTCTTGTGCCGACCCTTATGTATGGAAGTGAAGCATGGAAATGGCAAAAGAAGGATGAAAGTAGAATAAATGCAGTAGAAATGAGATCTCTAAGACGAATGTGTGGCAAATCTGTATATGATAGAGTGACAAATGCAAGTATAAGAAGTGAATGTGGTGCGAATGAAAGTGTTATGAACAAAATAAGGAAAGGGTCATTAAGATGGTTTGGACACATGGAAAGAATGAGTGAAGACAGAATGGTAAAGAAGGTATATGTAAATGGCGTGAACGGAGCTAGAAATAGAGGAAGGCCGAGGAAAACGTGGCACGATCAAATCAATCAAATATTGAATGTCGGTCACGCGAGGAGTCGGAAAAATCGACGTGCGTGCATGACAAGATGTATGAATGTAGAGGAATCGAGAGACGTATGTCAGCACGGAACAGTGTGGCGTTCCATTCTTTCTGCCTACCCCTCCGGGGAGACGGCGTGATGGTAAGTTAGTTAGTTAGTTAGTATACCATTTCGAGTTGCCAATATCTTGTAGATGTAGTTTGAGCTGTGACCGTTTAGACAACATCGTCAACGTCCACCCATGTTGAGTCTTATCTTATCTTTTTTTTTTTTTGAAAGGAACAACGAAGTTCCCGCCACATACCCGAGGCTGTTATAGGGCGTAGCGGCGCCCTATTATCAGCCTCGCTCGTACACTCCCTGGGCCTGTCCCCGGTCCATCCGGGACTTACATTTAAAGACGGCAACAGCAAGGGGGTGCCAGACCACATTTAATCTACCCCATCCTACTTCTATGCTCCGCTGTACTTTATTGAATAAATAAACATAATATATAATACATGAACATTTTAGGAACATTATATAGCCTAATCTGATCTATCTAATAGTCTATACTTATATCGCGATGGAAGTAATGAGCAGCTTCTGAATAAGCCACCGACTGCGACTGAACTAACTAACTAACTAACTAACCATCACGCCATTTCTCCGGAGGGGTAGGCAGAGAGGATGGATCGCCACACTGGCCTGTCCTGGCATACCTCTCGAGATTCCTCTACATCCATACATCGTACCATGCACGCACGTCGATTGTTCCGACTTCGAATGTGGCCGCCTTTAAGTATAATAATTGATTAATTTGGTCATGCCATGTTTTCCTCGGTCGACTGCGACTGGTGGAATGTAAATAGTGAAGCGCCGTCCCCCGTTGCACGACCTCTGCTCTGGTGCGATTAATTACGATCTTGATGGCGGCCGAAACTCCCATTAAGATCGCATCTCTGGCATTACCGAGAAAACAAATCTAGTTTTTTCGGACGCATTTACATGGCCAATTTTCGGAATTGCTTTCCCACCGCGAGGACTGGCGGGCGGCAGCCGGTCTGATTGTGATTGCAGATGGCCACGGTGTAGCCAATAAATTTCATTGTAAATGCAAGTGAAGCATGGAATTGGCAAAAGAAGGATGAAAGTAGAATAAATGCAGTAGCAATGAGATCTCTTAGACGAATGTGTGGATACTCTGTGTATGATAGAGTGTGGAATGAAAATATAAAAAGTGAATGCGGTGCGAATGATGGTGTAATGAACAAAATAATGAAAGGATCATTAAGATGGTTTGGACATATGGAAAGAATGAATGAAGAAAGAATGGTAAAAAATATATATTTTAACAATGTAATTGGAACCAGAAATAGAGAAAGAGCGAGGAAAATGTGGCACGATCAAATAAATCTAATATTGAATGTCGGCCATGTGAGGAGTCAGAGAAATTGACGTGCGTGCATGACACGATGTATGTATGTCGAGGAAGCGAGAGAAATATGTCAGGAAAGAAAAGTGTGGCAGTCCATTATTTCTGCCTACCTCTTCAGGGAGACGGCGTGAAGGTTAGTTAGTTAGTTATGTATGGAAGTGAAGCATGGAGCTGGCAAAAGAACGACGAAAATAGGATTAATACCGTAGAAATAAGATCAATTATGTATGATATAATACCTTGTGGTGAAATAATGTAGGAATGTCAACCAGATGATTGGATTCTACGTAAAATTTAAAAAGAATCACTTAGATGGTTTGGACATACGGAACTTATGAATGAAATAAGAATTGTTAAAACGTCGTATACAAGCAGCGTGAATGGAAAAAGAAGCCGATGACGGCCGAGGAAAACGTGGCATGACCAAATGAATAAAATAATAGAAGGCGACCGCGTTCGAAGTCGGAAATATCAACGAGCGTGCGTGTTACGATAAATGTATATAGAGGAATCTCGAGAGGTATCCAGGAGGTTAGCCTTTAGAGAGGTTAACCTCCTGGATACCTCTCGAGATTTAAGATCAAGTTAAATAAGGACACCTCTATCTGCTATATTAAAGAAATTTTTAATAATTTTTGAAATTATAATCATAATATTTTTTTAACCAATCTAGAGAGTCGCAGTAGAGATAAATAGTTATCGTAATAAATAATAATGAAATAACTTTTTCGATGATTTTAACTACTTCCACAGAAAAGACTGGAAGTACTTGTAGTTAAAAAACATAGTTTTTTTAAATTATTATTTAAAAGGAACTTCCATTAAACTATTTCAGCAAAATCATTGAGTTATCGTAATATAGTATTAGCAACGTTTTATGAAGTGCTTCTGAAAGAAGCCACATCGGACAGAATTCGTTGCTTCCTCGTCAATACAGCGAAATCCTCAAAGGAACCCCTTAATAAAAATGAAAAATATTTGTATCCTTTTTCGATTGAAGGAATGTGGCCTCTAGTGTCATATAGTCACTACCGATTTTTCATTAGGTAGCTGCACCCTTCTTAAACAAATTGATTTGAAGTGGAGTCAAAACGTTCGTATAGAATTCTTAAGTGATGCCTTGTGCACAAGTGTTGGTCCAGGACACTTATGGTAAGTGACTTATCTGTCAGATTGACTGTTCGGAGATAAAAATAATGAGAAGGGACCGGTCGGAATGTTAGAGGAAGTGCGCATTTAAGTGCTTGAAGAAGATATTAAAAATAATATTGAAATGGAACGCCTCCTAACGATGGGTTAAGGGAACATAAATATTTAGAAATGTGTAGACCAATAAGTAGCTATTATTACAACATTCATTACAATTCCAAGAACGACGTACTCGTATATTGTCTTTGTCACATTTGTAATATGTACTATATAGGTGGTTATTTTAATATATTTTGTAGAATTTGTAGAAAAATATACATTTATTAATACATGTATAATGAAAGCGCGATTGCTTTTTTGGTTTTACATAAAATGTGTATACAATAGTGACAAAGTTGTTTCGCCTTGCGAGGGTATTCTTAAACTCATGTGTTTGAGTTTGATTGGCTTAGCTTGGCTAGGTTAAACATAAAATATAATAAAACTTCTAGAAAACAGACGTTTTTATTCGTATTAATCAAAATATATCTCCCGGGCTCTGGTAAAATGTTTGGAATATATCTATTAAAAAGGGAATAATATTTTTAATTGAAATTTCTTTGTAGAATTAATTAAATGAATTTAAATAATGAAAAGTAAAAAATATAGATACAATTTTTTATTATTATTATACATTTAGTGTGCTTCCACTTGTATTTAACGTCGACTGGTTTCGGCAGCTTCATTATTATGGAAAAACTATAATTTTTATTATAGTTATGATTTACCAAACACTTATATTCGGAAATAATTTTATTTTTATAAGATGCCATTTAGGTCGCATAAGAGATAAAAAGGGATCGGAGATTTGTTTTTTATCCAAAAAGTTGTGCATAAAGTAATGTGATAATTGAATTAGCGTGCGCGAGAGTCTCCCCGTGTCGGTATCGGAAGACGGCGTCTTTCCTGGTTATCGAGGAATGCAGAAGACGCATCACGCGACCTGCCGACCACTTTATCGGCGAGCCGGTTTCTCCGCCGAACAATCGGACTGTCGCATGTCGTGGCAGCAACCGCATGCGTTCAGATACTTTACATTTGTACGCGATTTTGGGGTTTTGTTTAACACCAATTATTTTAGCTGAATTTGGCCTAAAGGCAACTGCTTGCGGATTGTTAGAATCTTTTTAGGATCATTAATACACAATCGCTTGTAATATTAATGTTTTTGTGGTCCTACCTCCAGCACACCATATGGTTAAAATTCTTTATCATAGAAGGATTTGAGTTTTATTTGATAATTATACTTTGTATTCCAACACTTTTTATTATCACTGACCGCAGACATGTTTCGGTAATCTTGATCAATGTATACAATTTTAATAATCAAATAAAACACAGCGGTCACTTATAGTATACTAAAAGGAGGTGGAGTTATGTATAAAATTGGAAGGGGTATAATTAAGATTGAGGAGAGGGGAGATGTAACGGGAACATTTCGAACATGGGAATTGAATTTAAAATTAACTGGTTGTTAACTATTGTAAAATTAACTATTGTATTTTCGTTATTTTTTATGGTTTTTTTAATTCCTAAAATATTTAATGGTATTATTAATAAGTAAAATATATATTTTTTGGTGATATTCCTTATGTGAAAATTTGACTTTTTCATAAACTGTTCAGTTTACACCCGATTAACATATTCGTTGTAAGTTTTGTAAATGTTATGACTAAATAAGGTGTATTAAAAATGTGTGTGCTGCAAAACGAAAAATATTACTTCAAGCAATGTGATAATTGAGCTATTTTATGTTTTGGGGTAGTGGTTTGTCATTTCAAGCTCTTTTTCCCCCTTCAGATTGTATTTTAGCGCTTTTACAACTATTCTTGCACACTCGATGATTTTTTTTGCTCTTTCAGACTATTCTCTGCAATTTTGATTTGTTTCTCCGACTTAAGCACGCACCCTTTTTTCTTAAGCCAGAAAACACGCCACCTTTTCGTATAGAATGATTTATTTCGCTGAATTAAAGTATCGGAGCTGCGTACTGGGGGATCACCCAGCCGTGTCCTCGGAGACACCAGCAGAATTATTTAATCTCCACGGAGTTATATGTCACGGCTGCATTCTTCACATTTATACGTTCAATTAATAGTCACGCGTGATACCGCATTCATACTTTCTTGCAACGTGCTGTCAACTTAGAAAAAATACTTTTATATGATTATTAATGTTTAATTTCCCTCATGATGCTCAAATGAACGATGAAACATTTTCTCAATAATTTGAAATTTATCTTCTTCTTCACTTTTGGTAGACTCAGGAGTCTGTTATTTCAGGCGGGTTCTCTTGAGACGCTGAACTCCAGCTTTCTCTCCACCGTTTCGGGGGTCTTCCTGGTCGGCGTTGTCCGTTTGGCGTTCCATGGAGAGCTATATGTGGTATCCTATTTGAGCTCATCCTTTCTACGTGTTGATGCCAGTATTGCCGTCTTTGACGTCCCCATCTGACCACATCTTCGAGCAGATTTCGCAGATTTCTCGGATTGCTGTATTCCTAACTCGATCACGTAGGGTCTTGCCAGCTATAGCGCGGAGCGTTTTCATCTCGGTTGTCCTGAGCATGCTCTTTGTCTTGACAGTGTCTGCCCTCGATTCAATGCCATATGTGAGGATTGGTCGCACACAGGTCTTATAGATGCGTACCTTGCTGTCGGTCCTCATGTCCTTGTTTCTCCATATGACATCTTTCAGGCAGCCTGCAACCGCTGCAGCCCTATCCACCTGTGACCTTACTTCTCTGGGGAGGTCATTAGAGCTAGTTACTTCGCTTCCGAGATATCTGAATTGGTCCACCTGTTCAATTTCCTCCTGGCGTACGGAGACTTCGCATCTCAGTTGATTTCTTGAGAAAGTCATACACTTCGTTTTTGGAATGGATATGATCATGTTGTATTTTGAGCAGGATTCATCAAACTTTGAGAGCATTGCTTGTAAGTCGCTTTCATTTTCGGCCACGATTGTGGCGTCGTCTGCATAGCAAAGCATTCCAATTACTTCTTTACCCAGAGTGTACCCTAAATTGAGAGATGCAACCTCTACAATGATGCTGTTGAAATTGAAATTTATATTGTAATAAATTATCAATAATCACTGCACATTAAAAATACATTTATAATGAGGTCCATCCTCTCTGCCTACTCCTCCGGGGAAACGGCGTGATGGTTAGTTATTACGAGGGTATTAGATTCTGGAAAATTCGCATTCGCTCCTGTCTTATATAACACATTGCGAAATACTAATTTTCCGTAAATTTGCGATAAAAACAAGTGCCATTTAGCATTGAATTCGGAGAAAACAAAAGACGAAACGGGGGCACCTGACTCACTCGTCACTCGTGGACCAGGGCCGGCTCGGCTGCCTTCCGCCGCCCACTCTAACAACATATAAAATAGCTCGAAAAAATTATTTAAAACACAAAACTGACCTACTTGTGTTGATAGTGAATATTTCGATAAATCATGGTATATTGAAGATGAAAGTTTTATTGACTTTTTTTACACGTTTTTGGGGGAAATGCATAAAAAATCTTATTACGTGAAATAGTAATTTTTTTTAAGGTCGACTCTTATCACAAGCTTTCAGCAGTCACAAAAGATTTTTACAAATACAATAAAAGTAAATATCTTTTACTCTGCACTATTTATTTAATTTGAATACAAATAGTATATTTTTTTTAGTTTTTATTCGTAGTAATTATTTAATTATTATTTTGCTTAATCTCTCTTTTACACCATGACAGCATGAGCCAAATCGATGTAAAGGGCTATAAATTATAACTATCATAGTGATTCTCGTGATGTGATAAGCTATCTATCGCCATTTTATTGTCACGTGAATACTACACCAGACCAAAGACAGTGTGACAATCACACTGCCTTCGCCGGGAATCGAACCCGGAACCTTCGAGGTGACAGTCAATGCACTTACCACTCAGCCACGAAGGTCGTCATTAATATGGAGTTTAACGCCATCGCGAAGATTCTGAGGTAGGTTAAAGCTGGAAATGAGCACATCAGAGGTAGCCTAAAAGTCGCTCCCATAGCGGAAAAAACTAGGGAACGTCGTCTGCGGTGGTACGGCCATGTGAGCAGGAAGGACAATTAGTACATCGTCCACAAGATCCTGCAACAGAAAGACGGAAGGAGGGGACCAGGTCGGCCTCCTGCAACGTGGATGTCCACGGTTGGTAACGGCATGAAGGCGCTGGGACCAGACAGTCAGAAGACCCTGGATCGTGAGACTTGGCGGAGCCGTGTTAGGAGAGCCGACCCTAAATAACGGGAAATGGCTAGGCGAGAGAATAGGAGTTATACGGCATTGTTCAGGAAACGATAAATGCAGTCATAGGATCAAACGCCTGACCTCTGGAGCAGCAGTCAAATGTTCAATCCCCTGCAATTCTTATGTACAGTGCATTTTAATACAATATATAGAAAAATGAAGGTCACGTGTATGTCAATGTAACGCGGATTTTAATCGTTTTCAATAGATTCGCCTAATTCGGACCTGCGGCTTAATTGAAAGGGGCAAGGTTAGTGATTAGCATTAGCAGTTTAGCGCGGATATTCGGCTCCAATTAGCGCCATTCTATCACACACAATCATTACCCAACTCCATTCTTCTGGTGATTCCGTAATCGTCCGCCACTCGCAGTCGGACAGCCGCGGCCGGCACCATTATGTTTGTTCTAATTGGAAGTCAATAAGGAAATGGATTATTATCAATTTAGGATAAAACCATTGATGAAAAGTAACTGTTCGATATATTTATATGCAATATCTGAACGAAAAATAAGGTTACATCAACATCTAATGACGAAAATAGTCCTTTCACGGTTCTTTGGGGTAATTGTCTGTGTTTTAGTCTTCATCTATATTGATGATGCAGACAGCAATGATGCATCAGATATGTGATTGCCAACTCTATAGGCCCTTACAAGAAGAGTTATCTAGATTTTTTTGTAAAAATGGTTGCTACATGTCAAATGATACTGAAAGTTTATGTGTATCGTAAGAATATTCTCTATAATTAATACAAATCAAAACGTATTACGTTTGATAATGCCTTAGCAGGGCGAAGCATGTCATTCCTATAAAATTCTAGGAAACAGACGTCAATATTCGTAATAATTATTTAATATGGAGTTTTACATCATTGTTTAAGAAACAGTATATAATATTTTTTTATCATTTTTAATTGAATTAAAATAATTGTTCGTTATAGATTTAAATTATGCGTTAAGAACTTGGATCTCATTTCAGATTTATTTTTTTACAAAATATCTAGAAAAGTATTTAAATCCTCTGCAACCACCATAATGTATACTATTTACCGTCTTAAAGATGGTCTGTATTTATCATCTGTTAGCATTCGAGTATTTCTATGGACATCATCAAATGTATCATAATCTGCAATCTGGCAAGAATCTACTAACTAGAAAACAAGTAAGAATCTTACAATTCGCTACCATTTTCATTCTCTTTATTTCATGACAAGTATACAATCACTTTCGCTAGCTCATTTGTTGAACCGTGTTATCTTTAAATGATTTTTTGAGAAATTTCGATTTCCACAACCTACATTCATCATTCATCAATATAATATATTTATCTTTCCGACGACATTTTTGAAATTACGAATCGATATTTAAAGACACAGTTTTACACCAAAAGCCTTCTTTGGACGTGTTAGATAAGAATACCTACGGCGATAAGATAGCAGGGAAGACTCTCAGAGACACAGTTAGAAACTCTGAAATAAGAGAGATCTGTCAGACGGAAGACATCGTGAGATGGGACAGGGAAAGTTGGCGAAACTGGAGAGTCCACGTAGATAGGGTGGGTGATGCGAGAATTCCCCATTTGGTTGCCTACAATATACCCGCGGGACATCGCCTGACAGGTAGACTGTAGCTGAAAAGATTGGGAGTTCAAGAACAGATCTGGAATAAAATGAAGAAGAATATATTTAAATTGTTCTCCACGGATAAAACAAAACAAGATATTCAATTATTGTACCCAATTCCATCCATATTTCGTAATTCATCTTTCGGTGTGAACGCGAATCCTCGCGGTCCATCCCTGTCTGCCATATGGTGTCTCGCTCTTTCCCAAAAAGGGCAGAACGGGACGAGACGATTATATCATCACCTCTGTCTGGAAAAGCCGGCGTATTGCGACAGTAAGAACTGGAAATAAAATATATCTGCACACTCGCACGCAGCCTTGCGAAATTGCTAGTAGGTACCTCTCCAAAACTGGCGAAAACATTTTCACGATGTTTATAAAAAATAAGTGTTTACTTGTCACGGTGATACCATCAGTTGAATAATAGAAGTAATTTTATTCACTGGCAGAGTCTGATTGCCACGTGACCGCAAACAAAGGGAAAACGTGCACGAGGAAGAACAAGAAGTAACAAAGGGAACAAAATAAACATTGAACGGGGCGAGCAATGGGAGTCTTGAAGAAGCAACAGCCGACTCGGAATAATATATTAACATATTGGAAACTAAAAATAATACCCTGTCCACAGCACGGTCAGAAGGATCTGATTTTATATTATTTGGAAGGATGTGTTTCAAAATTTGACATATAGGTACCATAATTCATTGATCGTTCTCCTCCAAAGTAAGCCTTTTATAAGTTGCCACAGTATAATTTCTGGTTGAGACAACTCAAAGACGCAAATCTTTCAAGTCAAATGATTGGTTCTCCGTGTTTAGTTTTATGTTTTTTTTTACAATCGATAATTGTTGAATCTACTGTTGTTTTTCTCTACGATTTGCTTATTGGACGAGCTTATTTAATGACATTTCTTTCCTAAAACGATAAATGAAACGCACATAACGCACGCTTAATAGTAAACTGACCGATTATGGTTTAGGTCACAATTGAGTTAACATTAGACAGAGGCTTGTGTGAACGCTATCCATCTATTTTTCACAATGTTAACGCTATCCATTCGTACGTGTTTATCGACTGTTTTTGTTAAAACAACGACTCATGTCGGATTGAGCAAAACTTGCTTTTTTTAGTTAAGCCAGTGTTTTATTAAGCGTGCGATAAGCTAACAACAACAACAAAAAATATTCAAAAAATAAATAATTGTAATCTTGTAATGCGTGATATCAAAAAGATCCTTTCAATTATATAGCTGTTTCCTTGTATATTAAGTTGAGAGCTGTCGACACTGTCCAGATCACAGACATTTCATTTCATTTCATTTATTTTGATAATAATCACAAACATTACAGACATACAATTCCAAATCGTTTGCAATTACATTATAAACAGAGAAGCATTAAAAAAATGAAAATTAAGCTTAAGAATAAGAAAAAATCATAACATTGATATTGCATCCCTGAGGCAACTCACACTATCACGAAATATGTCGACCTCCGAGGCGATCCGATTAAGCAATAAGATTGCCCTACCCACAGGCATAACCATTGGCAGGTTGATTCTGCAGCGTGGCAAATAAAACAATCTGTATTGTCTTTGACGAAGGTAATTATCAGGGACAAATAGACTCACTCAGGACATCCGAGTTCTGTCACTCAGGACATCAGTTACTGGACGAGGTTAATCACCCAGAGACACCAACATCTAAATCGCTGTTTTCCAAACACGAGAAGTAGCAGAAGAAGAAGGGGCGGGCCGCGGGTTGAGAAAACAAGCGTCTGTTTGGAGGCGCATCATTGTTCTCCTCGTACAATATTTCCCCCGCGAAGTGATAACAGCGCGCTGTTTGCCCCCGCGGGGAGTACACAGGCTTGTTATGCCGGCCGCAACAATAGCCTATTATTCCGCCAGCTGAACAATGATGGCATACCAGAGGCGACATAACATCACTTTCCTCTGAATATCACTTACAATAATACATACTCGAGGGTAGCGCTGGAACAGAAGAAGAGAATGGGACATAGAGAGAGAACACTCATACAAGCTCTGGAAGTTCATTTTAACTCTTATTATTATACTTTCATTGTAATTCATCACGTCATGTATTTGCTCTTTTGAATAATTAGGGGAAATTAAAAATCATATTTGCATTGAAAAAAATTTAGTCAATGAGATTAGAATTTTACTTTACAATCTTCAAGATGAGTAGAAAAAAGCTTATTATTACGAAGAATGTATTTGATCGTCTCCGGGCTTGAAACTAAATCCCCTGGATCAAGAGTCAGGGGTTATGTGCCTAGATCACCGCCCGCTTTCGATTTTATGTTGATACTAATTCTCTCTGGCTCTGAAGTCCTGATCGGCCACATCGAAAAAATTCCTCAAGTAAATATCAACCGTTTAATAAAAGGGGAGGAAGGAGAGTGGCTTTACGTGTGTTGAAAATGTCATAAAGTCGTTCCACCGCAGTGGGAAGTGAAATAGAAGAGAATATGCCCTTTTTATAGACATTTACATGATATATAGGACTAACTTACCATTGACACTTATTAAAGTGTTATAAATACAATCAGTTCATATTACGATTGTCCCTAATTTTAGCAATCAATTGACGCATATAATAATTTTATTAACCTAGCAGAATACACAAATTTTATGTTATTGAAAAAACACTGTAATTGTAACCTGGTTAAAGTGAATCAACCCATAGAACAGGTCAGGACCTTTAAGTATCTAGGCATAGACCTGGTGGAAGGAGCTGATCTGTGGGAAGAAATACAAGCCCAAAACAAGCAAGCTGCAATATCTGGTGCTCTATAATCCACAATAAAGAAAAACAAAGACATGGCCATTAAGAGTAAGATGAGAATCTATAAAGCATGCGTAAGACCTAATAATAACATATGGCGTTGAAGCAAGGGCAGACACAGCAAGGACCAAACAAATTTGAGGGCTTCCGAGATGCAGAGATTAAGGACGACAGCAGACAAGACACTGAGAGATCGCGTGAATAACATCAGAATTAGAGAGATATGTGAGGTTGAGGATATTATAAGATGGAGCAGACAGCGAAGAAGGGTACGGTCATGTTCAAAGAATGTACACAACCAGACTCTCCTATATTGCATTACATAATCAGCCTCATGGGACTCGTCCTTGTGGAATTCTGTCCTTCATCTGAAAAGGCGGAAGGAGTTTCTGCGGCGAGGGCTGCACAAACAAAAGCATCGTCATCATCTGGCTGTCCTGAGGTGATGAGTATACCTCCACCGTCCTCATCAACAACTACTTCTACTTCTCCCGCCTCGCGTGCAACCTACGCGGCCACTATAGCTGGATCCTTGGTGGTGGAGAGGGAGAACGCTGCAAAGGACGCCGCCAAGGGCAAGCGTCCCCCATCTGGTGTCTCGCAGAGGAAGGGTGTGAGGAAACCTGAGGGAGACCAGTCAGTGACTGCCACGTTGGAGAAGACCTCTGCGCCGTTAGTCGCCAACAGACCGGTGGGGAGTGATGGCGGCCCGTGGAATGTGGTGTCCAGGAGGCGACCTGCCACCGTCCGAGGTACTCGGAGAATGGACAGCCCCTCCCCCACCTCCCCTGTTCTTAAATTTTTCCACTTTTTCCCATTCCACCCCGATACCTCGGTCGGTGACATGGCGTCTTACCTTAATGGTTTACGTAAGGCATCATATACGGTGCATAGAATCAAGCCCAAGGAGGGAAGTTCCTATGTATCGTTCAAGATTGGAATACCGAGTTCGGTTGTCTCGGAGGTCCTGGAGCCTAAACACTGGCCACGCCGTTCTTTCATCAAGGAGTGGCGAGCGGGTGTTGCGGCTCCGCGACTTCCGAGAGCGAGCTGACTTGGTTCCTCCAATTCTTTGTCTTTCCTATATCAGAATGTTCGTGGATTGAGGACAAAATGCTCGAAATTCTTCTCCAATGTCTCGGTGAGTGACGCTAACATAATCGCTCTCACTGAGACTTGGCTGAATTCGAGCGTCCTCTCCTCTGAGCTTTTTGATATAGAGAAATTTAATGTGTTTCGCAGAGATCGAGCGGGCGACAGTGGCCACAGTCGCGGTGGCGGCTGCTTGTTGGCGGTCGGGAGGGGGGATGCGCTGAGGGCTGAGCGCGTCCCCAATCTTGGATCAGTCAATGAGGATCTCTGGGTAAAACTTATGTATGGGGTAAATCATGTAACATATATATGTGTTACATATATACCACCGGGGTCTAATTGGGAAATTTATAACCGATTATTTGATGCGATGCATACGAGCTTCAATCTGATCGGAGGTAAAAATGTCATTGTGATGGGCGACTTTAACCTGCACTCTGCTCATGGGATCGACAATGTCCAGCGTGACTTGGAGTACCTATGCGCAGTTTTTGGGCTTGCCCAGCACAATGTCGTTTTGAACTCAGATTCCAGAACCTTGGACTTGATTTTGAGTAACATAAAGTTGCAAGTTTCCAGATCAATGTCCCCATTAGTCTCTGAAGATGATTACCATCCCGCGCTAGAATTTGAGTACTCTGGTAAAGATAACCCTGGTGTTACCAGAGTGCCGCGACATAATACAGAAATCTTCAGAGGATGGAACTTCAGTCAGGGTGATTTTCTGAAGCTGTACCAGCTGATGACTCAACTTGACTGGAGCGACATGTGTAACTTGACCACCGTAAATGATGCCTTACAGTATTTTTACAGTGAAATTTATAAATTGTTTGATTTGTGCTTTCCCAGAAAACACATAAGCAATGGTGGACGGAGATATCCGAGGTGGTTTTCCAGGGAAATCATCGCGGACATTAAGACCAAACATGCCCATCATGTGAGGTGGAAGGCTACTGGTTGTCGGAGTGAGTACGAACTTTTCAGTCTGTACCGCTCGGTGGTGAGACGCAATGTTCGATCAGCCTTTCGAACATATGTGGGCACCATTGAGGGCAATCTTATGGATGACCCTGGATCCTTCTGGAACTACGTAAAAAGTCTACGAAAGGATGGGGGCATCCTAAACACTATGATGCATGGGGATAGGGAGGTTGAGGGTGTAGATATAGTGAATGCATTCGCTAAACACTTTCAATCTGTCTATAGCAATGTTCCCCCGCGGCTTAATTTCAATTCAGCGACTGAGTTAAGTGCCAATTGTTGTGGTCATGGCTTTGTCATATCGCAGATAGAAGCGAATGATATTATATCCTCCATTAAAGCTATGAAGAATTCGCACTCGGTTGGTCCTGATTTTCTTCCCATTTACTTCTTAAAAGGCTGCTCTGAGCTCCTAATATCTCCGCTGTATTTTTTATTTAACCTATCGTTAAGTACAAATACTTTTCCTGATCTCTGGAAACTTTCCAGAATCAGTCCTATTTTCAAGAGCGGCGCAAAAGAGTCGGTCGAAAACTACAGACCTGTAGCGATACTGTCGGCTCCAGCCAAACTATTTGAATCAATTTTACACAAATTGATATTTCCCAAAGTCGACCCCTATATTATAACAGAACAACATGGATTCAGGAAGGGGCGCTCGACTGAAACTAATCTCATGGTATTCACAGATTACATTGCAAGGGCCTTGGATGATGGTCACCAAGTTGACTGTTCATATAATGATTTCTCAAAGGCCTTTGACACTGTGAACCACGACATTCTGATAGCAAAGCTATCTCAAATTGGATTCTCTTCTCAGTTGATTATGTTTTTCATTAGTTACCTCAAGGGAAGAAAACAATACGTCTCATACGGAATTTTTCAATCGGAACCTTTTCTTGTAAATTCAGGGGTGCCACAAGGTTCAAACTTAGGGCCACTCCTCTTCACCATCTTCATAAATGATATTGCGAAGGCGATAAACTTCTCGCGATTTCTTTTATTTGCCGATGATCTGAAATTATTCCTGGAAATTAAAAATCCTGGAGACTGTCTTCGCCTCCAGTCGGACATCAATAATATTGTCAACTGGAGTCACAGTAATCAAATGCAATTCAATGTCTCTAAATGCGTTATGCTATCTTTTACTAGAGCATTGAGAACTGTGTATTATAGATACACAATGAACAACCAGCAACTAGCACATGTATCTACGATGAGAGATCTCGGGATCATCTATGAGAGTAGGCTGACTTTTCGTGCACATGTTGAGAGAATTTGTGGCACTGCACTGAAGATGTTGGGCTTCATCGTCCGGACCGGCAGAGTTTTCAGGGATCCCAATGTGCTCAGAGTCCTATACAACGCATTGGTTCGGAGCAGACTCGAAGGTGGTTCTGTGATATGGAGTCCTCACGAGGCGAGATATTCCATTATGCTGAGAGGGTTCAGAAAAAATTTCTGAGGTATCTCTACAAGAGGGAGTATGGTAGCTATCCTTGGCTCTATCCCACGGCATTTCTTTTGGGAATGCTCGGAACCAATTCTCTACAGCTTCGAAGAGATGGACATCTAATTACCCATTTCTTTAGATTAATTAGGGGATACTTCGAGAACTCGGCCGTACTGGAGGGTGTTCGGCTTTTTGTCCCCGATAGATATCTCCGACAGCGACAGCACAGATTGTTTTACCTACCGGCTGCCAGAACCAATCTGCCTCTGGTGACACCGGTGGGAAGAGCAATTAGTCTGCTGAACGCGGTCTCCTCGGAGATCGACGTCTTTCATGTTAGTGAAAGTACGTTCAGAAGGCAAATACTCTTAATTCTGGAGAGTATCCTGTCTTCCTAATGTTGAACCATCTCTTATGCGTTTCTGGTAGTATACTATATATAATATATTATTTTACCTGTTCTCAATAGATGCCTTAAAAATAAATTTTGTAATGTCTGTTGATGAAATAAACTGATTTGATTTGATTTGATTTGATTTGAAAGACCTAAAAGATGGAAGGACAGCTAGGAGTCTACCTCATCGGAGTAACACACACACACACACACACATAAGTCTACAACAAAAAAGAAGAAGAAGGGAAAAAATAACACTGAACTTTAAATAAAAACGATGCAAAGCGCTCTCTTGTAGGTATATGTACTCGTATAATATCTGATGCAGTGTAGTTTGTCTAAGACTAATTTCAGCAAAAACAAAATTGATGTTACTAAGAAAAAAATCGGTTAAGACAACAATGAATCGTTTTCCATGTTTTAAGAGTCAGCAAAAAAGATAAGAGGCGAGAACATAGTATAGATGGAATATCATCATCTGTAGATTGCAGGTGGACGCGTATCTAAACAATAACACGAATGGCCCGAGATAAGTGGAAGATGCGCGGGAGAGCCGCGGCGCTAATTATTCCGAGACAGAAAAGAAAGCAGAAAAGAAATTATACAGAGCAATCAAACCATTACTCTTACGGCCAGTGCGATTCTATTATTATACTTCGGATAACATCTTCTGTTTGTTATTAATTGATTACAATTCATCGTTACTGTCGCATAACCTATGAATGATAAGAGTTGAAGCAAATATTTTATTTAAACATTAAACGCTAGATGCAGATCAATGACATAATGCAAACATCCATTTTAACCACGAAGTGATTGCGTGCTACGAAAGCTATATTTTGAAGTCATGAAATTTAGAGCTTGCAGAAGGATGGAAATGAAGCTCGGAGCTTGCAGAAGAAGGATGAAAGCAGGATAAATACTGTAGAAAAGAGATCACTAATGATAGAATTCCGAACGATGAAATAAGGAAAGAGTGTATGGCAAATGACTGCGTCCTAAGTCAAATTTTAAAAAAATATCACTTAGATGGTGTGGACTTTTGAAACGAATGGATGGGAAAAGAATGGAATCAATTGTATCTCAATAGAGACGAAGATGCAAATTGGAAACAGAATATGGTTGATCGAGGTGTTTACAGGACTTATGACCTGTCATTGGTTGGGTTAAGCGCACGCTTTATGTAATACAACAGTCCCCATTCCACATTTTTTCTTATGACCACCATGTCTGACAATTTTTTGGAAGTTGTATATATGTTAATCTGTAAGACCACCCTTTAGATGGTAGATTTTGCAATCTACACACTAACGCCATGGAAAAGAATGATTAAAAAGTTTATACAAGCAGTGTAGAATAGAAAAAAATGCTGATGACGGCTGAAGAAAACATGACATGACCAAATATATAGTCCATCCTCTCTGCCTACCCTTCCGGTAAACGGTTAATAAATTAGTCATCCATTAAACAAAAATACTCGTGTGCTGAAGCATGTTTTCATAAATACTCGTATTGACAATTCAAACTAATAATAGTTGTGCTAACTACTGTACCTTCGTAAACCGAGGATTAAGGTCAAAAATCGGAGTTTTAATCGGATTAGCCTACAAAATCGTACGACCACACAGATCTTTGATATCGCTGGTACGTATACTCATTTCATTGAGCGATCGGGTGTCGGCTCTAACTGTAGTTCTCTGCACTAAAGTAATTCACTCGGAGTGCGATTGCAGAACCGAACTAACGCCGTGGAACGATCTGATAGCTTTGGTGTGGTGGCAGGCCGTCTTTGAGTTTACTCTTCCACAAGACTTGACAGATAATAAGTCCAATTATTCTATTTTGTTCGGATTCAAAAAGCATTACAGCGCGCGGTAGTCTGTGACGGTCACAACTTGTGCTGGAACCTTAATGGTTGCAATATTAAATATTGCAATACTTAAATATATTTCACAGCAGGATATCGAGATTACATGTTATATTCGTAGAGTTATATTCGTAACTAACTAATTGACCATCACACCGTCTCCCCAAAGGGCTAGGCAGTAAGGATGGACTGCCACACTTTTCTTTCCTGAAATATAATATTTCTCTCGCTTCCTCAACATTCAAACATCGTGTCATGCACACGCGTCGATTTCTCTGACTCCTCACGTGGCCGACATTCAATATTTGATTTATTTGATCGTGCCACGTTTTCCTCGGTCTTTCTCTATTTGAAGAGGCTTATATCCAGCAGTGGAGAGATGGCTAAGGAGAAGAAGAAGAAGATTTTATATTATCTTTTGCTAGAATATTGTCAGACTGCATACTCATTGTCTATGATAAAATATAAGTTCAGGCTTCGACAATATAATGTTATAAGCCGTCATTGAGTACAAACCCCATGATATATTAAAAAAATACATTCGAATTATTCTCATTTAGACTCAGAGGGCATAAAATATGTACCTAACAGGGTATTGTTTTTAAAATAATCAAAAATATAGATATGCCGATAAAATATTAATGTTCTTGCAACAAGGCACCCGTGAATGGACCGGCTGTGAAGGAGAGATAGGCTTTATCTCAAGTGGTAGTCAGCGTCGGATGGGAACTAATAATACATACACGAAAAGAAGAAGTATTTCCCTGAAGAAGAGACAGCCAGTTTCCGATCAGTATAAAGTAAAATATAATTGAAATCAAGTATAAACCAAGATACTACGTCATAGTCCATTTATGATCACAAAGATAATTCGTAGAAATGTTTACAATGGAACTTTCACGCCCAGAAATAATTATAATTCATTAATTTTTTTATGCTCTGACTGCTTCATTTTTGAGTTAAAAATCTCGTTCACTATACCACCTGATTATTGCTCGCGAATATACCGCTATTGAACGAAATCGCTGTGATCCGATAACGGATTCTCTGCCGAACAACTTGTAGGATTGTTCAAAACTGGTCGAAGGGCTATTATTTACATATCACATGTGCACGAAGGAGATGGTGGAACCATAATATAATACGTAAGATAGCCAACTGTAAAACATGCATTTTAGTTATTATCATCAACTCTTTGCTTTGTACCTTTTTATTTGGTGTATCTGACCGATTTCCATACTACTCATGTCTACATCAGGGCGATCATTTAACAAACGGATTTTTTACTTCATTAAATAGTGATGTGATGAAAGAAGTGATGGAACAACTCTGAAGGCATAAATAGCTGTTTAAATTGAAAGCATTCTGAATTGGTAAAATAATTAGACTCTAAGTTGAATTTTATTTGAGATTTTATTTTTTTCCTTCCTGTAGACCTAGGTGGTCTGTTCTCCAGGGGGTTGTTCTTCCTGTGACCTCACAGAAATTCCCAGCTGTGCTTTCATATTTTAGAAGGCCCTCCTCGAGGACGAGTCCCGTAAGGCTGATTATATGGTGGTATCCACTATTTGGACATTTATTTCTTCTTTTTTATATACTCGTACTTAGTAACACAACACTCATTTATTAAAAAAATAAATTAAAAATCAGACATTTTTCGGACCTTTAAGCCCTTCATCAGTGATATACAGGTACATGTACAATAAGATAAATATTTTATAAATATAAAAATATTTAAAAAAAATGTTTATGAATGTGATCAGTTTTGACAGATATGAAATGAATTATTTTAGAACGTTTATGCTTTTGTTATAATAATAAGTGTGAAGAAATTTAACCATTAAAATAATTAAATTTTATAAATTAAAAAAGCAATTAAAAATAAAGAAAATATTATAATAATCAAATAAGTTTTACGTCAATTCCAATCTTTGATCACCGATGAAGGGCTTAAAGGTCCGAAACATGTCTGATTTTTAATTATATTATTTTTAAATAAATGAGTATTGTGTTACAAAGTACTCGTATATAAAAAAGAAACATTGAAAATAGCACAAAGTTATGGCGAATGTATAAAACAAATCATTTATTTATTTAATTTATTAAGGAAAAAATCAATTGCAGATCGTTTGCAATTATGTATGAATGACATGACCATGCCAGTCCCTTCTTCGCTGTCTACTCCATCTTATAATATATTTAATCTCGCATATCTCTCTTATTCTCGTGTTATATTCGTGATCAAATATATCTATACCATCCTAACTTAAGATTTTAGTTTAAATTAAACCATATTATGTTCTTGGCTGTTACATTTTTGTCAAAATATACACTAATTATCATTTCAAATGAATTGTAAGAATACTCGTACATATGTGTTGACTTACGAGTATGTTATTGTTTATGCATTGAAATCACTACCATAGAGTAACGGATAGTTTCGAAACCGGCCGACAGATGTTCTATGATTAATGTAAAGTGGTAATGTGAACAATAAATTTAAATCTTCGAATGGAAAATCGTTTTGGGGAGAAAACACTTGAAAACAGCAGAACTAATCCGCGTAATAGTCATAAATCAAAACAGGCGCAAATGTAATCGATAGAGATCTCTTAAATGACAAGATTATTCAAAAGAGAAATGTGAATGTCTACAACAGACATACTAAATGACGTCTAGCTAATTGATAAATGGATGCAGCTCAGCTGTAACCAGAGGCGTAAGTGGTCGTGTGTGCTTTGATTCAAATTGGTTCCCCCACAAACAAATTTGCTTTCATTATCATTAATGTCTAAAGTTCGTGGTTATAAAATTGTTATAATCGTCACAAGTATGAGTGCGCAGATTATAGAAAAAGAAAGTCTTCAAATTAAAATTGGCAACTTGCAACATCGACAATCTCTCACTCAATACAGCGCACTCGTTAGTAAGGAAACAACTGCTATCTCGTTCAAACAAAATAAAGCTAGAGAGGCCATTCAACTGGCAGGACACGCAATGATGAATGTCTCTTCGTACTCTTCGCCCATCGAATGTTCGACGTCTGTTCTTTCGCAATCTACTTAAATGCTACCATTTTTAATACTAAGTATAACACATCGAAACATAAAAAATATATTCAACCGTTTATACATATTTTTTGGTCAAAGATACAGGGAGAAACTTAATTGCATTAGCGATCAGATTTATTTTAGAAACTCTCACTAGAATACAAGACGAATAACAATGATATACTCGTAACATTATTTATCTATTTTAATATCACAAAGATATACGCGTAGATTGTCACGGCTAGTGGAGTTATACTCGGTGGGATCTTGGGTATACCGTGACTCGAGCTATCCTCTACGATCGATGTTTCGCTTACCCATCACACACATCAACTACCATGAAGATGTAGTTTGAAACGATTTCCAAAACGTAAATTAAATATATCAAAAGAATCTCTTCTTTCCCTTTGCCATTTCCCTTCATCTGGGGTTGGCCCTCTTACGAAAACGCCAAACTTTTCTATTTTGACTCATCTCCACTGTCAGGTTCTCGCGTTGGAGCTCTTTTTCCATGTTGCCATTGGGCGACCTCTTCTTCTTGGTTTTGTGGGAATGCTGAGGGCTTTTTGGACAATGTGTTCGCTGTCTCTTCGCATCACATGACCGTACCACCGGAGTCCAGATTCTCTGAATTTTTCCGTTATTGGGGCAACCTTAAAGCTACCCCTCACGTATTCGTTCCTTACGTGGTCCAGCCTTGAGACGCCTCCGGCCCACCTCAACATTTTCATCTCGGCAGCGTGGACTCGATGTTCGTGGACTTTTTTGTTGGTCCAGCACTCTGCTCCATACAGCATGGCGGGCCTCACTGCAGTCTTGTAGACTCTGCCCTTGGTCCTGATAGGAATTTTTTGATCACACAGGACACCAGATAGAGATCTCCACTTGAGCCAGGCGGTGTTTGTCCTGTGTTTGACATCAGTGTCTACGTTTCTATCATAGTATAGTTTATTCTTTAATAATTAATACGAATCAATATGTTTTGCTAAGGCTTTATTATAGCGAAACAAATCATTCCCATAAAATACAATAAAACTTCTGGAAAATATACGTTTTCATCCGTTTTCATTAATGATCCTTTCATTATTTTGTTCATAACAACATCATTCGCACCGCATTCACTTCTTATATTTTCATTCGACACTTTATCATACACGTAGTATTACAAATTCGTCTTAGAGATCTCATTTCTGCTGCATTTATTCTACTTTCATCCTTCTTTTGGCAGTTCCATGCTTCACTTCCATACACAAGGGTCGGTACAAGAACACCATTATGCACTGCCATTTTAGCTTTTTTGGATAGGTTTTTGTTTGCGATGACAATTATAAGAGAACCATTCACTTTGTTACCTGCCCCAACCCTTCTTTCAATGTCCCTACTCGCCCATCTTTTGTAAACATATTACCCAAATACACGAACTCATTTACTTGGTCTAAATTATCACCAAATTTTATAAAATAAAACATGTCAAATTCAATTCTTTGAACTTTCGAAATATGTAGTAGTCGTAAATCAGGCGAAAGAAAAGGCAGAACAGATTGAATATTAAATCCGCGGATGCACGCACCTTCGCAATGCACATGTCCTTATAAGGAGGCGGGAATCGTGCGATAAGTGACGTAGGCCATACAAAAGGACTACTGCATACACATAAATTATCGTGTCCCGTGGGCGGGTGCGGGCGCGGGGGGAGGCGGGGGGAGGCGGGAGTCCCAATAACCTTCTTACTGTGCCGTGGAGCCGCAGCCGGTGGGCGACGGCCGGTGGGTGCCAGAAACCTCTGGAACACTGGAAGGAAGGTGACGTAGCCCCGATATCAAAACACGACAACAAATAATGTATCAACCATAACAAAATCAATTTTGAAAGAACATGGAATTGAATCCATTCGAATAAAAAAGAAAATGAAACACCCTTTCACTTAAGGATTAATGGTATCTCAGTAGAGACGAAGATATCAAGAATATCAAGATGGCCGCAACCCTCAAGTGGCGATGGGCGGGACATGTCGCTCGCGATCCAGAAGAAAAGTGGACAAGGCGACTGCTGTGCTGGTGGCCAAGGACGGCAAAACGTGGAGTTGGGCGCCCACAGTTGCGTTGGCGCGACGATATCCGGAGAAGTGCGGGAAGTGCCTGGATGCGAATCGCTCAGGACAGAAGAGAATCGAAAATGCGAGAGGAGGCCTACGTCCAGGAGTGGACGGTCAATACAGGCTGAAGAAGAAGAGATGAAGATGTAACTTGTTTTTTGGAAACAGAATATGGTGGTCGAGGCGTTTACAGGACTTATGACCTGTCATTGGTTGGGTTAAGCGATCGCTTTATGTAATACAACACTCCCCATTCCGCACTTCTTACGACCACCACGTCTGACAATTATTTTTGAAATATGTATATATGCTACTATGTTGAGGAACATTTCACATATTTTAGTTCAATCTACACTAGCGCCATCTATTAAGATTAGACCTTTTCACTTAGTATAAACCAATTTATTTAAGTAAGTAGCGCCAACCGGTTTCACTCTATACCAGCTTCCCCAGGGCTATACACAAACTGATGTGTTTGTGTATAGTTCTGAGGAAGCTGGCTACAGAGTGAAACCGGTTGGCGCTACTTACTCAAATAAAATGGTTTATACTAAGTGAAAAGGCGTTTAATTTATTTTTTTAATATGTAAAACTACCAAGTAATGGCTTCGTATCATAGTTTAACATTCGTATTAATTAATACGAATGAAAACGTCTGTTTTATTATATTTTGTCGGAATGATACGTTTTGCCTTGCTACGGCTTTATCAAAACTGTCAAACAAAACAACACAGAGGTCGGCAAACAGCGGTTCGCGAGCCACACGAGACTCTTTAGAGTTCGGCTTTTACATGAAGAGCATGTTTAAAATACATTTTTTAAATTTACAAAAGTATTTGAAAATGAAATTTAAAGTATTTGAGAACCTAGAATCATGCATGAAATTAATAATCACTATTAAAAAAACAGAGTTTTTTATTGACTTCAAAAACAGGGTTCTTGTAAAGAAATTTGGCTCTTAAAATAAATAAAAATGGTTGTTTGCCGAGTTTGCCGACCACTGCCCTAACACATTTGATAATGCCCTAGCAAGGCGAATCGTGTAATGCACATAAAATGAAATGAAATTTCTAGAAAATATGTGTTTTTAATCGTATTAATTGTTTAATATGGATTTTTGCATCTTTGTTCAAGAAACAATAAATGTACAGGGTTATTGGTTTGAACCTATTCCTTCTAGGAAGTTGGAGACGTAAGATGAATTATGTCACGTATAGGTATGTCACAAAACAAAATTGAACCATATGTGATTTAAAATAAATTAGAGTTTTTTTTTCAATTTAACGAGGTTAGGTGTTTTAAAAATTAAGAAAATAGAAACTATTTGTTGTAATCAAAATTTAATACGACATAACAGGGATTCATTATCAACACAAAAAATAGAACATTCTGCCCACATTAGGAAAACTGAAAAATCAAACATTTTAATTATTTTAATTGTTGAATTCTAAAAGAAAGTTTTTTTATATAAAAAAATCATTTATTAATTTGGCATGCAGATTATTTTAAAAAAATCGACGTTTTTTAAGCTTTCAAGGGAATAGGTTTAATAACCAATAACCTACTATACACATAGGTTACAGCCCTGGTACGAAAATGAAGCTGTTTTGTGAGTTTTAAATATATTTGCAGATTCAATGTGTCGGTGTGAAGGATCTGAATTCTTCGAGATGAAGTAATATATTTGGCTCGCGCTGTCTCCGTCCTTCCTCGTCATTATGGCGTGTAATCGTTTGGTATTGTAGATATCTGGCGCGGGAGTATATCCGACCAGGAATTCCGAGGCATTAGTCAGACAAAGGACGGAGTGCATTCTTTGGCTCACGGCTTATTCGGAGTACATCGGATGTTTAACAAAAAACAATATTGGATCTGATACACATAGAAAAAATACATTTTTTAAGATGTTCCAGCACTCTTGAAAAACTATTATAAACTAACTAACTAACCAAACACGCTGTTTCGAAGATGGTCAGCCATACTGCTCCGTCCTGACATACCTCTGGAGATTCCTCTACTTATTTACAACATGCACGCTCGTTGATTTATCCGACTATCCTGATAGATATCTCCGACAGCCACAGCACAGATTGTTTTACCTACCGGCCGCCAGAACCAATCTGCCTCTGGTGACACCGGTGGGAAGAGCAATTAGTCTGCTGAACGCGGTCTCCTTGGAGATCGACGTCTTTCATATTAGTGAAGGTACGTTCAGGAGACAAATACTCTTGACTTTAGAAAATATCTTGTCTTCCTATTGTCGAACCATCTCTAATGCGTTCCTGATTGTATTTTTATAATATTTTACCCGTACTCAATAGATGCCTTAAACATTTTGCGGTTTGTAATGTTTTTTGAGTTATTATTCTGATTTGATTTGATTTGATTTGACTTCGATTGTGGCCGCCTTTCAGTATTTTTAGTCTTCGACGGCTTCTCTTTCTACTCACAATGCTTATATACAATATTTTTAATATCCATTCATTCCGTATGTCCAAACCATTTCAGGGATCCTTTTTTAATTTTATTTCTTACTTCTACGGAATTACTACATTCATCCATCTTTTGCCAGCTCCAAGCTTCGCTTCCATACATAAGTGTGAAACTGTTATATGCTAATATAATGATATGTACCTTCCTAATACATGCAATGATTATGTTCTTAAGATAGCGGTTAGGTTAGGTTAGGTTGGGCCAGTCGCAACCGCACTAACCATAGCGAATCATCACAATATTCCGATCTGCAGACACTGCCAGTAATGTTCATTTAGAATGTAACACTCCATCACATGACTTGCGATACATTCTACTAAATTGTGTGACATATACCTATTCACACTGTAATATGTCACAATACAAACAGGGACTCATTACTAATTATAGAACATCGAACAAGTAAATAAATATTCGCATGGGTTCAAAGGTCTCCATGTGCAGGGTAGAGGTGCAAACTTAGCTCCCGATACGCAGGACATTGGTTTTATCAAAAAAGACCCTCATAAAAAGAGGCACCATCTCTTTTAATTTATACAATTATTTTACGACGTGTAGTTTTCAAAATAAAAAAAATTATGTCCGTTTAATAGTTGATATTTTTGAAAATAGTGCTTTTTTATTTATTAAATTGAGATGGTCGACATACTTTGCCTTGCTAGGGCAATAAAAAAAATATGGTAAAACCAAAGTAAATCTTTAATAATTAAAACGAACGAAACGTCTGTTTTATACAAGTTTTATTACAGTTTTTGAGAATGATATGGTTCAATTATCTGATGTTTGATAATGCCTTAGAAAAGCGAAACTCAGCATTCCCATAAACTATAATTAAACTTGTATAAAACAGACGTTTTCATTCGTATTCCTTATTTAATATGGACTTTTTCATCGTTGTTCAAGAACCAATAAATAAATATATAATATCCGTAATACTTTTCTTAATACGATGAAGAAGCGATTTTTAGTATACACATTTTTATTAATTAAAATGTCTTTTTTTTAAATATAATAATTGATTTTAGTATTCACCGAAATAATTAGCTTGTTGTGCATTTTGGTACCAACAGTATCAATTATCAAAATTACACATTTAATCGTTTAACTGGGTGGTGGTCTAGTCTAGAGGACATAATGCCTGGTTCTTGATCCAGAGGGCTTTGTTTCAAGTCTGGACACAACCAGTGCTATTTTATGCGCACATTGGAGATTGCATAAAAAATCAAATACCGTTTATTTAAATCTTTGGTTTGATTATTACTTTTTTTCCTCCAATTTACATCATTGTGTAAATCAGGTAGCATCAGAGTTCAAATATATGATCACAAATTTAATTAACAATATTTTTGATCGAACGTGACAATAAAGATCTCTAATCCGTTTACCCTGTCTGAGGTGTCACGTTAGACATATTAACCATAAAATAACTAGCCAATAAGTCGTTAAACAAGAAAGTGTACATGGACATAAAGATGTCCCATCATTTCGCTGGCATAATTCAAATTCGTGCAGATGAAAGTGAGGCATACGCACATTTGGCTGTTTTATGGAGTAATTAATACGAATGAAAACGTCTGTTTTATAGAAGTTTTATTTTATTTTACGGGAATGACAGTTTTCGCTTTTTAAGGTATTATCAAATGTCTATAAAACAGACGTTTTCATTCAAATTAATTAATTAATATGGGATTTTACATCGTTGTTGCAAGAAACAATTAATACGTTTTGTGGTGCATTTATATAATAATTAAAAAAAAATTTAACTTCAGAAATAATCAAATGGGATAATGCCCTGTCATTGCATTACATGGCACTTCTATATATTATAAAATACTTTAAATTGACGTTTTCATAAATATTTAATTCTTAATGTGTATCATAGTTTTACAGCATTGTCTGTGAAATTGAAGATTGAAAACACTGAATCAATATCGTATTTTCGAATAGCTTATATGTCATTCTCATGACTGGTTATTCTAGCAAAAGCGTTATTAAACATCGGTGTGAGTAGAACGGGGAAATTTTCGTACACATTCGGTCATTTAGATAATGCTTTGAGCAAGGCGAAACATGTCAGCCACATTTGAATAACCTTATTTATTATGAAGTATTATGGTATACCATTTCTCGAGCAACAGTTAATTTAAATGAGAGCTAAATAGGAATCGTAAAATAATTAACATTTTTAAATTATAATATTGATTCATCAAACTACAAAGTACATTTAGTGGTATTGATAGCTTCAAAACATTGGTTGTTTTTCTTGAATCTACTACATCAATAATCGTATCAGACACGCGCGTCGATTGTTTTGTGGAACTTCGAATATTTACTATTTGATTATCCACCTGTGAAACTTCAACTCTTCTCTGAGGTTCTGATATGCATTTTAATCAGTAGATTTTTTTTTATTAGTTTTTCTATAAAAGCATTTTATCCATATTTATTGTTTCTTGAAAAATGGTGTAAAACCCCATAAAAAATAATTAATACGAATTAAAACGTCTGTTTTATACAAGTTTTATTATATTTTATGGGAATGGCATGTTTCACCTTTCTAGAGTATTGTTAATTCTCTTGGTAAAGTGAAACATATCATTCCTATAAAATATATAAAACAGACGTTTTCATTCATTCTACGTCAGCTTGTCTCCATCCACTGCTGGACGTAAGCCTCTCCACCCCCACGCCATCCCTCTCGGTCTCTCGTCAGTGTTCTCCAGGCTCTTCCCGCTGCCCGCACAATATCATCGCTCCACCTGGTATGCTGTCTCTCGACACTTCTCCGGCCCAACCTTGGCCTCCATTCAGTAACTCTCTGGCTCCATCTTTCATCACCCTGTCGGCACACATGACCAGCCCACTGCCACTTCATCCTCGCAATGCGTATCCCTACATCGGTGACCCTGGTGCGTCTTCTAATCTCCACGTTGGGTATATGGTCTCTAAGCGAGGTACCCAATATGGATCTTTCCATGGCCCGTTGTGCAACTTTGATTTTGTGCATTGCTTCTTTAACGTTTCATTCATATAAATTATTTAATCCTTGTTGATACTAATCTCAGTTTTTGGGTGATACGACGAATTTCACAAAAAAATATATTTATGTTTTAAAAATTATTTGGTTTTATTTTTAAAAAAAAATTTCAGTAGGAGCCACAATAAAAATATTAAAAATAATACTCATTTTAATATCTAATAGGTCATATTAAATAACACAATTAAACCATTTTAAGTTTAATAATTGTTGCATTATTCATAATGTACCAATTAATATATTTTTAAAATATATTTTGAAATGTGCGATTTGAAATTATATACCTATTGTTTATTTAAAAGTACATATTATATTAACTTTCGACTAATTTGCTAGCATTTTTTCCAAATTGAATTTAAATACAAAACGAATAAAATGCTATTTATTCACTTGAACGTCCTCCAATAAAGCTAATTTTAATAATCTTAAAAAATCTATTAAAATGTATTTAACATTTAAATCAATTTATAGTTTTTTTAGTTGAGTAAAAAGTAAACTTATAAAAAGTGAGTACTTGCCTTCAGATCAAGAGATCTCAGAAGAACCACTCCCAATGTAATAAATTACACTTAAAAAACCACAAAAGAATTAATATAAGCTTAAAAAATATTATTAAATCGGTTAAAAGTTAAAACTGAAAAGAAAAACATTTAAGTTACAAATAAATGCAACATTACTAACGAAATTCAACAAGATCACTCGCAACACACCGACTGTCAAATCTGACAGCTATTCGAATAATGTTCGTTCGGCTTTTGTTTTAGTACTTTAAAAAAATGATTATTATGTGAGTAGGTACCGGCTAGGCTGTTCGAAATGTTACGCGGCAGTGCATAGCGCAATGCTCATGCTCTGACGACCACACAAACACTGGCTGGATGGAGGCAGCCGAGTTGGGTTCACACCGCACCTGAGGTAACTTGAAATGGACTGCACAGTGGCGGGACTAGCCGGTGAAGGGAGGGAAGTGGGAGCAATATATGATGTATGCAATTGTTTGCTTTATCGCTATTTACTAATCATTGACACGACTTTATTTCAATTAGAGTAATCATTTTTACACGTTTTATTAAACTATAATAAAACAGTATCGTTTTATTCTTTGGCACCTCATGTTTGTATTATTCGATCATCTTGATAAAGTATATTATTTCTTCTTCTTCTTGGAGTGCCATGTCAGGTCCCCCCGGGTAGGCGTCTCTGTCCTGTGCCAGACGGAACTTTCCTTGATATTCTCGAGCCAGGACATCTCACCGCGCCTACCCTCGATCTTCCCTTTTATGATGAGGTGCAGCAGATCGTATTTCTCGTTGCGGATAATGTGTCCCAAATATGCTATCTTTCTAGACTTCACATCAGACAATTCCCTTCCTACTCCGGCTCTATGTAGCATCTCATTGTTGGTGACCTTGTCAGTCCATGAGATCCTAAACATTCTGCGATGGAGCCACATTTCAAGTGCTTCTATACGGTTTATTGTGTTCACTTTGAGAGTCCAGGTCTCTACTCTGTATAGTAATATGGACCAAATATAGCACTTGACCTTCCTTTGTCTCAATTTGTATATAAATATTTATTTTAAATGAGTTTATCTTGAATAAGGGATGTACCGTGTCAAAAATAAATTTAACCTACCGCTCATAAAATCACAATAATGGATTGGAAAATTTAAAAAATATCGATTGCTCAAAAACGGTCTTCATAAAATATTAATTATCAATAATAATAAAATGCTAAATTTGAAAGCGCTGTTTTCGATGTTATTACTTCAAAGGAGCAATGAGAAGAGTTTTAAATCTAAAAAGAAGGCTGCAAATGTAGTTTTTCTTAATTTTTAAGCAAATACGAGAAAATTAAATTGTTAAATTAGTCTCAACGTCAGAAGACATTTAATAAGAATATATATTTTACAAATAAAAGGGAAAATAAAATAAGATTCCCATATCTGTTATCTTATGGATGATTTGGATTCTTAGAGATTTTTTACTATAACGTATTTTTTTATGAATAAATATGTAAATACATTTTCACGATATTCTAACTAAACTACAACAACAACAAACCATCACGCCGTTTCCGCGTGGGGCTAGGCAGAGAGAATGGACCGCCACACTACTCTATCCTGGCACACCTCTCTAGATTCCTCCACATTCATACAGCGAGTCATACACGCACGTCGATTCTTCCGACTTCTAACATGACCAACCTTTAAAATTTGATTTATTTGGTCATGCCATGTTTTCCTCGCTCTGCCTCGACTCCGTACTCCATTTAAATCATTAACGTATAATTTCTTAACCATTCTTTTTCCATCCATGCGCTCCAAGTGTCCGAACCAACGCAGCAATCCTTTCATAGCTTTTTTTTTTAATTAATTTTTTTTTATGTGTACAACAGGTCGTTTGAACCCAATTACTGTATACAATTTATTTTTTTAGCTATTATATTGATTCTCGTGACATGTGATAGGTAGCCAATCTATTGCCATTTTATTGTCACGTGAATTCTACACCAGACCAAAAGCAGTGTGACAATTACACTGCCATCACCGGGAATCGAACCCGGGACCTTCGGTACATTCCTTTCTTATATCAGCATTTGAGATTCTGTCGTATATCGTTCTAATACACATACGTCTTAGGGACCTCATCATTTCTAACTAAAATATATAAAAGTATCGAAACATGAATGGGCCCCTTCTCCTAATATTGCTACAGCACTGTCCTGTTCCTACTCAATGCGTCACAAGAAGGAATGTTCCCAAGTAGAAAAACTAACCACAAAACGCGGTAAGCTACAAAACATAGTGACTTCAGCTGAAACAGGACGTGTATTCATATAAATTTATTTATCCAAGCCATATGTTACCAACTTCGGGAAAGAATTGCAATGAATTGTACTATGCTGTGTTATTAAAACGTTCATTATAAAAACGGATTTGTACAAAACGTGACTTTTGTTACATCACACTATTTTTTGAGGTCCTTATCGTATTTTTTATTTTATTTATTTATTATTTATTATAGTGTACATTGCAGATGAATGAAGAAATAGATAAGGGCAAATTTAATAAAACATAATATTGAGATGAACAAGTGTCGGTACAAGAACACTTAGCTTATTTTTATAGGGTTTTGTTTGAATTGTATTTGTTTAATTAACATATTATGAGTGTACCTATATACTCGAAGCACGGAATTGGCAGAAGAAGGATGCGAGCAGAATTAATGCGATAGAGATGAGATCCCTTAGACGAATGTGTGCTAAAACGATGTACGACAGAGTTTCAAATGCGGATATCAGGAAGAAATGTAGAGCGGAAGAAAGTATAATGAAAAAATTATGAAAATGAAAGGATCACTGCGTTGGTTTGGACGCATGGAACGCATTAATGAAGGAAGAATAGTTAAGAAAGCATACGTTAACGATGTGAATGGAGTACGTAGTCGAGGAAGACCGAGGAAAACATGGCAAAACATTACTAATAATCGACGAACGTGCGTGTCACTGTGTATGGCTGCAGAAGAGGAGCAAATGTTATTTCAAGATAGATCAGTGTGGCGTTGCATCCTGTCTGCCTACCGATTCGGAGTAACGGCGTGATGGTTAGTTAGTTATTTTCTCTTTGCAATTGACTTTGACTATTTGCATTTTGACTTTTTTCAAATGAAACATGATTAATTATATCGTTATTTAAAAAAATTATCTACTAAATGCATTTATGTCTTATTAAATGTGCCTACAATGATAATAACAAACTATCACGCATTGTCTCTAGATGGGTATGCAGAGAGACTTTCAAATTAATCGAATGTACTTATTATTCGAAATAATATAGTATTTTTTTTAAATGTGTATTTTAACATTCCTATTGAACAATAATATTTATTATTTTGAATTTAATTAAAAATAATACTGAATTTCATATTTTCTTACGTTTTCATTGTTTTGTATATCTCAATGAGACGTACGAGTATTTAAATCTATAAAATTTACTCTTCTACAAAAAAGCATATTCGATGTAATTTAAAATATCGGATTTTTATAATAATAAATAAACCTTTTTACTCTAGGCAACAGTAGCTATGTCAATTAAAAATGCATCGAGCCAGATCATTGTGCATTTCTGTTGACAGAAGATAAGGATTGTACGTTGGTTTGGAGGTTATTTTGAGATGGCACGTAAAAAAAACTGTTTCAATCATTTGATCATTCTATGTAAGCCTTTTGAATGCAACGATTTTTTTATGTTTGTGATTATTTTCTCTGCTCCCTAGATAAAATGACGTTTTTTATTTATTTATTATTTGTTTAAAGAGCATCCTGGAATGTGATAAAGATGAAGATAATATATGCATTAAAGAATGTGCCGCCACATTCTTTAATGCATTCGGTTCTAAGATAAAAATGTTTTAGATGTTATTAAATCTTTTCTGCAGTTTGCGCTAAAAACATAACGCATAGCATAGTTTATAACTACTTCACTTAAAAATATGTTTCATACAAACAAACACACCATCGCGACGTTTCATCGGAAGGGTAGGTAGTGAAAATGGGACGCCACACTACTCTCTCCTGAGGCACCTGTCTAGCCTCCTCCACATTCACAGCGACCATTTTCATATACACGTACGATTGTTCCGGCTTGTATCATGACCGACCTTTTAAATTTAATTAATTTGGTCATTCCATGTTTTTCTATCTTTCTCGAGTCCGTAATCCATTTACTTCGTTTTACATTATTCCATCAACTTATTTTTTTAACCATTATTTCCACATCTATGTGAAGAAATTTTGTGAAGAAAAAAAAAACATGTAAGGATTTATTTATAATTATAAATGCTTAGTTTTATTTCACATGTCTTAGTGCGTCTCTCGCGATGGCGAAAAGAGAAGGATGGAGTGCTGCATCGATTAAAGTGTGGCAGTCCATTCTTTCTGCCTACCCTTTCGGGGAGACGGCGTGATGGTTAGTTAGTTAGTTAGTTAGTTTTATTTCACAAGTTTCTTAGTTTCGACCGGTTTCAGCAGCGTGTTGCCTTCTTCTGGGATGGCAACGAGAACCGCAAGAAATACTATATAACAAGTAAAGCAAAACCAAAAATATACGAGTATGATAAAGAAAATCAACTAGAAAAATTAAATGAATAACTTTTTGGGAACATTGTATTATCACACCACTTTTTACGCTTTTTAAAAACATTTTTCGGGACACAAAATTCCCTTTTTCAGTGTATGATTAAAATTCATACATATAATAAGAAGGGAAGTTTGTGTCCCGAAACATGTTTGTGAAAAGCGCAAAAAAGGGTTGTGATGATACAATGTTTCCAAAAATTTATTCAAATGTAAATCCACAACATAAAGCGATGGCGAATATAGAAGAAAAATCATATTCAATTAACAACATAATTTTTACAATGATTTAAATAATTTGTGTTAGTCATTAAATAAACCAACATTTACACTGTAAAATTATTAATTCGGTAAGTTTTCACAGTTTTGCAAATATGTAATCGATTAAAAATGTACACTTTGACTGATTTTATTAGTCAATCATTTCATTGTATTCTGAGCCCATACTACATGTAAACCAACGATCTACAAGCCATAGAACACGCAAAACATAGAAAGCAAATATGAATCATAATGGAAAACTGTATCTCTTAGCCCTGCATACGTACCCCACTAATGTTGTCTTACAGCCGCCAGAATCATCTAGCCCCGCATAAACCAACCGTCTTATCACATTTCGAACAATGTAATCCAAATAGAAGAATAGCCATTAGAGCTGAACCTCTGTATGCCAGAAGATCCATCCATGACAAAAAATTTCAAAAATCTTAACTGTCTTACTCTCACGTACGAACTCAGGTTTTATCGTTCTTGTAATGATGAAGGTATACTGTGATTAATACACGCCAAGACAAATAAACCCATGGAACCGGAACCAATAGCGTTTCGATTAATACAAATTCAGCATTGTGGAATTCCAGTGTTAGTGCGATCAGCTTATTAAAACTTTCTTTATATAAGACTTACGTAGCTGCGAGCGTCCTTGGCGAGAATATCTCACGAAAATTGAGGAATTTGAACAATGATGTAAAACTACATATTAAATCATTAATACGAATGAAAACGTCTGTTTTCTAGACATTTTATAATGCTTTAAAAGGCGAAACATGTCATTCCCATAACATACGAGTTTAATAAAATTTCTATAATCAGACGTTTTCATTCGTATTAATTACTCCGTAAAACTGCCAAATGCGAGTAGACCTCCCGTTCATCTGGATGAATTTAGATTATGCCAATTTATTATAGTTTATGGGAATGACGTGTTTCAAAGGAGTCTTAAAAGAGAATGGATCCCACCAGACGCTACTCAGGACATACAGTTCTGGGACGCCATACAAGAAGAGCCGATCCTAAGTAAATGGACCAGGCTGGGAAGAATAAGGAATGACATTTTTCGCTTTTTTAAGGTATGGCAATTTCCCTTTCATCCTCAAAAATTCTACCTACCAACTTATCGATGAGAATTGTCACCCGTCAACCAATACGAACTATGTACAGTGTTTAGCCAATGTTGTCACCAGTATCGAATCACGGTCTTAGCCGTCGCCGTCGCTAGCGCCACGCAGAACTACGCAAATATATACGGGAAATTTTGTGCGGTTTCCATGTCGTGGGCGTTTCAATTAGAACTGCAATCCAATGCGCAGAGGAGATCAAAGGACATGGGTGCACTCAAGGTCTTCGACTCTTCAGGCAGTCAGCCCGGTCAGTGAGTCCCATCCTTTTCATTTCTTAGTTGCATCGATACTATCGCTCTCTGGATGGTGAAGGTTCTGATATCTTCAGACTTATCAGGGGATTCTTTGAGAACTCCGTTATCTTGGAGGCTATCCATCTTCATGTTCCAGATGGTTATCTTCGACAGCGTCAGCACAGACTGTTTTATCTCCCAGCATGCAGAACCAACATGATCGCTTCGGAAATCGACGTCTTTCATATTCGTGAAAGTACGTTCAGAAGACTTGACTTTGGAGAGTATCTTGTATTCCTAATGTCGAACCATCTCTCATGCGTCCCTGGTATTATATGTGTTTTTTGTTTAACCTGTTTTCAATAGATGCCTTCAACTATAATAATTATACTCGTAATATCTTTTGAGTAAATAAACTGATTTGATTTGATATCGTTTCTTGGTGGGTCTTAGCCTCCTCGCGTTGTCTCTGGCCGCCACTTCCCAGTCTTGCTGCTCCAAGACTCGACCATCCAACCATTGCAGTCTCGGTCTGCTGACGCTTCTTCGCCCTACTGGATTGTCAAACAACACTCTTTTGGGGAGCTCCAGATTCCTCATGTGGTTCAAGTGCCCTAGCCAGCGCAGACTGTTAATGTTTATAAACTTGACCATGCTAACCTCCTTATATAGATCGTGGGGCTCTGTGTTATATATTCTTCTCCACATCTGATCATTAATGGGTCCGAAGATTCTGCAGAGGATCTTCCTTTTGACAATGCTTAAGAAAGGCGAAACATGTCGTTTTCATTTACTATAATAACATTTCTATAAAACAAACGTTTTCATTTGACTAACTAACTAACTAAATAACCATCACGCCGTCGTAGGCAGAAAGAATGGACTGCCACACTTTTCTTTCCTGACATATTTCTCTCGCTTCCTCAACATTCATACATCGGGTCATGCACGCGCGTCGATTTCTCAGACTCCTCACATGGCCGACATTCAATATTGGATTTATTTGATCGTGCCACGTTTTCCTCAGTCTTCCTCTATTTCTGGTTCCATTAACATCGTTAACATATAATTTTTTTTACCATTCTTTCTTTATTCATTCTTTCCAAATGTCCAAACCATCTTAATGATCCTTATGTGGACATTTTTCACGATAGTGAGGCTACCCTCAGAAAGCATCTATCTCTTAAGTAATAAATTGCCATTTGCTTCTCTTATTATTGTACAAAAATGTTGTCTTCTATTTTTCTTACTTGCTCTCATTTGTTTTCTTATTATATTATTTGTAATTCTTTTTTTAAAAATTGTTAATATTATTTTGTATATTGTGATTATAAACGATTTGGATTTGTTATCATTCTGTAATGTTTATAATTTTTTGAATAAATTGAATTGAATTCATTATTTTGTTCATAATACCATCATTCGCACCACATTCACTTGTTATATTTTCATTAGATTGTATTAATTTAAATGGAATAATGTTACGATCATCGGCCTCAGCATCATTATACCACTAGAGGTCACTCGTTTAAACCTCGCGATCGTAATTTTGGCACAATGTAGAGAGATTAAATAAAGAGCATCGGTAGGTACCTTGTTCAGAGATATGGAGAGCCATTTTCCCTGCCTTGTACTTATTATCACGCTCCACAATGAGACAGCCCGAGGAGTGATGTGTTTTCATTTGATATGCACGTTCATCTGTTAGAATGGAGAAATAGATTCGGCACGCTCAAACATTCTATTAGACGTATGCTCATGCTATTTATTTACTTAGTTCGCATTTAAACGTGTTAAATATACACATTTGTCTAACTACAATACATACAATGTAATGTGATCGTCACAAGAATGTTCATTTTTAAATAAGAATTCTTGAATTTATCATCAAATGTCACGTTCGTGTTTTGTTTCGGGAATATATTTATGATATTATTCATGATGTTGAGATTGTGTAATGCATTCCAATGTAATGATATAAAAATGTGCCATATATGGAACATGCTTCATAAAAATACACAACTATTAAAGAATATGTTTCTTAAAAGTTATAGATCAGCGATTCTCAAACTTTTTGGCGACGGAACCCTCTTGAAATACTAAACATTTTATGGAGCCCTAAAATAAGCAATAAATTCATTTTTTAATTATAATCATGTAACGAAAATCATCCAAAAATAGGTACATTGTACACTACTGACTCCTACAACAGTATACAAAACATCACACAATAATACAGTACACAAAAACACAGTGTATTGTTTTTGTAACAATATACTGTGTTTTGTGAAAATAGTGTATTTTTGTGAAAACAATACACTTTTTTCACAAAACACAGTGTATTGTTACAAAACACGACGACCTTCGTGGCAGAGTGGTTACAAGCTCTGACTTCCACGCTGAAGGTCCTGGGTTCGATTCCCGGCGATGGCAGTGTGATTGTCACACTGTCTTTGGTCTTCACGTGTAGAATTCACGTGACAATAAAATGGCGATAGATTGGCTACCTATCACATGTCACAAGAATCAATATAATAGCTAAAAAATAAAAATTGTATACAGTAATTGGGTCCAAACGACCTGTTGTGTACATAAAATAAAATAAAATAGTGTATTGAATTCCTAAGTATAATACAGTGTATTGTGAATAATGAAAACTTAAAAAAACATTAAGATGTTTTTAAATGTTTATTTAGTTAAAATCCATGAATCCGCTGCCATCTTCTTTGTGATTCGACTGTAAATTGATTATTGTAGATTTATTATGCTGCTTGTCGTAACGGAGCCCTTGCAGAGGTCTTGCGGGGCCCCAGGGCTCCGCAGTGCACACTTTGAGAGCCGCTGTAATAGATAAATAGTTATCTAAAAAAATTGTAACCAAAATACAATCCGAAAATTAGATATTTAGTATATGATTATGCTAAAATGCGAGAAATTAAACTAAAATATTGAAAGTAATATGTTATACATTTTTACAACACCCTGTAGGTACTCGAACATTCCTATCCGTCCGGTGCATCTCCTTATCATTATGTTCTTTCTAAGAAAGCATTAAATCAGACCTTATTTTTACTCCAGTTTTTCCCCATTTTGTTGAAACAACCGCTTTCACTAAAGCCTGTCGAAATAATAACAGTTTCAAAGACTTTAAACTTTTATTACAATGAATACCATCACGCCGTTTCTCCGAATGGGCAGGGAAACAGGATGAAAGAGACCCCCATTCCTAAACATTCATACATCGTAACATGCGCTCACGTCGATTTCGCAGCTTTCTTCCGTGGAGTACATTTAAAATTTTGTTAACTTGAACGCATCACGTTTTATTTCGTTTTTTTTTTCGGTTTCTTGTTCCACTGACATTGCTAACGTATACTATTTCATTTACTGTTTTTTGAACAATGACGTAAAACTTTATAGGTTTTAAATTAGAAAGTCAAAAAATGTCTTCGTCTCTTCTTCTTCCTCAGCCTATTCCCGTCCACTCCTGGACAAAGGCCTCCTCCATTCGCTCCCATGTCACTCTGTCCTTGCAGACTGCATCCAGGTTATTCCGACGTGTCTGTTCAGGTCATCCTTCCACCGTAGTTGCGGTCGCCCTGCACTTCTCTTTGCCGTCCACGGTCTCCAAGTCAGCAGTCTTCTGACCATCTTAATGAAACTTTTATTATTTTGTTCTTAACGCATTTATTAATTTGTTCATTTCTTATATCTGTATTTGGCAATTCATTATATAAAGATTTCATCAATCATTCGTCTAAGATACCTTATTTCTATGGTATTTGATTTCAACTTTTAGTGTACCATTCACTTTGTTCCCTGCTTCAACACTTCTTTCAATACATATCTCCACTCGTCCATCCTTTATTTTTAAAATAACTTAACTTTTAATTGTTAAGTTGACGATTTCTATGAGTAACACGTGTTTAAGTTCTAAAATATAAACATTGGTTTTAAAAGAATTTTAATCATAGAGGAAAATGCGAGAAATATTAAAATAGTTTTGGCGATGACAGAGTGTTAGTGTATTCTAGAAATTGGATCTATCGCCATACTCTGAAATTTATTCATGCAATAATAAAAAGAATTTGCTAATTTCGAGTGCGTCCTTTACCAAGTTAGGAAGTTGTGGTTAAAACGCTGAAACTGATTTGACAATTTATTATATCTGTATGTTATGCACGGGGAATGGTGTATTACATAAAGCGTGCGCTTAACCCAACCAATGACAGGTCATAAGTCCTGTAAACGCCTCGACCACCATATTCTGTTACCAATTTACATCTTCGTCTCTATTGAGATATAATTAATCCTTAAAAATGATAACCCGCAATGGGTAAAATCCAGTATTTGTATATATTCAAAATGTTGTAAAAAACTGGTCCAAGTTAAAAAGCATAAAAATCGGAGAGACATCTCCAGGCGTTATCTAGCAATGTATGTTAATGGCGGTAGCCTTTCACATTGCGTTAATAAAGATCTTCTGCTTAATGCTTACACCCAATCTTAATAGATGGCGCCAGTGTAGATTGAACTAAAAAATGTGAAGTGTTTCCCAACATTGTAGTATATATACATCTTCCAAAAAAAAAATTGTCAGACGTGGTGGTCGTAAGAAGGGAGGAATGCAACCAATGACAGGCCAAAGTCCTGTAAATGCCTCGACCACCATATTCTGTTTCCAATTTACAACTTCGTCTCTATTGAGATACAATTAATCCTTAAAAATGATAACCAGCAATGGGTAGAATTCAGTATTCGTCTACAAGTATTTGTATACATTCAAAATGTTATTATATCTTTGTTTATGTTGTCGAATTTCAGCAGTCCCTTATAACGAGCGCAGCGAGAATCTGTCGCTTAGCATGGATTAGAAGCGTATGCTGACCTGGAAAGAACCGAGCAATCGAGACCATTCCTACCGGAGCAAGACCTCTAGGGGAGCCCTAGACAGCGACTAATGGACAATGTTCTGCTGGGAGCAAAAGGCACAGAATCAAGGAGTTTAGAATAACATCATCAGGAGATGTGCGGCCATCTGGAGTAAGTAAGAAGTAAGTGTTGTCGAATTCATTAAGTAAGCTCTAATGATATTGTACAATTAGAAATGATATCATGACCTAATAGAGTTTGTATTGACTGCATCTTGGAATCTGCGTGAATGGAAGTGAGTAGTAGTCAATGATTCACAGTCCCGCTGGGGTCTACAATTACATTCACAAGATCATGATCAGCTATTCAGAAAAATAATTGTCCTAATCTGGGCTCCAGGCGTGGGCTTAGCATTGAAAACTGCACAACATTCTGTGTTCCTTCGACTTGCTAATAATTATGTCATCGTAGTTACGCAATACAATCACACAACAGAGCATATACTCGTAGACATGCAAATATAAAATTTTATGTGTAAAAATTAAAACTGTATTTTGCTGCAAATGTGTTAACACTATTTGGTTATTTATTGTTGCTTGAAAATTTTAATTCAAGTCATCACTTTTCAAGCACCAATAATCCATAATAAGTATGTATTTAAAATTCAGTAAAATATACGTTTTACAACAACAACAACAACAAAACATCACGCCGTTTTTTCCGCAAGGGTAGGCAGAGAGAATGGACCGCCACACTACTCTATCCTGACATACCTCTCTAGCTTCCTCCACATTCATACTTCGAGTCATACACGCACGTCGATTCTTCAGGCTTCTGACATGACCAACCTTTAAAATTTGATTAATTTGGTAATGCTATGTTTTCCTCGGTCTACCTCGACTCCGTACTCCATTTACATCGTTAACTTATACTTTTTTTAACCATTCTTTCTTCAACCATGCGCTACTTATGTCCGAACCAACGCAGCGATCCTTTCATAATTTTGTTCATAATACCTTCTTTCGCTCTATATTCCTTCCTAATATCAGCATTTGATATTCTGTCGTACATCGTTCTACCACACATACGTCTAAGGGACCTCATCTCTACCGCATTTTAAAATTTATAAATACAATCAAATTATTTAAAATTTTTAGAAATATATCGACTGAAGCAAAGATTTACCATTTTTTCGTCATAGTCAGACAATTACACAAGGATCGCTCACAACACGGTTGTCAAAGAAGGACTATAAATATTCAACACGTACAAGCCAGGCTAGGTAGGTCACAGGACCGACGGATCGCGTTACTCTCAGTTACAGAGTCAAGTTCGCAAACTTGGACATCTACAATTGGATGAAGTCTTAATCGGAATCTTGTTTTATGCCGTTTTCATCCCAGACCCTTCACCTATATTTTTATTGTCTATTCTTCTTCTAGATATCTATCTGTAACATCGTGTGTCTCCATTTGTTTACATTGTGTTCTGATGAATAAAGATTTGCTTTATTTCCTCTTACTATGCTCATTAGACCGATCATTGTCAGAATTACATGACTGGTCCAGTACGATCCGAACGATGCAATATGTATCCCGCCTTTGAGTGCATCCTTATGTTTGTGCAAAGCCAGAAATGTTTTATTAATAAATAAATAAATTACTAACTAACCATCACGCCGTCTCTCCGAAGAGGTAGGCAGGACGGCCACATTTAACCGATCCGGCACTCCATCCTTCTCTTTTCGCCCGCGCGAGAGACGCGGATTGATGGGTTGCGTGCGAACCTCATCGCCACCAATAGCCATCTCCCGCAAAAATCAAATAAATTAAAATGTATTGTTACAAAGTAAATAAAAAAAAACAGTATATGAAATACACAAGGTTATTAAAGAATATGTTTTCTTTTTAAGGATTATTTGTGTCTCAATAAAGACGAAGATGTAAATTGTTTTTTTTTTAAACAGAATATGGTGGTCGAGGCGTTTACAGGACTTATGACCTGTCATTGGTTGGGTTAAGCGATCGCTTTATGTTAACAACATTCCCCATTTCGCCCTTCTTACGACCACCACGTGTGACAAATTTTTGAAAAATGTATTTATGCTACTATGGAGAGAAACACTTCACAATTTTTAGGTCAGTCTACACTTGCGCCATCTATTAAGATTATATGTAAGCATTAAGCAGAATTTTTTTATTAATGCAATGTGAAAGGCTACGCAATTATTTACATTGCTAGACAACGCCTGGAGATCCAATCTCCAATTTTTATGCTTTTAACTTGGACCAGTTTTTATACAATTTGTTTTTGAATGTATACAAATACTTGTAGACAAATACTGGATTTCACCCATTGCGGGTTAATAATTTTTAAGGATTAATTGTATCTCAATAGAGACGAAGATGTAAATTGTAAATTGGTCGTAAGAAGGGCGGAATGGGGAATGTTAACAAAAACCGATCGCTTAACCCAACCAATGACAGGTCTTATGTCCTGTAAACGCCTCGACCACCATATTCTGTTTCATTACATCTTCGTCTCTATTGAGATACAATTAATCCTTAAAAATGATTAACCCGCAATGGGTAAAATCCAGTATTTGTCTACAAGTATTTGTATACTTTCAAAAACAAACAATATGTTTTCTAATAAGGATTCGTACATGTTTGTTGTGTATGTACCGCTAATAACATATAATATTAGTATTATTATAATAATAACGTCGCGTGGGAGCAGAGCCTACAGCTAGACATGTATATACCTACTATGTACGAGTATGTGCAGCACGAGCGTCTCCGTCCACTCTGGAAATTATAAAATGACCCACATTACCTACGTTTCGTCTTCTATAAGGATCTGTACCATTATTTCTGAGAACTCGATTACAATTATCCCCGCCATCTGGTTACCGAATGTACCTGCTGCACATTATGTGGACACTGTGTGCGTAAATGCGTCATGGGTGCCTAGTTTTAATAAGGCCGCAAATATGTCCATAACTAAGGTACATTTAGCATTAAATAGTTAATATTGTGAAACAAATGCTAATCAAATTATAATTTCTGTACACTATAATTGCTATGAGTTCATCTCTTGGAGATATTATTTTGTTAGAAACAGAAGTTAACTCAATTAACAGACTGGAAGCATTTGAAATGTGGCTCCATCGTCGAATGATCAGAGTTCCCTGGACAGACATGATTACCAATACCGAAGTTCTGAGGCGAGCTAGAGTTGACAGGGAACTGTTATCAACTATCAAGGTTCGAAAGATCTCATATCTGGGTCATATACTGCGTGGGGAAAAGTACCACCTTCTGGAGGGGAAAGTTGAGGGACGCCGAGGGCCCGGAAGGAGACAAATGTCCTGGCTGCGAAACGTGAGGGAGTGGACAGGGGCAGGTTCGCCGAGGTGATCGCCAACGTTGGGGGGACCCGACAGGGCACTTGAAGAAGAAGAAGAAATATAAAGGAAATCGTGTTTCTTCTCCTCCTGGTGACAAGTAAGGTCCCTCCGACGTTAACTATCACTCGAAGGTTGTCATCTCTCTCCCGGGCAAACACATTCATACACAAGAATCAGTTCCTTTTCAATGTGATTACTTGGAATGATATCCAGAGTGGATTCCCCTTGCCTTCTCTGCAGGAATTTTTTTAGGGGTTGCCTTTTCTTAGCCTGGTGAATCTTGTTTTGTGGAGCTGTTTATGTACTAATAAATATATTAAATAAAATAATAATACACTTTTAGTATTTGTATCAAAACCACTTTCGCCAGGGTGAGAGAGTGAGCTGAAATACTAAAATGTATTATTATTTTATTTAAAAATGTCATACCACAAATTACGTGCTTCATACAAAAGTTTCATAAATATTTTTTTGTGACAAAATAACGAGCATACGAGTACGAGTATCGCAGGTGTAATATAATACAAAGCAAAATCAAGAATGGTTGAAATGTTGTATACATGCTGTGTTCGTGGAAAGAGAAGCCGCGGAAGACTAAGGAAAGCGTGGCATTACAAAATTAATCAAATACTCTAAAGCGACCACATTCGAAGTCGGAATGAAGAATCTAGAGAGGATTGTAAGGACAGAGCAGTATGGCGTCCCATCCTCCTCTACCTATCCCTCCGGAGAAACGGCGTGATGGTTAGTTAGTTACCAAAATACAAAATGGCAATTCAATTACGATTCTATCTTACTTTCTTACTTAAATAGCCGATGTGTCCACTGCTGATACTTCTCCACCTATTCCTGTCTTGCTGTCTTGCGTCTTTCGCATCAAGTCACCAGCAATTGACTGGATGGATGGACAGCGATTCAATAGACGTGTCAATTCCATTCATTAATTATATTTAACCTTCACGGATGGAGTGAAAAATAATATGGTTATTAAATTTATCATCACGCAGTTGATGGACACTGCTGTCTAAAAATACTTCAACAATTTCTTGTCATCCCATATCTACCAACACATTTCACGATTTAGTTTTGATTTACACATAACTCTGTTTCATGTAATAAAAATACATCAGCAATAATGTACCTTGAATTGAGATTAATCGCCTTATTATAATTATAATATGTGGTGGCAGAGCCGCCACTGCACAGAGTGCGACATGAAGGTGTGATGATGGTGTTTGTGAGGACTAACGGTCCGCATATATCGCAGTTTGCGGCACCCACGGCGCCAGGGAAGGCCGTTTATTGCCAAGGACTCTCTGATTTACCATTACAATTCTCCGCTGATCAGGGCTGTCAGAAACTTGGGTAAATATAAAAGTTATTTGCCGTTGACGTTACAGGATCAGAATGTCACAATTACAAATGACCTCAGTAAGGAATGTTCCTGTTTTGGTCAGGAAATAGGCTCGTTACATTAGAAATGTTTTTATAATCTTCTTTCTTTTCTTCGATGGCCCTACAGCCCATATCGAGCCGTAGCCACCAGTATTCTTCGCCTCCAACTCCTCCTATCCTCCGCTTCGACCCTCCAATCTGACACTGGTAACAATTTCGCCCCATCTCTCCCAACTTCATCCTCCCATCGCAGCCTTGGTCGTCCAATTGGTCTTCTACCACCAGGGTGCCACTCCAGCAATCTTTTTGGGGTTCGCGATGACGGCATCCTCTGCACGTGACCGGCCCATCTCAGTCTATTCGATCTGACCTGTGTGGCGATACTGGGAGCTTTGTATATATGGTACAGCTCGTCATTATGCCGCACTCTCCAGCCTTCACCGTCATTCACAGGTCCCAGAATTCTGCGCAGCACCCTTCTCTCAAAAGTATCCAGTCGCTCTGCGGATTTCGCTTTCTTTGTCCAAGCCTCACATCCATAGGTCACTTCTGTTCGGATGATTGTTTTATACAGGATGATTTTGGTTTTCCAGTGTACGTTTCTTGATTTGAGCGCTGGTAGTAGAGAGAAGAATGTTTTGTTGCCAATTGTGATTCTTCTTTCGATTTCCTTGTGATGTTTTTATAATACAATATTGTAATATTTAGGGTAACTATTTTTAAACGTCTGAAGGTTGTGTTCTTTCCGTTGCAAAAGTAATTGGTAGGGCCCAAGTTGAGATAATTATAATAACATATTATGGAAGTAATGCAGCGCACGGAGAAAGAAAAATAATTTGTCAAGTCCATAAAACGCAGGAAACTGAAATACTTCGGTCACATTATGAGAAACGATAAATACGGAAAGCTGCAACCGATTGTTTATGGTGACATTCATGGAAAACGAAGTGTTGGGAGAGATGAAAATCCTGGATAGAAAATGTTCGAGAATGGTTCAGTTGCAGCACAACATCCCTGTTTAGAGTTACTGTATCAAGGGTAGAAAAAGCCATGATGCTGTCCAACTTCCGATAGGAGAGAAACAACAAGAATAAGGCATTATCAAATGTCAAACATTTGTCAATGCCCGTAGAAAGACGAGAATTATTTAATATGGAGTTTTACATCGTAGCATCATAGTTCAATAAACAATGATTTATCTAATTTACCTTAATATGAATTATGGAAGAAAAAAAATATCGTTTTGTATAATGACATTTATACTTATGGTCTTGAAACTGTAACATTGTCCAAACAAAGTGCCGAGAAACTACGAGTGATTCAAAGAGCCGTGTAAAGAGCCATGTCAGGAATAAGCCTAAGAGATAGAGTCAGAAACGATATGGTGAGAGAAAAAACAAAGGTCACTGACATCATCCACCGGGTGGCGACTCTAAAATTGTAATGGGCAGGTCACGTAGCTAGAAGCTCAGATGAAATATGGACAAGGACTTTGAGACCGTGGACGGCAAAGAGAAGTGCAGGGCGACCGCAACTACGGTGGAAGGATGATCTGAACAGACACGTCGGAATAACCTGGATGCAGTCTGCACAGGACATGGAAGCGAACGGAGGAGGCCTTTGTTCAGGAGTGGACGGGAATAGGCTGAGGAAGAAGATAATGATATTATATAATTTCTTCGTTTCTTGGATTATATAAATCTTATCTCATAAAATAGTATAATATTCAAGCCATTTAAGTTTGATCGGTATATGGACGTTATTCATAAATATACAAACCTATAGACAATGTAGGTTTAGTTGTATTCTAGCGATTTAGAGGGTTTTGTAGTTTATAGTATTAAACTTTATACATAGTTCGAACGTCTTAACAACAGAAAATCTTAAAACCGGTGTTGATTATTTCATAAAGTGATTATGTTACTTGCTCTTCATTGAAAAGTAGAAAGAAAGATTTCGCATTGTTTTTTGTAAGCCCTGAAAAGGAGTATCGACGCACTGTTGTTGGGAAGTTAAAGTTGGGAAGTGATCTCACCGCACACCCGCCGGAGACACCCCACTCGACTCCACCTCTGACATCACGGAGTGCACCGTGTGACGGACTGATTGATTCTAATGTCATCCTAGTAACAAAAACACTCCGAGCGCAAAGTTTCAATTTGCCCGCAATTGTTCCGGGAGCCATTTGACATTGAACACCCAAACAATACCGAATTAAACCTCTGACAATCTCCAACTCTACTCATGCGGCGGATTGATGGCCCGAGGAAAATTATAGGTTTTCTAAATTAGATTCAGAATATTAGCAATAATGTAGCCACAGTTATTATTTATGGGTGCAGATAAGTACCGCGTTAAAAATTCTTAGAAATTTATGAGGAGAACACTATTTATAGGAGTAAGGACAGTTAAAAGTAACACAGATTACGATTTTCTTGATGGTTATTTTCATAGATTACATCAGCTTCTCGTGTATTGTGTCTTTCATGAAAACATCATAGTTTTCATACCAATCGCCAGTTAGTTTATGCACTTAAAGTTTCAGTCATCATTCAAGTCGCTGCAAATGCGATGAATTTCTTCAGTCGCCGATGTCCGAATCACTTTATGACATAAATTAAAAATCATAAACACCTTCTTCGTTTAAAGCCATTTCTTCCCTCTACTTTCCCATCCTAACGAATTGTTATTATCTTTTAAAATTGTTTTCGCATGATATTCTTAATTTTTCTTAATATGGTTAATTAGATCATTTTTGGTATATTCATCACTCTTTTTCAAGTCATATTTCCTACAGCTTCGAAGTTTTTTCTAATCAAATGTATTTCTAACCACAAGAAGAGATGAAGTGCTTACTAATAAGAAATTAAGAGGGTGATCAAAATTGATTCAACGCGATGGTCTCTTCTGTGAATTCTTACCTTCGGCAATTTTTGTATGTAACATAATATTTTAGAATTTTTTTTTTCATTTACTTAAACAGCCGTTGTCGTCCACTGTTGGACATAGGCCTCTCCCATACTTCTCCACGTATTCCTGTCTTGTTCCTTTCGCATCCAATCACCAGCATTCCTTAAAATGTAATTAGACCATCGTGTGAGCGGTCTCCCTCTGTTTCTTCTCCTCGCGAGGTCTCTATTCCACCACCCTTCTGGTTTAACTATCGTCTACCGTCTAGCAACATATTTAAGTAAAATATTTACTAATGATAGTTAAATTATATTGTAAGCTTGACATGATTCGACTTGTTATCAAATACCCTTAAAGCAAAATATGTCATTATTATATCTCTACTCGTATATACATTTACAAACCTTTTAGAATACTGTATTCTTCTTCTTTCTTTTAGTTTAGGTCATATGACCTAATTGTGAGGGTGAGCTGTCCTGGTAAGATGATGTCCAGTTATCTCTCCATATCTTTGGCGGCCTTCCTGGTAATCTCTTGCTGCTTGTGTTTTCATCTTTAACAATTTTCGCAATTCTTGTATTCTTCATGCGGTCTACGTGGTCTCTCCAAAAGCGCCTTCTGCTTCTTCCCCATCTCACTATGTACTCAATACCACAGACTGACACTGTTGTTGACAATATTTAACACCCAACAATCTTCGAGGGCCACTGACACGACGAAGTAGAAGATTATTGATCCACCCGTAATACTCACAATCTTTGTAATCTTTGCCATCTTGCAATGAGTATGCACCGATATCCGGAGTTGCGGACCCCTCGTATCTGGCCATATGGTAAAATATGCATCGCGAGAATAATTTTCTTGACTTGTTGGTATTTACCTCAAGTTTTTCGCATAATTCTTGGCGTTGTTTATCGCGAATCCGACCTTGTTTTCGTGTGTAGGATTTCAAATGTGTGTTTAACAACACGATACGTTCTACCAAACACTTTTATCTCTGGATTCCACAACGGGTTTATTTAATAAATAAAAAAACGGTATTCAGGTGTATGAAGATCGTTTATTATGTTTGGTTGTTTGACCAAAACATTTGATGAATGATAATGGTTCATAACAGAGACCGCCATTGTGTCACTGTCGCAGAGTGGGCAGTGGGCGGCATGCGGCCGAGCAGGTCCGCGAGCATCTCATTAGATTCACCTTTCCTCACCAAACATCGAGGCACACTCGTCACGTCCGAGGCAAAGGGCAATTTCAAATATTTAAAAAAGTCATTTAATTTGTAGAAAACTAAGGCATTAACACTGTGGAATTCCATAGTAATACACTTTGGAAATTGAAAATAAGTTTTTTTAAACTAACTAACTATCACGAACAGAAAGAATGGACTGCCACACTTTTCTATTTATAGTTCCATTTACATCGTTTACTTTTTTTACCATTCTTTCTTCATTCATTCTTTCCATGTGTCCAAACTATCTAAATGATCCTTTCATTATTTTGTTCATAACACCATCATTCGCACCGCATTCACTTCTTATATTTTCATTCGACACTCTATCATACACAGAGTATCCTCTTCTTCTTCTGCTGCTTTGTTTAGGACTTTGTCCTGTTATTTCTCGGAGCCTGTACCTGGGATACAGATGTCCAACTGTCTCGCCATCTCATAGGTGGTCTTCCTGCTTTCCTGTAGAGTATCCATACCTATAAACTTTATTTATTATCCACAAAATATTAAAAAACACATGTTTCGGAGGATACCTCCATCTTCAGGTGTAAATATATAATAAATATATATTCACCTGAAGATGGAGGTATCCTCCGAAACATGTCGTGTTTTTTTTTTAAATATTTTGTGGATTATAATCAAATTTATTTTCAATTTCCAAAGTATAAATAAAAAAGTATATTAAGTTTTATTCTTCTTCTATATGTGATACTTCTGACTGGTTGCAGTAGCTCGCTGTCATAGTCAATAATATTATTTAATTTTACACAAATGATACATAACAATCGAACAGTATTTATTTAGTCCACTCATTTGGACATCAGCAAAAATAATTATTATATAATCAATGTTACAACATAACTAACTAACCATCACATTACATCACATGTTACAACATAATAAGAACAAATGAAATGACATTTCATAATACCTTAGAAAGGTGAAACATGTCATTCCCATAAAATATCATATAATAAAACTTCTAGAAAAACGTTTTCATTCACATTAATTATTTAATTTGGAGTTTTACATCAATCATCAAGAAACAGTAAACGACAAACATATTCTTCTTACTCTTTCTTGAACCCTGTGTCCTGTTATTTCTCGGAGCCTCTTCCTGGGATATAAATGTCCAGCTGCCTCGTCATCTTTTGAGTGGTCCTCTCGGAGGTCGGCTGCCCGTTGGTACTTGATTTACCGTATACGAGTATATCATAAATAATGCTAAGACACATATTTATATTCTAAAGGCAAAACAGATAATCGAATGATTTAAATGAAATCTCTTGAAGGATGTTCATCTTTAAAAATAATTAAATAAAACGGTGTTTTTCAACTGTTTCCAATTTTGTTTTTATTTCGACGATTGATCTGTCGATGACAGTGAGCCCGGAGAAACCGGCCGCTGTCAAATTAAAGAGAAATGTGGAAGCAGTTAAAAATCATCGTTTTATATAATTATTATACAATTACATATGTTTACGCAGATGACGTTGTCATTGGTGTCATTTGATAAAAAATTAAAATATTCGAAAATCAACAAAAAATATAAAGTTTAAAAATCATGTTCCGAAAATATATTTTGCAACCATCTTATTGTCATGCCTGTTCCTGACATAGGTGAGCATGTCAATGCGATGTGGGTGAAAAATGAAATTCCAAAATGCATACAATATTTATTCAATACAACTGTTACACGGTTTACTTTCGTTTTTATATAATCAAATTCTAAATACAAGGCTGGCGGCCGTCTCAATCGGTCTCCATAAAAGGGAAAATTAATTAATTGCACGTCTTAAAAATAAAAGTCGACTTTACGTATCGAGTCCGCTTGGTACAATAACTGTGATTACATTCATTCTGCAGCCTTACGGACCGCAGTAATTATTTTGGGTCTACCTATGACCCTTTAGTCTAAATAGAATATGGTACTTAAATAGAGATTTTCCCACTATACCCTTGTGTGATAGCGAGTAGGTACTGGGCATAACTGGCACTAGGATCTATATAGTGAGATGTAAGTATCTCTATTCGGCCGGAATATCTACTTAACACCCATAAAACCCCGCCCACAAGATGCAATAAGGTCACACAGCCAATCACGTCACACTTTAAGGAAATTACTTCAGTTGAACATTACCACTTTTATGGGCCTCCAAAATATGGAGATTGGAAAGAAATCGGGAGATCACGTACTTCATATGGCGAGCACGTATCTAACATGGAAAACAATCTGACGAATTTATCAAAGACAACATAGGGAACCCGACGCGACGTGAAAATATAATCACTTGTAATTGCAAAGAAATATTTATTGTTTCGTGAACGATGATGTTAAACTCCATATTAAATAATGAATACGAACGAAAACATCTGTTTTCTTCAAGTTTTATTATAAATAGTTTATGGGAATGATTGTTTCGTTTTTCTAAGGCATTATCAAATACATGTGTTAATACCTTAGAAAGGCAAAACAAATCATTCCCATAAAAAGTATAATAAAACTTCTAAAAAACAGACGTTGTCATTCGTATTAATTATGCAAAAGAAATGTACGAAACTTACAAAATAAGGTATAGCCACTATGGAAACGAGATTTATAGAAGAATGCGAGGTATGTTCGATTCTGAACACTCCTCGGCAATAGGCAGATTAGTTGAGCCAAAACTCAACCCAGGATAAATTTCGGAGATCGGGATTTCGCAGTGGCAGGTCCGTCCGCCTGGAATATGCTTCCTGCACGCCTCAGATGCATTGTCAATCCGACAGATTTTAAATCTCACCTAAAAACCCACCTTTTTAAAATATCGGTTAAAATGTAAACAACGGTTATTTGATTGCTGGCGTCAGATGCAGCTCTCATGACTACAAATATTGTCAAAGCGCCCTTGAGGTGAGATATTCACGAAAACGGCGCTATATAAATTAGCCTAACTATTATTATTATGAACAAAAAATCTACAAAATACGTCATATACAAATTTAAGAAAGACAGAATTATGGATTGGACATGGGTGGGTATAAACCGTCGAAGAAATTATCATAGTAATTCGTTTTCTACAACAAATAACATTACACACATCGAAATAAATCTTCTCGATAACTAATCATCAAGGTTACCCTGAGGTGATTACCAACTTTCGATTATCGAAGAGTATACTCTATAGCGCAAGAGATTAGGCAGAGAAGTCGATTCTGGGTCCACCCTTTTAAAATCCATCCATCTTTTCGATGATGTAGTCCACTACATCATCGAAAAGATGGACCCAGCGAGGATTCTGAAAATCGTGATGCACCAGACTCTGATGGTGGATAACTTGGTGGTAAAGGGTCATTATTGATGAGGAAGATGGTAAAAATCTCGCTTGTCGTAAGCTTCGATTTTCGGACATTTAAAAACTAAAAGAGTCACGATATCCACCAAATAGTGGGATGAAATAGTTGCCGATTATATTCGCTTGAACTCTATAATGTAATGATATCTGCGAGTTAATTAAATTATGTTAATTCATTAGTAAAGCAAAAAGAATCACGAATTCAGAAGGCACTTAAAAATAATGAGAAGGATGTATTGCATAGGTACTACCCACGAAAGCAGACGATGTTCTAGTACGCGGTACATACTTTTAAAATCTCAGCCGATCATCATAGGCAGACTTTTTTGCTTTTGGGATTGCAAATGAAGTGCATTCAATCGTTTAGTGGAGTCAATGACACGGGAATGACCTTACGGACGTTTCGTGAGAAGATTTTATATGAATACCTTTATTGCGGGTATCTCCACACAGTCATAATACAACTTACGAGTGTGCTACGCTGCGGCGCGGCACACTTCTGAGAGCCAGTCTCGGGGCTGCAAGTGGACGTGGATACCTTTCTTGAGATGGGCATCCATTGTTATTTCAAACTTTAACTTGAAACTTTATTTGTAAGGAAAATGAACATTATATCTTCTTCACTGTCGTGTCAATGGCAAGTCAGTTTTGTAGGGATGGTCCTAAAAATGACTCTCTTATCTTCTCTTGCAGCTGTGGTGGAAGGTTTGGCCGACTTTGTGTCGTTTCCAGGGGTGCCGTGTTACCTTTGTGTACTTATTATAACACCATACATTGAGGCACCTTCCTTGCCCCCAAATTTATATAAAACCACTATAAATTTATTTTATTGAGATAAAAATAATTGATATACTAAATTATATTTAGATTATATTAGGTAGGTTCGCAACCCATCACACCGCGTCTCCCGTGGAGCGAAAAGAGAAGGATGGAGTGCCACATCAGTAAAAGTGTGACAGTCCATTCTTTCTGCCTACCCTTTCGGAGAGACGGCGTGATGGTTAGTTAGTTAGTTAGTTATATTATAGATTTCGGATATACATATTATCTTCAGGTGTTACTATAACTGGTACATGATATAATTTTTTCTTCTTCTTTCTCTTTGCCTCTTTACCTATACTCGTGGTCGTCATTTTTTATCACTTGGCGCTTCATCAAGTGTTTCGCTGATAGGCATCTTCATCCAGTCCTACTAAAAAGATTTTTTACGATTTATTTTTATATTTTCATTATTTACAATGAACTTCTACCATAAATTTTCAAATAACAACATTAATAGTGTAATAAAGTGTTGTAATAATACTAAGTGCAACTATATTTATTCAAATATGAATCCACAAGACAAAGTGAAGGCGAATATAGAAGACTTGGACTTGGATCTTCTGGCTTACAGAGGTTCAGCTCTAATGGCTATTCCTCTTACGTCTGTAGGAAACATTGTTGGAATGCGATTTGGTAGTTGTTTTATGATGGGGCTAAATGTTTGACCCGGAGTGTCCCTCCGAAAGAGGGCGAGGGGGGATTTAGGGTTTATGATAAAGTCTTACTTTATTGTCAAGGAAAGAAATTCAATGAAAATATACTAAAAATTCAAGCCACATCAATTTATGATAAGATAAGAAGATTTAGCGACAAAATCTACAAACAATTAATATTCTTGTAATATATTTATACACTAGCTGACCCGGCAACGCTTCGCTATTGCTATATTAGAGTATATAAATACACCCAATATATATTAAAGAAATACAATGAAAGTTCAATATCAATTATTTTATTGGATAAAATGACATGTGTATAGGTGTAAGAATGTGTGTATCCTAATTCAGTTCATATCTTTAAAACATTTGTTTAATCCAAGCAAACTTGCTGTGAACTTGAATAATACTAATGTGAATTGAACAATTGAAGGCTGGGCATTACCAAGGTGGCAAGTTTACAAAAAGTTTGAAATGAGTTTTTGATGCCAATTGGTCTTAAACATAGCTGTGCAAAAGCGCGTTATGATTTAATAATATAGTGTAGTTAAAACGTTACCCTAAAGATGCCACCCAAAAAAAGTTAATATTTATCTTTTTCAGCTTTATTTTTAAACCATTTTTGTAACGTCCAGTCTTAATTTTTTCCTTAATATTTTAAGTGAAATTAAAAAAAACAAATAAATATACTATATCACATTTGCATGAAACATTCATACATATACCATTCAAGGTCATAATAATGCTCTTAGAAATACAATGTTTAGAGAAACAAAACTCTTGATTTTGATGTCCATTAGATGAAGCTAATAATGCACATTCACTTAACCAATGACGAAATTTGTAAATTTGTGTGATGTCTGGAAATATACATTGAATCAATTCTCCTTTGGAGTGTGATTCTACAGAAATCAGTTGATAATTTAAAGCATTCATTCCATACAATGAACTTTCATTGTTGCAGAATTTTACCCATTCAGAAATATTTAAAATGTTGCATGTAGGTGTTTCAATGTTTTGTATCATCATCATCATGAGCCTATATCCGTTCACTCCTGGGCGTAGGCCTCCTCCATCTGATTCAATGTCTGTCGATCCTGGGCAACACGCATCCAATGTCGTCCCTCCATCGAAGTTGAGGACGTCCTTGGTTTCGGGTTGCAGTTCATCTATCATCAGGGCTGCGAGCGGCATGCCATTTTAGCGCTGCCACTCTTCCGATGATGTCCGACACTCCTGTTCTGCCTCTAATAGTGGAATTAAACCAATTAATCCAACCTGTGCATACCATTTCAAAATTAGTTCATAAATAAAACAATCTGTCTTGCACATATCGAGGTGTGGGATCCATCCATGCCAGTATCTTGCGTTGTGTGCCCCATCTCACGACATCTTCCACCTTGGAGATATCGTGGATATCCGTGTTCCTCACCCTATCTCAAAGAGTCTTTCCTGGTATCATCCTTAGCGTCGGCATCTCTGCAAAAATCAAATAATTATATTAAAATGAGCAGTATATTAAAAAAAAACACTCGAGGCTCTTGATCGATCATTGTAAGATTGGCGTGGAAACATCAGACCATTTGGAAATGTTATATTACTGGATTTTTCCAACTGAGGCAGCTAATGCTGTATGTAAGGATATGTTTACCTATCACAGCATTTTTTTTTTCAGAGAAAAACTAAAACAGCTGAAGTAAATCGTCTAATCCAAAAGATATAGGTTATCGCCCTGCCAGAACAATTTTACATTAAAATAACATTATTAAAATAGATTATACCAATTCATATAATTGTTACTTAGAATTTAACGTTTTTCCATGTAGAGTCATAACATAACCTAAAATAATACGTAAGTAAAACGATATATAATTTCATTTCTATTCGATATAATTGAAATATGTAATGCGGAAATATAATCTGTATTCATTTCAACGGCAAAATAGAATAAACTGAAGATATATATGAATTAGAAATATAAATATTTTACTTACGAAACAGTAACACGCAAATCAAAATTGACAGATCAGAGATAGGGATGGGCAATCCGCTCACGAGTCGACTCAAAGATTCGAATCTTTTTGGTGAGCGAGTGAGCGATGATCCATAAAAAAAAGAGCGGCAGCTCAATGATCCGCTAGGTCAGGGGTGTCGGCAAACTTATTAGCCAAAGAGCCAAATGCGTACTTTACAACGATTTTAAAAAAAATTGAGAGCCAAATATGTTTATTGATTTAGATAGCCTTTATTATAATTTTTGCACTTCATTCAATTACGGGTACACTGAATAAAACATTATTTCATACTTCTTCCTGTGATGAAGGCGACCAGCCTTCTCTCCATCTCTTTGGTGGTCATCCTGGTGGTCGACGGCCCTCTGGAGTCTCTTGCATCACGATATTAGGAATTCTTGCTGGATCCATTCTCTCGATGTCTCTGCCTACTCCATCTCACTATGTCTTCAATGTTGCAGGATTTGCGAATTTATTCGTTGGGTATCCTATCTCTAACGGTTCTCCCCACAATAGGTCGCAGTCTGGTTCTGACAGTGTCTGCTCTTGCTTTGATTCCGTATGTTATTATGGACCTGATGCATGTTTGTTTGTTGTTATTCTTAATTTTAGGCACAATTCCATGTTCTCATCAATAAGACGACTTCGTAGTTTACTCTTGTTAAAATTCATGCTTGAATAAAATTGTCCGCATGAATATGTAGAAGCGAAAAGCGAAAGATCAGCAAGAGTCAGTAATACTATTTCAGGCGTTGAAGATGATGACTAAAAATCTTTGAATTGGCGATGATGATTAAGAGTTTTAGCTAAACCGGAATTGATAATCGTTATCACCAATTACATAACTTTACAAATTTCTTCTGGAAATGTCTGCGGACAGAGCGTTCTTGATGAATGATGCGATGGTAAGCAAGTATCTCGCGATTATTTTTTCTTTCAACAAACCCCTTCGGCTCCGGAGCCGCATTTTGCCGACCTCTGCGCTAGGTGAATCATATATTATTGCAAAAGAGACGACTCTTTTTAGTGATCTCTTTAAGGGATCTGAGCTGAACAGTTCCGCTCAGTAAAGTGAGCCGATTCTTCTTGATAATTACCGAGCGGCTCCGGAGCCGCATTTTGCCAACCTCTGCGCTCGGTGAATCGTATATTATTGCAAAAGAGTCGACTATTTTTAGCGATCTCTTTAAGGGATCTGAGCTGAATGGTTCCGCTCAGTAAAGTGAGCCGATTCTTCTTGATAATTATCGAGTCGTTTGTCAAAAAAGTTGTTTGTCGTTGGCGACTCTTTTTTTTTTTTTTAGCTCATCGACAAAAAATTTATCCTGGTGAATTTTTTTTTAGCTCATCGACAAAAAATTTATCCTGGTGAATTTTTTTTTTTTTACCGGAATCAACTTTTTTGGTCGAGGAACAACAAAAAAAAAGGTCACTAAAATAATTTCAAACTTTGAACGACTCAAAATGGTGAACCGTGGATCGTTAAAAAGAGTCGGCTCACTTTGCTGAGCGGAACCGTTCAGATCAGATCCCTGAGATGAGTCGTTTTGCCCATCCCTTACGTGCGTATATTTTTCAGTTCAAAAGAGCGACTAATTTCATATCTGACCACGCAAAGAGTCAAAAAAGACACTAATTTGCATCTTATAACGCCAAGCGAATATAGACTCTAAAGATCGATACTCAGGTGATACGAACATGAAGGTCTATACTCGCTCGCACTACGAAAATTTATAAATTTACAATGTTAATTAGAGCTCGATTAATAACAAAAATATGCCTATGACCACCGCCGTCTATCTATTAATGAAGTGTATCAATTTGAAAACGATCTGCTCAGGAATAACCCCGGAATCAGTCCACATACAGAGCGAAACTGCCTTTTATTTATATAGATTATATATTGAACGAAACTTCCAATAATATTATTTTGTATGCAATTTGAATTACTGAAATATTATATGAATAACCTGTAAGATATTGTCAAAAATATATAATATGTGTAAATTGGTATTGAACCATAAATTTTTATTGACGGAGATATGCTCTGATCTCATTCTAATATCAGATTACCAATTGTCTATTCTCGAATACGTTACACAAATATAATGATTTAATAATGTAGCCAGCGTTAAATTAAAGGCAGTACTTACGTCTAATCAATGATAACATTTTTCTGTTGGAATCAGCATAGCATAGTCGTTAGAGACCCGAATAAAGGCTATTTAATTACTAATTTAAGCATCGCAAATGGACGGCGGGCGATACAAATCCGGTTTATAAATACGTAATTGTCGGTGTACAAGTTCAAGATCATAATTTGGGTGGGGGGGCTATTATCACCTCTGCATGACACACTCCCGCCGCGCCATTAGGAGCTAATGGCGGGGAACATGATATGGTACTCTGCATTACACCCGAACACGAGGAACGACGATACAGATGATTGCTCGGGAGGCGGGTGATGTCAGATGTTGTTAGCGCAGATAATACGGTTCATTTAATATCAAGTAACTCTATCCCACGGCAATCCTCCAGGGCACGCTGTAGGCTACTATATAGTTGGGGTAGGTTCACACTTACTTTCTTAAGAGAACGTCTTTATGTTTCGAATTCATTCATTTCTCGGCGCTACATCCCGGTGTGGGACTTAGCCTCCTCCACAACGGTCCTCCACTGACTTCTGTCTCTGGCCATCTCTCTCCATTCCCCAGCTCCTTCCATTTTCTCCCAATCTTGTTCCACGCAATTGGGCTGTTTTGGGAGTCTCCACCAACTCCTGACTCTATCTATTTCACAGTCGGTCCGTTCTCAATGACCTTTGGCCTCTGTACAGTACTAACAGCACTGCTGCCCGTAGTAAGGTTGTCTAATCAATATAAAGAACCATTTATCTTATAATGCAGTAAGAACTGATTCGGTTGGCTTCTGGATCCCGCTTTAAAGATATCCGTGAAGACGTGTGTTGCATTTATGAAACACACGTCTTTATTCGAGATAAAAATAAAATGGATTGGTTGGATAATGTCTCCATTGTAAATAATTTTAGCATACAAAACTCTCATTAAATTTGTTTGTTTATCCAGTTGGCGCTATTGCGAATTTCCATTCAGATACGCTTCGGCTAAATCGATTAGATTGTCGCCATGTTAAATGGACCCATCAGCTCGAGCGCTCCTCATTTCAGAACATAATTACCAAGTCGCGAAATTTCCATATCGCTTTGTAGCTCCGTGTTCGACTGATTATTAGTTTCTGTGTATGATTAGCTTCCCATCAACAAGTTAATAAAACAGTTTCTCGCCGATGATTTGTTGGATTGTGGTTTGTTGAGTTGTGTAGTTTTTAATCGGTTTTCATAAATGGAACCTAAAACAATCGATCATGGAAAACAAAAATCTGTATGGAGACAGGCTACACGCATTATCCCAGCTGGAATCTTGTAACCCGACGAGAAGAATATGCCATCTGAGCGCAGATTATTGTAGTAAAAACAATTAGCAATATGATAAATGATTATCTGGCGTGGGACGATTATGATTCGAGACTCCGTATGAATGTGTTAGGATCTTCGGAAGATCCCACGCACCTTGTAGAGAAGGATAATGTTTAGTTTTAACATTATGCAACATCACAAAAGAAATAGTTTTTTTATTTAACATGTGAATAAATATTAATTTATTGATTTGCAATATAAAATCAACGAATGTAAATATATTGTCAAAAAGGATTTTCTGCCTACCACAATGTTTTCTTTGTGCGATATATTATTATTCTTAAATAACAATGTTTGTTCAAAATATATTTTTAAATGAAATTATAAGACTTAAAGGCGGGCCACACTGTGATAAACATCGGTTTCCACCAACGAGCCAGACTAGAACAAACATAAAATTTGTCTTGTATAGGGCTTCTATCTCATTCTACGCCGGGTAAAATAATGCGAGGAAGAGAGATAAACGTACCATGTTTGTTGAAAGGATAACCGTATGCAGAAACATCCGCGGTTTAACTCATGGTTTACTAAAATCGACGTTTTTACTACGTCTAGAACATGGTTTAAGTTTGAGTAATAACATTCAGTATACAAATTTTGGTTTCAAACCAGCTTGTTTATCACAGTGTGGCCCGCCTATTACACTAAATAAAACAATTATTTATTGTAGAAGAAAAGAATATTTCTAAGAAAATTTTAATACTATTTGATCAAACCTTACCCAACTTAAAATATCTTAAAATTTATATTATAATATTTCTTGAGCAATGATATAAAACTCCATATCTATTAAATAATTAATACGTTTTCTATAATGTTTTTTTACATTTTATGAGAATGACATGTTTCGGATTATTAAGGCATTATAAAATGTGTAAAATGCTTAGTTTATTAAAATTATGCAACATCATAGACTTTTTTTTTTACATGTTAATTTTGAAATGTATCGATTTTTTACGTTTCATAACGCCTTAGAAAGACAACATGTCATTGCCATAAAACTTCTAGAAAACAGACCTTTTAATTCATATAACAATAATTAATATATTAATTTATTTTATTTAATATTTCTGTATATGGCTTGGCACTACTTAGAATGATCCTGGGACCCAGACCCGGTGTTGCAGCGGGAACTTGGAGGTATAGGACCAACCAAGAGATCCGTACGATGACCCAGTAGCCCCTTATAACGAGCACCGTGAGAACCGGTCACCTAGCATGGATTGGGCGCGTATGCCGAGCCGAAGAGACCAGAGCAATCAAGACCCTGTACTCGTCTAGACCGACTGGAGTAAGACCTCTAGGAAGGCCTAGACAGCGCTTAATGGACAATGTTCTGGCTGACCTGGCTACGTTGGGCGAATCGGACTGCTGGGAACAAAAGGCGCAGGATCGAGGAGCTTGGCGAAAAATCATCAAGAAGGATAAAACTCTTTAAGAGTTGTATGGCCATAGGAAGTAAGTAGTTCATTGGCTATTTTGAAATAACCGAACTTTTATATACAAATGTCATTGTGTTAAAACCGAGGAAAACATGACAAAATCAAATCAATCAAACATCGACCACGTGAGGGTTAGAAAAATCGAGGTGGGTGCATGACACGATGGATGAATGTTGAGCAAGCGAGAGGATATGTCAGGAAAGTACAGTGTGATGGGCCATTCTTTCTGCCTACTCCTTCAGAGAGATGTTCGCGTTAGTTAGTTATTTAGTTATTTTATTAATATTCATCTTCAGTTTATATTATAACTGAAGACATTCTATTATATCTGAATGTGTTCGCCCCAACACCACAAACATAAAATAAAATAGTAATTTTATCTCAAATTATTCAATTATTCAGTAAGTGCACACTTTCCATGAAGTCAGATTGCTGTCGTGGGAAGAAACAGCGGAATATAGTATAAACAAGATGACAAATCGCGCACGTAATGCCTTTAAATCAACGTTCTTTTCCTGGACGCCTTTTTACTTTTTTGTCATTTTTAAATCAATTTCCGTCGCGTGGGCGCCGCCGCGGTAATACACGAAGTGTGCGAAATTCTAGAGTAGGACTTTATTATAGATATTATGAAGCTATAAACCAGGGATTTGAACAGATTTTATGATTTGAATGAATGGGCCTGAAGCGTATTAGGAAGTCGGAGGAACAAACCACGCAAACTTTTTTATCCCCATTAATTTCATCGAGTCAAATGGCAGCTGTTGGCCCGTCGACTGAAATATTTCAATTAATTTAGGAATGAGTGAGAAAGAATGTATTTATTCAATTCACCTTTAATCTAGTTTTATTAATCTTAGTTATGAACAATGTTATGGATATAAAATCAAATTAAATCGGTGTTATTGCAGACGTCTTTCGGTTGAGGCCAACCTTTTGTGCATCAATGTGCAATTTGTTCAAATTTGTCACAACAGAAACATGTCTGCGAAAAGTTAAACGAAGCGTTGTAAAAATACAATTTGTTATTGTATTAATTTAAATTTGAATCTATAAATCAAAGTGAAAGTGAATATAGAAGAAAAGCATACAGTATATCGCCTTACTAGTTCATTGTTCAGCTCAATTTAACTTTTCATGGTCGACATGTTTACGGTGGTATATAATCAAACATTTTGGGAATCTGACATTGTCACGTCCAGATAGTTGATCTGGTACTGGAAGGGTTTGCGATTGCAGAAAATAATTACCGTACATTGCAGGGTTGTTTACATTATTTCATCTTTTCAGTGTATATCGGATGTTGCGGTGATCGAACTGTCGCATGTCGCCGTCTAAAGCACACAAACCTACATCAATCAACCATTAATACGATTTATTGTATTTTATGGAACGGCATGTTTCCCCTCTCTAAGGCTTATCATATGTAAGTTTTTTATTTTATTTTATATTTATTAATTCTATTAAATTTGTGCTGTATTTTTTAAAATAATTATGTCTATGAATTTTTTTAATAACTTTATATAATCCGTTATTAGTAGAAAGTTAAAGAAAATTCATTGTTCATGGTGCCATTTTTTTTTTAAATTAATTATCATCCTGCCTCCTGTATACTCATACTATGTAAAAAAAAAGCACGTTAAACATATTAAGTAATTTGTTTTATTTTATTTTAAAATTCAAATATAACCAATATTTCCTAATAGAGCGTTGTTATATAAAAACGAATTAAATAAGGTTGTTGTAGAAATAATTAATTTGTTTTGTACCCACTTAATGCAGTAATAAAATTGACATAATATTTGATGTTTATTATGTATCTGTTTTTTTATCTATCGAAAAACCAATATTATAAATGTATACATGTTTTGAATGCATGACGAATGTGGTTGCATTTCAAAATAAACATACTAGTATTAGGGTTTAACCCGTTATCTAATAATGTATAACTTGGACTTGGACTTGGATCTTCTGGCTTACAGAGGTTCAGCTCATGTGGCTATTCCTCTTACGTCTGATGGGAACATTGTTGGAAGGTGATTTGGTGGGTTGTTAGTTTATTCGGGGGCATGATTTGTGTGGCCCGGAGTGTTCCTCTGAAGGAGAATCGATTTTGGGCGCTTGTGGCGGCTGGAAGTGTTTGGGTCGTAATTAGAGAGGTCTTTTATTGTGGGGTTGGGATGTGAAGGGAGTCCTTTGTAAAAACGTTCGGCAAGTTTCAGAATGAATTCATCTATCATCGGGATTCCCGATTCTAGGTGCAGTTGTGTAATCCTGGTCCATGAAGGCGCACCAAGCGATAAACGGATAGCCTTATTTTGCAGGATTTGGAGTTTTTGTATGTGACTCGAAGCTGCATAGCCCCAGATTGGGGCTGCATAAGTGAAGATCGGCCTTATAACCGTTTTGTATATCAGGAGTTTATTGTCGATGCTTAGTTTACTGTTTCTAGCTAACATTGGGTAGAGGGCTGAGATTGCTTTTGACGCGGCTTTGACTTTATTTGTAATGTGTGGCCTCCATGTCAGCTTAGAATCCAAGGTAACCCCAAGGTATTTGATTGTTTTGGTCCAAGGAACGTCTTGGCCGAACATTTTTATGTTGGGAATGTTTGGAGGAATGTGTCTTTTACTGAAAAGGGTCGCTGCGCTTTTACTCGGATTGATGGTAATGCGCCAGTTTCTGCACCACACCTCTAGCACATCGGCCTGTTTTTGCACCCTGCGGGTCGCGAGAAGCGGCCTTTTAGCACTGGAGATGATGCCCGTATCGTCAGCGAATTGGGCAATGTGGGTGTTCTGATCTCGGGGAATAATGTATAATAAACTTGTAGTTATCTCTCAAATATTTAAGACCCAAAGATTATAAACATACTGTTATAATGTATCATCGATGTCCAGTCAATCGTGCATTTTATTCAAGAATATCTATAAAACATTGTTTAAAAAATAATACATGTGCAATATAAATAATAATAAGAAAACGCATGATGCTGAATTCGAACTAGAGAAGAAAAGTCAAGCTAACCATTAAGCCACCTTGTTATCGATACTGGTGGGCAAATTTATTATATATAAGCAACGGTAGGCTTTCTTGGAGAAATTGGCTGCCTACTACGATTTCTTACTTTGACTATGTTAATAATGTATTATGTATGCTGCCATCGAGGAATCTATTCATTTTAACGATGGAAGGACAAGTTTTTTTAAAGAATGAGACGTAATATATAAGAGAACAAATCATTTCTCCCAGAAATAAACGGACTCTACTCGTACAGCCTGTAGGAGAGGCATGCGGACATCGGTGGGCCCACCTAATAAAGGGAGCGATGTGAATCACTCCTCACCTTGAGGCGTCAGATTACATCAAAATATTGCGTCAACACCTCCAGAACGGCTTGTGTCTAGGAACTCAATCTATCTCGACCCCGGGGTAGCTTTGTTCGCCAATCAAAACTGTCAACCCACGTCTTCAGCGGTCCCACAAAACTATGTTGATCGCAAACAGGCGCCGTTACACGAGGAAAGATAACGCACCGCAATCACGTCAATATTGTCTGGTCAACACGTTCCCATTATTTGTTGTGATAAATATGGAGCTTAAACCCTCTCAATATTGGCATCCCAGCAATTACGATACGCCTCCTGTTCTTGACATTCGCTATAGCTCAGCCTGTTCAGATCTTCTTCATGGATTAGGCCGTTTGGCCTGTTATTTCCTGCCTTAAATTCCTTCTTGAGAAGTGGACTGCAAGCTGTCTTTCTATCTCTTTGAAGGTCGTATCTGAGGTCTGCTTCTTTGAGGCTAACTATCCCTTACTGCTCTTGTGGCCCTCAATTCTGTCATTCTGGTAACATATGGCATTCCAGAAATTTCTTCTCTGCCGACCCCATCTTACCTTATCCTCAACTTCGTATTACCTTTTGATATCCATGTTTGTTGTATTATTATTGTTGTTGTATTATTATTGTTATTACTTTTTTTGAATCGCTCTTTTTATCATTACAACGCGAGCTTAATCGATGTAAAGGGTACAGCTATCATATTGATTCTCATGACATGTGATAGGTAGCTAATCTATCACAATTTTATTGTCACGTGAATTCTACACCAGACCGAATAGATTCAGTGGGTTTAATATTTGAAACATGCTAGATCTCGTTAGTTCTTTCATAGTACTCATTATTGCGTATTTTATAAACCACGATAAGCTACGAGATAACTGAAAGAAGCTTCGGTATATTTCTGTGATAATGACGGGATACACGATGCCCAACACTCAGTGCAGCAGTCTTCCTTAGAATTAAATCTGGATATATTATTATAATATTAGGACAACCTAAAGTACATTCAAATGAAACTATGTAATTTAATTTATGATGTCTGTCCAAATTTATATGATATATTATGGATTTTATCTTCCTCGCCGATCTTTGAAAGCGTCCCTTCAATAGTATGAACGTCCTGATGGCGTACGTCCTTATACGTGCCGCCAGAACGGAGCAGCCATAGATCAAGGAATCAAGATGAGATGTGGCGAGTGCGACCAAGACCTCGAAAGTAGGAGATTATGGCCCGACCTTGCGCGGTCCCCGAGGAGTGGGCGCCGATGTTTGGCGGAGCCCACGACCGGGACCGAGACGAATAACTATTATTTGATTAGCCCGTGTTGACTTTCATTATATTGCAGTTTCCTGGGCGATTCCATGTTTTAGCACACAAATATTTAGACTTGACGAATGCATGAGTAAATATAACATCGTAACGTGATTTGAATTCGTGTGAAATATGCTGAACAAACACATTCAAATTTGTTACCTAGGAAGTGGAAGTGTAATACAATTTTACTGTCGGTCCCAATACTGCGCCAATTAATTACAAATGTAATGTTTGCCGATTAAACAATTATTTAGGTGAAAAATTTAATTTCCCGTAATTCTTATTCTACATCCATTTTTAATGCTTTATCTTATCCATAAATTTATATGTCCGAACTACCGCAGTGATCTCACTATTTATTATTCAAGTCGTGTATTTGGTAGTGTGACCGGTTTCTTCAGTATCGTCGACATCAACAGACTTTTTTTTTAAATCGCTCTTTACATCATGACAGCATGAGCCAAATCAATGTAAAGGGTATTATAGCTATCATAGTGATTCTCGTGACATGTGATAGGTAGCTAATCTATCGCTATTTTATTGTCACGTGAATTCTACACCAGACCAAAGACAGTGTGACAATCATACTGCCCTCGCCGGGAATCGAACCCAGAACCTTCGGGGTTGCAGTCAATGCACTTACCACTCGGCCACGAAGGTCGTTGTTGTGTGGTCATGTGATTTATATCATGTTGTTAATATCAACTGAACCGAGAGCTTTGCTCATTCTTAAGAAATCAATGGAGATAATAGCAGTTATAGGTACTGTCAGCATTACTTTAATTCGAATCATTGAACATTCGTGTATGTTTAATAAAAAAAGTATGTAATGATAGAAGAATATGGCGGTCCATTCTCCCTGCCCACTTCCAGATAAAAGACATTATAATTCACGATGAAAATAAAGTATAAAATAAATATTAGTTTTATGTCTGTTTTTTCTGGTCTCGACTGATTTCGGCAGTGGAATAAAACTAAATATATATATTGTACAAATTTATAATTATTAATTATTATACTTATATACATTATTTACTTTTACAAAGAAATTTCACTAAATACATTAAGATTATACTTTTTCGTATTAAGCACTTATTTGTGGTGTGGCATTATCAAAAATAATATTAACGCACTTATTTGTGGTGTGGCATTATCAAATATAATATTAACACACTTTTATTAGTTTTTACGCCTCTTATGTTTTTTTCGTTAAAACCATCCGGTTTCGCTCTCATCGGAGTTTTTTCAGGGTTACCAAGTGTTATAAAAACTATTGTAATAAAAGTGTGTTAATATTATAGTTTATCATAATATAATTAGGTGCAGCGTTAATATCTAGATTTTTAGATTTAAAACGTCTTAATACGCCTTTGAGGTGATTACATCACAAAAACGGCGCTTTAAAAGTTAGCATATTATTATTATAGTCAGCTAGTAGGATGAAAAATATGAACAATGATGTGAAATTCCATATTAAATAATTATTACGAATACAATTGTCTATTTCGTAGAAATTTTTGCGTTACATTTGATAACGCCTTACCAAGACGACACGTGTCATTCCCATAAAATATATAATAATAAAACTTCTACAAAAACAGGCGTTTACATTCGCTAAAATTTTGATAGAAATTTACAATTTCGAACAACAACAACAACAACAAACCATCACGCCGTTTCCCCGCAGGGATAGGCAGAGGTAATAAACCACCACACTACTCTATCCTGGCACACCTCTCTAGCTTCTTTCATACAGCGAGTCATACACGCACGTCGATTCTTCCGACTTCTAACATGATCAACTTTTAAAATTTGATTAATTTGGTCATGCCATGTTTTCCTCGGTCTGCCTCGACTCCGTACTCCATTTACATCATTAAAGTATACTTTCTATTAACGTATACAATTTCGAAATTCTAGTGATATATTTTTAAAGCATTCTACTAACAATCTCCATGACCCGTTTAACAGACGAAGAGTGTATGGTAGGTACCTCCCCGCGTGTCACCTCCTTTTGAATTTTGTCTGCAGTGCCATCTGTCGGGAGGTCCTTATAGAGCCAACTTTGACCTTAGACATGTATTCACGTAGTGGACAATTGATTTTCTATAACATACAATAATCCTAATTAATGAAGCACGAACATACAATCAAATCTTCATTCGGTATCGGGGACAGCGGTAGTTTAGCTGCAATTCATTATTGCTTCTAAAAGTTTGAATTTGTAATTGAATATTCTATAATATAAATACATACTTGTAATAGGTAGAATATATCGAGAAAATTTTATAAAGAAATCAGAAAAATTGCACATATTAAAAAAAATGCACAAAATATAATATTTATAGAAGAAGGTTGAAATTAGCAATAATGCGGCGCATAAACGTACTTCATAGTTAGACGATGTACGACAGAGTTTCAAATGCTAACATCAGGAAAGAATGTAGAGCGGAAGAAAGCATTATGAAAATAATTATGAAAGAATCACTGCGTTGGTTTAGACATATAAAACATATGAATAGATGCATCTTGCCATCCCAAAATAATATTTGATTGTGAAAATTTATACCTTTGTGCTGTTTTGGTGGTGAAAAATATAATTACATTGTTTATGTGAAGTGTTTTGACAGTGCTTGCTGGAAATTAAACTATTTTAAGTGCCTAACTAACTAAAATTTTATTAATATAACGGTGGTAACGGGAGAAACAAACTTTTAATGAAAGGATATTATCTTAGAAAATAGCTTATGTGTTATAACTTTTTTATGTGTTATATTTTGTTATTTTTATTTTATGATTTATTTTATTTTATTTATTTATTTTATATAATTGAATTTTATTTTAGATATAGTTTGTAAATGATTTAGCATTTAAGTGTGTGCGGGTGATGCCTACTGGTGGCGATGAGGTCCGCAACCCATCACACCGCATCTCCCGCAGGGGCGAACAGAGAAGGGTGGAGTGCCGCATCGGTACATGGAATATAAGGGGAGGTATGGAAGGAAAGTTGAATGAGATGTGTGCAGAAATGGATAATAAGTGTTTAGATGTTTTATGTGTGACTGAATGTATGATGAAAGAGTGTGGTTCCTTGGAGCATGCGGATAAGCTTGTTCTGTGGTCGGGTGTGCCGAATGACCACAGAGCATGCCAAGGCGTGGCGGCGGTGCTAGCTCCAAGGATGGTAGAATGTATGAAAGGTTATAAATGTGTTAGCCCAAGACTCATGTGGATTCGCTTCAAGATCGGGTTAACAAGAGTTTTCCTTTTAATTGGATACGCCCCTGGTAACAACGAAAATGAGGCGAGTAAAGATGAGTTTTGGGACAAAGTGAGAGAGACATTGGTGTGTAAGAGTGAAAACGAAAGATTGATAATAGCAGGTGATATGAACGGTTGGGTGGGAATCCGTAGGAGTGGGTACGAGGAATGTCTGGGTACGTTTGGTGATAGACGAATAAATGATAATGGAAGGAGACTGCTTGAATTGTGTATAGAATGGGGTCTCATTGTATCAAATACCATCTTCGATCATAAGAGAATCCATCTCTTTACTTGGGAAAGAGGATTTGAAAGGTCCATTATAGATTACGTCATTGTAGACTCTAGATTACGGGCGGATACTGTTGATTCAAGGGTCTTCAGGGGAGCCGAACTGGAAACGGATCATTTTTTAGTAGTGGCAAAAGTGATCTTATTCCGGGGATGGCGAACCAGAAGAAGCAAAACAGTAGCCGCACCGACTAGAGTCAAAGTTGAAAAACTGCAAAACAATGACGTAAGAAATAATTTCGTAAGAAAAGTGAAAGATAGATTGAGTGAGCGGGATGTAAGTGAGTTGAGTATTGACGAGACCTGGAAATACTTGAAGGAGAGTTTGTGTGAATCAGCGAAAGAATCGTGTGGTGTGTGTGTACAAGGAAGAAGGAAAGGGGATGCATGGTGGAATGATGACGTAAAGATTGCTGTTAAAGAGAAGAAAGATGCTTGGTTGAATATGTTGTCGATAAATAAGAATGACAGAGTTAAGTATGAAAGAGCAAAAGATTTGTATAAGGTATGCAAGAAGAGAGTGAAGTCGGTAGTGAAAGCGCGGAAAGAAAAGCTGAAGGAGGAAGAAGGGCTCAAAATGACAAACAACTTCCAAGCAAATTTAAAAATGTTTTGGAAAGAAGTTAAAAAAGCCCGAAATCCTCCTGATAGTGGATGTGTGAAAGCAATTTTAGACAACGAGGGAAGAATGTTAACGGAGAGTAAGATCATACAAGAAAGATGGATGGAATATTTTAAGGAGATGTATGGTGGTGATACAAGCGTGATCGAAAGAATAACAGCTAGTGCAAGTGCGGGACCTATGAATGATAATATTGAAAAAATAAGTACGAATGAGATGAAAAGATCCGTGAGTGCAATGAAAAATGGAAAAGCTGTTGGGTTTGATTGTATTGCCATAGACTTTATTAAAAGCGGTGGCGAAGTGGTTTCTACATGGTTATGTAAGTTATTTAACCAGTGCTTGGAGGAGGGATATACGCCGCTAGACTGGAGGAGAGCAGTAATTATGCCCCTGTACAAAGAAAAAGGATCGCGTATGGAATGTGGAAACCACAGAGCTATTAGTCTTTTGAGTGTCGTTGGTAAAGTCTATGGCAGAATTTTAATAGAAAGAGTAAGAAAATTGACGAGTGACAAAGTTTGGGATGTGCAAGGTGCCTTTATGAATGGCAGAGGATGTATGGATCAAATTTTTGGACTTCGTACATTGACAGAGAAGTTTCTGGCCAAAAATCGCAAACTTTTCTGTGCGTTTGTCGACTTACAAAAAGCATATGATTACGTTAATAGAGAAAAGTTGTGGAAAATATTGTCTGAATATGGAATAAGTACAAAACTGATCACGGCCATTAAGTCGCTATACACGGAAAGCACTGCTAGTGTCAGAGTAAACGGAGATCTTACAGCCTGGTTTGATATCAATAAAGGTGTCAAACAAGGTTGCGTAATGTCCCCGTGGTTATTTAATCTGTATATGGACAATTGTATGAAAGAGCTGAAAGGGTTGGATGTAGGTGCCAAAATGAGCGGAGTGTCAGTAAGCTGTCTCGTGTATGCGGATGACGCTGTCCTACTTGCTAACAACGAGCATGAACTACAAGTCCTGGTGAATTGTATGTATGAGGTATGCATGCGAAATGATCTGATGATGAATGTTAATAAGTCCAAGGTAATGATTTTTGAAAAGGAAGAAACCACGACAGTCTGCAACATTAGCGTGAATGGTGAAAACTTGGAGCAAGTAGTTGAGTTTGTGTATTTAGGTAGTATGTTTACAAGAGATGGGAGAGTGGAGAGGGATATTGAAAGAAGGGTTGGGGCAGGCAACAAAGTGAATGGTGCACTTAAAGTTGTCATCGCAAACAAAAACCTATCCAAAAAAGCTAGAATGGCAGTGCACAATGGTGTTCTTCTACCGACCCTTATGTATGGAAGCGAAGCATGGAACTGGCAAAAGAAGGATGAAAGTAGAATAAATGCAGTAGAAATGAGATCTCTTAGACGAATGTGTGGATACTCTGTGTATGATAGAGTGTCGAATGAAAATATAAGAAGTGAATGCGGTGCGAATGATGGTGTCATGAACAAAATAATGAAAGGATCATTAAGATGGTTTGGACATATGGAAAGAATGAATGAAGAAAGAATGGTAAAAAAATTATATGTTAATGATGTAAATGGTACCAGAAATAGAGGAAGACCAAGGAAAACGTGGCACGATCAAATAAATCAAATATTGAATGTCGGCCATGTGAGGAGTCAGAGAAATCGACGCGCGTGCATGACACGATGTATGAATGTTGAGGAAGCGAGAGAAATATGTCAGGAAAGAAAGGTGTGGCAGTCCATTCTTTCTGCCTACCCTTTCGGGGAGACGGCGTGATGGTTAGTTAGTTAGTTAGTTAGTTATGTTGTTGGTAGAAGACAGTTGTCCTGGCTGCGAAACATCAAATCATATCAAATCAAATCAAATCAGTTTATTATCTCAACAACATAACAACCAATATTAATGTTTAATGCATCTATTGAGTACAGGTAAAATATAATATATACAACATAATACCAGGAACGAATAAGAGATGGTTCGACATTTAACATAAGAGAATGGACAGGGATGAACAGAGTTGAGAACCTGTTTTAATTGGCGCAGGACAGAAATGCCTTCACTGCAGTGATCGCCAACGTTGGGGGGGACCTGACACGGCACCAATAGCTAAGTGGCTGAGTGGATAGCTTACCTTCACTATAGCCGGCTGATCTCCGGTTCAAATCTCGCGTCTTGAGCTTTGTTTTTAAAGTAATTTGGTGATATTGAAACGATCATTTTCATCATTCGATTTGTTGCTACATCAAAATAAGAGTATAAATATTTTTTTTGTAAATAGATGTTATGAGTATAATAAATACGAATGAAAACATGTTTTCTGGAATTTTTATTATATTTCATGTGAATGACATGTTTCACCTGCCTAAGGCATTATCAAATGTAGCACTATAGTACATTTGCTACATATGATGATACTTTAGACTTGCTACATTTTTTGCTATACTACTAGCTACATTTGATAATGCCTTAGATAGGCGAAACGTGTCATTCACATAAAATATTATAAAATAAAATTTGTATGAAACAGACGTTTATTTAATATGGAGTTTTACATAATTGTTCAAGAAACAATACATAAGTTATACGAGTATGTATGCATTGATTCAACACTCGTTGATGTCGGAGTTAAAATTCATTTGAGCTTCTACGCTATCGTGAATTCAAAAGTCTCCTTCACGTTGATCTTATCAAATCCTGTTCTGGATGCGAATCTCTTACGCAATATATTATAAGAAGAGTGATGCAGTTGACGGGAGGGAGACAGATTGCAACCGGTTCCCCGGGAGAGAAGTCTCTACAGATCTCGGGGGAACACTTGCAATTTGCAATCCTTTTGTTCAGTGAAACGAAGAGTTCGATTCTCAAGCTACATACTTAAACCAAATGTATCGCGTAGGTTTCTACAAGAAAATATTTTAGTTACAATATACATATTTTTTTCTAAACTATTATTAAAAATAAGAACATTTTCAATTTAACGAAAACTAGGGCAAGCCCAGATTCATCAGAGAAATATAATTAAATTGAACAATGTTTATTACTTTGTAAACAACACTAACATTATTTAAAAAAAATAATAAAAATACAGAGATTTTTCGCCCACAGAAGTCCCTCATCAGTGTTGTTAGTTTTTGTGTATACAAAATAAATATGATATTTAAACAAGTTTTTCATGAATATGGTCAGTTTTGACAGATATCAAAATTAATTTTTGAACGTTTATGCATTTGAAATAACAAATAACTAAGTGGTGAAGGCGTGGACAATGACAGCGAAATCCGCAGAGAGACTGGATACTTTTGAGAGAAGGGTGCTGCCCAGAATTCTGGGACCTGTGAATAATGGTGAAGGCTGGAGAGTGTGGCATAATGACGAGCTGTACCATATTTACCAAGCTCCCAGTCTCGAAGGGCCGGTCACATGCAGAGGATGCCGTCATCGCGAACCCCAAAAAGATTGCTGGAGTGGCACCTAGGTGGTAGAAGACCAATTGGACGGCCAAGGCTGCGATGAGAGATTGAAGTTGGGAGAGATGGGGCGAAATTGTTATGAGTGTCAGTTTGGAGGGTCGAAGCGGAGGACAGGAGAAGTTGGAGGCGAAGAATACTGGAGGCTAAGGCTCGATATGGACCGTAGGGCCATCGAAGAAGAAGAAGAAGAAATCTAAAATAATATTTTAAAATTCTTATTGGGGTCCAGGTGTTAATTTTGCAACAAAGGAAATAAATAAATTATTGGACTTTTATAATATTTACTTTTATAATAATTTATTTGATTATTTATTATATTTTCTTTATTTGTATTTGCATTTTTAATTTCTAAAATCTCTTAGATTATTCAAAGTTATATTTCTATTATTAATATGTAAAATTTCAACGCCATTAGCTTTATTGAATGAATGATCTTATAGTTAATATAATTAATACCGCGTGGGAGCCGGTGGCTGGTAGGTAGTGAGGAAGCAGACCTCATCTTGGGATTTTTATCGATTTGTCTTCATTACTGATATGCATTGGTAACGAGAAAACTATCTACTAAGCTATAAATATAAACAGTTCAAATTATATTCATACTAACTAACTAATTAACCATCACGCCGTCTATCCGAAGGGGTAGACAGAAATAATGGACCGCTAGATTGTTCTTTCCTGATATACTTATCTCCATTCCTCAACATTCATAGATCGTGTCATGCATGGACGTCAATTTTGTCTACTCCTCACGCGGCCGACATTAAATCGGGTGGTGGTCTAGGGGATAGAACGCTTAGCTCCTGATCCAGGGGACTTGGATTCGAGTCTGGACCCGACCAGATTCCTTCTTCATAATAATGATATATTTTCTGTTCATATCAAAGATTGTAAAATAAATTCTAATATCATTGGTTCAAATCATTGGTCTTTAAAAAATCATTGATTTGATCGTGCCACAGTTTCCAGGTTTTTCTTCCTCTTTTTTTGTGGCAAGGTCTTCTTCTTTATTGTGTCAATAGCAAACTAATTTTTCAGGAATGGTCCTAAAAGTATCACATCTCTCTTATTTTGATGGATGGATTGGCCTACTTTGTGTCGTTTTCAGGAGCTCTGGGTGTTATAGTAACACCACACGTGGAGGCGTATTCCTTGCATCTATGCTATTGGTATTGTGGTGGAAGATTTTACCGACCTTGTGTTGTTTTCAAGGGCGCCGGGATATGACAGTATTTTTGTTGCCTCATAATCAATCGGGCAGCAGCATTGAATACGCTTATACAGATATATAGAATGGATCCCGCATAAGGTCGTCTTCTTTCAAGTTTTGACTGTTTGACTTTGGAATTTGAGGAAGTAACAAAAGAAAGAGATGTCACCCGATCTTAACCTAGTGAAACATTTCCAAAGCTTGCGGGAAAATAAACTGTTCCATCTGATTACAATAGTAAACGCCCTTGAGATGGACGGAACCGGTTTGGATATAATATAATATGCTACTACCCTCCGCTCTTGTCTGTTGTGCCACGCGTGACACTTGGCTACTCCTTTTGTGTGGAGCGTCTCTACAACTCCTGTATTGTCCGTCTATTACGTCATAACATTAAATATTTCTATAAACTGACAAATAGTATATTAAAAAAAAATAATTAACTAACCATCAACGGTCGTCATTTTTTCCAACTTTGAAAAATATCACTTTTTAGCAATTGATTAAAACAAACAAACCATCACGCCGTTTCCTCGTAGAGGTAGGCATTGAAAATGGACCGCCACACTACTCTTTCTTGACACACCTCTCTAGCTTCCTCCACATTCATACAACGAGTCATACACGCACGTCGATTCTTTATATTTGCTTCTAACATGACCAACCATTAAAATTTGATTAATTTGGTCATGCCATGTTTTCCTCGGTCTGCCTTGACTCCGTATTCCATTTATATCATTAACGTATACTTTCTTAGCCATTCTTTCTCCATCTATGCGCCCCATATGTCCGAACCAACGCAGCGATTCTTTCATGTTCATGTTTGTTCATAATACCTTCTTCCGCTCTACATTCCTTTCTTATATCAGCATTTGAGATTCTGTCGTATATCGTTCTACACACATACGTCTTAGGGACCTCATGTCTACTGCATTTATTCTGCTCTCTTCCTTCTTCTGCCAGTTCCATGATTCGTTTCCACATATTAGGGTTCGGACCAGAACTCCACTGTGAACGGTCGTTTTCGTTTTCATTGATAAATTATTGTTTCCAATAACTATTTTTAAAGCTCCATTTGCTTTGTTCCTCGCACCAACTCGCAACGATTGAACAACCATGGAGACATCACGCAGCCCTGCATAACACCCTTGATTATTTGTCATGACATGTTTATCGACTTATTTTTTCCATACAAATTTAACCATTCTTCCATCATTGATTCGTTTCATTGGTCCAAGCCGTCTACCTCACCCTTTTTAAATTTTTATGAAGACGCATTTGTCTGCCTTACGTTCCTACTTTATTCCTTTCAGTATTCAATCATATTATACATCGTCTTTCCGCATATTTTTCTTATTTAATTTAATTTCTATTCCATTTATCATACGTTCATCCTTCATTGACTAGCTCCAAGCTTTAATTTAATATACATATATGGGTAGGCAATAATAGTTTATATAAACATAGTTTCCATTTGTAGTAAAAAAAGAACAAATATGACAGTATTCCAAACGCTGGTATCAGGAAGAAATGTAGGGTGAAAGAAATTAATTTAACCAAAATACTGTTCTATCCAGATCTATTGGCCCCAATCAGTGTCAAATACCGTTCTCTGGACCATGGCAGGCGAAAAGCCAATCAGAGAACAAGTCGGCACCCAGCCTGCATCGCTCAGGGCGCACTAGACTGGTCCCCAATGGGGGGAACGAGGAAACGAGGCCGACCTAGAGCCACCAGGAGAAGAGCCCTGCGGGACGAGGTCTGGGATGATTAGTCATCAGGCATGCGATGGAGTCGGGTGGAGAAGGTGAAGGGAGTGCAGAGTCGAGGAAGACATTAATCACACTTTAAAGGTCGGTCATATTAGCCGTAAGAATCGACATATTTATGACTCGTTGTATGAAAAAAGGAGGAAACGAATGAGGTTAGTCCAGAGTAGAGTGGTGTGACAGTACTTTGTCTATGCCTGACGCTCCGCGGAAACGGCGTAATGGTTTGCTTGTAACACAATAAGGCAATGGCCGTCGCATCCTTCCAGCAGCTGAGAACAGGACTTGCTCGTGCCGTGAAAACTTTAAAGGCTATAAAATCTCGGGTAAGTCACCCGGGACGCCGCGAGACACAAGATATTTGAGTACAGGCAGTGTGGAGTGCTGGTTATTATGTTGCGGAGTGTTTGTTTTCGTTTTAGTTATCCCAAGGTACTTGACCTTTGGGCGGGAGAATCGCCGGGGCCCGGGTACGGTCTCAATTCCCGGGGTCGGTACATTGCTAACCTGTTGTGCAGCCTCGCAGACCAAAGGACAACAAACTGCTCGTCTTGCTGGACAAACTATAATATTGTATTATATAATACACACTGTTAGGGATTGCGAGATATTTGTTATTAATAACTACTTCGATTTTGATAAGGGTTTCGTGGTTTGACAACCTTCGTGGCTGAGTGGAAAGTGTTTTGACTGGCACACCGAAGGTTCGATTTCCGGTGATGGCAGTGTGATTATCACACTGTTTTTGGTCTGGTGTAAAATTCACGTGACAATAAAATGGCGAAAGATTAGCTACCTATCACATGTCACGAGAATCAATATGATAGCTTTACCCTTTACACCAATTTGGCTCATGCTGTCATGGTGTAAAGAGCGATTCAACAAATTAATAATAATAAAAGTAATGTATATATTTGTTTTTTTTTTTTACCATCATTTCATGTGTCTAGACCTTGTTTTTTGTTTTAATTCAAGGTTTTTGTCGGTATTTATATTACAGCATGTATTTATTATTGCTAATGATGTTAGCCTTAATATTAGTTTTTTCAAATATTAATGAGATTTAGCTAGGCATAACATGTCACTTTCATGAAATATATTAAAACTTCTATAAAAAGGACGTTTAAATTGATGTAATAGAACTATTATGATTAATTTTATTATTGTATTATACATATAAATACAAGTTATTTTTTATATATACATATATGTGTATATATTTTTATCTTATTAAATTGTGCCGTTTAGATTAGTGTAAATAATCAATAATGAATATTTTAACCACATTAAATAATATTTAAAAAAAAAACAGCTTGCGTAAATCTTCAATCTTATTTTGTTGCACTAAACATATTACACTTTACCGTAATGATTTCAAATACAATAACAACATTTTTTGACACTTAAGATTGCTATTAAAATAAATATGAACTTATTTATTGTTTCTTGAACAATGATGTAAAACTCCATATCAAATATCTTCTGTCTGAATGCCTTAGACAGGCGAAACACGTCATTCGCATAAAATATAATAAAACTTCTAGAAAACAGACGTTTTCATCCACGAATAATAAGTACACTCTTCTTCTTCTCCGGTCTCAATCTAAAAATTGGTCTGCAGCAAGGCGACGCATCTCCTCCTCCACTCCGCTCTGTCCTCGGCAACTCTCTTCAACTCCGCATAAGAGGTGCAGCCCATATCTCGGCAAGTCTGGTCTAGGTACTCTCCTCTGCCAATCCATCCCTCGACCATTCCCTCCAATACATCATGTAAGTACACTCAGTCTCATGATAACACACGAGCAAAATATGGTGATGACTTTGTAATAAAGGAATGATACAAAAATTCGTCAAGAATAATTGAAAGTAACTAACTAACCATCACGCCGTCTCCCCGAAGGGGTAGGCAGAAAGAATGGATTGCCACACTTTTCTTTCCTGACATATTTCTCTCGCTTCCTTAACATTCATACATCGTGTCATGCACGCGCGTCGATTTCTCTGACTCCTCACATGGCCGACATTCAATATTTGATTTATTTGATCGTGCCACGTTTTCCTCGGTCTTCCTCTATTTCTGGTTCCATTTACATCATTAACATATAATTATTTACCATTCTTTCTTCATTCATTCTTTCCATATGTCCAAACCATCTTAATGATCCTTTCATTATTTTGTTCATAACACCATCATTCGCACCGCATTCACTTTTTATATTTTCATTCGACACTCTATCATACACAGAGTATCCACACATTCGTCTAAGAGATCGCATTTCTACTGCATTTATTCTACTGCATTTATTCTACTTTCATCCTTCTTTTGCCAGTTCCATGCTTCTCTTCCATACATAAGGTTCGGTAGAAGAACACCATTGTGCACTGCCATAATTGAAAGTAAATGGAGAATATACATATCTCTTCCATCCCAGTTACAGAGCGCCATTAATAGACGACCTTTAAGTAATGAATACGGTTTAGAGAAGTGATTATGCCATTTGGTCTTAGTAATCCATCATGATGTGTGAAAATATTAATTGGCTCGCTTTGTGACCGAGATCGACTAATAGCGCTCATGTCATGCTGCCGCTAGCTCCGCGGATGGAGGAACCTGTTCCATTGTGTTGGCTCTGCTGCATGCTGCCACTCATGTCCGTCCCCGCGTGGGGGGCGCGCCCGGTGGCTGCTGGTGGGGACAATACCTCATCTTGGGACTTTTATCAATTTGTCTTCATTACAGAATTGTATTAGTATTAGTATTACTAGAAAATTAAGAGCTTAGCTATAAGTATAAACAGATTAATCAAATAATTTAGTTTAAATTCTCCTTCACTTTGTGTTGTGGACACTTTGTATTTCGATTTTCAGGCATTTTTTCTGTTGTGACGACGTTCTTTGATGCACCAAATTTAATGTTAAAATATGTGCTTGGTTGAAGGTTGCGTCACAAACGAAACATGTCTGCAAATCAATAAATAACGTGTTGTTCTATTTATTCAAAAGCTCAAATTTTATTAATCCCATTTCAATAATTTCTAATAGTTGAATTTGTTCTGGCGTTATTTATATTAGTGTGATCAGAAGTTGACAGCGAGCTGTCGAAACCAGTCGCAACTATTAAAGTAAAGTGAAATAAAACAAAACATATGTATAATACAGATTTTTTTTAATTTTTCGTATACAACAAATTGCTACAAAGAAATTTTTATAACCGAAATCAGTATTTCGCAATCTTAATTTGTTCAAAATTAGACAGTTTAATAATGTCTTCGCAGAATTAATATTTTATAGATAAACTAAAGAATATGTTTTGTGTGATTTCTCCTTCTCGACCGACGTTTCGGAGATCGTTGCAGCCTCCATCTTCAGAGTAATGTGATGGTGGTAATTAAGTGGTGGTGGTCATTACCACCACCACATTACCCTGAAGATGGAGACTGAACGATCTCCGAAACGTCGGTTGAGAAGGAGAAATCACACGGTGTTACCCAAAATCACACAAAACATATTGCTGCCAACCGTGAAAATCTACGCAATTATTAAATTAAAGAACATAAAAAATCTCATTGCATATCATGAAATTTGTCTATTTAATCACAGATTCTTAATATTATATTTTCACAAATAACATGCAAATAAGACAATGTAAAGTCGTAACAATCTACGTTCGTACATGACAACCTGTATCAATCAATATTCGGGATATCTTACATGAAAAATAGTTCATTGATCGGGCAGAAGTCAGAGGATCGCTGGGCGGGTTCAGCCTTCCTTACGTGAGTGAGTTTTATTAGGAACTGCCAACTTACATTTCTCGAGGTGTTAACAGCCGGCGTACGCTGTAACACTTTTTACACTTTTCTTAATAAATTACACAAATCCGTCGATTATACCTCGTAATCTTAGAAGGTTGTATTCTAACGCCTTTTTCTATTAAACCCAACCCAGCGGGTAAAAACCATTAAACACATCAAATCAGTATCGATTCTCGATTCGATTTTGTAAGGTGATTTCATTATTCCCTGCACGGCTTTATGATTTCCCTTCTTTTTTCATATGTGTGAAAAAGTAAAGAAATATTACAAGCGTTAATGTGACTGATCTCCCCCTTAGTTTATTAACATACGAAAATAAATTAAAATTAGGTCAGGTGAGAGCGAAATAGTTCGAAATTTAATGTCGGTGGATAGTTTCGTCGAAGCGTGTCATTCCCATAAAACATTATATCTTCTTCTTCTTCCTTAGCCTTCTCTCCACTGCTGGATGTAGGCCTCTTCAAACTTCTTCTTCTTAAAGTGCCCTGTCGGGTCCCCCCGACGTTGGCGATCACTCTGTTAAACTTTTCTCTATCCTGCGCTGTCCGGAATAGCTCCTCCACAGTTCCGATTCCCGTCCATTCCCTCACATTGCGCAGCCAAGAGATCTGTCTTCTCCCTGCCCCCTGCGACCCTCTATTTTTCCCTTCAAACGTTTACAATTTTTCTCTATCCTGTGCGACTCATACCCGTCTTCTTCCCCGACTGGAATTAGTCGCCCGCCCATATTTTTTGGGGTCGACCGATGCTTCTTTTTCCTCCCACGGTCTCCACGTCAAGACTCCGGATATCTATCTCTCTGTTCCATGTCTGGCGACATGTCCCGTCCATTTCCACTTCAGTTTAGCAACACGGTCCATTATATCGACAAGCTTTGTCCGGTGTTTGATTTCGGTATTGGGTATTTGATCCCTCAGACTTATGCAACGCATTTGACTCTCCATAACCCGTTGTGCACATTTCAGCTTGTGTATAAAATTGGCTGTGAATATTACAGTTTTCAGTTCATCCGTTATCACCGGGAGGATGCATGCCTCATAGACTCTTCTTTTGAGGTACATGGGAATGTCTTTGGCCTTTAGTACATGATCCAGTTTTTCAAACGCTACCTAGCCCAGTCCATGGATATTAACATCTATAAAAAAGACATTTTCATTCGTATTAATTAGCACATACGTTATTAATACTAAAGATATCGCATATGTATTCAACATGTATTGGCTGGGATATTTTTGTTTTACGACTATAGTTGTTTTCTCATATTATGACGTGTAGCCGCCTACACTAAAAAGGCTCAGTAACATAAATATGCCACATTTTCGGATACATATCGAAGCATGTATAGTCTGTTCACGATCGTCATAATAATACCCGCAGATGGCCACACAGATTTAAATGATGTTTGATAGCTTCATTTGTTTTGTCTTTTGTACAATATTATGCAGTAGTAGTCCACAAGGTTATGGAAAAGAGCCGTTTAATCGGCTCGGAAAGTGAAAACTAGATTTAGAAAAAGATTTGTGCATTCAATTCTTACTTTGTAGATATTATATTATACACCCTTAGCATCTGTATAATCTTAATAAACCACATGTCACACGGTACCCAGAGACATATTATTGCAAATAGCTCCAACCTCGCACACGTATATAAAATAAATCGTATATAACATACATGTATAGTTTAACAAATATTATAGTAGTTTAAACGTTTTTAAAGATAATACGAATGAAAAAACTTATGTTTTTCTAGAAGTTTTATTATACTTTTTTGGGGGTATGACATGTTTCGCCCTTCTAAGGCATTATCAAATGTCATTATCAAACAAGTCAAACTTCTAAGGCATTATCAAATATCAATATCAAATCGCCCTTCTAAGGCATTATCAAATTAAAATTGGCTCCTATAACATAAAAAATATATTTTATTGTTTCTTCAACAATGATGTAAAACTCCATGTTAAATAATGAATACAAATGAAAACGTCTGGTTATATACAAGTTTTATTATATTTTATGGGAATGACATATCTCGCCTGTCTAAGGCATTATCAAATGTACATTTCGCCTCTTTGCGAGAATAACGTCACATTTCGAAAATCAAATCCGCCGTGTTCAACATTATTTTCTACAAAAACGTGGTATTTTTAAAGTGAAAAGCAGAGAATTTACGAGGGAAAGAGACAACACAACAGTGGTATATTGTGTTGTCACGTTGTCTCTTTCAGATGGGTATCTTATTTCATTTTTCAATTTTCGAGATAACACGTTATTCTTGCAAAGAGGCGATTTGATGTTGTCTTAGACAGGTGAAACACGTCATTTCCATAAATTATTATAAAACTTCTGGAAAATATACGTCTTCATTCGTATTAATTATAAAAGAAAATCATCCCCTGATTCTATTCAGTGTATCATGTTTTTTTTTGTGCACCACCATTTTGATTAATAATATTGTATTATATTATATATTAGAGGTTTTCTTGGAAGTGATATATTTCATAGATCTATTTACATTCCCAAATTTCTTTCCTCCAAAACATTTCTGTTAATAAATTTTTCGAAATCGCTTTCCCCAGACACAATCCAACAATTCTAGATATCGGACAAGATTTCCAAAGACAAACCAAAACCAGTCCAAAATGTCGGCACCGTCGTAAATAACTGGTGAATCATATATCAAACTCCGTCTTCTCTGGCCTCTGTGTTTTATTTTTTATTAGAAGAGTTTTGATTCGAAAATAGCCATGCTGCCATATCTGTCTGGACGAGATGTCAGGCGGGCGGGGGACAGCGCGGTGGAGGTGGGAGTGGGAGGCTTACTGTAAATATAATCTGATTTCTGTCACCTGCGATCTGTATCTGAAGTTCAACAAACCCATCCATTAATATTAATTAATCCCGGAACAATCGGTCGGAGGTGGAAGAGGCTATCGAAAGTTTAGTCGGAAAAAGGCACAACCGCGAGAGTAGGAATTAAAACAGATGACGAAACATTTCCTAAAACAATCGACCTAATTTTAGCTACAAATAACAGATGGACCGAGTGCAAATCATTTTTTTATTATTTTTTTATTTAATGTATACAACAGGTCGTTTGAACCCAATTACTGTATACAATTAGTTTTTTTAGCTATTCTATTGATTCTCGTGACATGTGATAGGTAGCCAATCTATCGCCATTTTATTGTCACGTGAATTCTACACCACACCAAAGACAGTGTGACAATCACACTGCCATCGCCGGGAATCGAACCCAGGACCTTCGATATGGAAGCCAGAGCTCTTAGGCATTCTTTAAAATTATGTAGGAACATGTTTATAAATGTTTAACATTTTTATGGTATTTTTGTCCCTGATAGATTTCTCCGACAGCGACAGCACAGATTGTTTTACCTACCGGCCACCAGAACCAATCAACCTCTGGTGAAACCGGTGGGAAGAGCAATTAGTTTGCTGAACTCGGTCTCCTCGGAGATCGACGTTTTTCATATTAGTGAAGTTACGTTCAGGGGACAAATACTCTTGACTCTAGAAAGTATCTTGTCTTCCTAATGTCGAACCATCCCTAATGCGTTCCTGGTATTATGTTGTATGTATATAATATTGGACCTGCACTCAATAGATGCCTTAAACATTTTGCTGTTTGTAATGTCTTTTAAGTTAATAAACTGATTTGATTTGATAAATAAATAACGAAGAAATTATGTAAATATTCTAGGTACTATTATACCTACGTACCGTCTCCCCGAAGGTGCAGGCAGAAAGAATGGACTCCCACACTTTTCTTTCCTGACATACTTCTCATGTTTCCTCAACATTCATTCATTCACGTCGATTTCTCCGACTCCTCACGTGGCCGACATTCAATATATAATTCATTTAATCGTGCCGCATTTTCTCGGTTTTTCTCTATTTCTGGTTCCGTTTATTTCGTTAATATATACTTTTTTAATCATTCTTTCTTTATTCATTTTTTGCCATTTCCATGTATCCAAACCTTCTTAATGTTTTTTTCATTATTTTGTTCATAACACTTTCATTCGCACTGCATTCAGTTTTTTTATATTTTCATTCGACACTCTATCATACACATTTTCCACACTTTCGTCTTAGAGATATAATTTCTACTGCATTATTCTACTTTCATCCTTCTTTTAAAATGTTTCATACGCTACATACTTCGAGGTAACCTTCTCCATCCTCAGGTGGATATAAACAAATATATTTCTACCTAAGGATGGAGGAGGTCACCTCCGAAACATTCTTCTTCTTCCTCTTAGTTTAGGTCGTATGACCTGTTTGTGACGGTGAGCTGTCCTGGGATGATGATGTCCAGCAATCTCTCCATCTCTTCGGGGGCCTTCCTGGTAATCTCTTGCTGCACTCATTTCATTTTTAACAATTTTTGCAATTCTTGTATTCTCCATGCGGTCCGCGTGGTCTCTCCAAAAGCGCCTTCTGCTTCTTCCCCATCTCACTATGTCTGCAACACCCAGACAGACCTTATTGTTTCATTTCTGATCCGATCTCTGAGAGTTTTGCTTGCGATGGAACGTAGGGTTCGCATTTCTGCTACTCTAAGAAGGTTCTTAGTTCTATTGGTATCGGCTCTGACCTCTATTCCGTACGTCATGATGGGGCGAACGCATGCCTTGTATATCCTGACTTTACTTTCGGTTAGCATGTGTGTGTTCCTCCATATGGTGTCGCGCAAGCAGCCAGCTACGGCTGTCGCTTTGTTGGTTTGTGCTCCGAAACATGTAGCGTATAATATTTCTATTTTGTAAAAAATATTTAATAAATATAGTGGGTAGGTAATACAGTGTTTAAAATTCTCTTTAAAAAATACTTAATAATTTAGAATCTAGCACATCGGATTAAAACATTATTTCTACGATGAAGTATTTAATGAAATTAGTATTTAATGGTTTTAAAATAAGTTGTGATTACGTTTTCCTTGTAGGGCCCACTGCGCTAGCCATCGGGCACAGTGCCGGCCCAACCTGTATCGGGTCATATTAGGAAGGCGCCCGCCCGCCCCCGCCCGCCATCACCGGCTTGTTTATTGTGATATACATCTTGCTCCTCCGAGGAATATTAATTGCTTCTTATGCGAAACAAACTAAAATGAAGCTCTATGGCGGATATGCCACACATCTACAATCCAGCTGTCAATTATTTGTCGAAAATTATGAGTTGTGTTTAGGTTTTCGAAACACCCACAGGGAGGTTGGTTCTATATTATACTAGCTGACCCGACGAACTTCGTACCGCCTCAGAATCAATAAATGTTGTGTTAACTTATAAGCTAAATTTAATTCACCTTTTTATTGAATTACAATTAATACTTAAAATGAATTAAGTTCATGAAATGTGCAAAAGTCAAAATTAAAAATATTAATTACAATGGAATATAATTCACGTGGAAGCCTGCATTAATACTTAAAATGAATTATAAATTGTTAAGTAAAAACATTGTTTTATGTATCACAATTGTGTTTTTATTTTTTCGCGACAATATATTCAACCAAAGTGGAATCTACCAGATTAATTGTGAGGATTGTGATGCCGTGTATATTGGAAAGACGGGTCGATCATTTTGAAGAGGTTATATGAACACAACATTTAATACAAAAACATAATCATTGTGTGAATTTTGACCATCACTTCAATTCCAAAAACACATTTTTTTTGCATATAACAAACAATTTAAAAAAAAATTGATAAATTAGAAAATTTAGAAATTTTTAAAGCAAAGGCACGTGAATTGAATGTTATAAATAACCAAATTCCAGCTTATTCCCCCTTAGTATATATGTAGTACATTAAAAACTTTTCCTTTATACAATCTACCAAAAAAATATTAATACTACCTTCCATTTTTGTCCCTTTCTTACTAATGTAATCTGCTTCCTTATAATGTTTATCGTCTTTAATATATTAGGATTCATCGTTTTTGACTCTATATTATGTATGATTGTTCCTTCTAATTACTGTTTGAATTATTATTATGATTATTATCATTCTTATTATTTTATTATTATAAATAAATGAATTTCATACAACAACACAACAACAACAACAAACCATCACGCCGTTTCTCCGCAGGGGTAGGCAGAGAGAATGGACCGCCACACTACTCTATCCTGGCACACCTCTCTGGCTTCCTCCACATTCATACATCGAGTCATACACGCACGTCGATTCATCCGGCTTCTGACATGACCAACCTTTAATATTTGATTAATTTGGACATGCCATGTTTTTCTCGGTCTACCTCGACTCCTTACTCCATTTACATCGTTAACGTATACTTTTTTAACCATTCTTTCTTCACCCATGCGCTCCATATGTCCGAACCAACGCAACGAACCATTCATAATTTTGTTCATAATACCTTCTTTCGCTCTACATTCCTTCCTAATATCAGCATTTGAGATTCTGTCATACATCGTTCTACCACACATACGTCTTAGGGACCTCATCTCTACCGCATTTATTCTGCTCTCATCTTTCTTCTGTCAGTTCCATGCTTCGCTTCCATACATAGGAGTTGGGACCAGAACTCCATTGTGAACGGCCATTTTCGCTTTCATTGATAAATTCTTGTTTCCAATAACTACTTTTAAAGCTCCATTCACTTTGTTACCCGCACCAACCCTTTTTTCAACATCACTGTCCGTTCGGCCATCCGCTGTGAACATGCCATCTAAATACACAAATTCCCTCACCTGTTCCAAGTTCTCTTCATTTACACTTATATTACAAACTGTCATTTGCTCTTCCCTTTCAAAAACTAACACCTTTGACTTTCCGACATTCATCAAAACACGTTAAAACAATTAAATAGCAGACAACATACTTTTGAATAAGTGTGATCCATCAATGAACTCCGTTTTCATCATTAGCATCATCATATTCATCATCTGAAGAGTTTGATGATTCAGTGTCCCTATCAATTGAAAAAAGAAATTCCTCGTCTTCATCTAGCCAAATATTTCGTTTATTAAGTACTCGCGGCTGAATTTCCTATGGTAACAATTCTCTGGACCGAATGTACACAGATACACCTATAAAATCAATACAAAATATACAATACGTATTTTTATTATTATTCACTAATCATAAATCGGTTATTTAATCTCTACGGAACACTCATCTGTCATCTTTTTCGAATGGTAGGTATTAATGGCGCAAATATTCTCTGCTCTCCTTCACAAAAGGGGTTTAACTTTTAGAATAGTCTCTCTTATACTGATTTTTATAACTTTGGGCATTGTTAATCTAAAATTAATAAAGAAAACCAAAAATCCCGGCGACGATTAAAAAATAACCTCAAATCTTTCACATTGAGTATTGACATCTGGCATCAACAATACACCACCTACGGGCGTTTTTTCGAAACTAAAATGGAAGCCATGATGTTTTTTGTACTTTGTCTCAAAAGTCAAATTTAGTCAAACGTACGACAAATATAATTAATTTTAAATCATTTAAGTGATTTTTTCAAATGTTTTAATAATTATTCTGTTATCCGGAACGGAGACAAATCCAGCAAATATAAGATCTTCAAAATTGGTCCAGCTGTTCTCGAGTTATAAATGGTGTAACTAACACGATTTTTGACTTTGTTTTATATATATAGAAGACTAGCTGACCCGACGAACTTCGTACCGCCTCAGAATCAATAAATGTTGTGTTAACTTATAAGCTAAATTTAATTCACCTTTTTATTGAATTACAATTAATACTTAAAATGAATTAAGTTCATGAAATGTGCAAAAGTCAAAATTAAAAATATGAATTACAATGGAATATAATTCACGTGGAAGCCTGCATTAATACCTACTTAAAATGAATTATAAATTGTTAATTAAAAACTTTGTTTTATGTATCACAATTGTGTTTTTATTTTTTCGCGACAATATATTCAACCAAAGTGGAATCTACCAGATTAATTGTGAGGATTGTGATGCCATGTATATTGGAAAGACGGGTCGATCATTTTGAAGAGGTTATATGAACACAACATTTAATACAAAAACAGAATCATTGTGTGAATTTTGACCATCATTTCAATTCCAAAAACACATTTTTTTTGCATATAACAAACAATTTTAAAAAAATTTGATAAATTAGAAAATTTAGAAATTTTTAAAGCAAAGGCACGTGAATTGAATGTTATAAATAACCAAATTCCAGCTTATTCCCCCTTAGTATATATGTAGTACATTAAAAACTTTTCCTTTATACAATCTACCAAAAAAATATTAATACTACCTTCCATTTTTGTCCCTTTCTTACTAATATAATCTGCTTCCTTATAATGTTTATCGTCTTTAATATATTAGGATTCATCGTTTTTGACTCTATATTATGTATGATTGTTCCTTCTAATAATTGTTTGAATTATTATTATGATTATTATCATTCTTATTATTTTATTATTATAAATAAATGAATTTCATACAACAACACAACAACAAAAACAAACCATCACGCCGTTTCTCCGCAGGGGTAGGCAGAGAGAATGGACCGCCACACGACTCTATCCTGGAACACCTCTCTAGCTTCCTCCACATTCATACATCGAGTCATACACGCACGTCGATTCTTCCGGCTTCTGACATGACCAACCTTTAATATTTGATTAATTTGGACATGCCATGTTTTTCTCGGTCTACCTCGACTCCTTACTCCATTTACATCGTTAACGTATACTTTTTTAACCATTCTTTCTTCACCCATGCGCTCCACATGTCGGAACCAACACAACGAACCATTCATAATTTTGTTCATAATACCTTCTTTCGCTCTACATTCCTTCCTAATATCAGCATTTGAGATTCTGTCATACATCGTTCTACCACACATACGTCTTAGGGACCTCATCTCTACCGCATTTATTCTGCTCTCATCTTTCTTCTGTCAGTTCCATGCTTCGCTTCCATACATAGGAGTTGGGACCAGAACTCCATTGTGAACGGCCATTTTCGCTTTCATTGATAAATTCTTGTTTCCAATAACTACTTTTAAAGCTCCATTCACTTTGTTACCCGCACCAACCCTTTTTTCAACATCACTGTCCGTTCGGCCATCCGCTGTGAACATGCTACCTAAATACACAAATTCCCTCACCTGTTCCAAGTTCTCTTCATTAACACTTATATTACAAACTGTCATTTGCTCTTCCCTTTCAAAAACTAACACCTTTGACTTTCCGACAATCATCAAAACACGTTAAAACAATTAAATAGCAGACAACATAATTTTGAATAAGTGTGATCCATCAATGAACTCCGTTTTCATCATTAGCATCATCATATTCATCATCTGAAGAGTTTGATGATTCAGTGTCCGTATCAATTGAAAAAAGAAATTCCTCGTCTTCATCTAGCCAAATATTTCGTTTATTAAGTACTCGCGGCTGAATTTCCTATGGTAACAATTCTCTGGACCGAATGTACACAGATACACCTATAAAATCAATACAAAATATACAATACGTATTTTTATTATTATTCAGTAATCATAAATCGGTTTTTAATCTCTACGGAACACTCATCTGTCATCTTTTTCGAATGGTAGGTATTAATGGCGCAAATATTCTCTGCTCTCCTTCACAAAAGGGGTTTAACTTTTAGAATAGTCTCTCTTATACTGATTTTTATAACTTTGGGCATTGTTAATCTAAAATTAATAAAGAAAACCAAAAATCCCGGTGACGATTAAAAAATAACCTCAAATCTTTCACATTGAGTATTGACATCTGGCATCAACAATACACCACCTACGGGCGTTTTCGAAACTAAAATGGAAGCCATGATGTTTTTTGTACTTTGTCTCAGAAGTCAAATATAGTCAAATTTATGACAAATATAATTAATTTTAAATCATTTAAGTGATTTTTTCAAATGTTTTAATGATTATTCTGTTATCCGGAACGGAGACAAATCCAGCTAATATAAGATCTTCAAAATTGGTCCAGCCGTTCTCGAGTTATAAATGGTGTAACTAACACGATTTTTGACTTTGTTTTATATATATAGATTATACTGCCGCGCTTATGATAAACGCGTCAACTAAGGTTTTTGTCGAAATTGAGTTATTATATTCTACATTTATTACATTCTTCATTTTCTCGGTTTTTCAGTTTTCATAAACGCATTAACTAAGGCTTCGAGCGCAGTTTTACTTATCAAGAACGCACTAGCTGTAGTTAGTACAGACTGTTGTTTTCTAGCATTCAAAAGCTTCTTATTCATAAATGCACTGTGTTTGAGGAATCGCACTAATTTTACAAGATTTTACAATTATTTGTATTCAAATAGCTATTTTCCTTAACATACATAAATGCATTATGTGATGTAGTTGCACTTATCATATGTACTCGTATTATTGAAGAATTGAGGTATAAGCTTACTTTATTAAATGCATTAAATTGTTTTACTAAGCAAAAATGCATCAAGTAGGGTAGTTAATGCGTTTCTGACTAGTTATTTTGGTCCAAAAGTATTAGAGGCTGCTAGCGATAAGTACTTTTTTTAAATTTTATTTACACTATATTATATTTTTATATATGTTTGTATTTTTTAGTATTCTTAACGTTTTTCTCTTTGTTTTGGTACAACTTTCACGTTGGTATCTTATCTAGTTCCTGAGATACAAGCAAAATAAAAATAAAAAGTTTAAACGCGTTTTTCTCGAAAAACGTCAAACCCTAGTTAATGCGTTTACCTTAAGTGCGGCAGTATAGTAAGGGCAGGGTTTCCCAATGGAACACTTCTCAAACCCGGAAATTTTAACAGAACACTTATTTTTTTAGGTTGAGTAATTATTTTAAGATAATTGAATCGAATAACATTAATATGAACATCAGAAAAAATTTGATCAAGACGTTTGTCTGGAGTGTGCTGCGAGACATGCAACATTGGCCGCAGTGAGTGCAGACATCTAGCGGCTTTCGAAATGTGGTGCTACAGACGCATGATTGGGGTATATTGGTCGGAACACATTTAAAACAGCGAGGTAATAAGAAGGAGAAACGGAGAAACGATTCAAATTCTCAAAAGGATTGCCCTGCTACGAGCAAACTGAATAGGCCATAACATCAGGCACCCGGGTCTGCTTATTACTATAGCAGATGGAATGGTCAAGGGCAGGAACTGCAGAGGCCGCCCAAGGGACGCCTATATGGACCAGGTGATTAGGAACATGCGCTGCGGCGGCTACTCAGAGATTGGCTGGAGACGAGTGAAGCTTTTTGCAGACCAATCCTCGGGGTTGTAACCATGAGGAAGAATTATTTTAATTTACGTGACGATAAAAATGGCGATAGACTACCTACCTATCACTTGTCATGAGAGTCAATAGTTAAAAAATGTACATAGTAATTGGGTTATATAATTATTCTGTTGTATACAAAATGTGGAAATCAACGGGAAACTACCACATTAAAAAGGCCCAAGTGGCGTCCGTGAACCAGCAAAGATGTTAACAAACATTGCTGCAAATCAATCACTAGGATAGAGACTTTAAAAAAGTACTTCGAAATATAACCTAGAAATGAATTCTTTTCACATTCACTTACACATGTGGAATAAAAACAGTGTTGTCAATTTAATTCCAAGGTATTTACAATTGAATTCCACGGTGTTAACCCATTAACCTTCTATAAAGTGATTTTGAAATATAAAACTGCAATATAATATAAACCAAAATATTTTTTTAGTACATTATGACTTTAACGGTGTTGAGTTCTTGAATTGCAAATCTACTTGATACTTGGTATCAGGCCCACACTGGTAAATTGCATTTTAATATCTGGTGTGGCGTCGGTGTACCTACTTAACGTCTTAGGCATCCGCGGAGATTGATCATCACGCATTTTGAAATGTGTTGCAGTGTATAAAATCTTTCCAAATTGTGTTCACGGAACACCTATTCAGGTTCAGTGAAAAAATGGTGTACCGCGGAATATAGTTTGGGAAACCCTGGTATACCCCGAGGTACTGAAATTCACGTTTATACAAAAGTTATGTACCTACCTATATTTAACACATTCCGACTGGCACGATATTGTGGTATTAAACACTTTTGTCCACTAAATGTTCTACAGTTTCTACAGTTCTGAGTCTGGTGTTGATTACCTTCATGGGAGAGTGGCAAGAGCTATCATTGCCGCACCGAAGGTTCCGGGTTCGATTCCCGGCGATGATAGTGTGATTGTCACACTGACTTTGGTCTGGTGTAGAATTCACGTGACAATAAAATGTCATAAGAATCAATATAATAGCTAAAAAAACTTTTTTTTTCATTCAGTAATTTGGTTCAAAATGAGCTGTTATATACAAAAAATAAAATAAATATGTTATACAATGACGAATTTTTATGAATTAAAACACTGTTTTTTCCACTTTTGAGTTTATTTTTCTCGACATGTTTCGAAGGCTTACACCTTCATCATCGGGAGAACAATATAAACTGTTTATTTCGTTCTCCCGATGATGAAGGTGTAAGCCTTCGAAACATGTCGAGAAAAACAAACTCGTGAGTAGAAAAAAACAGTTGATGGTTGAGGTATTAGTTTTGTAAAACCCAATTATTAATTTATAATAGTAAACACGATTGTATTTAGTGGTTTTACTGGGATTTCATTTATATAAATTATATAAACTGTGACAAAATTGTTTCGCCTTGCGAGGGCATTCTCAAACCAACAAATTTGTCACAATTTATATAATTTATGTAAATTAAATCCGCTAAACAATCGTGTTTACTATTATAAGTGAAAAAAACAGTGCTTTAATTCATAAAAAAATCGTTATGGAATTCCACAGTGTTAACGCCTTAAGTTTATGTAACATGTAATACAATGGTATTTTATAATACACGAATCAATTTCTACTTCGTTTTTTTTTAACTCCATTGCACACTGTTAGCTGAATCATTATAGTTTTTGTCCAACTTGTTAATATTTCCATCATTTACAAATTGCAATGTCCGTGGGTGGGGAGAGCGTGTGGTATGGGCCGGCAGGCTGCCTTGTATGGTCCGGGCCGATTCTTTCTTCTTTCAGCCCGCGAGCAGAAAGTGCTCAATCAAATCACTGACCTACACACACATACACACACGAGTACATCATGCACAGGTAGATATATAGACATTCGGCTTTACATCAACCATTGCAGATGTATTATGTTCTACAAACATAACTATCAAATAATAATAAATTCACGTTTAAGATATTTTGTTCTTTTATGGTAATCCTTTCACTACTTTATTTATAGCTCATTCGTTACCCCTTTTATCCTCTTATATCGGAGTTACATTCCGATAGTGAAAATAAATATATATTTTTTAAATACGTATTTAGTTAAATTCTATTGTTTGTGTCATCGACTGGTTTCGGCAGTTCGCTGCCGTCTTCTGGGACTTTTATCTTAAATTATATTGGTGGGGTTGAAGTTTAAGGATTCTATATTATTCATTTATGTTAGGTAGTTTGAAAAAAATGCTATTTAATTTTATAGAAACTAAAAATAATTTCATTTACCGAAAAACTACACCCCCACCATTATTATTATTGTAATTTTTTTTAGTGTATACAACAGGTAATTCGAACCCAATTACTGTATGCAATTTTTATTTTAGCTATTTTATTGTTCTCTTGACAAGTGATATGTAGCTAATCCATCGCCATTTCACGTGAATTCTACACCGGACAAAAGACAGTATAACAATCACACTGTCATCCCCGGAAAATGAACCCGGGACCATCAGTATGGCAGTCAGAGCTCTTACCACTCTTCCACGAATATCGTCATTATCATTTCATATTTAAGCCTAACTAACTTTGATATACGTACCAGAAAATGGCAGCGAGCTGCCGAAACCAGTCCAAGGCACAAACATGAGTGGAATTTAACTAAATATCTTCTTCTTTTAATAGATCTGACGATTTGTGACACTGAAATCATTTCTCGTGGGATGATGAAGTCCAGCTGTCCCTCCATCTTTTAGGCGGAACTTAACACTAAATATACATTAAAAAAACTAACTAACTAACTAACTAACCATCACGCCGTCTCCCCGAAGGGGTAGGCAGAAATAATGGACTGTCACACTTTTCTTTCCTGACATATTTTTCTCGCTTCCTCCACATTCATACATCATGTCATGTCATGCACGCGCGTCGATTTCTCTAACTCCTCACGTGGCCGACATTCAATATTAGATTTATTTCGTATACATTTCAAATTTAAAAATATACTCGTATATATATTTTCAATATTAACAATGAACTTCTACCATGAAATTTCAAATAACAATATTATAATTTTTGTTTTACATTCTATTATGTAATGTTTTATAACAGATTCGCTTGGTATCTATCTCATTTGTGCTCACGAATTCTCCTTTATTCTTATTTCACTACTTCTCTACTCCATTTTCTCACGTAAGGGTCAGTACAAGAACCCGATGTGCAATGCTCTATAATTTCTCTTTTTCAAGGTCCCGCTTCTGCTCCTTCACGGAGTGGTAATGGCCGCCAGCCGAAGATTTATCAGATCCGCAGTCGGCGGTCACCGGAGGTGTGCTGCATACTAATCGACGGTGGAGAGGAAACAGTGAGTAACCCTCAAAATAATTAAAAAAAAAAATTAGATAGGCAAAGGATTACAAAATTACATAAAATCCATAAATATTAACAAGAAAGCACTTAAAAATGTATTATACTGATCGCCAAATCAGATATAACATAAGCTACACAAATATTAAAAAGTTTGATATTTATAAAAAATGATATTAATAATTATTATTATTATTTTTGTCAAATTGCTCTTTACGCCATTCAACGTCAAATCCACGTAAAGGATATATCTTTCATATTGATTCTCATGACATGTGATAGGTAGATAATTTTTGGCATTTTATTGTTACATGAATTCTACACCAGACCACAGGAATCGAACCCGGGACCCCCTGTCCTTTCTTTATTATTCAATATAACTGTAATCTCATTTATTATAGTATCCTTCAATGATTAGTAATCTAAATATAATACAACACTTACCTGTATTCTTAATACTGATCACAGATTTGACTCATCTTACTGGAAATGATATTAAAAAGCGTACGTAAAAGTTATTTTCTTACTTCTTAAGACCATATAACTTTTGCGGAACCTTGACCTCCTTGATGCCTTCTGCTTCCGACTCCAGTTTTTCCAAATCGTTTCAAAACACTGTTTATACAGTGCTCTTTTTATATTTACAAAGAACCGTAATATAATTTTTAGGCTTAAACACTTTTACATTACCACCGACTTTAAAAAACTATTATTATTGTTAATTTCGCTATCTAAAATCGTAAACAGAACATTTGAAAACAGTTTCCCGAACACTGTACATTGGCCTACTAATATAATCCCGATCGAACTCGCGGATAAGTCGAGAGAGAGTGGCCAGTGTTCCAGATATTTCGGCGGTCAATATGAGTACTAACACCAATGCATCTTACGTTTGCGAAAATAATATATAAGCAACTTTGCAGTACTTACATAAAATACTTATATTAAAATCAGTGCTTTCATAAATGTATATTATATTAAGCATTAATTGTATCTCAATAGGGACGAAGATGCAAATTGGAAACAGAATATGGTGGTCGAGGCGTTTACAGGACTTATGACCTGTCGTTGGTTGGGTTAAGCGCACGCTTTATGTAATACAACATTTTTTGTGGTGTGGCAGTCGTATCACTTGCCACTCGGCCACGAAGGTCGTCACCATTAACCATCTGTGTTTTTTTAAATTGATTTTCTTTGTGATCATTAGAATATTTAAATATAATTTGATAATAAAATAGTATCCCCATTATATTATATATCTAAGAATATTTAAATATAATTTTATAATAAAATAGTATCCCCGTTATTATATCCCCATTTCGAACTTCTTACGACCACCACGTCTGACAAATTTTTGGAAGATGGCATATATGCTACAATGTAGGAGAACACTTCACATTTTTTAGTTATTACACTATTTTTTAGTTACTACACTAGCGCCATCTATTAAGATTGGATTAAGTATTAAGCAGAAGATCTTTATTAACGCTGAATCTGAATTATTATTATTCATTTTTTAAGGATTAATTGTATCTCAATCTCTATTGAGATACAATTAATCCTTAAAAAAATGATAGCCCGCAATGGTTAAAATCCAGTATTCGTCTACAAGTATTTGTATACATTCAAAATGTTGTATATTATATGTTATTTTTTTACTCCAGGGTTTGCCCGTTTCTTCTACATATAACTGACGTAAGTGTGATTGCTGTAGTCTCGTCAGAATTAATTCTAGAAAAAAAGCTTCATTCCGCATTAATAGCTTTATCTGGCATCTCCCGCCTGTTCTCGTGTCTCGGATCCGCGATGTCTGGATGAAGTAGGTACCCTAAGTGGACCAAGGTTAAGGCAGACGTGGACCTACTCGGATATTTATGTAATACCTGCTTTATCTGTCTCTCGTGATATACTATATTATCGCACACGCGCTTTATGTGTTAAATACTTCCCATAGAAGGGACATATTGATAAGAGAGTCACACACGGAGAATGACAAAGGTCAGAATAATCTCGAGAATGAAATGACCCATCGGTATGAGTAATGTTTTCTAGTATTTATATTATTTTACTAATATGTTTCGTCCAATAGCCTATATGTATAGAATAAACATATAAATATTTTAATATGTATTATTTAGTGACTACTATGTCTGACAATTAATAATAATATGATAATAAAATACATATTATGATATCGGAGTACTTGGCGAAGGAATGTAAATGACGCCTTGAATTGTGCTTGGTATGGCGAATATATTTTTTACTTTTAAAAAGGTTGACTGTATGTATTGCGACATGAAACTAATACGTCGTCATATTCATGTTCTGAAAGGGAATGGCGGTGGGAAAAGAAATACAATAATTTTCATTTCTATCTAGGAATTTTGTATTGGTTTTAATAATAATAATAATAATAATGCCCATTGCCCGTGAGTACGAGCATAAGAAACACAAAAATATCTAGGTCTGTCTTCTGTGCCATCTGATGTGGTTATATAGTCCTATCCTGGAATGACAGGCTTTGTCACACTCCAGACAAGGATATTCTGCCCCTACGGCTGGACCTCTTCCTCTCCGTCTCACCATCCCCTGGCACACAGCGACGACTCTTCTCCACTCCGCCCTATCGGTTACCAACTGCTTCCAGTCCATTTGTCTATCTACTAGTACACTCTTTACTGCAGTATGGAGGTTGTTCTTATATCTATTGCGCTGTCCTCCGTGCTTCCTTTTCCCCTCTAACAGTTAACTACATAATATGTTTTTGGGTAGCCTGTTCTCGTTAATGCGAAGCACATGACCAGACCAGCGCAAGAGAGCACGAGTGAGCATCGTCTTCATGTTGGAGCAGTTGGATCTCCTTAGCACCTCGGCACCTTCATCATCGGGAGAAAGATATAAACTAATCATAATTATTTCAAACAAAATACAAAAAATAATAATATTGTGTAACTCTAAAGTGAAAAAAAATCCATCAAAATTATGTTTATTTACACAAATATAAAACAAATAACGATTAATAATAGAATTCGTTTACGGTATTATTTGTAAATGACTATAACTCTGTATGTTTATAATTTGTACTATGCTTTGTTCATAAATGAATGGGAATCGTCATACCTTGAAATAAAACAAATTAGTGTATTTTTGCAAATCACATTCACGCCTTGTCGTGAATTCTCTTCGACGTTTCTGCATTCTAAATAGTCAAATCCAAATTGATTGATCTGGTAGCTTTGTCTGAACAACACATGTTAGTACGTATTTTGCAACGCAACAATGCCCTTGTAATAAATTCTCTTTTATGATTCGAACATAACATTGCCTGCACTTTCACCGCGGAGACTACAATGGCGGGAAAACGACATCTCGAAAGGAAAACAGATCCCAAGATGGCCGCCGGCGGCAAACTTTGACAGCTGACTCGCACGCGCGGCCGGACTGGCGCGAGGTCGCGGTATCCGCCGACAACACGAGAAAAAAAACGCATATGACCATTAAAACCGCAAACAATGCAACTAAAAACGTAATTACAACAATCAAAATTGATTAATCGCTTAGGTGCCTCCATAAATTTTGTATTTATGTCGTTTTTTGTCCGGGAAATGGTCCCATTTGCGAGTAGGACCCGCCCGCCGCGACATGTGTGTGGGAAGACGAATGACGTCAAGTGTTTTGATCTATGGGTCTATTTTGTATTTCATTGCAGCTTTATTCAGCGAAATATTTTTATGTTGTAATCTAGGAATAAGCCATCGACACATAATATGAATCGCTCATGCTACATTAATCGGTGTCTATTATATGCATAAATTAATTGAAGGCCGAAATACGTCGATGTGTGGCGTATTTTGTACGTACATTACGTAAAATTTATAAAAAGTGTGTAGACTTTCGCGGAAGGACAGAACGAAAACCTGGGGAAATTATTATAAATTAAATTCGTATGCCGATACGGCTGACGAAATAACGATACTTTAAAATATCTGAAGTGTTCACACTCGTTCTACACGTAAACTTATTACATCTTTAGAGCATGCTATATTCAACTAGTTTCAGAAATACTTTTGCCCAAAAATAAGGTATAAAGGTTGATATTTAGCTACATAATATCAAAATCGTGTATTACATTCGTTAAATTGATTATGTTTATATTTTTTTCGTAATTAAGCTCGAAAAAGACTTGTCACCTAATTGATTTCAACCTTCATAGTTATTGTAGCAATGTTTTCTAGGTCTGTCACGATTTCAAACTCCATACATTATCTCTATTAAAAATACGTATTCATAATTATATTTAATTGATTTTTTTTTTAATAAAGTCATGAGAATATATGATTCATTGATGATGCATTTCCTTTGTAATTAACTATCAACGATTATAAATATAATATAATAATAAGTAAAATAATACCTACTTTTATTATTTTAGCCATTTAATATCGCAACGATTCTTTCCAGAGACCAGCCGTAGTTTCTTCTCTCCCGTCTCAATCTAAAGATTGGTTTGCAGCAAGGCGATGAATTTTTTATTCCACTCCGCTCGGTCCTTGGCAACTTTCTTCAACTCCGCATAGGAGGTGCAGCCCATATTTTGGCAAATCTGGTCTAGGTACTCCTGGCGAGGTCGTCCTCTGCCAATCGATCCTTCGACCACTCCCTCCGATGTATATTTCAGGAACCATTCGTGTCGCAACACATGACCAATCCATCACGCGCGCCTCTCCGGTATGGTGTTCAGTATCAAATAAATGGCGAATTAATTACACTGTAGACAGAGACGACGCTCCAAAAAGCCGAAGATAGCCGATTGACGGCGACAGTCTCTCTCTTAAGCGCGATGTGTATTATTTACTGTAGGGTACTGAACACCTGTTGTTAGCAGTTGGGCTCAACTGGAAGAAAACACGGTGCTCCTTTAAGTGGGAGAATTAACGCCAGAAAGATTTTGATTGTATTGATTCCCTCCTTTTCTAGAACCATTATTGATTCCAAAATATTGCGATCCAAGATGTCTCTGGCGATAACCGAAAAAGAGTAAAAAGGATAGCGGTACGGAGTTTCTCAAACTATCCCCACTGAATTATTGTAATTGAATCTAAGACGGAACAATTATAATATTTATTTAATACATTTAATATGAAACCCATTTATTTATTTTAAGTGTAACGTAAATTCCTGTTTATACAAAAAAATTAAAGGTAGTAAAATAATCCATTTCTTTAGTAGAAACACTATGATACATCAACATTATTTTCTGGTTAATTAACACTGTTATTATATCACAATAATTGATTTATTATATTTAACTAGTTTAAATCATCGCTACCGTTGTTTCGCGCTAAACGATGTTTTCATCATCAGGTGTTACAATTGACATACTATCGAATCGTGAACAGTGTTTCAAATGAATAAGTTAATAAATGGTAGCAAATAACATATTATTTTGGTGGATTTTTTCAACATCATTACGTATACAATTAATCTTCCTCTTTTTAAAAATGGACATTTAAAAACTATTTCTAGTGATTAATATGAATGAAATCGTCTGTTCTCAAGGGATGTTTTATTTAATATTGTGGGAATAGCATGTTTCGGCTTCCTTAGGCATTTTCAAATGTGTTGAGGGGAATAGTTTGGAAAACCTCGTTAAGGAGGAATAAGCGCCTATTGTCAGGGCGTTATACGCCGCGCCGGGCCGAGCGGTGTCCGCTTCCCAGAGATTTGTTTAACTTTAAATAATATTTGCATTGCTTTAGCGGCCCGTGTTTGTATGGGCGTTTGTATAATGTTATGACCGCGACCTAAAAGGATTTCGCGACACTTTACAGCTATTTTAATGCCGGAGAGATTCTTATCATTTGTCAAACTAGAGTCGGCTCGGGGTAAACCAAAAAGAAAAAAAAAACTTGCACTAGATTAAAACAAACGCGAGTAGTTTACAAGTATTTGCATTGTCAGACTTGTCACCGACTGGAAGTCTACAGCGCAGAAGAAACCGATTACAGAAATAATAAACATTCGGAAGAAATTTAAAAAATGTGTATATATTATCAGGTGGTTCGCGAAAGCGACAGAGTCCTACTGTGATTGAACAAAGATGCAGTAGACATAATGTGGACAAGTAATGAACAAAATTATTTTCTTCTGGGATGTTTTCTCTAAGAGATAAGTTATCTATACGGATGCTAGATTGGCCGAACCATTGCAGTTTTTTTAGTGTCGGTAGCAGGAAGAAGGTGGACTCGTATGCCATATATAATGCAATTTAATAAATATAATATAATACGTGGTCGAATATTGTGAGCGTGTACACGGCGCGGCGCGGCGGTACTGTAGCTGGATGTGGGAGTGGAAGGGAATGTGGGAGACGTGACATCTCCCGGCCGCGGCGTGGGAGAGGAGGCAGGAGAGAAGATCGGAATACATAATTCGATAGCAATCTGTCGCATCACATAATGGCCAAGTGAGCTTCTACCTTCTAACACCAAAACGAGTGTATTCCCGAGAGTTAAGGCCACGAAAAACTATTAAAGATGAACCTTAGTTCATTACTTATACTTACTTATCAGTGCTGAACGTGGGGCTCTCCCAAAGCACGCCACTGCCACCTATCCATCGCCACTCTCATCCATCCAGGTCCAGCAATCCTTATAACATCGTTGGTCCAACGGGCGGGGGGATGTCCAACTCTAAAGAATCCTGTTCGCGGTCTCCACTCCAGAACCCGTCTTCCTCATCGGCTGTTCATTAATTATTATATATCTAGCGAATCGACGTGCACTCGCTGTATGAATGTGGAGGTCTAGAGAAGTATGTCAAGATAGACTAGTGTGGCAGTCCATTCTCTCTACCTACCTTTCCAGGGAAATTGCGTGATGGTTTGTATTGTTGTTACCATCTTTCCTTGTCATCATTGTCTTTATTTCTTCAATATATTTTTTTGTAAAAATAATACATACGTACTAGAATACTCCTCATCAAGACCTATGTATGGAGTATCTTGATGTACGGCTGCGAGACATGGTGCCTATCCGAAAGAGATAAGCGGAGACTAAAGGCTTTTGAGATGTGGTCCTATAGAAGACTATTAGGAATTTCCTGGAGAAACCACATCACGATTGAGGAAGTTCTTCAAGGAATCGAAGGAGGAAGACACCTGCTCAGGACCTTGTCCGAAAAGCGTGCAAGATGGATCGGCCATGTAATACGTCAAGAAGGTCTCTTGCATGCGATAATGGAGGGTATGACCGAGGGGCCAAACTCTAGGGGACGCCCACGCCGAGAGTACCTGGAGGACCTGTTGGTGGACGTGCGCTGCTCATCATATGCAGATTTCAAAAGAGCCGCACAAGACAGGGAAGAATAGAAGAAATTGCTGCAAATCAATCCCAGGATTGAAACTCTCTAAATAACTAACTAGATTATATTAAATTTATCTATTTGTAAATGACGACAATTTTTTTCCATAAATCTGATATGAAGTTTGACATAATTTGTCGGACAACAGTAGAGATATATTTCAAATGAAATTCGTATCGCTCAAAGCTTTCACATAAAATAATATATTTATTAGGATAAATTTACATGTGTGCATGGCACGATGTATGAATGTTGAGAAAGCGAGATAAGTTGTCTGGAAATAACAGTACAGGCGCCCATTCTATCTGCTCACCCCTTCTTGGACACGACGCGAGGGTTAGTTTGTCAGTTTAAAATAAAATTCTTTAAAAACGGGACTGCTTATATGAAAACATACCTATCTTTTATTTTTGGAACAGTCTGCCGTCGGCGAGCCTGGCGAAACCGGTCGCTTTCGAAATAAAGACTAACTAACTAACCATCACGCCGTCTCCCCGAAGAGGTAGGCAGAAAAAATGGACTGCCCCACTTTTCTCTCCTGACATATTTCTCTCGCTTCCTCAACATTCATACATCATGTCATGCACGTGCGTCGATTTCTCTGACTCCTCACATGGCCGACATTCAATATTTGATTTATTTGATCGTGCCACGTTTTCCTCGGTCTTCCTCTATTTCTGGTTCCATTTACATCGTTAAAATATATTTTTTTACCATTCTTTCTTCATTAATTCTTTCCATATGTCCAAACCATCTTAATGATCCTTTCATTATTTTGTTCATAACACCATCATTTGCACCGCATTCACTTCTTATATTTTCATTCGACGCTCTATCATACCGCACATTCGTCTAAGAGATCTGTTTCATTTCTACTGCATTTATTCTACTTTCATCCTTCTTTTACCAGTTCCATGCTTCGCTTCCATACATAAGAGTCGGTAGAAGAACACCATTGTGCACTGCCATTCTAGCTTTTAAGACGTTTATTTATTATGTTTTTATTTCATTGTATTATAATAAACTTGGGAATGTTTATATCGCATGCATTTGATCATATCCCTGAAGTGCCATAATATTGTATAATATGACAGACGTGTAGGCGCAGACTAAACTGATGTTAATATGTGAGGCGAGATACCGCGCGGCACAGGCGGACATCAGAGGCAGCCCCGTACTACTATTATAGTATGTATTATAACTGCAGACTGCAGCCGCAACATGCACACGATTAGCTGCAGACACTATCGGACATTCAATTGTAGTTAATGGTGTACTCCACGGCTGCTAATATTGGGCAACGGAAAATATGCTCCGGGAACAATCAACGTAATTCATAACATGTCAAATCTGCAGAATGTCTATTTAATTCAAATTCTTTCCGATTTTTTTACACGTACACAATTAGTTGATTTTTTTATTTATTGTTTCTTGAACAATGATGTAAAACTCCATATTAAATAAACGAGTACGAGTACGTACGAATGAAAACGTCAGTTTTATTATATTTTATGGGAATGACATGTTTCGCCCTTCTAAGGCATTATCAAATGTTTGCCCTTCTAAGGCATTGTCAAACTTTGGATAATGCCTTAGTAGAGCGAAACATGTCATTCCCATAAAATATAATAAAACTTATAGAAAACCAACGATTTCATTCGTATTAATTAGTTGATTTTTTGATATGTAGAAGTTTATTTTTAAATTTAAAAGCATTTCAAATATTTTATAAACTTAATATATTTTATTTAAATATAATATTAAAATAAAATCATGTTTCGGACACAGAAGCCCTTCATCCGTGTTTTGTTAGATTTTGTATATACAAAATAAATATTTAAACAAAATTTTCATGAATGCATTTACAAAAACTAACAAAACACAGATGAAGGGGTTCAGTTTGTACTTTAATTTAAAGTATTATAATTAACATTGTTCCATGAATCCGCAATACAAAATTATGGCGAATATAGAATAAATTAATATTTTTTATTTAATGTAAATAACCTGCTACATGTCTTAGAAAATACAATATAAGCATACAAAGTCTCACTAACAAAATGTCCACAAAAATATGTTCTTCTTCGTTGTGTACTTGTTTATACTCGTATTTTAGTCCCTTTACTGTTTTCATTATAATTTGCTCTTTTTACAACTTTGTACTCTTGGAAGGAGATTTTAAAACATTGTATTCTCCATTTTATTCATTAAATATTTTTACACTACATGTTTCGGAGGTGACCTCCTCCATCCTCAAATATAAATATAACTAAACTAAACCCAAATAAAGACTCGTAAAGTAAACATATAAATATAATATATCATAAGTTTTCCTTTGGTTTTAGTTTAGTTATACATATTTACACATTAGGATGGAGGAAATTACCTTCGAAACATGCAGTGTAAAATATTTTTCATGTTGTTTGTAACACCTGATGATGCGAACATAGGTTGGCGAAACAGCTGTCGCGACAAACTCGTGTAAATAAATCGTGATACGTAATATTACAAAGCGGGTTTGGCAATGTCACAATGTCACAAAAAAGTGCCAACAAGCTGAGAGTCACACAGAGAACCATTTTGAGTACCTATTAGCTTGCGTGACAGAGACAGAAATGAGGACCTACGAGCCAGGGCAAAAGTCTCCGACGTTTATCAAGTTGGCCGCAACCCTTAAGTTACGTTGGGCTCGACACGTCGCTCGTGACCCAGATGACAAGTGGACAAGGCGACTGCTGTGCTGGTGCTCAAGAACGGCAAAGCGTGGAGAAGGGCGTCCACAGCTGCGTTGGCGCGACGATATCCGGAAGAGTACGGGAAGTGCCTGGATGCGGTTCGCTCAGGATATAAGGAAGTGGGACATGCGAGAGGAAACCTACCTCCAGGAGTGGATGGCCACAACAGGCTGAAGAAGAAGATACTTAAAAACAGTGTTTTAAATTGAAACATTTTATAATGTTGAAGTATAGTGTTTCGGCCAAATCAATGGATTAGTTTATATCGTTATCCCGAGGATGATGAAAGTCAACAATAATGATTATTATATGTATGATATTATATTATAGTACAGAGCCTCGTGGGATTCGCTTGTAGAATACACTGGGAATCTAAAGAGTTGTGGCTTCTACACAATACAAAAATAATATTTCGTGTAGGTAGACCCATCAATAATGTATTTCAGATGTTTTGATTCCTTGTATTAATAAATTCTCAAATGTAATTGATTGCGCCGATAATTCTAAAGTAAATATAATACTTCTATCTGATGATGTAACCACTCGTCCTTACAGATGTTGGACCAATCCTTATTTTCCGCGAGGAGCCATCCGTCACGTGGATCCTCTTTGGAGCAGCCATAAATCTCTTGCCACATCCAAAAACGATTTTCCTTTTATCTCTTCAAATATTATTTCTGCTCAAATGAATGGAGATTCTCTCCGCAGACTTATGTGAGTGATAGATTTATGTCCTATAAAGCAGTATCACCAAATTCAGATATTTGCTACAGCTGTAATAAAAGCTATTTGAAAGTGAGTTCTGTGCCTACGTGGGTACGGTTTCATTGCATAAAAATGTACGTAAAAAAGAAACAAATATTCCGCTTTGTGTTCCGAGGTGATTTCAGAAATCGAAAAATTAAGAAAATTAATGTAATAGAGTATTTCTTGTATGTTATTTGAATTTTCACAAGTATACGATGATATGGTACGGGCATATTAAACGGTACTTCCAGACCACGCAGTAAATAGAGCTTTCTCTGTGAATCTTCCTCGTCAACCATCAAGAGGAAGACCTAGGAACACGTGGACGATTCAGTGCAATAGCGTCTTGCAGAAAAATGGGTTGGGTGAAGGCGATACTCAGAACCGTAAGAAGTACAGCCTGAGATCGAGGAGAGCCGACCCGACACAGACAATGAGTTGGGATAGTGCCAGGAAGAAGAAGAAGGCAAATATCCGTCTGAACGAATCGTAATATATTTTTAACATGTTGACGTCCACGGTACTTTTCAAGATTCCGGTGTATAAGATATTTTAACTCAACTACATTATAAAACTCCGTTAATGCGTGACTGACGGCGCGGCGCTTGAGGACTTTTACTTTAATTCAACCGTTGGCAGTCACATATGCCTGCCACAGCGTGATACGTGTTAGGTAACTACAAATATACGTTTATTTCTATTAACGCTGCTCGACCACATCAGGAACACCCGCCTCTACGGCAGTTTCAGAGTGAGGCCAATCTCAGATAAACTGGAAGATAACCATTTGAGATAGTACGACCACGTCATGCGGCGCCCAGTCAATTATGTTACACGGAAGGTGATGGAAATGGATCAGCGACCCAAGGAACGTGGTAGACCCAAGTTGACGTGATTGGGACTTATTCACAGGAGTCTCAAAAGAGCCAGCTCCCATCAGACGTAACCCTGGACAGACAATCCTGGAGACGCCATACAAGAAGAGCCGACCCCAAATTAATAGAACATAGGTTAGGAAGAACAATAAATCCTTTATTTGTGCAGTTTCAGCAGCAATTATCGATTTAGCACATGTAATTTTAGCATAGTTATAAAACAGTTTAAATTCCGATCTAATAAGATTTTTATTAGATGTATATTTTTTTCCCTAAATTTCATTGGATGAGGAAAAATAGTTATGTTGGAGGATTTGATGGGTTGGGATCGACATGTGGACATGACAACCCGCGTAGAGAGAAGTGTGTGGGGGTTGAAGTTCATGGGTGACAGGGAGTGATTCTGGTGAAGCCGTAATGTCCTGGCCACGGAACCGAGCGGGGTGGAAGTGGTCATTGTTGTAGATCGGTAGTATTGGGTGGGGACCGATGTGGCAATGGGGTTGAGATACAAGTGGTAGTAAGAGGCGATGAGTGAATGTGACGGTCAGCAAGTGTGGCAGCGACACGGGAGGCTAGGTACCTACCAGGCAGAGTTTGATATTTTACTTAATTGGTTGGTTGATAGAAGAGCGAACGGGGGCGAAACGCAGCTTGGGTTGCGAGCGTACATCGTATTATATTTCTTCCATTTTGAAGTATTATAAAACAACAAACTACACACGGTAACGCACAGACATGTAGACAGAACATCGTTAAACCTTTTAACAGAATGTCAAATGAGAGCTTACCCACAGGCGCAGGCGCTAGCTTGTTTTCTATAAACGAACTAACCGCCTCTATACTTACAATTATATTTATTTTAAACTTGGGTATTCTTTCATGATTCATTATTTAATTAGTGATTTAACATTTATATTTATAATAAATCAGTCTTAGTTTAAATAAAATAAAATCCTTGTATTTGTTTGCGGTTAACTTTGTGGTTTCGCTTGAATGCATTTAGTATTTGCTTACTTCATCACGTCAAATGTCGTTATGAAGATATCAATACAATAGAATCTGGCTGGCTATTGGCAAAAGTAATTTGTGATTGAGATAAGGAAGTGAGAAAGCATTCAAGTGAATCAATTTATCCTATTCGTATCTTTAAAATGCACTATGTTAAAATGACGCCGCTGTGAAATATTTAAGAATTTGATTAATGCAATGAATTTGGGAGACCCCCACACGATGGCGATGGTGTGATGATATTATAAAAATTGCTGGCAACTGGATGCGAAGGGCACGAGATAGGAGTGTGTGGAGAAGTATGGGGAAGGTCTATCCTACGACATTGATAGTTTAAGTAAAAAGTAAGTAATGAATTAGAACAGTGTGAAACGTTTTTTAGAAAATGTCTGTGCTGCTGTATTTGAATCAGGGTTAGTATTAAATAAGTAAAAACAATTCAAATTGTTATAAGTTGAAATTTCAGATGTTTTTACAGATAGAGTCCGTAGGTGTTGGTAATAATTAAAGATCCACCCAAACGCGCGATCCTCTGCTCGGAGATAATTCATAACTCAAATATAATAAGAGTGACATCAGAAATGACTTAATTCTCGAAAATACTTCCTCCTCTCCATTGTTCCAACAGATGGGTACCTGGGTACTTCATTTCCGCTACTTAACTCAATGTTAACAGGGCCGGCGGCACCGAATGTCAAGTATACCTTATGCCAAGGGTCCATAAAGGTGCGTAAATAAAATAAAACTAGTTGCAACCCGTTAAATATTCACGCAAGTAAAGATTTTCTACCCTTTAAAAACTTGGTTCACTGAAAAATCATAATCAGTAATAAGTTTTAACTTTTAATGTAAATAAAACCTACGTTAAACATTTCACAAACAACGACACTAAATTGTTCTCCTTTTGCTTTCTACACTACTTTCCCACAACAATAATCAGAACAATATTCAAAATAATTCATTTCGAATTACTTTTGGAGAGAATCGAAATATTTCTCTCTCGTTCTCTTGTATTCAAAATATTCTTGTATTTTTTCTTGATGACTTTTTGATTTTTGTCTATTTATATTATGATAAACCATAGAGGCAGATTATTTCCCCCCAATAAACAAGCATCCGAAAAGTTATTGAGAGGGGTAAACGGTTGACGAAAGGTTACAATCAACTCGATACAATAGTTGAATACCTGATGATGATTTGAATATGAAAAACGATAGAAATTAGACACATTGTAATGTTGTTGTTGGATTAGAATATCTTTAAAAAATATTTGTGCAAATCAAACTTATTGTATTAAATGTTTTATCTTCTTATTCTCCTTTTCTTAACACACCTCCCTGGTGCATAGGGCCTCAAGGAACCTTCTCCACCCGACTCTATCGCATGCCTGATGCCTAACATCATCCCAAGTGAGGCCTGCTGCAACCTCGTCCTGCAGGGCTCTCTTCTTCAGGTGGCTCTTGGTCTGCCTCGCTTCCTTTTTCCCCCATAGGGGACTAGTAAATCTGACGGAGTGTCAAATGCAAATATAAGAAGTGAATGAATTGCGAATGAACTTGTTATGAACAAAATAATGAAAGAGTCAATAAGATGGTTTTGACACATGGAAATAATGCAAGAAGAATGACAAAGAATGTATGTATAAACGACGCAAACGGAATTAGAAATAGAGGAATATCGAGAAAAATGTGGCACATTCAAATAAATCAAATATTATATATCAACCCGTGAGGAGTCGGAGAAATCAATGTGCTTGGATGAAACAATGCATGAATGTTGAGGAAGCGAGAGAAGTATGTCAGGAAAGAATAACGTGGCATGTGGCAGTCCATTGTTTCTGCCTACTCCTTCGGTGAGACGGCGTGATGGTCAGTTAGTTATGTTTTGTTTTGTCTTCAATAAGGTGCCAGTTTGCGTACGACCAGCCCTGATAATATTACCTCTGGTGATATTAGGGTCAATTACTGGTGTAACAAATTTACATTTTTGCAAGATATTAGTGCATTGTTTGGTGTTGCTTTTTTAATGCAGTTGACCTTCATTTTTTTCGTCGGTGCACACCAAATATACCATCTTGTTCAACAATGTAATATCACGTGCACGGCATTTTCATTAAAAAAAACAAACAAGACTCCTCCCACAACCTTAATCTCCACTGATCAGATTGCTAAAAAAAAAAACCAATAACTATTATGTATAAGAACTTGTTTTATTTTAAACTAGCTGACCCGACGAACTTCGTACCGCCTCAGAATCAATAAATGTTGTGTTAACTTATAAGCTAAATTTAATTCACCTTTTTATTGAATTACAATTAATACTTAAAATGAATTAAGTTCATGAAATGTGCAAAAGTCAAAATTAAAAATATGAATTACAATGGAATATAATTCACGTGGAAGCCTGCATTAATACCTACTTAAAATGAATTATAAATTGTTAATTAAAAACTTTGTTTTATGTATCACAATTGTGTTTTTATTTTTTCGCGACAATATATTCAACCAAAGTGGAATCTACCAGATTAATTGTGAGGATTGTGATGCCGTGTATATTGGAAAGACGGGTCGATCATTTTGAAGAGGTTATATGAACACAACATTTAATACAAAAACAGAATCATTGTGTGAATTTTGACCATCATTTCAATTCCAAAAACACATTTTTTTTGCATATAACAAACAATTTAAAAAAAAATTGATAAATTAGAAAATTTAGAAATTTTTAAAGCAAAGGCACGTGAATTGAATGTTATAAATAACCAAATTCCAGCTTATTCCCCCTTAGTATATATGTAGTACATTAAAAACTTTTCCTTTATACAATCTACCAAAAAAATATTAATACTACCTTCCATTTTTGTCCCTTTCTTACTAATATAATCTGCTTCCTTATAATGTTTATCGTCTTTAATATATTAGGATTCATCGTTTTTGACTCTATATTATGTATGATTGTTCCTTCTAATAATTGTTTGAATTATTATTATGATTATTATCATTCTTATTATTTTATTATTATAAATAAATGAATTTCATACAACAACACAACAACAACAACAAACCATCACGCCGTTCCTCCGCAGGGGTAGGCAGAGAGAATGGACCGCCACACGACTCTATCCTGGAACACCTCTCTAGCTTCCTCCACATTCATACATCGAGTCATACACGCACGTCGATTCTTCCGGCTTCTGACATGACCAACCTTTAATATTTGATAAATTTGGACATGCCATGTTTTTCTCGGTCTACCTCGACTCCTTACTCCATTTACATCGTTATACTTTTTTAACCATTCTTTCTTCACCCATGCGCTCCACATGTCCGAACCAACACAACGAACCATTCATAATTTTGTTCATAATACCTTCTTTCGCTCTACATTCCTTCCTAATATCAGCATTTGAGATTCTGTCATACATCGTTCTACCACACATACGTCTTAGGGACCTCATCTCTACCGCATTTATTCTGCTCTCATCTTTCTTCTGTCAGTTCCATGCTTCGCTTCCATACATAGGAGTTGGGACCAGAACTCCATTGTGAACGGCCATTTTCGCTTTCATTGATAAATTCTTGTTTCCAATAACTACTTTTAAAGCTCCATTCACTTTGTTACCCGCACCAACCCTTTTTTCAACATCACTGTCCGTTCGGCCATCCGCTGTGAACATGCTACCTAAATACACAAATTCCCTCACCTGTTCCAAGTTCTCTTCATTTACACTTATATTACAAACTGTCATTTGCTCTTCCCTTTCAAAAACTAACACCTTTGACTTTCCGACATTCATCAAAACACGTTAAAACAATTAAATAGCAGACAACATAATTTTGAATAAGTGTGATCCATCAATGAACTCCGTTTTCATCATTAGCATCATCATATTCATCATCTGAAGAGTTTGATGATTCAGTGTCCGTATCAATTGAAAAAAGAAATTCCTCGTCTTCATCTAGCCAAATATTTCGTTTATTAAGTACCTACTCGCGGCTGAATTTCCTATGGTAACAATTCTCTGGACCGAATGTACACAGATACACCTATAAAATCAATACAAAATATACAATACGTATTTTTATTATTATTCACTAATCATAAATCGGTTATTTAATCTCTACGGAACACTCATCTGTCATCTTTTTCGAATGGTATTAATGGCGCAAATATTCTCTGCTCTCCTTCACAAAAGGGGTTTAACTTTTAGAATAGTCTCTCTTATACTGATTTTTATAACTTTGGGCATTGTTAATCTAAAATTAATAAAGAAAACCAAAAATCCCGGTGACGATTAAAAAATAACCTCAAATCTTTCACATTGAGTATTGACATCTGGCATCAACAATACACCACCTACGGGCGTTTTCGAAACTAAAATGGAAGCCATGATGTTTTTTGTACTTTGTCTCAGAAGTCAAATATAGTCAAATTTATGACAAATATAATTAATTTTAAATCATTTAAGTGATTTTTTCAAATGTTTTAATGATTATTCTGTTATCCGGAACGGAGACAAATCCAGCTAATATAAGATCTTCAAAATTGGTCCAGCCGTTCTCGAGTTATAAATGGTGTAACTAACACGATTTTTGACTTTGTTTTATATATATAGATAATCAAATTTTCAAATAATTTTCTACACAGATACTTTTATATTATTTATTTTCGTCTGATAAGAGGTTATATCTCACAGTCAATACAATATGCTAAAACTAAAAAAAAGAAAAAGCAAATAACTTACAGGTCTCAAGTAACGGGCCTCAATTTTCACTTCTAAAAATCTTGACTTGCGTTTCAAATAAATTAAATTATATATGCGTTTAAGCCGAGCACTGAAAGACAAACGGCCACAATACAACGAAAGACACGATAAAGTGATTTTGCAGCATGACAATGCTCGACCCCATGTCCCAAAGCCTGTCAAAACATATTTGGAAACGTTAAAATGGGAAGTCCTACCCCACCCGCCGTATTCTCCAGACATTGTCCCCTCCAACTATCACTTGTTTCGATCAATGTCTCACGGCCTGGCTGACCAGCACCTCCGTTCGTTCTCCGATTCGTGGATCGTCTCAAAATATTATGAGTTTTTTCGACACGGGATGAAAACATATTTTTAAGATGTATATTTAGTTAAAATCCACTGATGCTTGTGTCTTCGACCGGTTTCGGCAAATCGCTCTCATCTTCTGGTGACAATGTTTCTTCATATCAGAAGATGACAGCGAGCTGCCGAAACCGGTGTAAGACACAAACATCATTGAATTTCAACTTAATATACATCTCAAAAATATTTTAATTTTTTTTCATTGTATACAATGAATTTCTACCATGAAATTTCAAATAACAATTTAAAAAATATATATAAATGGCTTTATATCGATTTCTTAGCCCGTAAAATATCGGTATAGGTTAGTCAATACCGTCTCTATAATATAATGCATTGGGTAAGATAGTCAAAATAGTCTACTCGTTATCACAAGGGATCACCTCACTAAAGCGAGCACTCTCTGTGACAAGGGAATACTAAATTATATGCCTATTCGATTTATGACCTAGAAACCGGGACTTTTCTTTACCACGAGTATATTATGGCAACATCATGCCATCTTCGTCAAATAGTTATTTAGAACCTGCTGTTACTCTCGAGATGACAAACTCGACACGTTTCTACACGTGAATCAAAGATTGCAACATGCTAATTTAATGTAGCGTGTAATGGCTGTGAACCAACACATCAGATGTTATCTGTTCTAGCGCACAGCCTCTCTATTATATTATATTTATGTTACACAAGGCGCCCTATCAACATTCATTTTACTATACCGAGCGGCCATTTCTTTGATGCTGGCGCCGGCTCCGTACGTGAATGCAAAAGTCTAAATTTCGTAACACTTCTCACCTCCATAAAGCGGCTGGAGCAACATTATCGATTCTTGAGTTTTTTAAACATAATTTGTGTATAAAAATGTAGAAACATAAATCAATTCCTAGTTGAGTGACGTTTTATAATGTCACCTTAAGTGATTTGAAACTTTCCAAACTCACCTTCTATTATTTTATTTCTGCGATATGAATAGTGTGAACACACAATCAATCATGGTCTTAATCCATATTGTCCGTCATTTGTCATCATCTCATCAACTACAACATAGAGCGTATTAGCATAAATAAGCACACATGTCATCAGATGGACCCTGTAAGTAGGGCTATTGAGGACAGTTATAAGACGAATGACAAATCTGAATTGTGTACGTTAATTGGACGTAGGACTTCCAAGACTTAACTCGTTCAAAATTAGAACGGTTTCATCACGCAGTATCTAGAGTCGTTGCTTTATTTTAAAAATATGTATGAAACGTTTTAAATTGAAATATTATTCTAATTATCCGCTGTTTGTCGTCCATCGCTGAACGTAGGCCTCTCCCAAAGTACGCCACTGCCCCCTATCCATCGCCACTCTCATCCATCCAGGTCCAGCAATTCTTATAGTATGTCCAGCGGGCAGGGAGACGTCTAACTCTACGCAATCTTCTTCCCCGATGGCTATCGGTTCTCCGACAAATATAGCCACCCCACAGTCACTTCAGCCCGCCTATCCTCTGAGCCATGTTAGTCGTCTTGGTTTGTTATTGAATAAATTCATTTCTGATTCTGTCTCTCAAGGTTATTCCAACCATCATTATTCTTCTGAAATTCATTATTAACTATTAATTCATGAAATTCTTCTTCTTCTTCTTCAATATTAACTATTAATTAATGAAATTCTTCTTCTTCTTCATCATCGATTCATGAAATTCACACACAGATGATTGTAATTCACTTTCATAATAATAAACCGCGATAAAAATAACTAAATAAAATAATAATACACTTTTAGTAATTTGGATTAACACCTCTTCATTAGTAAATTGTTTATAAAAATAAAGTGTTGTTAATACAAATTACTAAAAGTGTATTTCTATTTCATTTAATAATGTCACACCACAAATTAAGCGCTTCGTACGAAAGTTTATAAAAATAACTATTTACAAGTTTTTTCAAAACTATATAATATTTTACATCCTGAGCTATCTCTCCAACTACCATTTTTCAGCAAGATTACGCGATGGCCGCCATTTTTGACACCTTTCTTCGTCACATTCGTCACCAAATAAACGGATGCCAGTATGCCGTGAAATTACATGATGTGGTGACGCTCGCTATCCCAGTACACCAGGACAAATAGAGACTAAGTTACCATTCTATGGCTTGCATTCACATTACGAGAAATGGACGAAGCAAGAGGCAGTCTTGATAGCGGATGAGTAAATAATATTTTAATACAAGTTTATAGCGCAGGGATGATGACATATCAAGTGGTCTTGATGAATGTTATACGAATAACTTCTTTATAAAGTAGTTATGTTCATATTTGGCTAAAAACACGTCCATAATGTGAGTCGCAGCCTCAGCAACATCGATTCGTCTTTCTGCTGCGGTACTCGTATAATGGCTCCCCACCCGGTGCAGCCAGCGGCCAGTATTGTACAAATGTGCTCCGCGACCTTGCCCTGAAAAGCCAAAAACGTACACGAAAGGGGTGAATAACAGTTGGACTAATCTTTAAATTAAGAACGCATTCTTTGTATCGATTCTTTTAACAGTAAATAAAAACTATCTGGCAGGTTTCACATTTTTTTAAATTTTGATTATGACGGATTTCTTTTATGAATTAAAAGATTGTTTTTTTTATTAACAAAAGTGGAAAAACTTTCATTCTTCTTCTTCGTAAAAATATCTAGCTCATTTATTATTTATTTTATTATTTTGTTGAATCGCTTTTTACATTATTACAGCGCGAACCAAATCGATGTAAAGGGTATAGCTATCGTATTGATTACTACTCGGTCACGATGGTCGTTTTGGGATTATCCTAAAAAGGACCTTGTCCCTTATATAGCTCTTAACATTGTGGTGGAAGGTTTGGCCGACTTTATGCCGTCTACAGAGGCGCCAGATGTCATAGAATTATAGTAGCCCTCAGTTCATTAAATATAATGGAATTCCACATTTTAATCATTAAAAGTTAATCGAAAAATTATTTTAGAATTCGTTATTGTAATATAACATATTTCTAATATAATACAAGTACTGTAATAATGCCGACTGTTTTTGATATGAAAAAAAAAACAATAATTTTTAATTTGTAAATTTTTTTTTTAAATTTGTATTTCTACTTAATATAATAATTATTTACTTATCCTGTGACAAAAATACTTCACTTATGGAAAAATTGCTTTATTAACTTTAAGATAGGAGTTGTTCAATAAAACGTTTAAAAAATCTAAATAACGTCCTTTAAAAAAGCAATAGGTACTCATCTCTGTTTTCAAAACTGCTATTATCAATTGCATTTCATGCTATATAGCCACAATAAAATTCTAAATTTAAAAAGCAGTGCTGCCATTCTGAATGTGCAATCCCGATTTATCAGGTTAGCGAATACAATAATAAATCAGACAGGTACCTACCTACAATGCCTACCCACCTGGTCGAGGGCACGTTGCGTCACCAGCGCCCGGCACGGAGTAGAGACGGTCCAGCCAAATATGACCTGCGCTATAAGTTGACCCTACTTACTGCTCCCAAGCGATTTATATTTTTGTTTTAATGCGAAAGTTTTATCAAACCAAAAATGAGAACATTAATGAAAAAAATAGCTAGCTAACCATCACGCCGTTTGTTTTAAGGGGTAGGCAGAAATAATGGATCGCCACACTGTTTTTTACTGACACTCATGTGGCATTGATTTCTCAGGTGGCCAACAAGTAAAAATTGGTTGGGCCACGTTTTCTTCGGTCTACCTCGATTTCTTGTTCCGTTCACATTGTTAACGTATACTTTCTTCATTAATTATTTTCATATGGCCAAAGTATCTTGATTTTTCAACATTTTATTCACAGCGCGTTCACTTTTCATAAATCATAAATCTAAAATATCTCTTTACCTCTGCACTTTAAATTATTGATACGAATGAAAACGTCTGTATTCTTGAAGTTTTATTATATTTTATGGGATTGACATGTTTCGCCTTTCTAAGGAAAATTTGATATTGCCTTAGAAAACCAAAACATGCCATTCCTAAAAAATAAAACTTCTATAAAACAGACGGTTTCATTCGTATTAATTTTTTAAAACTTTTAGAAAACGGTTATTTTAACAAATATTAAATAATTGACAGACTCCTCACGCGGCCATCATTAAATATTTGATTTGATTGATCGTGCCATGTTTTCCTCTATTTCTAGTTCCGTTAACGTCGTTTACATTCTTTACCATTCTTCCTTTATTTTTTTTCCTTATGTCCAAACCATCTTAATGACTCTTTAATTATTTTGTTCATAACACTTTCATTCCCACTGCATTCACTTTTTATATTGTAGTATATTTGCATTTGACACTCTATCATCTACAGATTTACCATACATTCGTCTAAAAGAAAAATAATCTCTCATGCGTTTCTGGTATTATATATTTTTTATGTTTTACCTGTTCTCATTGGACGCCTTAAACTAAAATTGTTGTTTGTAAATATCTTTTGAGAAAATAAACTGATTTGATTTGATTTGAATAAATTCTGTTTATGCATGAGTAATATTTGTTTTAGTTCTTCGAGAAAGTTGTAGAACAAATCTTGTTCAATGTTAACTCCTAAATCTTCTCCGTTCGGCTTTGCGTTTGTAAAAACCCTGTAGTGTTTCTATAGTCTGGCAGAACTGTTGGCAGGTTTGCCAATTTCCCGGGTATTCGATTTTTCGCGGTGTCTTTTCGTCGAACACAATATATTGTAGTAAGGCAGTGGGTCACGTCACGGCAGCGGTCACAGCCGCTATCGGGAGCGGGATCAGCGAGCACGCCAAATAAGTGAGGAGCTGTCGCCCGATATGGCCAGAGGTTAACTCCGATACCTTCACTGGACACAATTTAATAACGATCGCGGTTGAATAACTCGACCATTAGCGCCTTTGATTCGATTTAACAAACAAGCCGGTCAGCCGCAAAAACGGAGATGGCAGTTCGCTATGAGGTTCTTGTATCGATTAAATTATCAATCTTGAATAAAGAAATTAGAAATAAATAAACCGTGTATATTTATTTAGGTACGTAAGAAGTTTTGGCGTAACAAAACAAAAAACGCTTTTAATGTTTTTAAACACAAGTTTTGTCACTGATAAGTTATTCACTACACGATGTGGGAAAAATTAATTAATTATTATTCTTCTTTCCCCTCGCCTCTTCCCGTAACTCGGGTCGGCTTTTCTTATCATTTGGCGCCAGGTATTTCTTTCGTAGGCAGCTTCCTCCTCAAGGCCTAGGGCCTTCATATCCCTCTGCACATTCGTCAGCCAGGTAGTTTGAGGTCTTCCTCTCTCTATCCTACTAGTCACGAAAATACACTTTTTGACATGGTCGTGAGGTCTCCTCGTCACGTGACCATACCATCGGAGACTTGTTTCTGACAACTTTTGTTTTAAAGGTTAATTGATGATTAGGTTAATAGAAAAATTATTTAATTGATGATCAATAATAGTACTAATGTATAAGGTTCTTTCTTCTTATTATAAAATTCTTATACATAATATTGCGCAACCTATTCGAAATTACCCCACTAAAATGTGACAATTCGTTGGTACTATTTTACACTTCGTACGACTAACTTCACTCATGTCTCGTTTCATGACATGTTTTCGCGGAGTTGGCACACGTTACATGTCCGGTCGTTATTTACCATTGATGTCTAACTTGATCATTAATTTTTTTCCCTCAACTAAACATTCATTGACAAATAATTTTAATAGAAATGTTTTATAAATACATGTCTAACCTCAAAACCCACTTATATACTTCAGAGAACCCCACGGGCCACACCTCACAGTCACTTCCCTCTTTCCACTATCACCCTTTCTAACTTCTTCCCACCCAGATCTGCGACCGGTAAATTTAATAATAATACAATTATTTATATTTTGAATATCCTTCCTTATTGCGCCGCAACCTCATTCCCAACAGTTAGATATGTTATTCTTCTTCTTCTTTAAAAGCCGTTGTCGTCCACTGCTGGACATAGACCTGCCCCATACTTTTCCATGTATGACATGTCATACGGGGGGTGGTTGGCATTACAACGCCACGCTTGCCAGACGGGTTGGCGAGGTGTCCACGTTAGCCTATGCATCAATATTATCCACCGAGGTTATTCACACTCGATCTCTAACATTTCGCATAGTTCCCTGGGGAGACCAAAGTCGAGGAGGTGTGGATAGGTACTTGGGATCAGATCAATCCTCGAAGAGTCAATAGGATCCCCCTTACTCCCCCATTATTACTCCTTTTTAAAATGACTTTAACATTTCAACTTTCGGATCATAAATCAGAAAATGTGCACAAATGAAATATAGTTTATTTATCCCAGTTCCAATAAGCATGTATTTACATATGAGGTGTAAAAACCTCGCTATTAAGTAAATGAAATGGAAATACAAATGTGTAAGAGAATTGTCGATTGGGAAAACACCACTGCAGCCGGCCTTCGAAGAATACCATTTATGGAGTGACATATATGTGCAACTTTGGCCCGCTTTAGGTATTAACTTTGTTCCAATAAATAAGACCAAGGCACGTTGAGAGGTGCTAAACATTTTCGGACTACACTGTGTTTTAATAATCTATCAAAGATAATCGAAGCGCGTGTGCCACACACCGAGCTCGCCGATGAAGGTACCAGTGGAGATTTTTGTTGTTGCAAGATGACTATGATCATATTACAATAATACTTCTGACTCATTTTGAAATCATGTATTATTTGACTTATTTTAACGTATTTAGTAGAGATTCAGATTGCAAATTGAGAGCTGCGCGCGCATCCCGTTACGAAAGTGCTACATGATGAAGTCAGTCGCTTTTCATTTGCAATTTGACAGCTTTCAGATAGATTTTATTGTCTATTTTTTTTTAAGTAGACGATATAAACCAGAAGTTCCCAAACTTGTTTGTGCCGTAGACCCCTGCCGATTTTTTCTATTTTGTTTGGACCACTTGCTTTCCGAATTGATTTTTCGATTTGATTGCTAAAAAGCTGCCGAATTCTACTGGCCGGAAGTCGCTGTCGAGCTAAAAAAAAAAAAGATCGCCGCCGAATTTTCTACCGCTGTCGAGCTAAAAAGAAAATCCGATTTTCCCCAAATGACCTAAAAAAAAAGATCACCAACGATTTCGATATTTGTATTGCGTTTCAATATTCGGCTTCAATTTAGTTGAACCATCTTGTGGACCCCCATTTACATCTCATGGACCCCCAATATTTTCCAACTGTCGTAGACCCCTTGCAAGTTGTCGTGGACCCCTGGGGGTCTATATATGGTAGACCACTTTGGGATTCACTGATATAAATTAATATTAGACGGAATACCGGCGACAGAAGATTAACAAGAAATTACCGGCTTCATATTTTATGTTTTCAAAAGGATTTTTTAAATGGGAGTTTTGTGGTAATGGAATGGAGTTCCCTCTCATCTCCTCACCTCTATGTAGGTAACATTAAATCAATTCAATCTGATCTCGTATTGTTTATAAATTAAATGTTTTTATTGTTTAATTAACTAACTGATTAACCATTACGCTATCTCCCCGAAGATGTAGGTAGACAGAATGGACCGCCATACTGTTCTTACCTGACATACTTCTCTCGATTACTCAACAACATCGTGTCGTGCACGCACGTCGATTTCTCCGACTCCTCACCCGGCCGACATTATTAATATTTGATTGATTTGATCATGTCACGTTTTCCTCGGTCTTCCTCTGTGTCTTGATCCGTGTATCTCGTTATTATATACTTACTTTAGAATTCTTTCTTCTTTCATTCTTTCCATGTGTCCAAACCATCTTAATAACTCTTTCATTATTTTGTTCATAACACATTCATTCGCACTCCATTCACATATTATATTTTAATTTGACACTCTTTCACATTTATTCCCAAAGTGGTCGTAATAGACCCCCAAGGGTCTACGACAACTTGCAAGGGGTCTACGCCAATTGTAAAAGAAATTGGGGCTCCATGAAATGTAAATGGCGGTCCACGAGATGGTTCAACTAAATTGAAGTCGAATATCGAAATCGTTGGCGAACTTTGTTTTTTTAGCGTATTTGAAAAAAAAGGTCGACAACGAATTCCGGTTTTTTTGTTTCGGATTTATTTTTGGGCTGAAAAAAAATCCATTTTAGGAAATCAGGGGGTCTACACAAAATAGAAGAACTCGGCAAGGAGTCTAGGAGACAAAAAGGTTTGGGAACATTAATTTCATCACCATTAATTTCATCCTTCTTTTGCCAATACCAAGGATTAGTATTATAATGGAACACCACTGCCAATTAAAACTTTAATATTCAAAATAGGTAATTTATTTTATTTCTCTTCGAAAATATAATACATAACTCTTCCCTAACTTCAAGTAGGTAGGTATAACTTTTTGCTTTTCATTTGTGTATATAAAAGAAAAACATTATTTCAATACTTATTGTGAAATTTGTAATTCTAAAATGACAAATTAAATGTATACACGTCTTTGTGAAAGACGGGCAACGCAAAAGGCGAATCATGTTCCAATTCCACTTCGTTCATTCATTCCTTGAAGTACGAGTATTTGCAATTCATGTTATGCTGCATGTTGTATGTATAATGTATTATACATAGGGTCGTCTGTCTATACAGAGGTAGCGCAAGCGTATCTACGAGTATCTCCTTGGCGGGAAGCAGACATATCAGTCTTTAAGATGAACTTATTAATTATTCATGTTAGGTCACATACAGGTAGACCTTCGTATTTTTATTATTATTCATTTTTAAATTGAAGCAGTACCTAACATATATCGCCCCTTTGCAAGAATAACGTGACATTTCGAAAATCAAATCCGCTGTGTTCAACTTTATTTTCTACAAATACATGGCATTTTTAAAGTGAAAAACAAAGAATTTATGAGGGAAAGAGACAACACAACAGTGGTATATTGTGTTGTCACCTTGTCTCTTGCAGACGGGTATCTTGTTTCATTTTTAATTTTTTCGAGATAACACGTTATTCTTGCAAAGAGGCGATATATGTCTGTTTTCGTACTCAGTAAGGACTTGTAGTGAAGTAGTACAGGATTTACAAAGGATATAACTAGGGCTCGGAATTGACATAAAAAGCATATTTTTTCCTGGACTTCGCTTTGAAAAAGACGCCGCTTTTTTGGTGTTTTGATATCTGTATACCCCCTTTAGCCCTAGTTATTAGGGAATATAAAAGCATATTTCAGGGTTCTCGGGGTGAGAGCAATTGAATGGTATATTTTTTCCATATTTTTTTTTTTTTTATGTACACAACAGGTCGTTTGGACCCAATTACTGTATACAATTTTAATTTTTAAGCTATTATATTGATTCTCGTGTGTGATAGGTAGCCAATCTATCGCCATTTTATTGTCACGTGAATTCTACACCAGACCAAAGACAGTGTGACAATCATACTGCCATCGGCGGGAATCGAACCCAGGACCTGGAAATCAGAGCTCTTACCACTGTGCCACGAAGGTCGTCGATATTATATGTAGTCCCCATTTCGAACTTGTTACTATTGTGGCTAGCAAAACTGGACGTAGCATTCTGCAACTGAAAAACCAATCATTGACGTGACCAAGAGAAAGGAGGGACATTGCCAGGAAAAGCTGCACGCTGTAATGGGCCGACATCCCGTCTGGGAAGTAATTAAAAAAAATCCTAACAGCTGGAAGAACGTGTGGATGGCGCCACCAATGATTGGACAATCTACAAGTTTGAGAGTTCGTTCTCCTTTCTAAACAAAACTATTTTTAAAATCGTGTGTTATACTCCCCCCCCCCCCCGATAATATACAAAAATATGTAATTATTCGATACAAAAATTAGTTCCGTCACAAATAAGATATTGTTTTGTTTCTTGATTACAGTAAATATAAGGTTAGAGAATATATTAGCATATTTTGGCACATATACAATAAAATAATATTTTTAACCTTTTTAGCGAATATAAATCCGAGCCCTAGATAGAACACATCTAACGGACAGCTGAAATTGGCTCCGACTGGAATCGTTAATAGTGTTCGGAGTGATCTTTGCCTTCCCTTTGGAATGCGTGTTCAAAATATACCCTGGCGCTCTCTGGTGTAGAGCCTTAAACACTGTCAAACACAATTTGTATTTTACTCGCTCCTGGATTTTGAGCCTGTGAAGTTCCTTCAGGAGCGGGTTGAACGCGATCTCCTCGGAGATCGAAGTCTTTCCATTAGTAAAGGTACGTTCAGGGGACAAATACTCTCGACTTTGGAAAGTATCTTGTCTCCCTAATGTGGAACCATCTCTCATGCGTTCCTGGTATGTTGTATGTGTATAATATTTTAATGCTGTTTGTAATATCTTTTGATTAAATAAACTGATTTGATATGTTTTTTGTCCCGTTATCAATCAGGCAGCAGCATTGAATACACTTTGTATTCTGATTAATTGATTATTTGGCAATCCAGCGTACATTTCGTGTTCCAATAATCTAAACGTGACACTACAAAAGAATTAACGATGGGAGGATTTGAACTCATTTTGTGTCATTTCCAGAGGAGCGGATGTTATAATTGAATAACACTACACTTGGAGGCATTTCTCTTGCCCCCTTAACATTAGTAAAATAAATTAAAAATAAAAATCAGGAAGAAAAAAATAAGAATAAATAATTTTGCTATGTTCTTTATTGAATGAATTTGTCATTAAAAAATAATTGCACTTACATGATATAGCTATGATACAATATAGGAGTGTATACTAAATGGCCCGAGTATTGCGTGTGTTCAGAAGGGCAGGTAGAAGGCACTGCTGTCATGGAACTAGGTGTACTAAGGGTTCTACTTTATTTGGCACTAGACTTACTCTATTATCTTACAAGGACACCATTTACTCGTTCAACTGATTACACAATTTGACATCAAATAGTATCCACATTTAGGTTTCTTAACAATATACATACACAAAGAAAGTCCTACAAGTAACCTGGTTAAATAACCTAAATGCAGATGTTAAATAATGGTAGAGTTATTGTAAAAAAAAAACAGTCAGCAAAAATATAACTCTTTTTTACTCTTATAGTGCGGCTGGTTATATTTGCAGTCCGAAAAAAAAAGTTTCGAACTGTGGCAGACTACATTTGTAGCTCAGAATGTATCCTATAAACCTTTTTACTACCGTTACTTACTGGTAAATTGTACATAAGATTATGATGAACTGGGATCATCTCTCTGGGCTGCAAATGTAGTCAGCCCCAGTTCAAGACCAATCTTTATTTTTTTACTGCAAATTGCAGGGTTAAACGAACAATAAAGATTTGTTATTTAAAATTAGTTCAAATTGTTTTACTTATTTATTGAACCATGATGTATACGATATAAATATAATTGTATTGAAGAAAACAATAAACATTGAAATACGCTTAACATTTAATAATGCCCTAGCAAGGCAAAATGTGTCACTCCAATAAAATATAATAAAACTTCTAGAAAACTGGTGTTCTCATCAATATGAAATAGTTAGATTGTTCACATGTTTATTTTAATTTAATCATATTTTTTTTAAATATACAAAAAAAATGAAACATTATAAATCCATTGAATTAACTTTAAATACATGATATACAATGTGAAGACTTACAATTAAGTTTAAATATTATTTTGTTATGTAAATATATATAGCTATTTTAATATTTTATCAGTCAGGGAATACGTATAGGGTTTCTAATAGGAAAGCAGAAGGGATAATCATATTTTTGTTTGTAATAAGTATTCTAGTAAATGATATCAAAAATTGTAGAAACACATTGCGATAAAATTTATTTTTATTCAATAACTTTAATAAGTAAATTTTAAGACCGTGCTTTGGTCACATCGCTGGATTAGGAGTCGAGTTATCTGAAGCTCAACAACCAGCAAGACACAAAATTATAATACCATTTCTTGTGTAAATATAAATGCGTAATTTATCACATAAAAAAGGGAAGACATTTTAAAACTTTAAAAAATATATTTATAAGTCAACAAGAAAATTTATATAACTTTTTTATTAATTTTTGAGTGGTTAGTTCAACACTACGAATATGTGAGAAACTTAAATCAATACCACTACGTGTAAATATATATTTTTAGATATAATATGTTACTAATATAAAAGATAGCAACTTAAAAAAAATTACAAATGCCAAATTTAAATGTAATATCAAATTTTATGAATAACAAAACATTAGCACAATTTGTATTGCCTGAATTTCGAAGATCACAACTATATACCATTTTACATATAAGTGTAAAATATAAATTAAACTTTCATCATAACACGTAAGACACTTAAAATAATACTGGGAAGACATTACATAAAATATTATAATATTTAAATCTAATAAAATATTTCTTTAAATAAGAAACTATTTCTTTATTTTAGCTCCTAAATAAAATGTATATAATTAGCTATTAAAAATATTACAAGTTTAAAGACCCTTTAGGTATCTCTTATGTATGACGAATGTACAAATATATTTTGTTGTCCCGTAATAATAGGGAAGAAAATTAATTAAAAGGGCAGCCAGAAGCTCAGATGAAAAGTGGACAAGAAGACTACTGACTTGGAGACCGTGGACGGCAAAGAGAAGTGCAGGGCGACCACAACTACGGTGAAAGGATGATTTGAATAGACACGTCGGAATAACCTGGATGCAGTCTGCACAGGACAGAGTGACATGGAAGCGAATGGAGAAGGGCTTTGTTCAGGAGTGGACAGGAATTGGCTGAGGAAGAAGATGAAGAAGAATAGGGAAGATAGAAGATTTCAATGTGTCTTTTTTTACTAACAAAATTCAATTAAACATTATTTTTGTGGATGTTGCCAGTAAAAAAAAAACAATAATACTAGGTTCAAAAAGTTGGGAATCAGTTCCTACCATACAAAGAAATGTTGGGATGACATTTGATAAGTATAATTGATGCAAACATCAATTAAAAATGCCCACAAACGTTAAAAATATCTTGAGCACTACATTGGAAATATGCTTTATTTGAAACATTAAGTCTTTTAAAATATTTATTTATTATTTACATTTACTTACTTCAACATTAAAAAAATCTATAAACATGAAAATATATAACAATTGTATAACTATAATCTAAATGTACACAATGGAATTGTGGAAGACATTTATTTACACTTGGAAGAACTTTAATAGGAATATAATATCAGATATTATTTCAAAATACAAATCGCACCGGAAGCGTAAAACTAGGGAAATCCAAGCACTGGGAGATTGAGCTATTTCTTTTTTAAATACTGTTCTAAACTTAATGATCAATAATTAGTATTTGAAAAATAACCGTTTCTTTCTTATATTAATTAAGAACACTGATGCTATAATACTTGTATGAAGAAAACTACCGGTGATATTGGTAGAGATCTCTAGCAATATCATAAATAAAGGGTTCAGATTTTCTGTATATTTTCGTAATAAATTCAATTGAAGGCGATACTGGCATCAACATGTAGAAAGAATGAGCTCAAATCAGATACCATACATAGCTCTCCATGGAACGCCAAATAGACAATGCTGACCAGGAAGACCCCCGAAACGGTGGAGAGAAAGCTGGAGTTCAGCGTCTCAAGAGGACCCGCCTGAAATAACAGACTCCTGAGTCTATCAAAAGTGAAGATGAAGAAGATTCAATCTAATAATGAATCATTTCACAATAAATACTCATTTGGCACATAAAAAGTAATTTATCGAAAATCAGGTATAAATTACTAATACAATCAAACGATTTTGTTTGCGACACTTGTAGCGCAATGCCACGTATTAAGGTGTACAGAGTAAAAAAATATATGACTTTTTCAAACACACTATACATTTCATTCTCACTACTTCTATATTCGCCAGCACGAAAGAGACAAATTGTCAATGGGGTTGTTATTCGAGCCAAATTCGAATATTGCATCTGCAAGTCTTATATGCTTATCTGAGTAGATCGTTGAATGGTTTTGCATGTTTTATGAAAACTAAAATCTTATCACTCAACTGTAGTTAATTGAAGCGATTGCTAATGGATATTCAACTTAACACGGTAAGGGAAAGGATAATGCAGTAGTAAATAAAACCTTACTAATACTGGATAGGTCAAGGTAAAGGCCTCAAAAGGGAAAAGCGAGTAATCCCCTGGTTCTACGCTCACTTTGGTGACAATAAAAGTAAGACATCAACTAACAAAAGTGAGAATCTCACATTAACTTCAATAATAAAAATATACATTTTATTTTATTACAGACTATAAAAAAGTTATAGCTGCAATTTGTATCCAGATTACCTATACAAAAATTAAATTACATTTTTACAGTTCTCAAAATGGCAAGAAGAACTTTATTTGAAATTCTGTAAGTTATGGCACCGCAAATTACATTGTCCAACATTGTTTTCGAGTTGCAATATTGACTGGTAAAAATTTGACAGTCTAAAATCATCACATATGTAAAATTTCAATACTAAATATAAAAAGTAGCACACGCTTCTTTTGTGGCAAATTAATATATTATTTATTTCATCGTTATATTTGTTCCACACAAATGTTAATATTATTTAACAGTTAGTGGGATTAAAATATTTATTAAAAAAATAAAAATAAAACCGTCTTTGTATAAAATAGACTTGTTAATTTCGTAATTATATACTCTTGTTTTTTAATTCTTATATGTGCTTCTCTGTATAAATATATTTTTTAAATCTAGCCTTGGCAATATTGGAATACTATTAATTACATTTCTGTTACATGTATATATCATTTAATAAAACAGTTGCTTTTTATCATCACTTTATTACATTATATATATTAAAAAAAAATAGCTACCATCTACATTGCAGTAGGACCATATCATAATACATTATAAGTACACGAATAATACTAGCGTGTGAAAACATATCTTTAACAAGGCCAAGACAATAACTTTGCACTACATAGTAACATATAATTAAATTTACTTATTAAAGGAATAAATATTATTGTAATAGAAGGCACTAATTGTATTTAATAATGCTTTTCATTCACGGTGGGTTCATACACGGCAACAGGGAGTCTATATAAGAGAAATAGAAATTATATTTTGATTCATTTTTCTCAAAATTAACACACTAAATCCAAATTATTAGAATAAGAATATTTTTTTATAAGGAATAATTGTATCTCAATAGAGACGAAGATGTAAATTGTTTTCTGGGAACTAGTGGGAACAGAATGTGGTGGCCGAGGCGCTTACAGGACTTATGACCTGTCATTGGTTGGATTAAGCGATCGCTTTATGTTGACAACATTCCCCATTCCGCCCTTCTTACGACCACCACGTCTGACAAATTTTTGAAAGATGTATATATGCTACTATGTTGAGACACACTTCACATTTTTTAGGTCAATCTACACTAGTGCCATCTATTAAGAATATATATGTTTGTTTCTGTTTCCAAAAAAAAAACAATTTACATCTTAGATTAACCCGCATCTTAAAAATGATTATCTCTGTAAGCGCCTCGGCCACCACATTCTGTTCCCACTAGTTCCCAGAAAACAATTTACATCTTCGTCTCTATTGAGATACAATTAATACTTATAAAAAAATAATTTATCCGCATTGGGTAAAATCCAGTATTTGTCTACAAGAATTTGTATACATTCAAAATGTAGAATAAGAATAAATCAAGAAAGAGAATTAACATTCCATTGTCTTTTTAACCTCCTCCATAGAAGTAAATAATGTGGAATCATATCCGATTAACCTCTCCATGCGTACTGCCCCAACCGTGGGGCCATCGAATACATGGTCAGATAACCATTGAATTATGCCCAATATTTCCATTACCAGCGACATCTATTGGTACACAAAATTAAATAATTTATCGGCTGGTTACATGTTCTACAAACTGAAAAATTATGTTTCGTGTATGTCATTATTACGTACTACTTGAGAGGTTAAAAAGAAATGAAAATTTCATTATACTCGGTTAAAAATGTGGTAGATCTTGTAGTGTGAGATTCAAATATCAGCATCAAGTTTCTTTATTGATTTGTCAGTATGGTTACAGATCAGGAGAGCTCTTGGTACAGTCCTTGCTCATCCTGGCCGTCGCTGACCCCGCGCATGTTCAGCTGCCGCACCACTCTTTCGAGGAACAGGGCCGCCTCTCCGGCCGTAGAGTACTGCGCTCTCTCTGTGCGGTGCTCCACACCGCTCCATGCCACCACGTCCTCGCGTCCCGTGGTCACCGAGCGGCCGATAGTAAAGATCAGACGACGCTCCCATGCGATGGAGAGAAGGTTCAACACCTGAGATAATTTGTGCCTGTTAGTCGGTGGCTGGGAAACTTTGAATGTAATAAACCGGTTGGAGGTGTTTTGAGATGTGGATATAGAGCAGAATTCTTCATATACCGTAGACCAATAACTCTCTGTAGTACAGATGTACTACAGAGAGCTGGAGCCAATAGAAAGCCGTTTTCCAGTGTGAAGGTTAAAAAAATATAATTTCGGTAAGATAAAGAGACAGAGTGGGGAGTTGGTAGAAGGCAGTTGTTTTGGCTGCGAAATGTTAATGATTGGACAGGAATAAGGAGAGTTGAGAAACTGTTCCAACGAGCGCAGAACAGAGATGCTTTTGCTGCAGTGATCACCAATGTTGGAGGGATCTGACACGGCACTAGAAGTCCGAGGGTGAGGAAAAAAACATAATGACATGCCTTATGACTGACTTCAATTGAAATAAAGTGATTCTTGGACTGGTGAATGTCGAGTTGCTGAAGTTATCGGACTACAGAAGACTTGTTCTTAATTTTTTCAATGTCAACAACAGTTTCTATGATAATTCAATTTAATTCAGCTTATACTTAAAGGAAGACAAGGTGTGGGCTGATATTACAATTGGTTTGAGAAGTGTGGAGGAATTATTTTACACTTATAAATAGTGATCCTCAATATACTGGAAAACTATCTACTCAGGATGAAGAAGTGTGCAATTAAACTTCATGAAACATTGCTACTGTAATGAAATTGAAAAGGTAAAAATATATCTTCTCCGCCATCCTAGCAGTAATAAGTAGTTACATATAATAAGTAAAAAATATCCAGAATATTTCTTTTCCTGAGGACTATAATGTTTGAAGTGAGCTTTTGACCAGAGGTTGATGTACATTAATGCTATCATTGACACAGAATAGTATGAAGTATCCATTAAGATAGATAATTGCCCTAAACAGAATCAAAACATACACAACCACCATAATTCATTACAGCAAAAATTCACTTAAGACATTATGGCTCACAGGTAGATTAATTCCATGTAGAAAAATTGAAGCCTCAAATAAAAAAATATGTAAAAAAGAAAAGAACCCTGAATCACCAGCTAAGAGATTTATTACCTAAACCATTAAATTTATGAAACATTTAAATCAGAAGTTCCCAAACTTTTTTGTCCCGTAGACCCCTTGCCGATCTTTTCTATTTTGTGTAGACCCCCTGCTTTCCTAACATAGGTTTTTTTCAGGCCAAAAAAATCCGAAACCAAAAAGCCGTAATTCGTTTGCGACTGTTTTTTTTTAACTCATTTGGGGAATGTTCGATCTTTGTCGAAAAAAGGTCGCCAAAGATTTTGATCGTCCGATTTTCCCAAATGAGCTAAAAAAAAAAGGTCGCCAATGATTTCGAATTTCGTTTTGCGTTTCAATATTCGACTTCAATTTAGTTGAACCATCTCGTGGACCCATTTACATCTTATGAACCCCCAATTTTTTTTACCATTGTCGTAGACCCTTTGCAAGTTGTCGTGGACCCCTGGGGGTCTATATAGACCACTTTGGGAATCACTGATTTAAATGTTTGTACACACAATACTTTATGTATAAAATAAAACAAAAAAAGGTATTTGATATAGAATGAACACAAGCCAAAAAGCTGGAGCGTGCAAAGATAGAGACGGTACTACTCACCCTCCGGCCCTGCTGGTTGTCGGGAAGGTAGCAGTGTCGGGGGAAGCCCACGGCATAGTAGGGCCGCCCGGGGGAGGGGTGCTCCGGGCCCTGCACGCCCGACACCACGCTGCGGACACACACACACTACACACAAGGAGAACACAACACAAGGCATGCCATCAACCCTACAACTCCCGCCGAAACACATGCTCCAAGTAACATTTATTCAATTATTAATGCCATTTCAAACAGAGGTCACCGTGTCATTTAATTATTTAACATGTCATTTAAAGTGTTTTTTTTTATGCAACAGATTATTTGAACCCAATTACTGTTTACAATTTCTTAACTATTGATTCTCATGACATGTGATAGGTAGCTAATCTATCGCCATTTTTATTGTCACTTGAATTATATCAGACCAAAAACAGTGTGATTTTCATCACATGGAGCCAAACGAACCCTGAAAAAATATCAGTAGAAGCCTCTTGTACAGAATACAATAGTTACATTAAAACTCACATTTTCAAAGACTAGTTATTACGGTTGACATGTTTCGCCTTATAAGACATATTATAATATATATACAACAAGCAATACATGGCATTGGTAGCTCAGAAATGAAATGTGTCATAGTTGTTTTAAATATATAAGTGTGGGTGTACACAATAGCAGGCAGGATGTAAAGCCAACTCTGGATGGCAACACTAGGGAGGAGTACTTACTTGTATGTGATCTGTATGGTGTGGGTGGAGGCCACCTGGCCCGGCAAAGGGTGCGCCTGCAGGCCCCAGCCCATGGTGCCGGGGGGCTGGTTGCCCCGCATCTCTCCGTACACCTTGGAGCACACCGGACACTGGATGTAGAGAGCCCCCTGTCAAATAAATAACAGTGTTTTTTAGAAACGCAATCTTTAACACAATACTCTCTTATATTTATTACATTCATGACACAGATTATGAGTTGTAAGACAATTGGAAATGAAGGAAGGACTGGTACGGTCATGTCCAAAGAATGGACACCACCAAACTCCCCTATATTGCTCTACATAATCAGCCGCACGAGACTCGTCCTCGTGGAAGACCTCCTAAAAGATGGTAGGACAGCTGGGAATCTACCTCATAGGAGAAGTAACCCTCTGAAGAACAGACCACATAGATCTATAGCAAGGAAGAAGAAAATTAAGTTATAAATGAAATAATATTTGAAAATTAAAAATAATAACACCAAAATAGTTATTGAAAAATTGTATGATAGTTCTTGTGATCTTGGGTATGTCAGTTTCTCTTCAACTGATGCACACACACAACTGCCCTGAAGCAGTCTGTAACAATCTTTGAAATGTCAGTCCTTATGGACACTTCGAAACGCATATATACCTAAGATCCCAGAGAATGTATTAGGAATGTCCATGTCCGATGGTTTCTTCTGTGACATTTCATAGTATGTCGCAATCTTCATAGATAGGACATACCCAAGATAAATTTATTTTATAATAATAGCGATTCCCACGTGCAAATATTAAATTTTTCATCTGATGACATCACCATTGGTATTGTGATTAGGTACTAAATTTGGCACTGTAAAAATGCTCTCTGTTAAAACCTAGTGATATACATCATAATATAAATAGGTAAATCCCATATAGTTGTCATCAAAGAAAGAATATGACAATTGAAGTTTGAATATAAGAGATGATTAATAGATAAATATGTAAATTAATTGCTCCATTTGGTATTTAAAATGTAGAATTTGGTTTATTTCTGTGAATATTTTACAGTTGTTGGAATTAGTATTTAGTAAGTGGCCTGCTGCTGACACAGGCAACATGGATCAGAATGTTTTAACTCTCGATCACAACTCTGAAGGCTCTCAATGTCCTTTAGATAAAAAATATATAAAATTATGAATATTTTGAATTGTATTCCATAAAGATTTCCATAAATAGCAAAAAAAATATTACAGTAGAAATACCAATTGTTTAAAAAGTAAACAACACCACATTGTTGTGTCCACATTCTTGGCTGAGCAGTCTGTCTCTTAAAAGAGTGCGGTTCTCCTGCACCCCCTCCTCCCTAATTAGATTTATTGTCTCACCCTATTAGTCCTCTGCTGCTTGGTGAGCATGCGGTTGAGGCAGGCGAGGTGCATCATGTGCGAGCAGAGAGACAGGGCTACCACGAGCCGAGGTTTGCCTCCCGAAGGCGGGGGTGGGGGTCCGGGCGGGGCCAGTGGAGCCAAGCACGGAGGGCACACCGCACCCCACTGCACTGTCTCCACCACGCGGACAAATCCTGATATCACACTGGACGCTGCGTCTACACCTGGAAACAATTCAAAGGTGTTATTAATAACGTTACATCAGCTTTTCTCAACCGGTAATTAAGTTTAAACTCAAATTACTTCAATATTTGAACATTGGCAATTAATTAACACATGCGATCTAAAAATATTATAAATTTATCTTTTTTTCTATTAGATCGGGGGATCTGTTGTCTCTTGATGTTCAATGCGTATGACTAGTTATCACCATGTTTTGGGTGGCCTGTCAAGTGGATGTTGACCTACGGTTATCCCATTTGCAGCAGTGTATGCAATTATGCAAGGGTCCATATATTTTATGTGGTTTCGCCAGAATCAACTCATCATGCTCTATCTCACAATGTCTTTAACCACCCTACCTATTTGAACGTACGTGATATGTTCACTTTGACTGTACCATTCTACGATATCCCGTATCACGTACGGGCTTGAGAAAAAGTAATGTACCTAAAGTGTACAAAGTTTTAGGGATACGCGCGTGTGCCATCAAAACTTGAGCACATGATAGTTTTACAAAGGGCAGGCGAAGTGTGCGGCCGAGTATTTGACGTTTCGTAATTTAAAAAAATAAAATTAGTATATAATTAAATTTCATTAATAAAAAACCTGCTTGTTTTTTGCACGTTTCTCGGAAAATAACCCAAAGGTAGGGCGGTTAAATGAATAATCAATAAGCAAAGTTAAAAAAAAAAGCTATCATTCCTAAATAAGAGCTGTTAAAACGGCAACAACTTTGACACAATACAACAAATGAGATGTTTGTTTTTCTTACCCACAATACTGCCATTGGAGGAGGGAGTCTTGGGTCTGGACATCTGCCCCGGCAGAGGATCGCTGTCGAAGACATCATCGCTACCCATGCTGCAGTCCAGAAGGTCACTCACAGATTGCTGGGAACATAAATATATTAAATAATAAAACACTTTGTATTTAAGCTCGGAATGGTTAATATAATTGATGCCAACTAGTTTTGCTCGGACCCAAGCTTCATCAGGGAAGTATAAAAACTATATTGTTTTATTTACGTATGCCACCGAGGCTTTTATAATATATAATAGAAAATTGTCCAATATACTCATATATTTTAAAGCATGTACAGTTTTTTTTTATGAATTTACTATTTATATTAAAAAAATATTGGGTTTTGTAATTTTTTAAATGATTTAAATAATTTAAAAAAAACTAGTGGATCTTGAAATTTTACCTCCATATTATAATTTTTCATAATTAAGGAAAACAAATAACAAAACAATATATATATATATAAGTATATATCTATATATAAAAGTAAACACTGTATTTCAAAGGTTCATTAAAGTAATCTGAATTATCATGAGAAGCATTTTGTATACCTGATTGAGACTATCCTTGCTCTCGTGACTGAGGTAGGTGGAGATGGTGTCCACGCTGGGCCTTCTGCCAGAGCGGGTGCTAGAGGAGTCAGCATCCAGGGCTCCGCCTTCGCACAGGCCTCGGCGGGACCCTGCCTCTAGGAGCAGGCCTCCACCGCGACCGTTCAAGGGGGCACTCAGCACCGGTGACTTGTGACCTGACAAGAAACAGTAATAAATATTGTTTGACTCCTAGCAAATCTATTTTTGAAGAATAATCATGTCCATTTATTAATTGTTTCTTGAACAATTATGTAAAACTCCATATTGAATAATTAATACTAATTAATATGTCTGTTACGTAGAAATTTTATTAGAATTTAGGTGAATGACATGTTTCACCCGTCTTAAAGCATTATCAAATGTCAAATGTGATAGTGATGTGTGACATTTGATAATGCCTTAGACAGACGAAACAAGTCATTCTCATAAATTCTAAAAAAACTTATAGAAAACAGATGATTTCATTCGTTTTTAATATCCATTTTTGGAATTCACTGATGAGAGACAGCAACAATTTGTGAAACATATTATAATTAATTCTTCAAAACCAATATCTGACCTATATGATTCTCCAATGGTTACAAGTGTAATCAGGAGCTTGGAAGATGACCCTCCCCCCCTATTTTACTTTTGAATGTGCCCAGATGAAGAAACAGCCAGTATCGAAACTGAAGAGGAATGTGGTTGACACAAGGCATAAACCAGAATACATTAAATAAAATCTAACATTTTTAATGGTCATTGTTTATGATCTTTATACAACACGAAGATGAGACAATGCCAGCTGGAAAAACATTTTATTTTGAAATGATTTACTGATTAGAACAAATAAGTTTGATAAAGTGGACTAAAGGACCTACCAAAGATATTAAGATTATGCAGTATTTGTCGGGCCAGGTTAGGTTTGGTCTTGTCTCTGAGGGGAGGGGCTGTCTTGGTCTCTGGAGGCCGCGGAGGCGGTTTGGCAGGTGACCGAGCCGGGGCGCTGGCGGGAGCCGACTTCACAGAAGCCAGCGAGGCCGTAGATTTGGTGGAGGAGCCCGTGTGTTGGTGTGGGATGGGGCGGCGGGCAGGGATGGGAAAAGCTGCTGGAAATTGAAAGATTACCAGTTAATGAAAAATGTCAGAACAAAATATTTTCTTCTAGAATACAGAATGAGATGAAATAATAGTTAATGCGTACTGCAGGTTGTGCATGAGATAATGGTCACTTGTGCTTGTGGCTACATTTGGGGTCCAAAAAAATCTAATGTTTTTTCTAATAACTGCTCCAATTTTTGTTTTTATTTCGACAGCAAACTTGGAGAAACCGGTCGCTGTCAAAATAAAAAGAAAAGTTATTCAATTACATATTAATTAAAATGAACTTCCATAAAGAGATTTCAGTATAATCATTGGATTATTCAAAAAAATCCCTTGAACTGGGGCTAGCTAAAATTAGAATATAGTGTGATACTGTATGTTTCTTGTAAGTTGCAGGTGATGATAAAAAATTAAATAGTTTCACCTTGTTCCCTGGCTCTGGTCAAGGGGTAAGGTGGTTGCTGCAGGCGTCGCAGGGCCCCCACGTCCTCGGCGGCTCCGCCCCCCTCCAGGGCGCACTGCATCCCCAGGGGCAGAGGCTCCCAGCCCCCGCCCGCCAGCCGCTCCCAGCGGATGCCGCGCCCCGCTGGGCTGTTGACTGGGTACAGAGACCGCCGCACCGCACACTCCAGTGAAGTGCCCTCTGAAGAGAAACATCACTTATGTTTGCAAAACAAAGTCATTTGAAAAGATATTCTAGTGAGATGAGAAAATAATCTATGCAATGCATATGATGTTATAATCTACTGCAACAAAGTTAATAGTAATAAAATCTGTTATGGAGAATTCAAGAATAAATGACAACCTCTGTGGCAGAGTGACAACAGCTATGAATGTCACACCGAATGAGAATCAATGTAAAAGCTACATAATCTAAATAAATAAAAATTATTATAAACATTATAAGATTGAAACAAGTTACATTATGTACGGAAGTGAAGCTTGGAGCTGGCAAATAAAGGATGAAGGTAGGATAAATGCCATAAAATGAGATCACCGAGAAGAATGCGGAATGCGGGAAAATGATATACGATAGAACACCGAACGACGAAATAAAGAATAAATGTAAGGCAGATGATTACATCATAAGTAGAATTAAAAAAGGATCCCTGAGATGGTTTGGACATATGTAACGAATGGAAGGACATATGGAAGAATGGTTAAAATGTTGTATACAAGCAGAGTGAGTGGAAAGAGAAGCCGTGGAATACCAAGAAAAGCATGGCATGACCAAATTAATCAATTACTGAAAGGCGACGGAAAAATCGACAAGCGTGCATATTATGATGTATGATGACAGAACGGTATGGCAGTTCATTCACTCAGCCTATCCCTCCGGAGAAACAGCCTGATGGTTGGTTACTTAGTTTTATAAGTATATTTAACGGTAACTATAAAAATACAGTTTTTATAAAATGTTATTAGGAATCATTACTCCTGGACTATATGTAATTAACAAATATATTCTTCACCGTGGTTATCAGCACATTGAGTGAGCGTCCGCAAGTTGACACAGTAGCCCTTGAGGGAGGGGTCTGCGTCGCTGAGTAGCACGCGAGTGAGCTGCTTTGCGTGCGCCCGCTCCAGGTGCTGCGCCACGGCCGGCCCGTGGGGTAGCCAGCGCCCGCTGCCCGCCTCCTGCCACTCCCACACCACCACGCAGTGGTGAGACCCCATCCTTACCTGGTGCAATCAATACCCACCTCATTAGACAACACAAACTAACAAGCATGTTCTTCTACACTTCTCCCCTCGGGCGACTCTCCGACTATTTTCAGAAATGGCTACTAGCATAATGGACAAATTAAGGTCATTGAATGTATGAAAGACTAAAACTTCTAATGCCCAAAGACATTTCTACTGTCACGGGCCCAAACTATAAAATATATTTAATTAACAAAACTATAAATGACCCATAAAAAAATTACAATACACAAATACAAAAAACATGTTACTTCAGTGACATTTAAAAAGGTTGGCATGAATGCAGTATACTTTTTAAAAATAAGTTTTCAAATATTGTTAATATATCTTAAAAGACAATTAACTTTGAATTATTACATAATAAGATATGTTTTGTTTCCTAAATTTGAATTTTATCAGGTTACCACTTGGTAAATGATCTATAAAATAAATGTAAAACTAACCATCACACCGTATACTCAGAGGGGTACACATAGAGGATGGACTGCTATATTGCTCTGTCTTGACAAACCTCTCGAGCTTCCTCTACATTCAAACATTATAACATACACGCTCGTAGATTTTTCCAACTTTGAATGTAGCCGTCTACTAATAGGTTATTAATATGGTCATCCTATATTTTCCTCGGTCGTCCTTGGATTCTCATTCCACTCACACTGCATCTATACAACATTTTAACCATTCTTCTCTCATCTATTTGTTCCATAATATGTTCAAACCGTCTCAGGGATCCTTAATAATTTTACTTATGAAGCAATCGTCTGCCTTACATTTCTTCCTGAATTCGTCATTCAGTATTGTATTATAAATTGTTTTTCTACACATTTTTCTAAGTGATTTAATTTCTACGGCATTTATCCTACTATCATCCTTCTTCTACCAACTCCAATTTTACTTCCATACATAAGGGTCCGCACTAGAACTTGTGCAATTGCAACATTGTGCACTGCCATCTTTGCGTCAGTCGATATATTTCAATTCGCAGTAATGATTTTGAGTGCACCATTTTTTTGTTTCTAGCACTAACCTTTCATTCGATGTCTTTCACCTTCTTTTAATTTCTTGTAAACATGCTTCCCAGATAAATAAATTCGGTAACTTTCTCCAATTTCTTCCAGAAACAAATTTAATAATAATAATTTATATCCTTGAGTGAGACACCAGCAAGGATAACAAATAAAGAAAAAATAAAAATAATACAAGGGAAATAAAATTCCTCAGTTTATTTAATATTGCCACACGTTGATGGATATGAGTGTATGTTTCTTTAAATGTACTGTATTTTATGTATTTATTTTCTGTTCACATACTTAACATTCAATGATTTTGAATTATGTTATATTCTTCCTATAGTAACAATAATCTCTCTATAAGGATGAAATGAACGAGGGTTATTTAGTTTTGGTAGTATTTATTCTATTTGTTTTTTCTCCATACCGATATTGCTACATATAGTAAATGTGTATTTGTTTATAAATTTACATATTGCATACTTTATTTATTAACGTTATTTCATCAAATATTGTTGATTCTCTATAAAACAATATAATAATGACACTGCCCTGTCCCTTGGATATGGTTATAAAAAGAGATGACTGTATACAGTGTATGGAAATTATAAATAGATTTAAATCATTGAATGTTAAATATGTGGACAGAAAATTTATAATTAGAAATGAGGTTGCAATTATTCATACAAACGGTGGTCTTAGGGACAGAACATTTGTCTCCTAATCCAGGGGACATAGGTTCAAGTCTGGACATGATATAATGAGCAATTTTACTGCTTTTATTGGAGATTGTACAATAAAGCTTAATAAAATTAATATGTAAAAATAATAATAATGGTGATATTTCACTAATAATAATAATAAAAATTAACACATATATTAGGAATGGTGACATGACTGATACAGAACAAATATCAATAAACATTTTGATATATTTTAAGAGTACAACACTTAAAAGTAAGAAAAATAGCAACTTTTATTTGGAATTGTATTATCCAAAGAGTTAGAAAGTATGCTAAATGCCAATATTGTATGTTGCTGATTGAGTAAGATGTACGCCAATTAAATATTTCACAAACAAAATCGAGATGTACCAGTGATTGGATCCGATTGGTATCATCTGGCGGTCGTGAACCTGCCACTGGTGTTTGCGTGGGAAACAACAGAATCACAGCTTCCCATAACGTATTATCTCAATTCTTCCCGATCAAAATCATCGAAACTTTTTAAAACTATAGGAGAACCCCCTGAAAATACAAATATGTTTCCGAAATAACAAAAAACCACTACATTCCAACGAAAATAATTTTATATTAACTATGTCAACAACGGGCAGCACCAAGCCAAAACCATTTTTAAATCACACTGAAGTTAGCTAAAGACAAAACTTTTTGTCAGAAAATTTTTAGTGTTACCTGTAAAAAATATATACAGCGAAAGTAAATACTATCGCAATGTTTTATTAGATGGCAACTTTATTTACAAGTTCCTCGATTTTGTAGAAGCCGTAAATGCTTCTGTTCTTCTATGATTTTGGATTTATCGATCGCCGGTGCAGTTATTCCGGGGTGGCTCAAAGTTATTTGGACTATTATCTAAATTTGTTAACATTTACTCAAAGTACGCTGCGAAAATGAACACCAGGAATTCATGTACGTATTTAATTTTATAATTGATCATTCCTATCCGGTTATCGTATCGTAAAGAACGAGAAACACATTTTTTCAAATGACACCATGACGCTTCTAATGACGCTTTACATTTTCCAAAGAAAAAAGGCGATTTTGTAGATGTATCGTTAATTTCTTATCGTCTGGTTTTCTAATGGTCATTTTATTTTATTCTTAGCTTATTAAATATGTCATGTGGAAGTACGGAAGTCGTTTGCAACATTTTATACGTATCCAAGGTTTTTTCACAGTTCAATGACTCAGTATATATAATAGGTATACCGCTTTCATTTCGCATTTATTGTATCTAACTCCATTTAAGACTCACAATTCCGAAAAAGTAGAGGAAAATGTGTTTGATAACGGAGAAGATTATTGCATAGTTAAAAAATTATATTCTCCTCATGCACCTGGTGCTTCCCGGAGTTTGGGATTTACCTGTAAAAATGGAGAACAGTTTAATTATTAAGTAGCATCATATGAACTTAGATAAGTTTCACTCACTGTGAAAGACCATATGTAATGCATAAACAATTCTTTAAATTTGTTTAAACCCATTCTATATAAATAAATTCACTGGGTTACTTTCCTTTGTTTTAATTTTTTTTTATAGACTTAAATTTACGAGCCTCTATAGCCATTTGTATTCTTCTTTTTCTTCGGCCTTTTTCCCTCCACTGATTGATATCTACACTTGTCTCGTCTTACCCCTTCTGCATCCAGGTCGTTTCAGCTATTCTGGCAATGTCATCAGCCCATCCTTTAGGAGGCCTCCCGACACTCCTTTTCTTTGTCCAAGGCCTCCATTAAAGTATTCTGGGTGTCCATCTGGTACTGCCCTGTCCGGCGATATGTCCAGCCCACTGCCAGTTCAATTTAGCTGTACGATCCATGATGTCAGCAACTTTGGTTTAATTATTCATTACGTATTTTATCTCAAAGACTCGCGCCGAGTTTTTGCCTTTTCAAAGATTATTGTGTGCATTTCAATTTGTGGTAAATTTTGGCTGTGAAGGTAGTTGTCTCTTGGCTGTATATCAGTGTTGGCAAACAAAGTGGAACCTGCTTAGTTTGTGTTGGCTCAAGTTTTAAAATGATTGACTTGCAGACAACCGCAACCAGTACCAGTCTTCCCGGTACAACAATACGGGCACCTTCATCCCCGCTAGCCAGGTAAGATCTTTTAACAGTGAAGCACATAACAGTACTCTCAAATTATAACAGACACGTGAGAAGTAAAATAAATTCTGGCCAATATTATTATATGAGATCACTTGATCTCACAATGCCAACTTAAAATCATCATTATCATATATGTTACCTTATTTTAACAAAATAAAAAGTTGTTTAGAAATTCATATTTGTTATACTTTTCTCTTGGCTGTGCCTATTTTGGTTCTTCAAATGTATGCAAGTACCTATTTACCGATTTGTAAATATCCAAATTAAAAACAGTACTAATACCCTTATAACTCATTTACCTTGGTACTCTGAAGCCCAATTATTTAACTGTTTAACCCTTGAAGTGCAGTTCTTCGCCTTCTTTCACAGATCTAAAGATATAAGTTGTATGGAAGGTCCACGGGGATGAGCAGCATGGAGGGGGTTAAGACTGAATGCTTATTATTTATTTTATTATTTGATTCATCTCCCATTTTTACCTCCCTTACAGCCTCCCGGGCCCGGCACTCTCCGGACTTCTATCGCCCGTCCCTCCTTCCCTCCTTTTCGGTGTTTTCCTTCCGGTTTAGGTGTCACATAGTTTTCTTAATCTCACAAGACATTTGTGGTTTCAGGTAATTAACTGAAAAGAGTAATTTATCCACCAGTGAAGTATATCTTTTTCTGCTCTGAAAACATGGTCCCACAGGGATAGCATCAGTTTTAGTTTGAAGATCGTTAATTAATTTAATTAATTTGTTATTGTAAAGGAATATAATTTTTATCGTACATACATTTTATTTGCCGAGTATGTGAGTACCACCAAGTGCTAACCTGGGGGAAAACTTTTTACTCCCGAGATTTAGACCTGTTTTGGATTAGTCTCACGGTGGAAACATTTAAGATTTATTGTAGTGGATTCATTTCAGTTCATTAGTTGCGTATGTGGCCCGGCCGGAAGGAGTCACGCTATCTGATGATTGTACACATGGTTACACGCGTAATGATGTGTGCCTTTCCATTCCCCGTTTCTCATTTAGTCGCCCTGTTGTGCATATATGCGTTTGTATGTGTCGCAAGCATCCGTCGTGGCTGCAGAGTCGTCGTCCACCCGGGCTAGTCAGCGGTTGCGCACAAAAATGTCCAATATGCTAAATATTTGTCTATTGTCACTCCAGCACAATAATTATATCTAGGTTTTTATTGACGCCCAACTTACTGGATGTTTAGCTGATTGTTGCTTTATATGATATTCAACTTGAGTTGATATTTTAAACACGATTAACAATTTAATATGGAGAAATAGAGGAATGAATTTAGTTGCGACATGTTTGTGCGCCATGGTTGGTCAAGTCTCGTGGATACACGTTAGATCGGATGTTTCGATGCAATAGATGAGCGTATACTCAGACAGTTGGAGTCGCAAGCTTCTAGAGGGACGACCGAGCCGCGCTGTGGCGGGAGGCCACATTCCGCACCTCTAGTCTCTGTGCGCAGATAATTATCCGCGTGACGGAGTGTGGCCCTTATGCGTTTATCGAAAAATGTTCCCCGGGTTATTGAGTTACTATCAAATCTCGCATCAAATAATATACATCGCGAATTGAAGGCAGTATACTCTCAAGAATTTTAATTGATGGACTTTCGCTCACTTGAAAAACCCAGAGGGATATTTTTCTTTAAATATACTTTAGTAGCGCATTGCCGGTCGCCTCGCTAGGATCTTGCGTCTCGGCTTCTCCCCATCATCTCGGAGGGACCACACGGAGATGGAGGAGCCCGCCCCGCACAGCTCCCGGTATGTTGGTGAATTATTTATCTGTGTAAGCTGTAGTTGAAGCATCACGGATATTACTAACGGCTGCTTTAATTACGGACCTATTATTATTATTAACATATGTTGTTTATTGTCTTTACTTGCAATTCCAGAATATTCTTAAACATTCCTTTATATCTCATTACCCATTTATGAACAGACAGTATTTCTAACCATTTGATTTAGCTTTTGTCACATTCATGTTTCATGTTTCATTGGTATCTGTTGTATTTAATAGATACTGTATTACTGTTTGATAATCTGCGACTCCCATATAATGTAGAAAGTAAATGTTATATTCGATATTAAATAAATAAAATGTTTTTATGCAATGGAGGTCGAAATGTTTCGATGGAATTGATCTTTCGAACACCCCCTGCTAATATATTGACATCTGCATTTTTACTGGGATAATTGTATTCTGTGCTACCCAAATAGATGTTTCAAATTGGATTTATGTGGTGTTCTAGGGGACACAATACTTGGCTGTTGATCCAGAGGATACGCTTGCATCCTGGCCACTACCCTGGCCTGGTTCTTCTTTATTATGTTATTCAATCTTTGTACAGTTTTAACTATGTTTATTACATTTATCTAATTAGATATATGTGGTAATACTATTTTGGTCATTTAACAAAACAATATTTTGAATGTAAGAGGACATTTTCTATGTTTAATATATCTGTTAATACTTTCAATCGAGTAGGTGAGTATTCTGTTGACTGTGAATTACAGTACATTTTCTAGGTATATTCTGTTTTTAAGGTTATCTAAAACCTGTGTTCTCTCGTAAAGTTCATACATTTAACCCAAAGGAAATAGTTGGCTACTCTAAACTTGGTACTGATAACTTCTCTCCATTCTACTACTACCTGGTGATTACCCATTGCCTATCGCTTTTATTCCTAATGTAATTACCCGGTAAAAATGCGATCATGCCGAGGAACATCAACAGAAGTGGTTCAGAACTTTTTTTGGTTATAAATGAGGCTCTGATTGTTACGACAGCAACCCCAGCAGGGTTCGCAGCCATACTCCCAGCAGTCGGGGCAGCAGTGGAAGCAGGAAGCTCCCTCCACCCCATCCAAGCCTTTCAACAACTCTCAGCAGCCCCAACAACAGAACCAGCAGCAGCAACAGCCGCAGGCCCAGCCACCGGTCCAAGAGCCAATCGAGGAGCCAGAGCTCGAGCCCGCGATTGACCTGGACACCAGTGATGCGGGGGAGGGAGACGGCAGCCCCAAGAAGAAGTGGATGAAGAAAGGTTAGTTATTAGTCGAGTGGTACAACAGGTGAGCACTTTATTTTTAAGATATTACAACCAACAGAACTGTAGGCAGAGTTAGTTATGAATGTAGGGGGCCGGTCTCGGGACAAAGTAATAATAATAGAATTCTTCCATTCTTATACTTCCACATGTGTGTGATGAAAATATGTCACGAAAATCACTTTCAAATATACATTCCAACAGTTTACCAATTCTTGTACAATGTGTTACTCCAATCTTTGAACTTCTACTTTGATGTTCAGTTGAAATAATTTACATGTATTCGCCATTGCCATGATATAGGTGGAAGTCCATATTGCGGTGCATTGCCTTTACGAGAGTGGCAAGAGCTATGATTGCCACACCGAAGGTCCTGGGTTAAATTCCCGGTGATGGCGGTGTGATTGTCACTGTCGTTTGTCTGGTGTAGAATTCACATGATAATAAAATGCTGATAGAATTCACATGACAAAAAATCCATATAAATAGCTAAAAAAACAAATTACGTAGAGTAATTTGGTTGAAACAATCTGTAGTATACAAATTTAGGGCCAGAATAGCTAAAACCATTAGACTGATGTCTGTGTGCTGACCGCCCGTATATTGGCGTGGCAGGGTTCAAGGTGTCGATGCGCGAGCGCAGGCGGCGCCAGAACAAGCAGCTGCGGCGGCTGCTCAACCCCAAGAACGCTCTCATGGTCCTCAATGAGCTCACACCCGACTCGCGCCACGAGTGCACCGTCCTGCCCGAGGCGGAGCCCTTCAACGGAGCGCTGCCCAAGCAGTACGTGGCCATGCTCAACGTCGCTGGCATCGAATACCGCGGCTGCGGTGAGTCTAATAGTTTTTCTTTTCCTTGTTTCATAAATCCAAATTGGACCAAACTTTCTTAAGATTGCTTAAATTAAATAAATGTTATAAGGATAAGAGGAAAGTTCAGATCATTTGCTTTTAATTTGTAAAAGGATGCCGAGTGGTCCTTATATTTATTGCAGTTTGAGTAATGATGTGTAACTCCATATTCAATGTTGAGAAATATACATGTTTTAGAAGTGTATTTTATGGGAGTGACATTTGATTCTGCAAGCAATCATGTCACCCGCAAAAAAATATAATAAAATTCCTAGAATATGTTTTCTTCAATATTTATGACCATTGTTGATTGAAATTAGTAACGCAGTGTGATGATGGATAATTGAACAAATATCCGACTGCCTGGCTTATGTGTGTCCATTCAGGTATGCGAAAGTCTCGATTACATTAATCTCTATAAGCTGAGTTCAGAAAATACTTGTTTTACAAAAGTGTTTTTTTCTTCCCTAACGTTATGAAATGAAAAGGGTTTAATTATATAACTTATGACCACCAAATGATGACAAATCACTGCGCAAATCTGAATGTATCCTGCATGATTACTTCCGACACGTTCGTAGAGGTATTTAGGGATCCGCATGTTCTGTGATATTCTGATGCCCCCTTTCCCCTCCCGATACAATGGGCTGTGGGCGGCTGCCCCTGTCGGATCTGTCTCTGACTTTCGAGTGTCTCTAACTGCTGCAGGCCCCTCCAAGCTGCAGGCCAAGAACTCTGCTGCGGAAGGTGTGATCCGGGACATGCTCATCAAGCAGATGAACTCTTCGGACAATGCATCTCCATCTGATGATGACAGCAAGATGGGTCAGTATCTTTATATTATTTGCATAAGCTGTTATTGCTCTTCTTATCATTTATATTGGACAGTTACTGCTACAATTTATTATGTTACCAATAAGTGTTTTTTTCATAAATAAAATAATCTAGTTGGATATATTTTACATTACAATAATGAATTATTTTAACATATAGATTCTTGTTTAACACATATGACTTATATCCGCGCCAAAGTATAATTTGTAGCCACACTGGGGGTGTGTGTTTGCATCATGCTCCTATAGTGTGTGTTCCTACAAGCTCATTTTTCAAGAGATTCCCATCGCGTAGCGTTCAGATCGTAATTATTAGGTATTATATTCAGCAGGGAACATGCTAATGAATGTAGTTCCATTATTCTCTCTATTATCACTTATTCACCCGTCCGTGGTATCCAACCTTTTGTAGTTGACCCCCCATCCATGTAGCCAGTCCCTTGAATAAGTGCGATGTTACGTGTGTACAGAAACTGACGACGACAAGCCAGACAACTCGCCGGCCTTCCCCATGATCCAGCTGGCCTCGTATGCCCTGCACAAGCTCTTCACCGATTGGCAGACTGGCGGCTTCAAGGTGCCACAGATGGGGCCCAACAAGGTAAGCCCCCATGCTCTTTTCACGCTAGACTTGAAAGAGCTGGTCATTTTAAAAGGAATAGGAACAATTTTATTTAATTTTTTTTACTAAAGTTCACATGCTTACTTTAAAACATGAACCATTTTATTATGATAAATCTAATTTAATGAAAGGTTAAAATTTGTAGGCAGGTTTGAATGCTAATGTGAAATGTGATTATTAGCAAGCGGTGCCAATTTCGGACGCGCAGTCGGTGGCCAGCACCAATACCAGCGCCAGCGTGCCGCCCAAGGCCCCGCGCAAGGTGCCGGTGCTGCCGCCCAACGCAGCCAGCATGCACCCCTGCGTGCTGCTGTCCCAGATGCGGGGGGCCCTCGTCTACAGCTTCGTGGCCTGCGAGAATGTCAAGCCTAACTCGCAGATCTTCTCCATGGCGGTCTCCGTCGACGGAGTCAACTACATTGGGAAAGGTATTAGAACCAGATTTACTTGAGAATTGTGATACAAGCGTACAATCATAATCCCATCACTCAATTAGTAATGATTAAAATAAACTTTTATGTCAGAGTGGCAACAGCCATGACTGCCACACTGAAGATCCCGGGTTCGATTCCTGGCAATGATAGTGTGATTGTTACACTGTCTTTGGTCTGGTGTAGAAATTCATGTGACAATGAAATGGTGGTTTAGCCACCTATCATATGTCATGCAAATCAATATGCTATAATAACTCTTTCCATCGTAATGTGATGTAAAGAGTTCAAGATAATAAAATTAAAATAATGAAAATGTGGAGAATCTCTTCAACCGATCAATGACAGAGGACTAACAACTAGATGAATGTTTCCCGCAGCCACCAACAAGAAGGAGGCTCGCAAGCTAGCGGCGCAGAAAGCCCTCGAGGCGCTCTTCCAGATCGAGTATCCCGAGGAAGACAAGAAGCTCCCTATCGAAGACATGTAAATGGCCGCACTCCGGGAAGATACCGCTACATACATTGCAGTGCCTGCTGTAAAGCGCTAAGCAACAATTTAGGAAGTTACTCTTTTGACAATATAGTTTGGCTAATGACTCCTATCTCACACTTTTCATTTTACTCAAATTAGGCTCATTTTTTCTAATAGAAATTTACTTTACTTAGCCCGAGGGCTTTTATATATAAATATTTGTTAGTTTGACAAAACTGTTTGATAGTTAATAAAGAAAACAATTGAAATCATTTAATTTAAGTTAATATTTAGTTTCCAATGTAAGATAGAGATTTCGTGTTATTCTTTAGTTCATTGAACTTTATTCTTAACTGATTATTATATTTGCGGGAAGCAGGGCGAGGTGGAGATGTTGCCGCTGCAACTGCAACTGCATCTGCATCTGCCATCCGCCAACTCTCCGCGTTACTTTTGTATATCCCTCTGAGGTGCAAGATAATAATTTAATATTTTATGTTTTAACTTATTTTTGGTTTTATTACACTATGTCTAAAACAGTTGTATCAGAAAGTAACGTTTTCCGATTATTAAATTAAAATTTGCAGAATTATTTTATACATTTAAATGGCTAGAAATTGTACCCGTGTTCATCTGATATTGTAACAGTTTTGGTACATTTTAGCATTAAAAAACTGTCCACTTTTTTATTTAACTTCTTATTCGTAGTTTTTATTTTAGATAAGTGTTTTTCGCTCTCATTTGACTGAAGAGTTATTGTGGGCGCGGAGTGGGGCAGGGCGTGTATGTTCACAAGCGCCGGCGGACGGCTCCAATCTCAATTGTATTTTGAAGAACATAGTGGTGAATCACAAAATAAAATCAATAAAAGAAGATTGCTATTTTAGTTTTATTTTGTCTTAATAGGATCATAAATATGTTTTCATTATTTTACATTACAATGCTTATTATATACACTTACATAAATAGCAAAACAATGGATTTTTCTCTTCACAAGTAGTCATTATGGACTTATAATATTAAGGTTCTAAACCACTTCATATTTCACTAATAATTTCAAAATCAGAATGTAGCTAACTATTTATAAAAATAAATCATTGCAGAAAAAAGGCATTGCTTGTAGGTTACATTACCAGATATGTTGGATAAAGATGGACAAATTTGTGTGGTTAAATTGTCCTAATGGCACCTCTAGTCAAAGCAACTCTGAAGAACGTCTTATGGGAAATAATATTAAAATATATGAAACAATGAATAACCATTTTTGGTAAATTTTTGAGCTCAAATAAATCGATGAACTCAAATAGAATACCACACATAGCTCTACATAGCTCTCCATGGAACGCCAAACGGACAACGCCGACCAGGAAGACCCCCGAAACGGTGGAGAGAAAGCTGGAGTTCAGCATCTCAAGAGGACCCGTCTGAAATAACAGACTCCTGAGTCTACAAAAAGGGAAGAAGAAGAAGAAGGTAAATTTTTGAATGGTTTGATCAAACATTCTAAGAACATTTCAAATATAAATGAACGGGCTTTTAAAATTAAGTCAAAATATAAAAACAACAAAAAATGGTCCCCGTGAATGAGTTGCTTCCAAATTTAAATAAAATTATAAAGATTTTAAGTAGAAGTTATTTTTTATTTGTAAGAATTTCAAAAACATTCGCTTTAAATTTAGACTTGACATGAAAATTCTCGTGGGATTATCTTATGAGAACACATTAATTATCTGATGCGTCCCAAAAGGTTTGATCTCAATAATCTGATGTTGCAATAAAATGGAAGTGTTTCTACTTCCTTCAATAAAAATAGTCTTTTGTCATTATTGGATTGCCGCACTTCTGTGTGCTAACTGTATTTACAAAACATAAATATAACGCAAGTCAGTTCATAATATGTACAGATCAAACAACACGATTCAAAGGGTTATAATTTATTTATTATACAATTCAAAATCAACAACAACAAATCAAAATCAACAATAACCCGCATGAGAGTCAAACATCTTGAAAACCGTTTGAGAGTAGGCTGTAAAATGGCAATGATCCAAGAAAAACCAACAAATTATCTTGAAACTAAATGGAGGAGAATGTGAGCATGAGTTATGCCAATCCACCCACCCAGGGAGGGGGCTATTGCTGCCAAATGTCCATACGGGGGAATAATTATTGTTATACTCTTATTTACAATATCTTTAATGATGAAAAGGTAATATCACATTGGCCAATGTTTTAGTCTTTCAATGGCCAGTTCTACGCTAAAATGTATCCTTATTGAAAAAAGTTAAACCCCTATTTTGGAGCTGACTTCACTTGCAGTAAAAAAAAAATTGGCCCTGAACTACGGTTGGCTACATTTACAGCTCAGACAGCTAGTCCCAAATCATCATAATATTACATACAATTTGATAGTAAGGAACTGAAGTAAAAAGGTTTATAAGACACATTAAAATATGAGCTGCAAATGTAGCCTACTGTAGTTGGAAACCATTATTTTTGGACTGCAAATGTAGCCTGCCACACTGTAGGGCATATACCATATACCATCATTATTGTGGAACCCTAGGTTGTGAAAGTTATTTAATTAGGGCACGATGTAATCGATCACAAAAATGAACACAGAATAAGAAACTAAATAATCTCTGATTTTCTCATTGAAATTAAGTTTTTGCATATTTTAATGACTATATGGTTAGGGTAGAATAACAAAAATTTGAATTGATTGAACAAATATGGATCTGAATAATGTCTAATAATGAAATGCAGACAGCTAATCAGAGTTTCTGAAAAGTGTGATGACTTAATAATGGACATAATTTTATCTCGAGACAGGACCAATGCAGGACCATCCTAACATAATAAATGCTGAAGCGAGATTTACTACTCGGTATAAGAAACATTACACACAAAAAGACGAATGGACATTCAAAAGACACCGTGGTGATGGAAAATTTCAATAGTTCTTATTAATATTCATTTAAATTCATCGAATACTTGAATAATTAAAATGAAACCCCAATAGTTCATAAGTTCAAACAAATATTGGTTTAATCTGTTACCCCAATGAAACCCCGATTGAAGCGAAACAGGTTGGAAGTTTAAAAACATGAATTAAGTGCTTCATACAAAAGGAAAATAAAAATACATCTGGCAAAATCAATATTTCAGGTAGTGCTATAACTCAAGATATATTCCATAGATTCATCAGAAATCACCGCTGATATGCAGTAATAATAAGTAATCAGTAATTTGCTTGGCAAATCATTTGTTAATTCTTATGAATTGTGAAATATGCTTTAAATTGTTTGTCAATAAACTTGGGGTTTCATCGTGTAGAACAACTTTAAGACCTCAAAAACAAGACGTATCTATCTGGCCGCAAGGTACGGGTGACTAGTCCGGGGCGTGTGGTGCCTCCGTGCTGAAGTAGGGGGCGGTGTTGCGCACCAGTAGCGTGTGGCATACATCGCAGACGGGAGCTGCGCGGCCCCGCGGGCCTGAACTCACCGTCCGAGACAAGCACGAGGCGCAGAACACCCGTCCGCAGTGCCGGCAGTGTTGCTGGAAGTGACAATATTTAAGATAATATTACATTATGGATTGGTATCCGGGTACAAAAATTTCATATAGATATATTTAAAAAATGTATTTAATTGAAATGGAAAAAAAACTACAAAATGGTTTTTCTGGAGAAATACACTCTTGAATAGCCCCAGGCTTTTCGATCCTGGGCTCTTCAATGAAACCGAAGCTAATACAAAATATTTGTTTTTAAGACAATCAAATTATTTTACTGAAATCTCTTGTTGGAAGTTCATTTTAAACAATAATTAAATGAAAATACGCTTTTTTAAAAATAACTTCTACTTTTGTCTCCACAGACTGTGGATGCCAGCGAGTCTGTCGAAATAAAGACAAAAATGGAAGTAGTTCATAAAAACGGCATTTTAAAATAATCATTATTCAAATCTGTATTAGTAACTTTATTCTAATTAGTGACAGAATTATAATGAAGACAAATGAATGGCTACCTTTCTTTTGGATGCGGAAAATGCTGTCCGACAAGAATTGCAGTCCTCCACATCGTCCTCATGTTGCCACCGCACCTCCATGTCGGAGCCGCGGATGCGCTCCAGCTGCACCTGGAATACAGAACCACACGTGCAACTTACAATTGTGTTCACAATCAAATAATTCAATTAGGATAGAGGCCAGTTAAAAATACATAAATTGAGTCAAGTTTTATTTGTTTAAATAATGATATAGTTATGAACATATTGAGAAAATCCTTTTGCAAGCTATGGAAGGTTTGCAATCAAATGGTTAAATAACAGAGATAAATAAGTGACAGAGAGCTATATTGCCACACCAAAGGTCCGAGGTTTGATTCCCAGCGATGGCAGTGTAATTGTCACTGTCTTTGATCTGGTGCAGAATTTACGTGACAATAAAATGGCGATAGATTAGTTACCTATCACATGTCATGAGAATCAATATACATAATGACTAAAAACAAATTGCACAGTAATTGGGTTTAAATAACCTGTAGTATAAAAAAAAAGTCGATGTTTTAATATACGGTGATTCTCCGAAAAATTTCTAAGAAATATAAGCCAAGCAAATAACCTGCAGAGACTGCGAGAGCTTGACAAAGTCCTGCTGGACCATCTCGCTGTTGTCCAAGTCCTGCTGGAGAGACTGGAAACGGCTGCGCATCGCCGCCACCTGCCCCTCCAGAGCTTTCTGCAAATTTCACACTCTGCACATAAGCAATGTCTCCTTTCTAATTCATTGGTGTATTGAAAATTCAAAAATGTATTCTTAGGTCACGTCTCCCTACAGTGAAATACAGTATTTAAATACTTGACCCTGAATCAGAATGTTTCTCAATGCTACTTCAATGTAAACTTATTTCTTGTAAAACGCTTAAGTTCTAATGGTAGGTCATTGTAAAGTTTTAGTTGTACAATATCCTTGATTGTCCGTGCATTCGGTAAGTGATATCTGTTACATACAGTTTCTGGTCCTGTGTCTGTGTCTGTCTGAGTTTTTGATTAGTTTGTAGCTGTCTGTTGTCTCTTCCATGATCACTATGTGTACTATGTTCAAGGTCTCAAATTTGATCATTCACTTTAAGCAATCGTACACATTATGTTACGTATCAAACCTGTAATATTTAACAAAGAACCTATAAACCTTTAATAATTCAAAAATAAAATTATTGTTAGAATATAGAAAATGAATGTTGAATCTTGACCTTTCTCTCGAGAGCCTCTTGTAGTTGCTGATGTGTGGTCCGCAGTTGTTCTCCAGTGATTTTAATCTGTTCTCTTTCATCCGCAAAGGTGTCCAATTCTCCTCTGGAACCATAAGAACATACGCCATTGACACCTTCAATATTTATATGTAATTTTATTTGATGAAATATACCCTATGACAATAAAGTACCCGGAAATTTGATTTAAATTGCTCTTGCTGAATATAATTATTTTTTTGGCTAAATTTGTAGAACTGTGAATGCGATCTGTCAACCAGTTTGTTTATAGCAGCTGGTTGAACAGGTCCACCTCAGTAGTGTGTCACAATTTTTACAATGAATTTAGCAAAGAGTGTGTCGTGTGTAGGATTTTAGAAAACGCTTATGGTAAATCAGTTTTATCAAAAACTCAAGCCTGTGATTGGTACAAAGCATCTACAGACGGTCAGGAGACTGTCAAAGATTTGCCTCGTTCTGGACGACCTTCGACCTTTGACGCTGACGATAACATTTAAAAAGTGAAAAAATTGTGCTAAAAAAATCTTCATGCGAGTGTTAGAGAGGTAGCATGAAATCTCAACATCTATTGTGAGTTTATTCTTTTGATTTTGGTGGAAAATTTGGGCACGAGAAGCATTGCTGCTAGACTCGTTTCGAAGCAGCTGAATTATCTTCAAAAACAGTTCCTCTTTGGATATGCTTGATTTCATGGAATGCATCATAACTGGCAATGATAGACAGATTGATAAGTATGACATGCTAACAAGTCACCAATCATCGAAAAGGACAGATAAAAACAAGCCGAAATCAAAAAAAACTACACCAAAGTCGCTCAAGCCCAGGTCATACCAGATAGCGCCTACTACATAGAAGTGTTTTGGGGAGTGAAAAAAACCCTATATGTGTATTGCATCAAATGGGGAATACTTTGAAGGCGACAAAATAAATATTGATGAATGGTTAAATATTTTCCGTTTTAGTTACAATTTCCAGGTACTTTATTGCCATAAGGTATATTTTTGTTGGTATGAAAATCCAAGGGTACCTCAATCTTCTGTTGATAAGCTTAAGATCATCATTAACCCTCTCCTGTTCCTCGACGTGTCGCTGCAGCAAGCCTAGCGTCTGCTCCGAGAGTTGCGCACGTTCGCGCCCCGTCACAGCGATGATCAGCTCCTCGCGCAGGTTTAGTGTGTACTCCTGGAGCTCCTGGTGAAACAGATAATCGCCACATTCTAATTCAATTCTGTAAGTGTTAACCAAATATCTCCTTAGCTTATGAAACTTAAAATATAACAATTAATTTCTACAGATATTGAGTTTTTTAATATTTTTTTTAATAATGTTTATTTTAGTTTATTTTTTTTAATAATGTCTATTTCTTTCCATCCAAGGTATATACATACATAAATATTGGTGTAACTAGTTATAACTGTGAACAATAAATAAATAATCTTTTAAAAAATTGTGTATTTTGTTTATTTTGAAATATCATATAACAGATCTTATAAAATTCAAATGAAAATTTTCAAGAAAAAATGTCCTATCATTACCTTTGTTTTATGCTAAAATATACTTCTGACATAGAACAACCCCAGTATGTATATGCTACAATATTTTTTATTGTTTCTTGAACAATAATGGTAAACTCCATATTAATACGAATTAAAAGTTTGTTTTCTAGAAATTGTATTATAATTTATGAAAATGAAATGTTTCGCCTGTCTAAGGGATTATCAAATGTACATTTGATAATGCTTCAGACAGGCGAAACATACCATTAACATAAAATATAATAAAACTTCTAGAAAACAGATGTTTTAATTAATATTAATTACAATATTTTCATGGATTGGATTATATCCTATAGGTATCACGAGTGGAGTGTGTACTACTCACTGGCAGCGTGTCGGGGAGGTTGATGTTGGCCACCTGCAGGTCCTTGGCGCAGGCCGAGTAGTGACCCATCAGTCTTTCATTCTCCTGCTGCAGGCTGCAACACATCACATCACATCATCTTTACTCCACGCTTTAACGGTTTGTGCATCTGTTATCACCGTAGGTAGAATCATCAGAGTCAAGAAATCATCTTAACCCGTTAACCGAGTAATTTGGTTTTGCAAAATATGAAGAAAAACATATTTAATACATGATAAGCAAATCAGAGCATAATATTATAAAGGTCTTGGTAGAATGACGTAATATTTCATCAACGACCTTTGTGCCAGAGTGGCAAGATTCCCGGTGATGGCAATGTGATTCTCACAATGTCTTTGGTCTGGTGTTCATTTCAATTCTCATGACAATAAAATGGCGATAGATTAACATCTACATGTCATGAGAATCAATATAATAGCTAAATCAAATTGTATACAGTAATTGTATTGTAACAACCAATTGTATAAAAAAAAATCATACCCGGTTAACGGGTGAAGGGCGATTCATGTGACACCCTTATGCAAGAAGATGGATATTGCAACAATCTACAAAATGCTTGGTGCAAAAAAAAAAACATGGTAAAAACTATACAGAAATGATTCTAACTAAAACTCAATTATCTGGAGCTGAAAAAGGACACAGTTTCAAAATTCCCATTTAAAATAATAACATAGTCTGCAGGTAGATTTGCACGCTTATTAACACACATGTTTTTTTTAAAAATTTTATGTATACTTTAAAATGTGTAAAAAAAATACACTTCCAACAGTTTACCCCGAGTCCTCGAAAGAAGTATTTATACCCTTCCCACCGACCACCACCACTCCAGTAAATGGGTATCAATACCCTTTCCGCAAACAAAGAGTCAACATGTGTAGATGGTGTCTTATATTATGTGTTTAGGTGAACAATAAATCAAATGAAATATTTTAAACATAAATGATGTAGTCGTGTCTTTGAGTCTTTAAGACATCACGAAACCGGCACTTTAAAAATTAGCTTATTATTATTATTATGTGTGGTAAAGTTACCTATCGAGTCTCTCCTGCAAAGTCTCCCTGTCGACGGTGAGGCAGGTAACGTCTTGCAGCAGCTTGGCGTGTGCGGATCGCGTGGCATCGGCCGTGGTCTGCAGCAAGGCCTCCGCCGCCGCCATGCGCGCCCTCAGCTCCTCCCCCTGCGTCCGCGCCACCTCCCGCGCCGTGCGCCACTCGCTCAGGGTGTCTCGTCTCAGCAGGGCCTCCCGCTCTAGCTCCTCTACCGCCTGGAGGTAAAGGATACCGTGTACATGACATTCACTCACTGTCTATAGTGTCTAAATGGCTAAAGTCTGAGTGCCTAAATCTACAAAACCTTTTAAAAGTGCAGCACATTAAGTATTTTATTATTCAAATTTATGTTTATGAAGGTAACAAAATGAAAAATTATCGTCGAAAGCGAAAAAATTTGCGATGTATACGGGGTCTGATACTCTTTTGGTTCGTGCTGCACAACAGTGGTTCGAGCCATTTCGTTCTGGTGCAGTGGAGGTGAATGATGCACCACGCTCTGGCAGGAAAAATCATGGAAAATATCGAGATAGACCATCATGTTAGCAGTCGTAGCATACAAATTTGGCCTCAATAGAGGCCTGTGAAAATTGGTTGTCCGAGTTTTTTTGCCAATAGGGACAAGGGCTTCTAGGAGAAGGGCATTATGAAGTTGGATTTTCATTGGCAACAAATTATCGAACAGAACGGCGCATATTTGACTTAAATCTGATGATTGCAACAATTTTTATAAAGCATTGAAATAAAGCGAAAAATACGAAATTACTTTTTCCCCAACCTAATACAACAGGCCAAATGGTTACATTAATATTTTTAATACAACCCAAATTATTTATGGTTATTTGAACCCTATTACTGTATACAATTTTTAACTATTAATTCACATGACACTTATTGATCTACTGCCATTTTTATTGTCATGTGATTTTTCAAGACCAAAAACAGCATGAGAATTGTGCCGTCATCGCTGGGAATCAAATCTGGAACCTTCTGTGTGGCGGTCATAGCTGTTGCGACTCTGCCAAAAATGTCGCCAATTTTATTTATTTGAATGTGAAATAATGTTGGTATTTCTCATTCTGATTTATACAGCAATATTAAATATGAAAGGACTCAAGGTAAAGAAAATCAATTCCGAGAATGGTATTTAAAAAAATACATCTGCATAGCGGGACTGGATGACACATTTCTTTATAAAACAATAAAATGCATTTCCATGTAAAAAGGAGTAAAAAGAACGATAAGATAGATCATAAATAAACAGGATGAAATGAAAGAAGTAAAAAGGTTACCCTCTTGAGAGATAATTCTAGCTTGTTGGCGCGCTCCAGGAAGCCCTTGGACTTGGCTTGCTCCGACACCAGCTGGGCTTCGTAGTTGGCACACATGTCGCAGCCTGATTCTCCCAAGTCCTCTAGACAAACATCATACCAATTTTTACTAAATATACTCATATTATTAATAAACACAGACTGTGGGGATAGATGAACACCGGCTGCAGGGTGTAACTGAGAACATCTTAAATGTGCAGATGCAGATGGCAAGAGAAAACCACTGCACTACTCTCCCATGATAATCTATAACGGACAAACAAAAAAAACAAGAACAAGATAATCAAGATGATCTTAAAAGATGACGCTAGTGTAGAGTGAACTAAAATATGTAAAGATAAGTCTGGGATTCTAACATATATACAAGTTCCAAAAAATTGTCAGATGTGGTGGTCATAAGAAGGACGGAATGGGGAATGTTGTTAATCATAAAGCGATCGCTCAACCCAGCCAATGACAGGTCATAAGTCCTGTAAGCGCCTCGGCCACCACATTCTGTTCCCAGAAAAACAATTTACATCTTCGTCTCTATTGACATACAATTAATCCTTATAAAAAAAACAAGAACAAGACTACAGTAGATTCCCGATTTTCTAGGGTCGGGTTAATCGGGAAGCGGATTATCCGGGACACTTCAGGGAGTCATTTAAAAAATATTTTATAAAAACAAAAATATTTCACAACCGTACTTATGATGCATCTGTCACAATGACATTGGGAGTGACGCCATCGCCAACATACGTTTGTGGCTTTAAAGTCGTAATATTATTTTACTCTGAAAAAGTGTCTATGGTATAATGGATAAACGCAAACGTGTCGTACTTTCAATTGAACAAAATTCAAAAGTTTGAAAATGGTGCACCTGTTATATATTTATTGAATCAATGTAATGTTGGTGATCAAACTATACGGGACATCATTCATAAAAAGAGTTTTTTGTTTGTTTTCGGATTAACAGGGAAATCGATTATACGGGATTTTTTTTCACCACCCATCCCGGAAAATCGGGAGTCTACTGTATCTGTAATATGCAGTCGGCGAGTATTGAGTTTCTTTGGTCACATTGCTAGGAGAAAGCTATTCATTGCAAAGTATTGTCACAGGAAGTGTTCCAGGCAAAAGAAGTAGATGGAAATCTCCCGCACAATGGTGCAACCAAATTACGGAGATGACAGGGGGAGACCTCTACTCGGCGGTGCGGGCTGCAGAGAACAGAGAGGATTGGAGGCGTTTTGTTTTAGCCACAGGCAGATCCCATAGATCACGACCCTCAGAAATGAGGAAACGAAGAAAGAAGTAGAAGAATTAAGAATCATAAATTGATTGATTCTAAATTTCATTCAAAGGAGATCTAAAACAGTTTTATTTCAAAATCCACATACAAAAATACATAATTTTAAAGGGTTTTTAAAATAAATCAAATTAAAATATTTCACTTAATTAAGGTACCTACTATGTGGGGTTTTGTTTTTCAGTTTCAATCCTAGGGATTGGTTTGCAGCAAGTGTAACATTTTTGCTGGTTCTTTGGAAGCCACTTTGGTTTTTAATGTAGGTGTTTCCCGTTGCTTTCCACATTTTTGTATACAACAGGCTATTTGAACACAATTATTGATTGTATCCAACTTTTTAGCTATTCTTTCTCATGATATGCGATAGATAGGTAGCTATGCTAAACATGTCATTCCATCTAAAATAACTTCTAGAAGACAGACGTTTTCGTTCATATTAATTAAAGATCAAATGAATCTTACAATATAATACGAACGATATATCTTCAAATATTATGAAGTTTGATACTCCTGAGGTGATCCATCATTTTTATATAACAGTTTATTCAGTAATCAAAAAAATAGGATAATCATATTAATTACCTTTACTGGAAGATTTTATAGAATCTGTAGTTTTGGATGGGTGAAGTCTGCTCTCATTTGCCTATGAATAACAAAACAATGGAATATAAGTACAGGGTTAATACACGTTCTAATAAAACTATATAATCATTCATTTCACTGCAGTGACTGACCTGGGTAGCCAGCTGTAACTGGGAGTCTGTGTCTCGGAGCTTATCCTTCAGAGCTGCGATCTCCTCTTCTAAAGGCACTACCAGGGATCTGAGGACATCAGCGTCTTCTTGAGCCTATGGCAAAAGGCAATCAAATTAAGATAACCATTTAATAAAACGATGGAGAGATAGCTGGAGTCCAGCATCACAGGAAAATAATCCTGTAACAACAGACCATTAAGTCTACAACAAGTTGAAGAAGATTAATAAAAATAGGAGGTGACATTAATCTTAAGAATATGATTACATATTTAGTATGTATAATGCATGTTATATTTTATAAAGTTAGTGTCAATAAAATACTGCAAAGAATAAGATTAAGATATAGGTTGGTAGTCCATTCTCCCTGCCTAGTTAATTGGGAGCGTGGCATAGTTACATTGAAGCGTCAGTTTTGTTAAAATAAATCGAAATCATTATTATTATGTAATTGTAGGTAATGTTAAAAATTTATTTAATCAAACAAATCAGTTTATTTTCTCAAAAGATATTACAAACAAAATTAAAGTTCAAGGCATCTATTGAGAACAGGTAAAATATAATACATAATACTAGGCATGAAAGATAGTTCGACTTTAGGAAGACAAGATACTCTCTAAAGTCAAGAGTATTTGCCTTCTGAATGTACTTTCAGTAATAAGAAAGACGTCAATCTCCAAGGAGATTGTGTTAAGAAAACTGATTGCTCTTCCCACCGGTGTCACCAGAGGCAGAGTTAAAAACAACAACAAACCGTCATGCTGTTTCTCAAGAGGGTTTAGGCAGAGATAATGGACTGACACACTACTCTATCCCGACCCACCTCTCTAGCTTCCTCCACATTCAAATATCTGAGCCATGTTTTCTTCAGACTTCCTCGACTCCGTACATCATTCACATTGTTGACATATACTTTTTAACCATTTTTTCTCCATCCATGTGTTCCATATGTTCTAACCAATGTAGTGATCCTTTTAAAATTTTGTTCTCAATGCTTTGTTCCACTCTACATTCCTTCAGAATCAGCATTTGAAATTCCGTCATACATCATTTTACCACAAATATGCGTGAGGGATTTCATCTTTACCACATTTATTTTATACATAAGGGTATGAATCAGATCTCCATTGTGAACGGCTATTTCTGCTTTCATTGATAACTGAAAAAACTGTATATAAACTGTTATAGTGGGTCAAACATATTTCAAACAGCACTTCCTAACCCTCACATAGCCCCTCTCCTTAGTACACAAATCGCAGGACACGGTCATTTCATAATTATGTTAGTGGATTGACGCAGGATGCACGCTGTGTGTACGGTTAGTTGGGGGGCCACACGTCAGGCTAGCACCTTTAGACCGGATACTGACATGTGGGTTTACCTTCTTCATGGAGTCCTCCAGGGATTCCTGGCTGTTGGGGTCCGTCCCCAACCGGCGGGCGATCCTCTTGGTCACAGCCTGCACCAGGGCCGATGGGGCCAGGGATATGTCCTGATCAATTAAAACAATTGTAACGAAAACGGGTCTTACTAATTGAGGGCTGATCAGTACAAAGGTGCCAAGTATCCAAAAAAAAAAAGTTAAATATAAATACCAATAACAGTGCAAAGGACAAAATGATTTAATAATATAGTGTAGTTCAAACTTCACCCTAAAGATTGGAACTTGTTTTAAAAAAATGTTTGATAAATTTAACACTGTGGAATTCCGTAATTTTTTTATGAATTAAAACGGTGTTTTATTCACTTTCAGTTTATTTTTGTCGACATGTCTCAATATTGTACACCTTCATCATCGGGTGAACAATATAAACTAAGGTGTAAAACCTTCGAAATATGCTGAGAAAAATAAATTCAAAAGTGGAAAAAATTGTGTTTTAATTTATAAAAAAAAAATCACATTTCAAAATTGAATTTCTATCATGGACAACTAGATATTTTGCTGAATAAAAACTAAATAGCCTTATTAACAATATTTTTTGCTAATTCAAGTGAAAGCCACAAAATAATAAAAAAGGATTTTGTAAAAATAACCGCAACTGGAATAGTCATCTTCCACTTCCCCGAGCCATTGGAATCCATTTTAATCCAAATGTGACAAAGGTGATAACTTGTACACAGTAACTGTTGAATTGCTAGACTAACTGCTGGGAGCTTTCACCATTAGCATTTCCTACTGTTGTCCTTATCTAACTTCCTGCGAGAAGGGGCATTTGTAAGATAACACGAGGGAGATAGTGCAATACCGCTTGCCACGGCACGCCAAATATTTTACTACATTCACACAACCGCAAATGCACTTGCCATTTGAGGCCTAAACTATTTATTTACAGACTTTTAAATTAAATATAATGTATTAGGTGTTTCAGAATATTCGGTGCGTTTTACAACAGAGGGCTGTTTCAAGTCTTCAAATCTGGCGACCATTTTATTTTAGTAAACTTGAGCATCTGTCAATTAAGTTCAGTTCGCAAATGATTGTCATTCTCAAAACATTTGTTTTATTGCTTCTAAAAAAAATGTTGACTTTCATAGTAAATAAGAAGCATTTTACCATTTTCATAATGCCCTCAAGGAAACATTAAAATATATTTTAAATTCATTATAAAATGCTGCATCTGATATCGCGGTCGCATAGAAAAAATAATTGATAAAACATTTTTAGAGGACGCGTGAAGCACTCTTTTTAAGAACATTTTTCACATGAGCAACTGATTTCGTCCAATATACTCATTTCAAAATGTTCCATTTATATCATGTGAAAAATTTGTCCGATTTAAAAATGTTATTATTTTGGTTGCGTGTGACACAAATGTAAACCGAATAAAGCTTTAAGCACACATACACACGCTGATGGCTATGTGCACCCCATACGCCCACCTAGCTTGGAATCTCCGCTGCCAATGACACAGTATCTCTAGGAGGTAAGACTATTGACCGACGCCTTTCATATTAGACTATTTATTTTGTTGACCCCTGAATACATTTCCCAGATTCCGAGATCTACACGGTCTTCTTCTAGAAAGAAGGAACGGAGGCCAGCAGTAATCGGCCTCGAATATATATTTTTGTTATGAGTAGCAATCTGCTCCATATACAAAAATTTATACAAATATCCCATATACAAATAAGTGTAATTTTTTAATTAGGTACGACAAATTGGAGTATTAATGCTTGAGCAACAAAATATGAAAAATACGCAACTCTTCAATTGACACAGTTTAGGTTTTTGTGGTATAAGTGGGCAGTGCCAGTCATCCACATCAGGATCTAAGGTGTGTGTTTATTGATTATTTGGTATTCAATGAAGATAATGATTTAATCAATTATTCGTATAATGATTTAGTTTATAAGAAAATTTTGTTTTAAAATTGACATTTTATTCAAAATGCGTTGACCAAGAATGTGTCACATACCGATAGTTAATAAAGTAACGTTTGCCTAGCGATCTAAGTGTTAATAACAAAGGTGTTGAATGTTTGCAGAGCTTTTCTTTTAATATTCTAGAAACTTAAGAGGAGTCCTTCTGCTTTCCCGAAGCAGTTATAGGCGGATGTCGCCTTTCGTCAGATTTGCTCGATCAATCCCTAGGCCTGTCCCTTGTCCATGCGGGACTTACGTTACTGGGGTTGTGATACAAGAAAAACGTTTGGAGAACTACTGATTGTAACTCACGGGCGAGGAGGTGGCCTGCCGGTTAAGCAGGTTGACCTGCTGCTCCAGTTCGGTACAGCGGACCTGCAGCCGCCGCATCTCCATGGTGGACGCCGTGCTCGACGCCTCCACAGTCTCTGTAAAAAGCATTCAATGATCAACTCGGAGACACGTAATGCCCGAGTGTCTAAATGCGAGTATTCTCGTTTTGACAAATTTGACTTTGTTAATAATACCGCTGATACAGCTTACCAACTATACAGTTCAAGGAATAATTCAGGGCAATAAAATTCACATATCCAGGAATGGCAGAACATTTCATAAACAAAGAAAACTTAACTGTTGGAATATTACTAAAGAATAACCTTCCAGAGAAACACTTGCGATTCCTTTTAAGACAAAAAATATTGCTTGACGGGTAGTTGTATAAAAATTAGTCCTTGTAAAGAGATAGTAGTTATATAGAAAATAAGAAATATTGATGTTGGACATTGAGTATACAACCACATCACACCAAATAACTTGCGTAAACACAAAAGTCAAATGGTGTCTTTTGGCCACAGTTAGTCAGATCAGCGGATAAAATACGAAAGGTAGCATTTAATTAATTCTGCTGATTGCGTTGATGATTATTTTTATGGGAACCAGAAATTCAAAAAATGTGTTTTTCTAGTACAACATTATTTAAATTAATTATTTGGATTTCAGATTATTATGGACATCTTAAAATGCATTAATATCAACAAGAGGATGATGTACCAGCAAATGTCCACGGGCACATGAAATAAAATCACAATTAAATTAATATCATGTTGTTTTGAAAAAAAATTATAATTACAGGAGACATCTGTGGAGATTTGTGGAAACTTTTCTTAATATTATACATAATATAATGGATTGGGGAGATGTTAAATATATGTCATAAGATAATGTTCTAATGTCTGATTTCCTTTCATATTTTTATAAATTAATATCCCTACTTTTTTAAACTCATATTCAATGTCAATTCTAATGATACTCTAAATAATCTGTAATTTATTTCAACGAACCTTGTATGAGAAGCTGCAGGGACTGTATCTCATTCTTCTGGCCCTGGATGAGGAGCTGATAGTGCTGCAGCTGGTCACGCATCACATCGCGCTCCACCTGCAGCTGCTGCCTCTCCTGCACCGCCGCACGCACCTCCTCTGCAACAGACATACAAATATATAACAATCTTACTAGTATAATAAAATCCAAGGAGTCAATTAATCAAAAAATTAACCAGAGTGTCGCAATGGATATTGAGGATATGTTTAAAGAGTAAAGAATAAACGACAATCTTACCCACACTATTTAATTCTCACTCCTGTTACAACTATATTTGTGAGTGCTAGAAACAAATTATTTCTTTAGTTTTTTTCCATATCCCCGGGTTTAACATATTGAGAAAGTTGGAATGAGCTGTTGTCCACTCGATGGTTTTGGATTTAAAATAAATCAAATCAAATCAGTTTATTAAGGTTTAAGGCATCTATTGAGAACAGGTAAAATAATATATTGTATATAGTATACTACCAGAAACACATATAAACAAAAAATATTACCAATTTGACTTCAGCTGTATTTAACTGAAGTAATTACCCATGAATATTCTATTTTGCTGATTTTCAATGGCTCATTATGAAATGTGAAGTGATTACACGCCACTAGAAGCGCACAGGAAGGGAAAAGTTGATAACCTTAATACAAAATAATACTTTAACCACTCTTTTATTAAGTTTCTGCATTTGACACTTAACTTGTGTGATGATATTTCAGTAAAAAAAAAAGCACTCAATGTGGGCTATCGAGGGTTCATAACCATTAATAATGTATAAAATAATACCACAATATCAATAATTAATATGAATAAAAACTCCTGTTTTCAAGAACTTTTATTATATTTGATGAGAATGACATGTTTCACCTCACATGTCAGTCCAATAAAATATAATAAAACTTCTAGAAAATAGATGTTTAATAATTTAATATGGAGTTTTACATCATTATTTAAGAAATAATGAATACAGCAATACCACTAAAGACAGCACCATACATATTTGAAATTATGAACAGGCTAGGAAAATTATTTAGAAATTTCATACCAGTGATGCAGTAGTAATGTTAATATGTTAACCATATTTTGTACAATTGCTTAAGCCTTTGGTCAGAAATAAAAGTTGGTAAGTACAAACACAATTCATCCTGACCTCGAACTGCCTCAGCAATACTCATTGAAGCGTAAATGAAACTAAGTAAAAACAAAGAAATTGACTGCGCAAACTAACACAATTTACTTGGAGCTAAAGTAAAGATTGATCAAACTAGATCAAAAATACATTTTTAGAATGTGGATCGATATTTCAAAACGACAATAATTATTTCATATTGTAAATTGCTACAACTGAGATCATAATTTAACCATCCCAATTTTTTGTATAGGACAATTTTATGTGTAATGTGTATTTACTGTTATAGCAAATTAAATATATTATTTCAAAATTTTTAATTTAAATTGGGAACCGTATTCACAAAAAGGGCTTCACCCTTTCACATAAGAGGTGAAGGTACTATGTGCTCTCTGAACGCTATACAACTTACCGGCCATATTTCAAAATCTTTTTAAAGACACAAACAAAAAGCAACTATCCGTGACATACGAGTACTAGAATAATTGAATATAAATTAAACATCCGCTTTATAGAAGTTTTATTATATTTTATAAGAGTGAAACGTTTCACCCCATTAGGGCATATTCAAATGCTCTAGTAAAGCAGTGTTTTTTACTACCATAAAACTGAGGTTTTCATAAATATTATATGAAGTTATAGTTTAAGAAATTTAATATGAAGTTATATGTTTGGAATGTATGGAAGCGAAGCATGGAACTGGCAGAAGAAAGATGAGAGCAGAATAAATGCGGTAGAGATGAGGTCCCTAAGACATATGTGTGGTAGAACGATGTACGACAGAATCTCAAATGCTGATATTAGGAAGAAATGTAGAGCGAAAGAAGGTATTATGAACAAAATTACGAAAGGTTCGCTGCGTTGGTTCGGACATATGGAGCGCATGGGTGAAGAAAGAATGGTTAAAAAAGTATACGTTAACAATGTAAATGGAGTAAGGAGTCGAGGTAGACCGAGGAAAACATGGCATGACCAAATTAATCAAATATTAAAAGTTGGTCATGTCAGAAGCCTGAGGAATCGACGTGCGTGTATGACTCGATGTATGAATGTGGAGGAAGCTAGAGAGGTGTGCCAGGATAGAGTAGTGTGGCGTGATGGTTTGTTGTTGTTGTTGTTATGTTTAAGAAACAATAAATAATTTAATAATATTGAAGATTTACAATAAACATTAAAGTAGAATAAAGAATGCATTTTTATTATTTTACTTGCTTGTAATGTCAAAATATAGTCAATAAAATATTTACATTGACTTTCTAATGCGAATAGAATAACTACTCGGGATCCAAAAAATACAAGAAAAACACTATTAGTTTCAAAATGAATATGAAAAACAATAACTAAGTGTGTCGATCAGAAGTGTAAATGAAAAACGACGAGAAAGATGCAAAAATATGGGACATTGCAAACAAAATGAACAAATTTCAAGTTTTAAATTTTCTTGGAAGGGGTACAACTACGTAATTATTATGAGTCAGTGATCATACCTTCTTTTTGTAAATAGAGATCTTTCATTTTCGCTCTCTGCTGGTTGAATTCGTCCCGTAATTGTCGAGTTTCCGAGTCGCCCGATGTAGACGGCGTTTCAACAGCAGTGCCTGAAACCGAGAGCTTATTAAACACGGCATGGTTCATTGATTTAACGTGCGTTGCATGCAGATAACCAGATTCATAAATTACCTTTATCGCTTGCCTCGTCGGAATTAGTAACTGTATCGGTAGGGTTGTCCATTTTGACGTTTGAATGTCGACTAATAGTAAACCGTTCAATAATTTAGTTTTGTTCGGTGGATCAAAAAACACACATATTTAAATATTTTGTTTTCCGAAATATTAAAACCATTGTGCAATACGGATAAAGTAATAAAATGGTAATATTTACTTGGCACCTGAAATCGTCTTATTTATCAAATGAAGTTAGTCACACTCTAAACGTCATTTTAAAACTGTTTCCTGTTTTATCTTGTCATCGGTACATGTGGAAATATTTTAGTATTAATTTCATAGATGTCTCTATACCGTACTGTCATAATAAAACAATGTTGTAAAACAATATAAAAAATATAAGAATATTTTTATCATTTATTATTACTTAATTTCGCTTTATTTAGAAACTTTTCTGTATTTTCAATAATTCATATTTTTACAATCCTGGAACCGGCAATTTATAAAGGTATTTACGCATTAATTTTATTTTTGTTTATTTAATTTTATTATTTATTTATGTAAGTGCTCGGATTCACTAATATAATTTATTTATTTATGCTTTTGAACAATGATTTAAAACTTTATTTTGAATATTTAATATTTTTAACGATGTAACGAAAACACTTCGTTTGATGAACGAAACGTGTCACTAATATAAATTATAATAAAACTTTAAGAAAACAGTTTTTGTAAATATTAAATACAAACCTTGTAGGTCCTTAAGGCGTTGCATGGAATGTCACCAGCATATTTATTGGGTGTTTCTGAAAGTTCGTCTTTTTTTTTTATGAAAATCACATTTATTTGAAAGGAAAAATAAATAAAAACACATCAATCAACATATTGTCCATCGTTAGTCACTACTTTTCCTATCTTTCTGGCAATAGATGAATACATCGTCCAAAAACCACTCGTCTTTTGAGGTAATCCAGGCATCGACCCAATTCTTGACATGAATGAAAGTGCATATGAATGGAAGTGGTGCTCTTCTAAGGGATGCGTCATGGATCTGAACAAGTGGTAGTGAACAGTGCGGTATAATCTCCCAACCCACATTCTGTATGTAGTTGAAGAATCAGCTTGCTGTGCCTGTTGCCCCATTCCGGTCGATTTTCAGTCAGTGTTTGCTTTAATCGCATTAGTTGTTGTCGGTAGACTTCCCCCGAGACCGTATCACCCGATTAGGGAAGTTCATTTTTCGGTCAAACTCTTTCGGTCTTCCAGGACGATCTTTGCCGTCAACGCTAAAATCACCAGCTTTGAAGCGTCTATACCATTCTCTGAATAATTTATCCGATGCGGCATGATCGTCATAAACTTTCACAAGCATTTTATGAACCTCAGCTGCACTCTTCTTCCAATTAAAAACAGAATAGCATAACTTCCCGCGAATGCCTCTCATTTACCACGAAAGTCGACATTTTAAGGAGCCACAAAACAAATGTTGTGAGAATGACAAACATTTGCTAACTTAACTTAATTGACAGATGCTCAGGCTTACTAAAAAATATAGCTGCCAGATTTGAAGACTTGAAGCAGCCAGAGCCCTCTGTTGTAAAATAGACCGAACTTTCTAACACACCTAATATATCTGAACTCTGCATCAACGAGAACCTGAATGCCAGACGTCAACATTGCGATTAGCTAAGTTTTCTGCGATCGGTAGATTGACTGTGCCAAAACGCTGTCTTCGTACAAACTTTGGCGTCCGGGCCTTTTCGGTAGCCGGCCCTTCAGCCTCAAACAATCTTTCAGCAGACCTCAAGTGCATTGAGAATCAGTCGGAGTCTCAGCCGGAGAGATCGAGAATCAAAACACACATTTTCAAATTACCATTTCCAGATGTAAATGTTGATCGACTGCGTTAGGTGCAGCCCTCACAATAAATGTTTAGGTAGCTCATCAAACGGAGCATTTTCAACAGCGCCCTTGAGATGATTCTTCTTCTTCCTTATTGTAGACCTATGTGGTCTGTTCTCCAGAGAGTTGCTCCTCCTGTGAGGTAGATTCCCAGCTGTCCTTCCATATTTTAGGAGGTCTTCCACGAGGACGAGTCCCATGAGGTTGATTATGCAATGCAATATAGGGGAGTCTGGTGGTGTCCATTCTTTGAACATGACCGTACCAGTCCCTTTTTCGCTGTCTGCTCCATCTTATAATATCCTCAACCTCACATATCTCTCTAATTCTGGTGTTCTTCACGCGATCCCTCAGTGCCTTGCCTGCTATCGTCCTCAGTGTCTTCATTTCGGAAGTCCTCAAAACTTGTTTGGTCCTTACTGTGTCTGCCCTTGCTTCGACGCCATATGTTATTATTGGTCTTACGCATGCATGGCGCACTATAAATTATCCAATTTATTATTTTTATTATTGTATTTTTTCGATTACTCTTTATTGCCTCGATGAAAATTAGTATTGAAACCAGTTAACAACAGATGAATAGTAATTAATTGGTGTAAAATAAACTAATAAAATTAGACAATGTGCGAGCACAAAAGAAATACAAAAAAATACGAAATCCTTTTCATGTATTAGGTACATTTCAAGATTAGCTGTTTCTTTTTCCGTTTTAATATTCCAGTGTCTTTTGAGGGAATGTTTAAAGGGTGGAGTAATTGAAGAAAATAAAATGATTATCAAACATTTAATATAAATTTATTTTTAAACATTTCTTTATATAAAACAATGTTATGGTTAATTGCTGGTAATAACAGTTACTTAGAATTTACAGTAATACTTATTGATTAAAAAATACTAGTTGAAGTTCATTGAACAAACCTTTCAGAAATACCGATGATCACACAGTGTTCACACAAAATGGAGATAATATACTCGTATAACCGTTTACAATCATGTTGCGGAGGTGAAAGTATTTAATTGCGTAATATTTTTGTATGAATTTTCAAAATTATTAATAACATTTTTGAAATTGTTTTTTTTTTAATGGAACAGATTGTTTGAACCCAATAACTATATACAATTTGTTTTTAGCTATTATATTGATTCTCATGACATGTGATAGGTAGCTAATCTATCGCCATTTTATTGTCACGTAAATTCTAAATCAGACCAAAGACAGTGTGACAATCACACTGCCGTCGCCGGGAATCGAACCCGAGACATTTGGTGTGGCAGTCCTAGCCCTTGCACTCTGCTACGAAGGTCGGCTTTTTTGCGTTTCAGGAAAATTAAGATCCTTCTCCCCTATGCTTTAGCAAATTTTATTGGAACTATTATATCAGAAAATTATTTCTTTAGTTTTTAGCGTTTATATAAAATATAAATAGTTTATTTCTCTTTTTCTTTTTTATATACTTTGTATATACAACACTTATAAAGAATACATAAACATGTTTCGGACAAACAGTCCTTCTTCAGTAAAGATACATTTTTAAAAATATTATAAAATTAGTTACATGATCTGACAGATGTTATAAATATTTATTTTGGAACGTTTATGCAACAAATATTATGATTCAATTTAAAATATTAATTTGAAGTTCTTATTGGGGTTCAGGTAATTATTACAACAAAGGAAATAAATCAAAGATTGGACTTGACGTTAAATTTCTTTGATTATTTATAATATTTTCTTTATTTTTAATTGCTCTTTTAATTTCTAAAATTACGAGATTGCTCAAAGTTGTATTTCTATTATTAACTAAAAATTAAATGTAATGATTGCTCATCTTTTTATACAGGTAAAACAAGGCGTAATTTTAAATTAAGAATAAAAGAGCACATAAGATGTCTCTCTAATAATATTTTTTCTGAATTTGCTAACCACCTCATAGAAAAAGATCATTCATTTAATAAAGATATTGGCGTTGAAATTTTGCATTTTTTAAATATAAGTGTTGTATATACAAAGTATATAAAAAAAGAAAAAGAGAAATAAACCATCATAACACAAAGTATGGCGTATATAGAAGAAAATATATATAGTAAATCGAGATTTTAGAGTCTATCATACGCGAGGAAGGATCCAATATGTAATTAGAAAAGAAACGAAGTTTTATATTCAAGAGTAAAATATTAATTATTAATTTATATGGTATACGTCGAGAAATAGTTTGGAACGTTAGTTATATGAATATATGTAGTTTGACACTGAACATACAATAGTATTAAAGTATATGGACATGCTGGATAAATAATACAATGTTGAGATAGATTGGTGTAAAGATATGTGAACAAAATCCTGGATCTAGTACTCGTACGTATGTATGTGTGTGTGAGGCAAAAACGGACGTCGGCATCCGACGCCGCTGTGTCTCAGCGTCGCGACGTCCATTTAACTGCTGTAATCGTATTTAACTATAATATAATATATATTACGTACCTACCTATCACTATAGCTTCTACAAGCTTTTAGAAACTTGCGATTGGCAATACTTTTCTTTAAAAAATCGTTATATTATGAAACAAATATAGTACGTACAAGTTAATTAAATATACCCCTTCTCTACCAAAACTTTTTTTACATGTCTTACTTTTTTGACATTAGGAAAAATAATAATGTGTACTTATAACAGTTAAACTAATTTATAAAATAAGAATTAAACACTTTTAAAACGTTGTATAAAACCACTTTATTTTGAGTCAGGAGCGCCAACCGGTTTCACTCTGTAACGAGCTTCGTCGGGGCTATACAAACAAGTTTGTGAAGCTCGTTACAGAGTGAAACCGGTTGGCGCTCCTGACTCAAAATAAAGTAGTTTTATACAACGCTTTTAAAGTGCTTAATTCTAATTTTAAATAAGTCAAATCACCAAGCAATAGCTTCTTTCCAAAGTTTAAACTAATTTATCATAAATAATAAGTTTTTAGCACTTGTTTATATAATATTTACAACAGCTTAATAAAAAATTATACAACTGGCATGTAAAAAATACAAAAATTGTTTATGTATGCAAAATGAAAGATTTTAATTAGCACGAGGATGAGAAATTTAATGTTAAAACTTATGCAAAGACACATTTCGGTGGAAATCTGTGTTGGTCGAATATATTACATTATAACAATTTATTTAATTACATTTTATTCATAATCAAATATCATAGATGCAACTTGTTGAAACGATGAGCGATATGTTACATTTTTATTTTACACTTACAATAAGGAAAGGTTTAAATCTTAATACCACGTGCCATTCAAATAGAAAGTTATTGTTTCTTCTGTATTGGTTCGGATCAAATAGATTATTAGATCGGTTTATGATTAGTAACTTACAGTTTCATTATGAACTATCATATTTACATGTTAAATGAAGCTGAATAATATTTTAAATAAGTTAATATGAACTTACAAGTAGTTTAGAATGAATTGATGTATACGTTATCACGACACTTAAAATATTTTATATGAATATGAACGTGTTCCTTGGATATTTATATTTTAAAATCAACGTTTTGTAGTACGTCATATGGTAATATCATCTACGAGACGTCCCATACAGGCTAGACCAGTGGTTCCCAAACTTTTTGTGTCCCGTGGACCCCTTGCTGATTTTATTTTTATTTTTTGCAGACCCCCTACTTTCGTAATATATATATTTTTTTTATTACAAATTCACCTAAAAAAATTTAACACATTTTTAATATTATGGAAGTTACGTAAGCAATTATAATGGATATTTTTCGTTGGCGACCTTTTTTTTCGCTCAACAGCGACTTCCGGCCAGTAAAATTCGGCAGCGACCAATTTTATTTAGCTCATTCGAAAAATCGGACATTCGATTTTCCCATGTCATGTGGCGATGAGGTTCGTAACCCACGCGTTTCCCGCGGGACGAAAAGAGAAGGATGGAGTGCCGCATCGGTTAAAGTGTGACAGTCCATTATTTCTGCCTACCCTTTCAGAGAGACGGCGTGATGGTTAGTTAGTTAGTTAGTTTTCGATTTTCCCAAAGGAGCTCAAAAAAATATGGTCGCCGCCGAATTCTACTGACCGGAGGTCTTTGTTGAGCTAAAAAAAGGTCGTCTCCGATTTCGACCGGCCGATTTTCGCGAATGAGCTAAAAAAAGGTCGACAACGAAAAATATCCGCGGACCCCCAAATCAATTTTAATTTTCTGCCGACCACTTTGGGAACCACTGGGCTAGACCAAGGACCAAGGATATACCTGAATCCCTTGCAATGATCATGACAACCGTGATAACCTGCGCATATGATAAAATAAAATAGGAATATACTCAGACAAATTTAAAATTTTGGTTCTAATTTTGTAGTTGAGAATCTTGAAGCAGTTCGAAAATCTTGGGTTTTTCGAGCTGTTTTTTCGAAAGGCGTTAGTTTAAGCAGAGGAAAATTTTGGGCTTGTGCCAATAATAATCGAATGATATTTTAATATTGGTATGGATTACATAATACACAAACAACATTTTCGTACTGTTTATCTGTGCTTGTATTAAAAAAAATTTTTGAATTGAAATTAAAATAATAATAAATTACGCGACAATCAAACTTATCATTCAAAAAAGTAAAATATCCTAATAGTTATTAATGCTGTTAATTGAATACTCTTTGTAAATTATGAAAATAAAAATAAAGCTGTAAAAATTCCTTTATTACACATATATATTGTTTCTTGAACAATGATGTAAAGCTCGATATCAAATCATTAATACGAATGAAAACGCCTGTTATCTAGTAGTTCAATTATAGTTTATGGGAATGACATGTTTTGCATTTCTAAAGCATGATCAAGCGCGTTGTTGTTTTTATACACGGAGCAGAAGTACCGTAATTACCGTATTCTAATCCTTTAACTCGTGTTTGTAAACGACAAAGAGCTTGATGTTCACTACTTTTGTTAGTGCCTTTGAAAGGCGAAACATGTCATTCCTATAAACTACTCGTATAATAAAACTTCTAGATAACAGGCTTTTTCAGTTGTATCAATTACACTTAGTTTAATTCCACTTGGTTTTATGGTTTCGACCGGTTTCGGCCGATCCCCGCGTCTTTTAGAACTAAAACCAAACAAAATGGAATTAAACTAAATATAGGTATATTAGTAAGGATTTTTTTTTCATTGTGGTAATAGTTTATAACTTGGCGTTGCAATACTTCATTGTATTATATAACACGTACATGTATAGATTATTCCTATCTCTTTTGTTCTTCATTCCCAGTCCATTCTCTCTTACTCTTTACTTCTTCTTCATCAGCTTGCTGCAGACTCAAGAGTCTATTGTCACAGGATTCTCCTCTTGTCCAGCAGACTCTATATCGTTTTGGAGGTCTCCCCTGTGGACTCAGTCCATCTGGAATTCCATGCAGAGCTATCTAAGGGGCACATTCTTTGCACATGTTGGTACTAGTACCATCGACGCTGTCGCCCGCATCTGACCACATTTAGAATCTCATAGGTTTCTTGGATTGTGGTGTTCCTCACACTAGCACTTAGAGTCTTCCCAGCACTAGCATTTATTTACTCTTTAAGATTCATTAAAAATGATACAATTGTTATTTTCACCGGAATTATTTTACCAAACGTCGTTGGTAATCGTTCATAACGATACATTTGAATAAAATAATAATAATTTGATCGATACGCTTATAACTAAATAATTACATTTAACTTTTTTAAATACTGCACTCCATACTAAACTATTACATCATATTATTCTATCACAAGTATGCTTTTAAAGGCCATTTTCAATACAGTAAAATAAAATGTTTAATAGAACACTTCCGATACTGAATAAAACAGATTTCGCTGAAAAACTAAAAAAGAACACAAACTGTTTAGAACACACATTCGATTTTTTAAAATCTATTATTTCTTAGTTAATACTAGGTGCACGACTTATCCAATGCAAACATGAATGATTTATTAAATTCAATTGGAATGTTGTAACAAAATTATGTTTTTAAAATTTAAAAAAAAGTGTGGTACAATATTATTAACTTAACAAAATCCTGGCCTTTTCTAAAAGTGATGAAAAAAATATTAAATTATTTAAAAGTATGTATAGGCCAATTATTAATTAGCGAAATTTACATGAAAATCCAAACATATAAATACAAATTAATATAACATTTGTAAATAAATAACACACAAAATTAACAGAAAAAATATATATAAAATAATGAATTAAAAAGTGTTAAATAAATTACTTGTCTAAAGCATTTTTTAAAATAAAAATTGTAAATATTGTATTTATAAAAAAGTCGTCGTATTTCAGGATTAATAACTCCAATTTCTTAACCTATTATTATATTATAATACAATAAAAGCAATTTATAACAATTTCAGCTTAAAAATTAAATTCTGGGAATGTATAAGATGGACGTATAGTTAAGTTTAGCATTTTTATATATAATAATTAAGAAATATTTTTTGATAAAACATGTAATTAAATAAATAAACTTATTTATTGAAGTTTTTCATTTTACGATTTAGTGTTGTGCTCCAAAAAAATCATAAGTATGATTTTATAAACAAAGAAATTCAGAAACAAATTGTAATCTACGGTGTGTCAATGTGGTTTGCTTTTTATTTAATTTAATATAAATCGATGAACACAAAAATAAATACATTAACATTTTGGTGCATAATATACATTAATATCTCAGTTCCACACAAATCCGTGAACAAATTAATTTATTCTGTCTAAAATATATTTTATCATGCGTTGTTGAGAATTCGTGGTTAAGAACTAAAAACAATGAATAAAAAATGTATTTTATTTTTAAATGTATATTTTTTAAATCCCCAAATTTTTGTGTCTTTTATAGGTTTCGGCTAGGGATGGGCAAAATGAATCATTTAAGGGATCTGAGCTGAACGGTTCCGCTCAGCAAAGTGAGCTGACTCTTTTTAATAATTCATGGTTCACCATTTTGAGTCGTTTGTTAAAAATGAATTTCTGCAAAGTTGGAAATTATTGGTGACCTTGTTTTTTTGCTCGTCGGCTAAAAAAAAGGGCACCGGGATAAATTTTTAGTCAATGAGCTAAAAAAAAAAACATTTTTTTTAACAAACGACTCAATGGTGAACCATGAATTATTAAGAAGAGTCAGCTCACTTTGCTGAGCGGAACCGTTCAGCTCAGATCCCTTAAAGAGCTCACTAAAAAGAGTCGACTCTTTTGCAATAATTTATGATTCACCCGGCGGATCATTGAGCTACCGCTCTTTTTTTACTCGCTCACCAAAGTGAGTCGACTCTTTGAGTTAACTCGTGAGCGGATCGCACATCCCTAGTTTCGGCAGCTCGCTGCCATCTACTGGTCAGCCAGCTGCCGAAACCGGTCGAAGGCACAAACATAAGTGCATTTTAACTAAATATACATTTGAAAATAAAATGTTATTTTTTTATATTCATGATTTACAATGAACTACTATCGTAAAATTTTAAATATCATTTTTTTGTGGTCAAGAACATTGCTCAGGAATGATAGTATATAACATCAAAAGATTCAACGTACTCTTACAATTAGGAAATCACGATTTCACTAACCCGTTTGTTTATTCCATTTAATTGGATAATTGGATATCAAAACTGGCGATGATTGTCTTCCTGTGGTGGTGCTATCCAATCCTTAGCAAGAAGCTGGAGCAGGCTTCGGCGATAATGACGATGGCCTCGGCCCAGGCCGCGGGCAGGTAGCGGCTGGGGGCAGGCAGGGATCAGAAGCCGTCCTTGGCCCTCCTGAAGCCCCACGCGCGCCCGCGGTCCTCCACGCACTCCACCTGGACGAGGTTAAAATAGATGTTGCCCAGCACCTGGAAACGGTGCACATTGTAAACAAAAGCTAGGATGGCAGTGCACAATGGTTTTCATTGTGCCGACCCTTATTTATGGAAGTGAAGTATATAACTGGCAAAAGAAGGATGAAAGTAGAATAAATGCAGTAGAAATGAGATGAATGTGTTGTAAATCTGTATATGATAGTGTCAAATGCATATATCACAAGTGAATGCAGTTGTAGTGTCAAATCGATAGTGTCAAATGCATTTGACACTATGCATTTGACACTATGCATTTGACACTATCGATGTATGGATTTGATCACTATCGATGTACACATTTGACACTATGTAAATGCATTGTATGTATGAGGTATGCATGCGAAATGATCTGATGATGAATGTTAATAAGTCCAAGGTAATGATTTTTTGAAAAAGAAGAAATCATGGCAGTCTGCAACATTTGCGTGAATGGTGAAAATTTGGAGCAAGTAGTTGAGTTCGTGTATTTAGGTAGTATGTTTACAAGAGATGGGCGAGTGGAGAGGGATATTGAAAGAAGGGTTGGAGCAGGCAAAAAAGTGAATGGTGCACTTAAAGTTGCACTTTGTCATCGCAAATAAAAACCTATCCAAAAAAGCTAGAATGGCAGTGCACAATGGTGTTCTTCTACCGACCCTTATGTATGGAAGCGAAGCATGGAACTGGCAAAAGAAGGATGAAAGTAGAATAAATGCAGTAGAAATAAGTTCTCTTAGTCGAATGTGTAGATACTCTGCGTATGATAGAGTGTCGAATGAAAATATAAGAAGTGAATGCGGTGCGAATGACGGTGATATGAACAAAATAATGAAAGGATCATTAAGATGGTTTGGACATACGGAAAGAATGAATGAAGTAAGAATGGTAAAAAAATTATATGTTAACGATGTAAATGAAACCAGAAATAGATGAAAACCGAGGAAAACGTGGCACGATCAAATAAATCAAATATTGAATGTCGGCCATATGAGGAGTCAGAGAAATCGACGCGCCTGCATGACACGATGTATGAATGTTGAGGAAGCAAGAGAAATATGTCAGGAAAGAAAAGTATGGCAGTCCATTCTTTCTGCCTACCCCTTTGGGTAGGCAGAAAGAATGAAAGAAGAATTACGGTGTGATGGTTAGTTAATTAGTTGGTTATAACCAATTTTCAATCAAAGGGGTTGGTTTGCAGAAAAGTCTAATAACATCTTTGCTGGTTCTAGGAATACCACTTGGATCTTTAATGTGTTAGTTTCTCGATGCTTTCCTCATTTGTGTATATAACAGATTATTAACTGGTCATATTAACTGGTTGGTTCGGACATATGGAGCGCATGGATGGATAAAAAATGGTTAAGAAAGTATACGTTAATGATGTAAATGGAGTATGGAGTCGAGGCAGACCGGGGAAAACATGGCATGACCAAATTAATCAAATTTTAAAGATTGGTCATGTAAGAAGTCGGAAGAATCGACGTGCGTATATGACTCGCTGTATGAATGTAGAGAAATCTAGAGAGGTGTGTCAGTCCATTCTCTCTACCTAACCCTGCGGGGAAACGGCGTGATTGTTTGTTTAACTGTTAAATTTAAAATACTTTAATTATATCACATTTTTTATTATACCTATTTTGAGAATGTCGCGACAGCTATTTCGCCATCCGATGTTGGCATTGGATTGTTGGCGAAACAGCTGTCGCGATATTCTCAAAAAATGTGTAGTAAAAAAATGTGATATTATTTATAACAGTGTTGTAATTTTAACAGTTAATAAGGTTGAAATATCATAGTGTTTTGGCCAAAACAATGGACTACAACAGATTATTTGAACCAATTACTGAATACAACTTTTAAGCTATTGATTCTCATGACATGTGATAGGTAGCTAGTGTTATCGCCATTTTTATTGTCACATGAATTCTATCAGACAAAAGACAGGAAAAGATTTAAGGAAAGTATTTAGGTATGTTAATATGTGATACAAAGAGTTCTGTAATAAAACAGCGGATACAAGACTAATCCAATTAGCGTGTGGTTGACCCGTGCAATAGTAGGTAATCCGTTTAGAATGGAACTGACCTGCGAAGCCGATGTGTTGGTCTCCTTAAGGCAGGAGAAGAGCACGTCGTCACACAAGCAGTGGGACTTGCTGTAGATGGAGTTGTTGGTGAGGTTGTACCGGCTGGAGAAGGCGTGCACCTTCACGGGACACAGGTCATGGAGGCGGCAGCAGCGGTCCATCCTCCTCTCCGTGCCGAGGTCGTGGTAAGAGGCCGCTATGTCTCCCGTGCCGCACCACTTGGTCCCTGAAACAAATTACTTTTTGTGACTCTCGAAGAGCGAACGGTCAAATGCTACGTTTGGTCTAACTAACTAACTAACTAACCACCACGCCATTTCCCCGGAGAGGTAGGCAGAGAGGATGGATCGCCACAATGCTCTGTCCTGGCATACCTCTCGGGCTTCCTCTACATTCATACATCGTACCATGCACGCACGTCGATTATTCCGACTTCGAATATGACCGCCTTTTAGTAATTGATTAATTTGGTCATGCCATGTTTTCCTCGGTCGTCCTCGGCTTCTTTTCCCACTCACGCTGCTTGTGTACAAGTTTTTAACCATTCTACTCTCATCCATTCGTTCAATATGTCCAAACCATCTCGGGGATTCTTTTTTAATTTTATTCATGATGCAGTCATCTGCCTTACATTTCTTTCTTATTTCATCATTCGGTATTCTATCATACAACGTTTTCCCGCACATTCTTCTTAGTGATCTCATTTCTACGGCGTTTATCCTGCTTTCATCCTTCTTTTGCCAGCTCCAAGCTTCACTTCCATACATGAGGGTTGGCACTAGAACTCCATTGTGTACTGCCATATTTGCTTCTGTGGATATATTTCTACGTTTGGTCCATATGTTTTTATGGTGTTGAATCGTGGACCTTAAATGGTGTATGGATGTAACTAGTTCAGGGTGCAATTAAAATAGTAGTAAGACGATGCAGCATCCTTAAGGTTCACAAACAAAAACCTATCAAAAAAAGCTAGAATGGCAGTGCACAATGGTGTTCTTCTACCGACCCTTATGCATGGAAGCGAAACATGGAACTGGCAAAAGAAGGATGAAAGTAGAATAAATGCAGTAGAAATGAGATCTCTTAAATGAATGTGTGCATACTCTGTGTATGATAGAGTGTCGAATGAATATATAAATAAGAAGTAAATGCGGTTCGAATGATGATGTTATGAACAAAATAATGAAAGGATCGTTAAGATGGTTTGGACATATGGAAAGAATGAATGAAGAAAGAATGGTAAAAAATTATATGTTAACGATGTAAATGGAACCAGAAATAGAGGAAGACCGAGAAAACGTGGCACGATCAAATAAATCAACTTTTGAATGTCGGCCATGTGAGGAGTCAGAGAAATCGACGTACGTGCATGACACGATGTATGAATGTTGAGGAAGGGAGAGAAATATGTCGGGAAAGAAAAGTGTGGCAATCCATTCTTTCTGCCTACCCCTTCGGGGAGACGGCGTGATGGTTAGTCAGTTAGTTAGTTTGTTAAGGTTCCATTTTAAACATTTATACTGTTGCAGAATCTACAGCCATTTTAACTATTTTGTAATCAACAGAGAATGGTCAAATGCTACGTCTGGTCCATACAAAGACGTTGAATCGTGGACCTGAATATTTGGTATCATGAACAGACTGAAGGCATTTGAAATGTGGCTGCACCGTAAAATACTGCACATCCCATGGACCGATATGGTCAGCAGCCTAAACGTTCTTCAGAGAGCCAGAGCTAATAGAGAATTATTGGCCAATACTAAAGCCCATAAGGTGCCATATTTAGGATTTAGTAAGTCCCTAACAGGTTTATAATATTATACAATCATGCGATTTAAAATTGTTAGACCTGAAAAAGTTCAAGGAAAAAGTTCAAGGACTGAAAAAGTTTCAATAAAAACAAAAAAACTCTAAATATTTCGAATGGCGTGACGAAAAAAAACTTTAAATATATCAAATTTATTGTTTTTTGAATACTGGTTTAATACACCGTATTAAAACATATTTTTCTTGAACGTTATATAACATTATATGTTAAAGAGTGACATGCTTCGCCTAACTGAGGTATTATCACACGCAATAATATCCTAGTATATTTAAATATTAGAAGAAAAAAAAACTCATGTAGGTACGCACGTAAAAAGTTATACGTCTTTGGGGTTACAAATCTTATCACTGATCACTTCACAATGTGGGAAAAATAAATACATTATTTATCATTGACGGTAACTTCAAAACTGTGATTTGTATTACTAATAATCGAATTATTGGACTAATATATTTGGTACGGTTTCTTTCTTCTCATTAAATCGTTTTAATACTGCGTGACATATTTGAAATTACCGCCAATAGAATGTGATAGCTCTTTGGTACTAATTTACACTTTTTACGACTAACTTCATACGTGTATCGTTTAATGACGATAATTTGGCACGCGTGAAATGTCCGGCCATTATTTATCATTGATAGCTAAATTCATCATGTCGCACTTCTGTAACAGGGTGCGCGCGCAGCTTTCAATTTTACCCTCTTCTAAACCCGTCTAAAGAAGCATTTCATAGTAAAATACAAAGGTTTAATTAAATATCCATCGCAGGAATGAAATAAACAATGAACAATGGGCACGTAAGTATGCGAATGTAAAAAACATATATTTTTTTCATGCAAGTAATAGACACATTTGTGATAATAGCTTGTGTTAGATAATTACAGGTCGGTAAAAATACTCGTACACATTGTGCATGTGTGGAAATGGTATGCTTAACCCTTAGACCGCTATGCAAACATTACTATGATGTAAAACTCCATATTTAATTATGAATACGAATGAAGACGTCTGTTTTCTAGGAGTTTTATTACAATTTATGGAAATGAAATGTATCTATATAGCTTAGAAAGACGAAACATGTCATTCCCATTAATTTTTATAAAACTTCTATAAAACATTACTTTTTATCCGTAGTTAGTTATTCTAACTGTCATCGCTACATGGCACTTTCTTCGTCGACGCATTTTGAATAAAATGTCACATTTAAAACAATATTGTCTTACAAATCAAATCATTATATCAATAATTGATTATTTCAGTATCTTCCTCGAATACCCAAGATTCAATATACACACTCGAGATCCTGATGCTGACGACTTATTAATCTGACTGAAGTCAATCTCAGCGGGCAAAGAGTTGAACAATTCGTTATGAACATTTTTTTAAATATTTGCCAATTTTAAATATAATAGTATAAACTGATGATGCATATGCTAAGTATTAGACATTATCTATGTCTCCAATTTTATGAAATTATCTCAAAAACGAACATATTTTCTTAGGTGTCATGTCAGGCCTTCTCGACGTTGACTATCACCCGAGAATAGGGGTCTCTGTCCCTGGCAGCTCAAAATAGCTTCTCGAGACAGTCCACTCCCTTATGTTGTGGGGTCAGAAGATTCGTCTCCCGCAACACCTCATCAATCCTCTATTTTTCCTTCAATGATCAGGTGCAATTCACATTTTCTCCACCAATTATGGCTTTAATATTGACCAATTTTCTATCAGCTCTGGCTCTTTGGAGAAAATTTATGTTCCACTGCATTCCTCATGGGCATGCTGGGGACCAATAGTCTACAGATAAGAAGGGATGAGTCCACACATAACCATTTCCTCAGACTTATCAGGGTATTCTTTGAGAATTCCATCATCTTGAAAGGTATCCACCTTAATGTTCCGGATGATTATCTTCGACAGCGTCAGCACAGACTGTGTTATCTCCCAACATGTAGAACCAACCTGCCTCTGGTGATGCCGGTGGGGAGAGCAATCAAACTGCTGAACATGATAGCTTCGGAGATTGACGTCTTTCATATTATTGAAAGTACGTTCAGAAGACAAATACTCTTGATTTTAGAGAGTATCTTGTATTAGTAAAGTCGAACCATATCTCATGCGTTCCTGGTATTACCTATATATTATATTTTACCTGTACTCAATAGATGCCTTAAATAACAATATAACTTTTGTTTTTAATTTCTTTTGAGAAACTGATTTGATGTTGCTGACCATAAATATCGGTCTCAAGGCGGTTCATGATGCCAACTGTTTTTTTTTTGTTAACTGATGTTTGTTCTTATTGCTTTTAGAAAAATATAGTCACCGATTGTTGAGCTACCGGTGCATTGTTTATTGTCTGTTCGTTATGTATCGTGATGCAACCTTAATGCTGCTAATTATACAGTACCTACCGTGAATGCGACATGCAGAGCGAGTGTCTCGTGCCTAGTACAATGTGTTGACTTCTAGCATACTTGTAGGTACAATACCTTCATTAAGACGAATACATATCTAAGCACAGATAACGGGTACCGTACGTTTTCTTATAATTCTTAATGGCATGGCGTGTTAATAGAATTACTTGGTGATTCTTTCAAACGCATGTTTCCAAATGTACATATATCTGTATGTTGTCATTATTGTTAATTACGAATACAAAGGACCAAAGTTACCGATGTAGCGTGGAAAATAGCATAGTTGAAGTGGAATTGGGCCAGCCATACAGCGAGGACAACGGATGATCTATGCACCAGGATGGTCTAATAACATCAAACGAGTGGCAGGAGGTCAATGGCACCGAGTGGCGAGGGATGGAGATTTGTGGAAGTCGGGAAGGCCTATGTCCAACACTGGACGACTTATGGCAGACGATGATGATGAATACACTGGATATTCTCAAATTATGAGTGATTTATCTTATAGAAACCTTTGTTAATAATGTATTCAACTCTTAAAGAACACAGAGTTTATTCACTTTTCCAACAACAACAACAAAAAACCATCACGCCGTTTCCCCGTAGGGGTAGGCAGAGAGAATGGACCGCCACACTACTCTATCCTGGCACACCTCTCTAGCTTCCTCCACATTCATACAGCGATTCATACACGCACGTCGATTCCAACATGACCAACCTGTAAAATTTGATTAATTTTATCACCCCATGTTTTCCTCGGTCTTCCTCGACTCCGTACTCCATTTACATCATTAACGTATACTTTCTTAACCATTCTTTCTCTATCCATGCGCTCCATATGTCCGAACCAACGCAGCGATCCTTTCATAATATCTTCTTCCGCTCTACATTCCTTTCTTATATCAGCATTTGAGATTCTGTCACAGACTTTCCATACCATTATATTATATACCTATATCATATATTATAGCTTCTTATCCTTATAATTAGTACAGTGGAACTTCAATATTCGTTATTAATCAGTTTCTGAGAAGCGGACGAGAGTCTATTAGAACGAATATCGAATTATTTTTATTATAGAAATTAACTGTAAATAGTTAAATCCATATAATTTAAGAACATATTTTTTCCTATTCATTATTTTACAAATCAAAAACTCACTAAAAACAGTTCTACATAAATATATAATATTAAATAATTTTCTGTACCTATATACAGGACTTATGACCTGTCACTGGTTGGGTTAAGCGATCACTATATGTTAACTATATTCCCCACTTCTCCCTTCTTACGACCACCACGACTGACAATTTTTTTTGGAACTTGTATATATGCTACTATTTTTAAAGAACTTCACATTTTTTAGGTCAATCTACACTAGCGCCATCTATTAAGATTATTTGTAAGTGTTATTTATACTTTTTTTTAAAATATATTTTCGGCGTAAGCCTATTGTTTGGTATTATGAATGAAAACGTCTGTTTTCTAGAAGTTCAGAATGACATAGTTCGCTTTGCTAAAGCATCAACATTCGATGATTGCTTAGCAAGGTGGCAATATAATAAAATAAAACTTATAACGAACGTTTTCATTCGTATTAAATATTTAATATGGAATTTTACAATATTGCTCATAAAACATTATAAAAAATCCATTATGACAGCTTGTTGCGTGTTGGAGGCGGGACAAGTATTGATGTTTCGGAGGAATATCGAACAACCATTTCAACAATTTGAACAATGACGAATATTGAAGTTGTACCGTGTACTGTACCTGTATATATATTATAGAAGTTAATCAGGCAAAGCAATCATCACATTTTAGTAACGCCCTAATAATACGAAACACGTTAAACTGTAATAACAAATATAAAAAATATATCATTAGAAAGCGCGAATTTAAAAAAAACATCCAATTTGTTAGGGATATACATTTTGTTACTCAGGCAACACCGACCATAATACAAAATAAAACAATTATTTTTTGTATTCAATTTTGTTGGCATAAATAACAAATAAATGAAATAAAAGTCTCACAATAAATACGACACATGTTACACGTTTTTTTGGAAGTAATTTATAGCATTTCATAAGTGGATTTATTGTGTTTAAACAAGGGATATTACCGTCGACGTGTAGAAATCAGTTTATCAGTTTATCAGTTTATTTCATTTCATCAATAGACATTACAAAATTAATTTTTAAGGCATCTATTGAGAACAGGTAAAATAATATATTGGTAAAATAATAATATACTACCAGAAACGCATGAGAGATGGTTGAACATTAGGAAGACAGGATACCCTCCAGAATTAAGAGTATTTGCCTTCTGAACGTACTTTCACTGATATGAAAGACGTCGATTTCCGAGGAGACCGCGTTCAGCAGATTGATTGCTCTTCCCACCGGTGTCACCAGAGCCAGGTTGGTTCTAGCGGCGGATAGGTAAAACAATCTATGCTGGCGCTGTCGGAGATATCTGTCGGGAACAAAAAGACCTACACCCTCCAGCACGGCTGAGTTTTCAAAATATCCCCTAATAAGCCTAAAGAAATGGGTTATGAGAAACCCGTCTCTTCGAAGCTGCAGAGAATTAGACCCCAACATTCCCAAAAGAAACGCCGTGGGATAGAGCCATGGATAGCTACCATACTCCTTCGTGTAGAGATACCTCAGAAATTTTTTCTGAACCCTCTCCAGCATAAGGGAATATCTCGCCTCGTGCGGACTCCATATCACAGAACCACTTTCGAGTCTGCTCCGAACCAATGAATTGTATAGTACTCTGAGCACATTGGGATCTCTGAAAACCCTTCCGGTCCGAATTATGAAGCCCAACATCTTCAGCGCAATGCCACAAATTCTCTCAACATGAGCATGAAAGGTTAATCTACTCTCATAGATGACCCCGAGATCTCTCATAGTGGATACATGTGCCAACTGCTGGTTATTCATCGTGTATCTATGATATATAGTTCTCCGTGCTCTCGTAAAAGATAACATTACGCACTTAGAGACATTGAATTTCATATGATTACTGTGACTCCAGGTAACAATATTATTAATATCCGACTGAAGGCGTAGACAGTCGTCAGGATTATTTATGTCTAGGAATAATTTCAGGTCATCGGCAAATAAAAGAAATCGCGAGAAGTTTATTACCTTCGCAATATCGTTTATGAATATAGTGAAGAGGAGTGGGCCAAGGTTCGAACCCTGTGGCACCCCTGAATAAACAAAAAAAGGTTCCGATTGAAAAATTCCGTACGAGACGAATTGTTTCCTCCCCTCAAGGTAACTAGTGAAAAGCATAATAAGTTGAGAAGAGAAACCAATTTGAGATAGCTTTGCTATAAGAATGTCATGGTTCACAGTATCAAATGCCTTTGAGAAGTCATTATATGAACAGTCAACTTGGTGACCATTGTCCAAGGCCCTTGTTATGTATTCTGTGAAGACCATGAGATTTGTTTCAGTAGAGCGCCCCTTCCTGAACCCATGTTGTTCTGTTATAATATATGGGTCAACTCTGGGAAATATCAATTTATGTAGAATAGATTCGAATAGCTTGGCTGGAGCCGACAGTATTGCTACAGGTCTGTAGTTTTCGACTGACTCTTTTGTTCCGCTCTTGAAGATAGGACTGATCCTAGAAACTTTCCAGAGATCAGGAAAAGTATTTGTACTTAACGATAGGTTAAATAAAAAGTACAGCGGATATATTAAGAGCTCAGAGCAGCCTTTGAAGAAGAAGATGGGAAGAAAATCCGGACCAACCGAGTGCGAATTCTTCATTGCTTTGATGGATGATTTAATATCATTTGTGTCTATGTTAGATATGTCAAAGCTATGAGCGCACTTACTGGTATTCGAACCGGTCGCTGAATTTAAATTAAGCCGCGGGGGAATATTGCTATAGACAGATTGAAAGTGCTTAGCGAATGCGTTCGCTATGTTTGCGCCCTCAACCTCTCTATCCCCATGCATCATGGTATTTAGGATGCCACCGTCTTTACGTAGGCTTTTTATGTAGTTCCAGAAAGTCCCGGGGTCATTCATAAGATCGCCCTCAATGGTGCTTACATATGCTCGAAAGGCTGACCGAACATTCCGTTTCACCACTGAGCGGTGCTTACTGAAAAGTTCATACTCATCCCGAGAGCCAGTGGCCTTCCACTTCACACGATGTGCATGTTTGATCTTAATTTCCGCGATGATTTCCCTAGAAAACCACCTCGGATATCTCCGGAACGAACAACGCTTTGATTTACTAAAATATAATACATTTGTTTTAAAATTTTATGATATTATGATAGACTGCCCAAAAAAGTGCCGAGAATCTACGAGTGACCTAAAGAGCCATGAGTCAGAAACGGTACGGTGAGAGAGAAAACATCGGTCACTGACATTATCCACCGGGGAGCGACTATAAAGTGGCAATGGGCAGGCCACGTAGCCAGAAGCTCGGACGAAAAATGGACAAGAAGACTGGTGACTTGGAGATAGTGGACGGCAAAAAGAAGTGCAGGGCGACCGCAACTACGGTGAAAGGATGGCCTGAACAGACATGTCGGCATAACCTGGATGCAGTCAGCACAATACAGACAGTGGACGGTGGACGAGACGAAGACAGTGGACGGGAATAGTCTGAAGAAGAAGAAGATGATGATGATGATGTAGTCTAAATGTAGGGTTCCGCAAGAAATAAAGTTATATGGACATGGTTTCAGGAATAAGTATGAAATTAAATTATATCAGTAATGATTTCCCTCGATTCACAGTTTTTTTTACACGATTTCGCTTTAACAGTGTCACGATTTATAATAGACGTAATTTGAATTAGCATATTAACCTCTTAACAGGTGATTTTTTTTAAAAAAAAAACATGTGCGCATATTTGGTTATTTTTTTAATACTCGTATATTATAATCGGTCATTTGTTTTTTTCTGAATTGTTAGATATTTACAAATAAATATTTTTATTATTAATTTAAGCGATTTTAAATCAGCGAACAGGAAACCAGCTAGCGTAAAATGCAAAGGGAATACAAGTATAATTGTTGTATTAAACAATAATTAATTTTAAATAAATGATAAATATACCGGTAATTATTAAATAAATTCGTATTTGGATAAATTTTTCTTAAATATTTTGATAGCATATTTACATTGAGTTTTTTTTTGACTATTTTTTTATACAACAGGTATCTGAACCTAATAACTGTATACAATTTGTTTAAGCTATTAATATTCTTGTGATATGTGATAGGTAGCTAATCTATCGCCATTTTATTAATGTGAATTCTACACTAGACCAAAGACAGTGTGACAATCACACTGCCATCGCGGGACGGGATTGAACCCGAAAACTGCGGTGTGGGAGTCATAGCTGTTATCACTCTGCCGCGGAGGTCGTCGATATTATATAACTAACTAACTAACTGACCATCACGCCGTCTCCCCGAAAGGGTAGGAAGGAAGGAAAGAATGGACTGTCCCACTTTAACCGATGCGGCACCCCATCCTTCTCTTTTCGCCCCGCGGGAGACGCGGTGTGATGGGTTGCGAACCTCATCGCCACCAATAGGCATCTCCCGGGGATATTATATATACTTTTCGTTTTACATTTTGTACGCTTTCTGTGTCTCGATTTACGCGGAATTACCTGGAACGAATCTACCGCGTAAATAGAGGGATGTGTGTAAAGTATTTGTTATTGTATTTTATTATTTCAAATATTTAATCGATTTCCAATAGTTTTGAGTCGTGAAGGTTTATGCTGCCTTGCACCGACCATGGCTATGAAATGGTAATAAAACAATTATTTTTTACGACACTTTCATCGGAGGAGCGCGCAGTTAGATTGACAGGCTATTATTATGTGTGGCGCGTGTGCTGCAGTGCAGCCCGTGTGGCTGTGTGCGCGTGCGGCTGCCATACGCCACACACAAAGGTAACGATGCCGGCTACGTGGACTTTCTCTCATCGATAATTCTAGATCCGAAGTATGGCGAAGATACTGACTGGTCCGATAGATTGTTCGACCAATATATCGCATTATTTGATACCGAAAAGTGAATAAAGAATATGTTAATAATACCACAAAATTTAAGGTTATTTTTTTTAATTCTATTCATTAGAAATGCGGAGCCATATGGGAGCCTATTTAATTAAATCGGTAGTTTTAGACAATAATAAAAAATATCTATTTTTACATATTTATTGTTTCTTGTACAATGATGTAAAACTCCATATTAAATAATTAATACGGATTTCTACAAGTTTTTCTGATTTATAATATCATTATATCATTTAGCATCCCCTAACTATGTAATCATTGTCATAAAATTTCTTAACGAGTTCCAAGAAACACTTTCCAATATTTCTGGACATACCCAAATAATTATTTGTTAAAAATGTATAAAGTCACATCAATTTTCGTTAATTACCATATCGTCACCTGAGAGTAAGAGGGTTCCAACTAAAAAAAATTCACATTTGGCTTTTTTTTTCGTGAAAAGAGTTCTTACTAACCTTATCTATACGTACAATTAAAAAAAAACATGTAATAGTATCGTCATTTTGATGTTACGAAAGAATCAAGTTCCATCTGATCATTTAAAACACACGATTTACTGAAGAAGGATTAATTTAAATATAGAACTTTATTATTCCAACTGTTGCCAGACAAAATTTACACGTTTCTCAGTAAAAGAATCTCTGGAAATTGGAATAAAACCCTTTTATTCCAAAATACACACCCGAAACCAACAAAACTTTAACTTCATTTTTCTCAGCTTTTTACTTTTGTCAGTTGGAACCTTCTTACTCTCAGGTGACGATATTCTGCTCCATTTACTAGTGTATATTAACAGCAACGAACTGAAGTTTCGTCACATTCGATAATGCCTTAGAAGGGCGAAACTTGTACAAACAAACAAACAAAACTATCACGCCGTTTCCCCGCAGGGGTAGGCAGAGAGAATGGACCGCCACACTACTCTATCCTGGCACACCTCTCTAGCTTCCTCCACATTCATACATCGAGTCATACACGCACGTCGATTCTTCCGGCTTCTGACATGACCAACTTTTAATATTTGATTAATTTGGTCATGCCATGTTTTCCTCGGTCTACCTCGACTCCTTACTCCATTTACATTGTTAACGTATACTTTTTTAACCATTCTTTCTTCACCCATGCGCTCCATATGTCCGAACCAACGCAGCGAACCTTTCATAATTTTGTTCATAATACCTTCTTTCGCTCTACATTTCTTCCTAATATCAGCATTTGAGATTCTGTCGTACATCGTTCTACCACACATACGTCTTAGGGACATCATCTCTACCGCATTTATTCTGCTCTCATCTTTCTTCTGCCAGTTCCATGCTTCGCTTCCATACATAAGGGTTGGAACCAGAACTTCATTGTGAACGGCCATTTTCGCTTTCATTGATAAATTCTTGTTTCCAATAACTACTTTTAAAGCTCCATTCACTTTGTTACCCGCACCAACCCTTCTTTCAATATCACTGTCCGTTCGGCCATCCGCTGTGAACATGCTACCTAAATACACAAATTCGCTCACCTGTTCCAAGTTCTCTTCATTTACACTTATATTACACACTGTCATTTGCTCTTCCCTTTCAAAAACTAACACCTTTGACTTTCCGACATTCATCGTTAAATCGTTCGACTTGCATACCTCATACATTCTCGACACCAAGACTGCGAAACATGTCATTCCCATAAAATATAATAAAACTTCTAGAAAACTGACGTTTTCATTCGTAATAATTTTATCATTCGTTTATTGTTTCTTGAACAAGGATCCATCACTAATTCGATATTAAACATTGTTTAAAAAGTTCGTTCTCTAGAAGTGGTATTAAGTGGTACATTTGATAATACCAAAGACATTCAATAAAGTACGGCGGGACATAGAAGGAGAATAGAGTAGGTTAAATATGGTAAGGCCCTGTCTTGGTGTTGATGTTTTTCTTTAAATGTCCCGAATAAACCGGGGACTGGCCCAGGGAGTGTACGAGCGAGGCTGACAAAAGGGTGCCGCTGCGCCCTATAACAACATGTAATGTGGCGGAAAATTCTATACAACATTTTGAATGTATACAAATACTTGTAGACGAACACTGGATTTTATTTACCCATTGCGGGTCATCAATTCAAGGATTAATTTTATCTCAATAGAGACGAAGATGCAAACTGGAAACTGAATATGGTGATCGACGTGTTTACAGGACTTATGACCTGTCATTGGTTGGGTTAAGAAGAGCACGCTTTATGTAATTACAACATTCCCCATTCCATTTTTCTTATGACCACCATGTCTGACAAATTTTTGGAAGTTGTATATATGTGTAGGTATATATTGTATACAGTGCGTTAATGGCGGTAGCCTTTCACATTGGGTTATAAAGATCTTCTGCTAAATGCTTAAATCTAATCTTCATAGATGGCGCATTGAAACTGACATGTGAATTCTGGTGTTGGATATTAACATATATACAACTTCCAAAAATTTGTCATACATGGTGGTCATAAGAAAGGTGGAATAGGGAATGTTGTAATTACATAAAGCGTGCGCATAACCCAACCAATGACAGGTCATAAGTCCTGCAAACACCATATTCAGTTTCCAGTTTGCATCTTCGTCTCTATTGAGAGGAAATTCTATGTTCCTTGTAAAAAAAAATACCATGGATAAATGAAACATGTCATTCACATAAAATATAATAATACTTATAGAAAATAGACGTCTTCGTTCGTATTAATTAAATTGATACGAGTTTAGTTTTTTTTTAATTCGTTTTATAACAAATCCCCTATTGTTCTTTTGCGGGTGAATGTATAATGCAGAATGCGATCCTTCCTCTGGCAGTGAACTTGTTTGTCTGAAATATTAAAGCAAGCCGACCGGATCACCTCGCTCTTGCGGGCACAGCCGCGGCCGGTCACTGCAGAAGGTCGAGGATCGATCGCAGGGGAAGAAAAATATAATATTATTCGAGGAACAGATGCTGAACAGCCGCCACACTCGCATGCACTTGCACACAGGGTTCATGAACCCGCTGCAGATGTAGGTCACGAAATAAACAGAATTTTACCCTCCAACAAGGTCGTCGGCTTTATGTTTGTGTGTATGAAATGGGTTTAAAATCTGATTATTTCGGTGCCGTGTCAGGTCCCCCCAACGTTAGCGATCACTGCAGCAAAGGCAGTTCTATCCTGCGCCACATAGAACAGGTTCTGAACTCTTGTTATTCCTGTCGACTCTTTGATGTTCCGCAGCCAGGACAGCTGCCTTCTACTAACTCCTCGACGTTCTTCCACTTTACCTAATAATATCAGTCGAAGGAGGTGGTATTTTTCTCCCCTTAGCACATGACCCAAATATGAGACTCTCTATTGGCTCTAGCTCTCTGTAGTACGTCTGCACTACTGACCCTATGAGTCCACGGTATACGGAGCAATCTGCGGTATATCCACATCTCGAACGCTTCCAACCGGTTCATTACATTCACTTTCAGAGTCCAGGTTTCGCAGCTATATAGTAGAACATACCATATATAACATTTAATCATTATTTGCCGGAGTTTCAAGTTAAGATTATCGTTGCAAAAGATTGTTCTCATTTTCCCTATGTCGAGTTGTCCGAGTCGCCTAAATGTTTTTCGTTTGTTAGGTCTCATTTATGTATTACATTATATATAAATAAATAAAATAAATGTACATAAAAGGTTTATATTATTCTATAATAATCAGAGTTTTTTTTTTTAACAAAATTTCCGTGTCTTTTTTTGCAACTTATTCGCGAATTTGTTTTAATTAAAGCAATTGTATTGAGCTGCTATCCTCTTGCTCTTCAAACCATGATAGCGCAGTTTCTGAAGCTGTAAAGGCTTCTCCATGACTGATTCGTTCTCCTTTATCATTAATTTATTAATAATATAATTAATATTAAATTAATATGTAATATAAACATGTTTGTGTATTTAAATTTATCTATTTTATATTATTATATATGAATAGGTTTAAAGTAACTAGTACATACAAGACTCGTGTCCTGCGCAACAAAACGTGTGTCGACAGTGTGCTGGTGACGTTATATGTCACAATAAATAATTCACTCCTCCAAGGCATCTGCCAAGACGAAATGTTTCCAAGAATTGCGACGAATCACATTTTTTTATTAACTTCGAATTTATTTAACCTGTCCCCTGTTACAATAATAATATAAACTTCACCTCTTCACGCGCACAATTTTCAGGTTTACACAACTCGCGAAAAAAAGTACTTGATTAATCAAAACAATCGCTTTTTATATATTGCAACACTTTATACATGTTTATCTTCTTCTTCTTCTTCTTCACTTTTGGTAGACTCAGGAGTCTGTTATTTCAGATTGGTTCTCTTGAGACGCTGAACTCCAGCTTTCTCTCCACCGTTTCGGGGGTCTTCCTGGTCGGCGTTGTCCGTTTGGCTATCCATGGAGAGCTATGTATGGTATTCTATTTGAGCTCATTCTTTCTACATGTTGATGCCAGTATCGCCGTCTTTGACGTCCCCATCTGACCACATCTTCGACCTCGCAGATCTCTCGGATTGCTGTATTCCTAACTCGATCACGTAGGGTTTTGCCATGTTTATCTCTCAAACTTAATTCACGTTTTTTTTAAATTATATAACCGTGTTATTTAATTATAAACACTTAGATTGAATCGAATATGTGTGTATTTACAGTCATTTCACAGTTTTCTCAGGGTATTACAGGATATTATACGCGTATCGCTCCCTAACTTTTAAGCGGTTGCAGTATATCTGAAATATTGCCGAAGCCAGGACTTCATAAATGGGTTTATCTTTTTTCTTTTTTTTAAGTTTCATTCCAAGAGACTAGCAGAAGAAGGATGAGAGCAGAATAAATGTGGTAGAGGTGAGATCCCTTAGACGTAACATATGTGTAGTAAAACGATGTACAACAGAATTTCAAATGTATAATAAGGAAGTTTTGACGGTTTCTTGAACAATGATGTAAAATTCCATATTAAATAATTAATACCACAGAAAATGAACGTTTTTTAGAAGTTTTATTATATTTTATATTAATGACATGTTTCGCTTGTCTGTCAAATGGTAATGATAAAGCCTTAGACAGACCAAACATGTCATTCCCATAAAATATAATAAAACTTTTTGAAAACAGAAATTTTCATTCGTATTAATTGGTATAAAATATTAAATAAACACGTCGCCATCTTGATCTCGTTTTTATCATGCTGTACCACCTGCTCATTTCATACATTTGTCTATAGTCGTGAGTTCTACACTTCTTTGTGATCACACCATCACCTCATTTTAATCGATAAAGGTATTCGCGAATCAATAATACAAACGGTAGATATATATTGCATCATACCGTTTGCATTATTAATTCGCATTTGGTATTCAAGGCGGAAAAATATTTTATCTATGATTCAGATAAACATTTTTCTATGAGCTGACGTCAAGCATGTCAAATATGTCACCTAAATATCAATCACATTTCTCCATAAGGACATGTTTTCGGGAAGACTCAAATCATAATTGAATTGGCGATTTTTTTATGCTAACACCATCCCTAGGAACTCTAATATTCCAATTTATCATTAACTTAAAGTAACCTAGAAAAGCAATTCCATTTCTTTTTCGAATTATCTCAACATGGCACATTATGAAAATAACGTTACTTTTGACAAAAAATCAGGTCTCCGTTGGTAAATTATAAAAAAGCACGATCTGGTGAATAATACTTAATAATATAACGAATTATGCATTCAATCTGAAATTCAAAATATTATACGAGTAATTTAATACAATAAGTAGGTAGGTAAGTACAACAATCTGTACAGTTGTGGCAATTAACGCCGTAAATACTATCACACTGATCCATAAAATTAGCTTTATTACCGTTGCAATGTTGGCAGCAGTGTAGTGACTAAACGCACGCCAAATTAACCATATTAGCTGCAGGCGATAAGCTGTAATTAAAATTAATATTTATTTATAATTTATCTATAAATGCCTCTTAGTGCACTTCAGTTATTAGGTTTTTAATTGACAAGTTAAGACAAAGAGGATTGTGCGTGTGGTGGGTATATACGAGTAGGTACTTGAAATATATCCACAATACAACAAGTTGGTCTTACCATAGATGTATAACAGATATGATATTATATATAGACCAGATGTATTCATATGTATCTATTGTATAATTCTTCTTCTTCTTCTTCTTCCTCAGCCTATTCCCGTCCACTCCTAGACAAAGGCCTCCTCCATTCGCTTCCATGTCACTCTGTCCTGTGCAGACTGTATCCTGGTTATTCCGACGTGTCTGTTCAGATCATCCTTCCACCGTAGTTGCGGTCGCCCTGCACTTTTTTTTGCCGTCCACGGTCTCCAAGTCAGCAGTCTTCTTGTCCACTTTTCATCTGAGCTTCTGGCTACGTGACCCGCCCATTGCCATTTTAGAGTCGCCACCCGGTGGATGATGTCAGTGACCCTTGTTCTTTCTCTCACCGTATCGTTTCTGACTTTGTCTCTTTGTCTCTTATTCCTAACATGCCTCATTTCATGGCTCTTTGGGTCACTCGCAGTTTCTCGGCACTTTTCTATATTATACTATTTGCATAATTATATAGACATAAAACATATAATTTATAACCGAAGGTCCCGGATTCGATTCCCAAAGGTTCACATTAGGTGTGATTGTCACACTGTCTTTGGTGTGGTGTAGAGTTCAAGTGACAATAAAATGACGATATATTAACTAGTATCAAATGTCATGAGAATCAATAGCTATATGTTAGCTATACCCTTTACATCGGTTTGGCTCGCACTGTAATGAATTAAAGAGCGATTCAACAAAATAATAATAACAATAAAATATTGTTAACTGTTCATCATGTCTGTGTATCAACTCATTAGTCGATTGTAAGACCTGACGATGCTAACATTGGTTAGCGAAACAGCTGTCGCGACAAAATATAAACAAGTGTATAATATCATTTCAACAGTTAATAATGTTGAAATATCAAAGTGTTTCTGCCAAAACAATAAATTATCTAAAATATTGTCTATTTTAAGAAGAAATATGGTATAAACGACAAATTTAAATATTTTTAGAAGAAATGTGTAATAACCATTACAATATTTTTCTCGAATTCTTCCTGTCAGTTTTAAAAGTATTCAGTTAATTTTAATACGCTTTTGGGTGGATGCTGACTGAAGTTTTTTTTGTATTTTTAAAGTAAATTATATTCTTAAAAATTTGTGTATTTTATTTAGCAAAATCTGCGTCTTTGTTTTTCCAGTGAAGACTACGTACTATAATATATTAGAAATTAAATTAAATATTTTATATGGAAAATAAATTATGCGATAAACGATATAACAATAACAACAAAACCATCACGCCGTTTTCCCCTCGATTTGATGAAGATATACTTGAACCACAAAACAATGTTTTAATACTAATACGTATATGGCAACTAAGCGAACATGCACTGGTATTTTTTTACTATAATCTTGAGGGTGATCTATTCTACAAATAAATCGATGTAATTGTAAAATATTTAATATTGATAAATACATCTGCTCTTTTGAAAGTTTTGTTAAATTTTATGAGAGTGACATGTTTCGACTTTCGTGTGACATTTGATAATGTCCTTACAATACTAAGAATGTCAGTAACATAAAATAAAATCGACATTAATGATTTAGTATGTAGTTACACCTCATTTCTCAAGAATCGATAACTATGATCTTAAGCAATTTACATACTTTTTAACTGAAAAATCCTAAATAATTTTGAAGTATAGCGATAGTCTGTATACCTGTACAACTATTGAAATTCGTACCAAAATAAATATAAAAACCTGGTAAAATCCCGCTTAGAAGAGTGAGAGGGCTGTTGTCCAGCAGTCCTCTCGCCTTGTCCTGCTTCTGTGACACGATATCCTGGCGGGAAGAGCGAGATGTCACAATCTTCTCGACTCCCTCTATCTGCTGGCACTGCGACATCAGCTTCATCATCTTCTTGAAGCTGATCTGCAGGGGTCTGTTCATGGCGGATAGCTGCTCCAGCAGGTTGGACCTGTCCGCTTCGTCACTGGAACAAGTAAAACAAGGGTTATTTGTATAGTTTTACCAAATCATCCTATTCTGAAAATGAACTTAAAATTTAAGACGAATCTATTAATTTGGAACTATTTAGATACAGAAATCCCATTATATCATTAAAAATCGAACCAGAATCTACTGGTTTGAGAATAGAATCCTGGGACCCAGATTTGCTGTTGCAGCGGAAACTTGAAGGGATAAGTGCAACCAAGAAATCCGTACGATGACCAAACAACCCCTTCTAACGAGAATCGTGAGAACATGGCCGACTTGCATGGATTGGACACGTATGCTAAACCAGAGATACCAGGGCAATCAAGACCCTGTACGCGTCAAGACCAACTGGAGTAAGACCTCTAGGGAGGCCTAGACAACGCTTAATGGACAATACTACTCTGGCCGATCTGAATAGGTTGGGCGAATCAGACTGCTGGAAGCAAAAAGCCGCAGGATCGAGGAGTTTGGAGGAAAATCATCAAAGAGGCTAAAATTCTTCAATAGTTGTATAGCAGAGCAAAGAAAAAATGTAGATACCTATAATTACTGTCAGTTCTCATATACTTGTTTTTCCATATTATATCCTTGAGACAACCTAATACCGTCGAAGCCTTGTTAACTTGTTCTATTATTTCACTGACAAGATCATTTTGACTGAGCAGATCCACTCCCAGATATCTAAACTCTGCAACCTATTCCAGCATTCTGTCATTTAAGGATAACCTGCATCCTAAGGGTTTTTTTGAGAATGTCATGGTTTTTGTTTTTTCAACTGAGATCATCATATTGAAGCCGATGTCTGAAATCTATTATTTTCCTGTTTTCTAAATAACTCAATAAGAGTTTTCTTGAAAAAAAATTAGCTTTTCTAAGTTGCGATTTAAGCGCGGCAGCGAAATTTTTGCCGGTTAGGGCACACACTTTTCCGAGCCGCCTCTGCCGGCACCGCACTTGTCTTGACCGACCAAAATTCAGAGATATCATTATTTGTTTCTTTCCATTTAAAAATGTGCTAAGATGCAATTAATTTGTAGTGGGTGTGAGCACAAACCACAATTAACTTTGTAAAAAAATCTGATTTATTTGCTTCAGGCACGCGAAGTAATTGTAATTATATAAGATTGTAAAATCTGTAATTATATTGTGCCGATTGCATAATGAGCTTAAAATATACTAATAAGTGGCCACGAAAATAGCACGAAGGAATACAATATGTCACCGACTGCAATCATAATAAATTATTTTAAATATTCTCAGCGACCCTGGCAGCAATGAGAGCACCAACCAAATTTCGTTTATATCGCACTCTCAGAATCAATCGGGTTCACTGTTTATAAGCGGGCAGAGGCATGAATTTTATTGTTTATTTTTTATTTGAATGGAAAAAACAGCATTAATTGTATGTACGAGTACATTATATAATTTTGGAGAACACATTAAATGCAATTCGGAGAACGAGTGTTGAAGGTTTAAATAAAAAGTTAACGTTGTATTTAAATCAGGGCTCCTTGATTATATTTATTACACCGCCTTCATTTCATTTATATATTGTTTCTTGAAAGTGTATATTAAATCATTAAAATATTAAATCATTAATATGAATGAAAATGTCCGTTTTATACGAGTTTTATTGTAATTTATGGAAATGACATGTTCCGCATGTCTAAGGCATTATCAAATGTCACATTTAATAATGGTATCGAAACATGTCATTCTTAAAAATTATAAGAAAACAGACGTTTTCATTCGAATTAATTATCCTACGTTTCACGTTCAAAACAAAGACATTTTAATAAATTGTAAACTAATAATAAGTTGTACTTTATACTTTTAAGAAGGACCTAAGTCGATGACCTTTTATCTAACCTATAATCAGTGGCGGTACTCCCATAGAAGCCCAGAAGCCCGGCTTCCGTAAGAAATTTTAAACCAAAACCAACAAATCTAAGTAATCATGCCCCCGCATAATCCACCAACCCACTAAATCACCTTCCAATAATGTTCCCATCAGACGTAAGAGGAATAGCCACAAGAGCTGAACCTCTGTAAGCCCGATGAAGTTTTGATTCAAAATTTCTTACGCAAGCCGGGCCTTTGGGCTTCTATGGGAGTACCGCCACTGCCTATAATATATGCATATTCGCTAAAATTGATAATACTTGATATTGCTATTTGTCTAGTGTATAATAATATTCTTAATATTAAAGTTTCATATTTGGTAAACTAGCATATAAAGTTTTTCTACCTGGTTACTCAAAAATTAATTATAATATGATAGTAATAAATTAAACGTATAAATAAAGAAATAAAAGCTAGATTTTCACAGATTACATACTTGCTACCGAAACTGGTCATGAAAAAATATTCGGTGATATGTCCGTTAACTCCCAATTATAATATAATTTTTAAAAGTGATAAACAAAAAATATTTCAGTTAGAAAAACAATAGAATGCATTTCACAGTTTCGAAGATGAATAAGAGAATGTATCTAATCGAAGTCAGTATTAGGTAGAAATACTAGTAAGGTGGTATTCGTGTCAGGCAATTGGCACACCGAAAGTCCCGGGTTCGATTCTCCTGACAATGACAGTTTATAAAATGAATAAAATAATTCTTACGTTGTCCTTGGTCTGGTAGAATTCATTTGACAATAAAAATGGCGATAGATTAGCTACCTATCACATGTCATGAGAATCAATAACAAAAAAATGTATACAGTAATTGGATTCAAATAACCTGTTGTATATAAACATGTGGAAAGCAACGGCAAACTACCACATTAAAAAAAACATTGGCATACAAGAAACATAAAGATGTTTTAGTTTGATGCGAACCAATCCCTGGGATTAAAATAGATAAAATAAAAACATAGGTTCATAGTTCAAAGACCAAAGAGTACATTTTTATAAACAATTAGTCACTCAAGTCAAAGCGATTTCTACGCATGTTTTCACGTTTGACGATTTCCGACAGTATTAATAAATTCATTGAAAGTAGTATCAAAGTAGAGATATGGCGGAAGGAAGCGATCTGCCTTCCCGTCTCCCTTGACCTAGTCTCCATCACTTTCTCTGCACCAGTTCATCCGTAGCGTTCTAACCTCTAACGTGTTCTCTCAGCTCTCTACTGTATCGGCCCCATACATCACCTGCCATCCCAAGACATTTGAACGAACGGTTGCCAAACAACCAGTTTTATAATTGTTTGCGTTCTGGTAATGTTTGGGACCACAGAATTGACTGGTTCGTAATAATGTCTATGAACACGCAAGTTAGTATATTCTCTCGAATGTGTATGACAGTAAATCTACTTCAAACGCGCCGTGCAACACCGTCATCGCGTCGGCCATTGTTTTAGCTGTGAAACTGTTTCCCGCCAATTAGCACTCGTGAGATAATACATAAAAACAAATGAATTCATATAAATTCTTTTATCACAGACTTACGGAAGATGGAACACATTTAAGTCTAACCATATGTCAGGAAAGAAAAGTGGGGCAGTCCATTCTTTCTGCCTACCCCTTCGGGGAGACGGTGTGATAGTTAGTAGTTAGTTAGTTAGTTAAGAACACTTAAAAAAATTATACACAAAATTATACATTCGGACACATTTTTACATGCAATATGCATAAGGAAAAAATGATAATATTTTTAATAGCAAATATTATGTAATGCTTACGACGACAAAACAGGTTTATATTTATGAAGTTTTTAGTTTTTATTTTGTATTAACGGACCCGATAGACGTAGTCCTGCACGAACGTTGGCTTGCCTGCTATTAGCTGGTTCAGGAAACGTTTTTTCGATATTCGTATTTTTGATAAACTATATAGTAAATGACATTTTACTTTTCAAAAAAGTTTGTTTTGTTTTATCTTAATGCGAACAATTTTGAAATGATGAACAATTTTGAATTGTTCTTTAATAAACACACAATACATAAATGTAAACAAAAATAACTGAAACTAAAAATTTGCATGTTAGATTGATTGTCATTGCTCATGTATATAATTGAAATTCGTGGATGATCATGTAAGATATTCACTTCAACACTGCACCTTACACATTTGCACTATGTATGTGCTTAATTACACTCCATTTATTATTCAAAATATTTTTTAAATATGTTTTGTCGATGAATTATACACTCAATACCCACGCAATTGTGATACGCGCCTTACGTGGAATATCGAAACACAGTGAACAGAATTTTAAATCTACGCCATGCTACAACGCAAGTGATTTGAGCATGCTTAAACTCAGAATTCAATATCAGCGCCATCTATGGTAAACAAACATAACTATGAATTATTCTCAGAAGGTCAATTATTCACGAACTTTCCAGTAGGTTTTACCGGTCACCTATCGGATCCAATTGTGAATCTAAACCATCCAAGGACCCACTCAAACACACACATAAAATGTCATCAAAATCGATCAAGCCGTTTAGGAAGACTTCGACTACATACGCCCGTACAGAAGAAGACTTATGACAAAGTTGTTTTAAGCAATGTTTTGAAGTTTTTTCTTCTACATTTAAGTAGGAATTCACATATTGCACAGTACGCTTGTTTTAAATGTGTGCTTGCGGCAACGCTTGGACTTGGATCTTCTGGCTTACAGAGGTTCAGCCCTAATGGCTATTCCTCTTACGTCTGTAGGAAACATTGTTGGAATGCGATTTGGTAGTTATTTTATGATGGGGCTAAATGTGTGATAGATATATTTATCCAAAATATATGAAAAATTATTTCTCAAATTCGTTATATAATATTTGTACTCCTGGAACATTTATGTAACAATACATAATTTTCTTAACTAAATATCGAAAAAGTAGGTATCCACAAGTATAATACACATGTACACACTTACAAAAATATATTTAACCAATACCTACTTTATTTCTGCACTTCTCAAACTCATGGGGCGAGTGTCTCGTTCTAGTAAATGTTTGAATTCAGAGCGTTATGTGAAGATATTAAACGACTTCTTGGTGCCTGAATTGCATAACATTCTTGGCTTTAACCAAAGAATATGCTTGTATCAGGACGGACAACATCACACACGTCCAACATTCCAAGAGAGGTGACGTAAATTGGCCTCCACGCAATCCTGGTAAAACTCCTATGGACTTTTTACTGTGGGTTATCTCAAATCTAAAGTTAACGCAAATAAACCGACATCCCTGAAGGAAAATATTCGTCATGAAATGGCATTTATTAATGGCAGAGTCTACCTGCCGAGCCGTGATAAGAAATTTTACTGTTCGACTAAATGAGTGCCGCGAACACGAGGGTTTACATTTTAACGATATTAAGAAATAAATTCCCGAATTGTGTACTTAAATACCCATTTTTTCGATAAATAGCTTACTATTTTTTAATCGATCCACTAAATATAAATTATCTTTGTGTAAGTTTACAAACAAACATACCATTACGCCGTTTCCCCGGTAGATTGGGCAGAAAGAATGGAGACCACACCTTTTTTTTTACACACTAGTTTAGCTTCCTCCACACTGTCGTACATCGTTTTACACACATACGTCTAAGGGATCTCATCTTTAACTCGTTTATTCTGCTCTCATCCTTCTTTTGCCAGTTCACCGCACACCGAGCTATCGCGATGGGCGCAATGCACGCTTCGCGCCACGCTACGTGACCGTTAGCATATATTTAAAAGCTAAGAGAGCAGTGCACAATGGTGTTCTTGTTCCAACCCTTATGTATGGAAGTGAAACATGGAAATGATAAAAGAAGGATGAAAGTAAGAATAAATGCTGTACAAATGATATATCTTAGATGTATGGTAAATCTGTATATGATAGAGTTTATAATGCAAATAAAATAAATTAATGCAGTGCGAATGAAAGGGTTATGGACAAAATAATGAAAGGGAACATGAAAAAAATTAATGATTAAAGAATGATAAAGAAAGTACATATAAACGACGTGAACAGAGCTAGAAATAGAGGAAGGCCGAGGAAAACGTGGCGCGATCAAATAAATCAAATATTAAATGTCGGCGACGTGAGGAGTCGGATAAATCGACGTGCGTGTTACGGTGTTGCGGTGTGTGAATGTAGATGAGGCGCGAAAGTTATGTCAGGAAAGAACAGCGTGGCAGTACATTCTTTCTGCCTACCTCTTCTGGGATACGGCCTGAGAGTTAGTTAGTTAATTGTTTTTGGGAGCTAAGTTTCAGAAGCAGCGACCTCGGGATTGTTCTGGCAGCCGGCCAAGGGGGGTGCAGTGGAGGGGGTAGCTGACAAAGTGGTACCGAAGATGTTTTCATTCGTCTGACGAAATACTATTGCTGTAAATAACGGTCTACATAAATCCATCTCTGCTTTTTTCAATATTCAACCAGTCACTGTATTTACCCCATAACTAACTAACGGAGGCAGTATTGCTCCTCGGGGGGCGCAGGAGCCTCCTATGAGGTAGCGGTTCTAGTGGTAAATTTAGGGCGTAGGTAATCAAAAGGGGCGCCCATTATATTTTGCAAACCGCACTTTTTTGTTTTTTATTTATTTTAATTTACCGACTGGTTTCGCTCCTAGTGTATCTTCATTAAGATACCAAAATAAACTATGATTATTTGCAGGTGAATTTTGACCTAATAAGTTACAAGTGCTAAGCGTAAAAACACGTTGGCCCTGAAAGAAAAAGTCGCATCGTATTTTGGTAATTGCATCAGGGTTTAGTGTTTCATTCTTGTTTTTAATTATACTATTAAAACGTTTTCCAACATACAAGTATGTAAGAAGTAAAGATATTAGAGTGAAACCTCTGTAAGCCAGAAGATCCAAGTCCAAGTTGATTGTAACATCATAACTTAGTGAAATAAAAAATATACGGGTGTGGATAAATCGTTATTTTACTAATTAGTATTCAAACATAAATTAGTAAAAACAATATCACTCCTTTTCGGTTTGTGGCATAAATAGCGTACAAAATTCGAAATTAGTCTTCTTCTTCTTTAAACAGTGCTGTGTCAGGTTCCCCTGAGGTTGGCGATCACTGGAGCGAATGTTTTTCTCACAGTGATTTCCTGGGAATTGTTAATGGATTGGCAGGATCACGAGGATCACTCCAAGACGCCAGGGAGTCCGACTTATTGGATGTTTTGCTGTTGTCGTGCAAGTTAGCGTTTCACAGCATTTGATAAGTACATACCCTCAGCACGGTATGTCTCGCCGTGGCACTTCCAGGCATTCGAATCAAAGTAGTCTTACTGAAGTTAAATATAGTTATTTGATACCTCCGATTGCGTATGAACTCCGTATATTGTGTTTAGGCATTATCACAAAAGTGTAGTATTTTGAGATCTCTTTAATTAAATTAAATAACTATACTAAAGCTCTCTAAAAACGCGAGTTCAAAAATATCTAATAACCATAATATTGTAAAGCTCTGATTAATACACCCGTAATGGGTAAAATCCAGTATTTGAATACATTAAAAAAAAAGTTTTGTAAAAACTGGTCAAATTAAAAAGCATATAAAATTGGAGAGTTTTCTCCAGGCTTTATCTAGTAATATGTGATAATTGGGTTGATAGCCTTTCACATTACATTAATAAAGATTTTCTGCTTAATGCTTATCTCAAGTCTCAATAGATGACGCTAGTGTAGATTGAACTTAAATATGTGAAATGTTTCTCAACATGGTAGCAACATACAACTTATAACATATACAACTTATGTATACAACTTTCAAATAATTGTCAGACGTGGTGTTCGTATAAGGGCGGAATGGGGAATGTTGTATTACATAAAGCGATCGCTTAACCCAACCAAAGACAGGTCATAAGTCCTGTAAACGCCTCGACCACCATATTCTGTTTCCAAATAATTTACATCTTCGTCTCTATTGAGATACAATTAATTCTTAATCATTAAATACACTCGTAATGGGTAAAATCCAGTATTTGTATACAATAAAAAAATATATATATAATATTGTAAAGCTGTTTAATTAACATAATTCGCAACTCTGTACCATCGTTGTTATGATTTATATATACGAGTGTTTAGTCAGTATGTAGGTAAGTAGAGCTGGTATAAACAAAATAATGGGAGAGATTCGATCGCTTTCTCCTATAAAGTATAATGTCTCAAGATTAGACCAATCTAACATACTGCCGACTCCATCTTCGCAGGAAGTAGTCATTAAACTATCCGTTATCTCTCATAGTGTTATTTATATTTCCTCTCGAAAATTAATTAGTTTGTTTCACGAGGTTTCACACGAGGCTCAGTCGCTGGATTGCTGTCAACTCGGGTACGGTCGAATGATGCAAAAGGTGATTTTACTTTTTGCTTCTAATATCATTCAAGTAAGTGCTACACATTTTTAAACTAACTAACCATCACGCCATCTCCCTAAAAGGGTAGGCAGAAAGAATGGACTGTCACACTTTTACTGATGCGGCACTCCATCCTTCTCTTTTCGGTTGCGAACCTCATCGCCACCAATAGGCATCTCCCGCGCACACTTCGATCGTGCAACACCCACAAAATAAATCTAAAATAAATAATATAAAATACAATGATATAAAATAAAATAACAAAATATAAATAATTTAACACAAAATGTTCTTTTTAGATGGTGCACATATTGTCTATTTAATTTATGTTCCACGAATCCGCCGTTTTTTTAATTTAGCACATAATGTAATAACACATAATGTTTTTTACGATGTTGCACATGTTGACATGGACGATCCGGACTTTTGTGTTTATTTAATTTATGTTATACGTATCCACCGTTTTTTAAATTAGCTGTAATTAGGCACTTAACCAGCAAGAACTTTGAAATAATATTGAAGAAATTATTCAAATTGTCATTGGAACAAATGTATCTTGTAAATCTTTGTAATTTAGTTTATTACTACTAAGTTGTACGTAATATTATAATACGAGTAGACTGGGACTATCTGTTTAGCTGTAAATGTAGTGCATTTTTTTAGGATATTGCATAAACAATTAGGAGCAATACACTGTTAATATAAACGATAGTACTGCGGTGCATTATTTGAAAAAAAAAAAAAAACATGTTGCACAAAAGTGCGTAAAAACAAACCGTGCGTTTTTAAACTATGTGGCTTTAAAAAACACGAGAGCTAGTATTTAATTAATAAATGAATCAATTGTCACAAGACTAATTCAAACGTAAATAATAATTAAACAAAACGATGTTTTTTAACTACTTCCACTTTTGTCTTTATTGCCAGTCTGTCGATGCCAGCGAGCCTGGCGAAACCGGTCGCTGTCAAAATAAAGACAAAAGTGGAAGTAGTTAAAAACATCGTTTAATTTAATTATTATTTAAAATGAACTTCCATCAAGAGATTTCAGTAAAATCATAATATATTGTGTCATATATTGTGTGATTATCATAATATGTTGTGATTGAATTTTTTTTTTAATTTTATCGAAATGGGTACAATGTTTTACATCACATTAATGGTTATTTTAATTGTTGTATGAAAGTAATCAAAATGATATAATTTACGAGTACAAAAGTTAATTGTTTTTGCATAATTCATACTCTAATAACTTTTACAAAAACATCCGAATAAAAACAGGGTGAACCGTCGTTAAAGTTGGTTAGTTTGACATTGAACTTTTGAAGTTTTTTTTTTCATTTCGCGCAGATAAAACAGTTATCGCGGAGGACGTGCGTGAAAGGAAGCTGCAAATACTCGTACAATAATGTAATATTACTAGAAAAAACAGAATAGAAATGCCATAAAATATTTTATACTCGTACTTCTTCGATGGCCCTACAGCCCATATCGAGCCTTAGCCTCCAGTTTTCTTCGCCTCCAACTCCTCCTGTCCTCCGCTTCGACCCTCCAATCTGACACTCTTAACAATCTTGTTCCATCTCTCCGAACTTCATCCTCCCATCGCAGCCTTGGTCGTCCATTTTATACTCGTACACCTAGTAATTTGATTTATTCAAATTCTATATTTTTTCCGAACAGACGTTACAAAAAGATTAACATTTAAATAATCATTTTGGCAGAAACGTCGGCCCAGGAAAACAAGAGTTAGGCAGAGAGGATGGACCACCATACTGCTGTGACTTGACACACCCCTGAGTTCCTCTGCGCTCATACATCGTAATATGCACTTTCATCGATTTTTCCGACTGCGAAGCTTTCCTTGGTCTGTCGGAGGTTGAATACTCTGCAATTTAATATATAATTATAATATTGTAGTCTTTTTCTCTTAAACATTGTGTTCTTGACATGAAATGTTGATCTCCAAAGTGACCACTTTCAGCTGATAAATTCCTCTCCTCGCGGGCATCACCAGAGGCAGGTGGGATCTGTTTTTCAAGGGATGAAACATTTAGTGCTGTCGCTGTCTTAGATACCCATCCGAAACATAACAATCATGGATAAAATCACGAAGATGACGGAATTCTCTAAGGATCCATCATTAAGTCTAAAGAAATAGGTAAAAATAGAAATAGCTGGTATCTCCTCATACGTGTGAACCCATTCCTTTTTAAATGCTAAGTATTGGTTCCCAGTATGCATCGGAGGAATCCGGTGGGATACAGCCGTGGATAGTTACCAAAGTTCTCCGTGTTTATACTTTAGAAATCTTTTCTTAAGCTCTCTCTAAAACGAGCGAGTACTTCGCCTCGTGGGGACTCCGTATCACCGAACCACACTCGATCCGGCTCGATTTATTTTATTTTTTATATTTTTTTTTATAAACTTAATGTGTTACACTATAGAATTCCATAATGACGTTGTTTTTTATGAATTGAAACAATGTTTATTCCACTTAAGAGTCTATTTTTCTCGACATGTTTCGTTCTCTCGATAATGAAGTGCAAAAAAAACCTGTTAAAATAAACTCAAAATTAATAATAGAGAGTTAAGATTAAATTACTTAGAAAATTAATAATAATAAAAATGAACTGAATATTACATTTTTAATATGTCCACATTAACTCCACAATCCGAATTAAATGACAGTGACTCCTGTCTCCAGATTGAACTCACTCTTCCTTCATCAGTGGAATGATTCGATACCATTATTTGTTTTAAAAAAAATCCAGAATAGGAGGGTGCCTGCACGTGCGGTGTATAACTATATACGGTCAAATCTTCCATCACAGTGGTAAGTGAAGAATAGATATTTGGTCATAATTTTTTTTTTTTAATCGCTCTCTACACCATTACAGAGCAACCCAATTCGATGTAAATGGTATCTTCTTCTTAAAGTGCCCTGTCAGGTCCCCCCGACGTTGACGATCACTCTGGTAAACTCTTCCCTATCCTGCGCTGTCCGGAATAGCTCCTCCACAGTTCTGATTCCCGTCCATTCCCTCACATTGATCTGGATCAAAAATAGATGCAGCAGGCGATATATTTCTCCTCGCAGAACGTGACCCAGATATGAAATCTTGCGGACTTTGATCAATGTCAGCAGCTCTCTAACTCCTGCACGATTCAGGACTTCTGTGTTCGTCACTCTGTCTGTCCATGGGATGAAGTCTGTCCATTCTTCGGTGAAGCCACATTTCAAATGCCTCTAACCGGTCCATGTTTCACACCCATATAACAGAACAGACCACACATAACACCTTAACATCCTCTGCCTTAGTTTTAAGTTGACATTGTCATTGCAAAAGAGTGACTTCATTTTGTTAAATGCTGCTCTTGCTGCTTCAATCCGACATTTCAACTCAACATCTGAGTCAAGAGTATCTGTAAAGGGTATAAGCTATTATATTGATTCTCGTGACATGTGATAGGTAGCTAATCTATCGCCATTTTATTGTCACGTGAATTCTTCCCCAGACCAAAAACAGTGAGACAATCATAATGCCATCGCCGCGAATCGAATCTAAGATCATCGATGTGGCAGTCATAGCTCTTGCTACTCTGCCACGAATGTCCATCCCTACAAAACTAGCTTGATATTGACATTTGTTTTAAAAATTAGTAATATATTTTTTTTTTTAATCAAAGGCGTTAACACTGAAATTCCATAATGCCACTATTATTTATTAATTAAAACTCTTTTTCGCCGTTTCCTAATTTAAATAATAGGAAAGAATTTTTTTTGAGTTGTATATTTTATAATAAAGTTATATAATAATAATATTAATTTTATATCAGATCTTCTGGTCGTCTTGTCTAAATATTTTGATACAAAAAGTGTTCTCTTGTTTAACTCTCCGGGCGACCTTCCTTGTCGGCTCCGATTCTTTTACGATGATTAATGCCCCGCGAAACCATTCCGCGCCACTGCTCCCTCCGGCCGCCCTGCCCTGCCCTGCCTCGCCCTGCCCTGCCCTGCCCCGCCCTGCTCCGCTCAGTTCACCCATACAACGTTTTCAATCTCCGCCAATACCGCCACCACCGTCTTACAAACATTACAAGCAATTTCACACTCGAGGTAAGTCTAAACTTCGGGATATTAAAATCATAATATTTTCGCGATTAAAAATGGGAAAATCCTAAAAATATGCCATATTTTCATCATTACACGTAAAAAATTCTATTTACCACAGATAGAATATTATACTCCATTTTCAATTATCATTATTATACAACAGGAACAATAGTTTGCTTGTTATTAACAACACGAACAACACGACCAAATTAATCAAATATTAATGGCCAGCCATGTTAGAAGTCAATCGAATCGACTAACGTATTTGACTCGTTGTTTGAATGTTAAGGAAACTAGAGAGTTTGAGGACTGTGTCATAGTATCATAGATCTCGGTGTTCTGTTCGGTGCTCAATTAGCGTTCAATCTTCACATAGTTGCTCTATGTAATAGTTACATTAAAATGCTTGGATTTGTTTTTAGGAATGCCAAGATATTTTCGAACACACAGGTACTTCGGGTGTTGTATAATTCCCTGGTAAGAAGTCGGCTGGAATATAGTTCCGTTATTTGGTCACCGCCTGGGATCCGATATTCTCTGATGGTGGAGCGAGTGCAGAAAAAATGTCTGCGCTTTCTTTACTAAAGGGAGCGCGGTTATTACCCGTGGCTCTTTCCGACTGAATTCTTGCTAGGTATGCTAAGCTACCAATCATTGGAGAGAAGGAGGAACATTCACTTGGGAGTTCACTTCTTTCAGCTGATTGGCGGCCGTATACAGAACTCGGATGTCCTGAGTGATATATGTCTATTTGTCCCTGATAATTACCTTCGTCAAAGGCAGCACAGATTATTTTATTTGCCACGCTGCAGAACCAACCTGCCAATGGTTATGCCTGTGGGTAGGGCAATCTTATTGCTTAATCGGATCGCCTCGGAGGTCGACATATTTCGTGATAGTGTGAGTTGCCTCAGGGATGCAATATCAATGTTATGATTTTTTTCTTATTCTTAAGCTTATTTTTTATTTTTTTAATGCTTCTCTGTTTACAATGTAATTACAAACGATTTGGAATTGTATGTCTGTAATGTTTGTGATTATTATCAAAATAAATGAAATGAAATGAAATGAAAAAGTTCACAAAGTTTCCCCAAAAGTATAGACAGAGAAAATGAAATGCCTGACGAAATCCTAACACACCTCTCTAGATTCCTTAACATTCAAACAGCGAGTAATACACGTGCGTCGATTCGATTGACTTCTAACATGGTCGACATTTAATATTTGATTGATTTGTTCATGCCATGCTGTCTTTGGTCTTCCTTCAACTCCACAATCCATTCACATCGTAAACGTATACTTCCTTAACCATTATTTCTTCGTATATACCCAGCCAACCAGGTGGAGCGATGATATTGTGCGAACCGCGGGAAGGGCCTGTAGAACACTGGGGAGACCGAGAAAGATGGCGTGGGGATGGAGAGGCTTACGTCCAGCAGTGGATGGAAACAAGCTGACGATGATAGACTAAATATCTCCACAATCATAATAAAATATCAATCACCCCCCTCCTACTTAACTCCACTCCTTTCATTGTATGTGTAAGTAACTCTTTAATAATACGAGTTGACAGTTTGTTTACCCGAGGTGTCCATTTAAAAGTCGCTGTGTATTTTGTATAACAAGTATTTTCCTTAATAAATCTTAGGTTTTTTCTCAAGTCCCAAGGGAAAAAATATACAGTTCTAATATACTTTTAGGAAAATCCGCGATTTTATAATTACATTCATCGGTTTCTGCTGCATCGATTAGACCAGTTTATAAACGTTTTACTTTTTTTTTAGATAAACTTAAGGCGTTAACACTGTGGAATTCCGTAATGACGAATTTTCATGATTTTTTATGAACACTGTCTTTTCCACTTTAGAGTTTATTTTTCTCAACATGTTTCGAAGGCTTACACTTTCATCATCGGGAGAACGATATAAACTCGAACGATCGAGACATGTCGAGAATAATAAACTCAAAAGTGGAAAAAACAGGGTTTTAACTCATAAAAATTCGTTTTTCTTTTTATATTATGGAATGACAAATATTTTGTTAAATTACAAATAAGCTGTTATAATTTATTATAAATAACTAACGAACCCAAAGTCTCCCCAAAGGGGTAGCAGAAATAATAGAATTATACACTTTTTTCTGAGATAATTCGCTCGCTTCCTCAGCATACATACATTGTGTCACACATACATCGTACCAAGTTTTCCTCGGTCCTATACTATTTCTTGTTCCGTTAAAATATAGAAAAACTATAAATTATTTTAAAAAGCAAAAAAAGTATATACGTATTTCTGGAAAAATGAAAATAATCTCGATATAAATTCATTTCAAATTAAATCAAAACAGTTTATTAACTCAACAGACATTACAAATAGCTAAAATGTTTTAGGCATCTATTGAATACAAGTAAAATATTACATATGTTTAAAGAGTGTTTGTCTTCTGAACGTACTTTTACTGATATGAAAGACGTCGATCTCCAAGGAGACTGCGTTCAGCCACCGGTGTCATCAGAGGCAGATTGGTTCTGGCGGCCGGTAGGTAAAACAATCTGTGTATAATTTCAGATGATAATGCCTGAGCAAGGCAATATGTTACTCTCAAAATAGATTTAAACTGAAAGAAAATGACATAAAAATAAAAACATTACATTTGCGTGATAAAGTTGGAACCTGTGTATATAAAATATTTTCCATGTTATAGAAACCAAGATAGCGTCAAAAGGAAAACATGGCATATATTTCAAAATACTTATACCTACATGTATTGAATTAATTAAATAATATTCAAATTCCAAGTTAATTTATGAATACGAACTTTAGACTGTGTGTATAAATCGATAATGACAAATGTCGGCTCAAAGTATAATAATGACATTTTGACAGACTTTATTTTTTTAATAAACGTGTTATTACATTAATATGAATATTTTATAAATTTGCTTTTTTATCTACACAAAACATTAAGTTATTATAGTTTATGGATCTATAAAAACACTGTTAAGTTAATGTATAATACACATTAAATATACTAAAAAAAGTATTGTGTATTACGAAAAATATAAACATACTAGTATAGACACTTGTCTTGTGGATCACGTGGAACTATTTAGAATGAGTAATAAATAATTTGAGAAGTTAAATTAAAAAAAATGTATCGAAATTAAAACATTGTTAATAAATTTCGAAATGAATGTTTAATAATGTCGAAAAACAAAGTTATGATTATTTCTACTTCTCCTTTTCCTGTCATATCAGGTCTAGACGTTGGTTATCACTTCTGTAAAGTAATTAACATGAATGAAAACGTCCGTCATGTTTTACAGTATTTTGCAACATTCACCTCGTTAATTGTAAACTATTTTAATTGCCTTAATTACAATATTCTGTTACATTAACTCGGGTATATAAACGATCGCGCACTTTGATTCTCTACATTTGGTGGATTAGAAGGGCGAAACAAGTCATTCCATTTAAAATATAATAAAACTCCTAGATGACAGACGTTTTCACTCATATTAACTTTTTAATATGGAGTTATACATCATTATTTAAGAAACAAAATATACTTCTGTAAAGGAATCGCAACCTTACGCCTCCCGGAATAACTCCTCCGCGCTCCCTATTCCAGTCCAGTCTTTGATGTTGCACAGCTAAGACGTTTGCTTCGGCCAGGTGGACGTCGTCACTCAATTTTGACCAATAACACAATTTGGAGAATCTCGTATTTGTCTCCACGCAAGATGTGACCCAGATAGGAAATCTTACTGACCTTAATACATTTCAGAATTTGCCGTGTAATTAAATATGTTTTAATACTTCACTCTGTTCGCAAAGCTTTGTTATTTTAGTACCAAATGCACTATTAAAATGTTGAACTCATTAAGTGGAAAAGTTAAAGATAATATAGTTTCTATTCTTGCAAATCGAATCACAGTAAGCGACTCGAATTGGGGCTGGTAATACGTTATGTCGATTGCAGGTATACTTATAATTAGGCGCTAAGAGGGTTGAATATTATAAATATTTATATGGACGTATTTGACCTGTGTTCTCTTTCTTATACTTAAATAACCATATAATCCAAACATAGTGCGTAAATATTTAAATATAATAATTAAATAAACGTTGAAATAATATAAACCTGCGAAATAGACTATGTAGACGGAGTAGATCCAAAAAAAGATATTGGAGGAACCATGTAGCCAGAATGACGAATGAACGAAGAATAAGACTTTAAAAAACGTAAGTCATCCATAAATATTAATAAATAAGATCGATTGATAAATCCAATTATTTCATCATAATTCAGTTTTCAAATATTTGAAAAAAGTAACTCAATTGAAATTCGACATTTTAACAACAAGGTGTGGACAAGAAGACTGCTGACTTGCAGACCGTGGACGGCGAAGAGAAGTGCAGGGCGACCCCAACTACGGTGGAAGGATGATCTAAACAGACACGTCGGAATAACCTGGATGCACTCTGCACAGGAGAGAATGACATGGAAGCAAATGGAGGAGGCCTTTGTCCAGAAGTGGACGGGAATAGGCTGAGGAAGAACAAGAAGAAGAACTCAATTAAATTTAATGATTTCACCCTGTTTGTATTATTTTGTATTAAGATTGTTTAATAATAACATATTTTCTCGATAAATTAATGCATCATAACTCTAAAATATTAATAGTTCTATTATTTTATTTGCTAGTGGCGTGTTTCCCCTATCTAGGACATTATTAAATGTAAAGTATTTTGTAAGGATGTTTTATAATACATAAGAAAGGCTTAACGCGTCATTTCATAAAATTAATTTCAATATTTGACATATGGCTTTACATCGTTACTAGAACACATTTATGCATTGGTGAACAAGATTCCCTTTCTTCCTCACCGAGCTAATAATAAACTAATTGGTGTAAAACAGTAAAGTAAACTTTAGTGACGCAATGAACTCGGCCAGGAACCTACCGTGCCGTGTTACGGTGCCTCGCCGGTGGTTTAATGGGGCATTTTTGCATCCATTGATTCACGTGGAATTAGAAAGTGTTTACGTTAACACTAGATCACGCAATCATTAGATCATCTCTCACCATCGTTAGATCATTGAGCAGTGTGTAGAAATTAACATCATCGACATATTTATATTTAACACGCAAATCGCAATACACGAAGCTAAAATTTTATATATTTTATTTCAATATAAGATAAGATGGCGCCGCTTTAGGAGTCCTGGCAATTGTATAGAACGTGAATTTTATCGACTCTCCGACAGGAAATGTAATTTCTAACGTCTTATATATTTTATACTAAAACTTAGTTTAAGTTACATCTGCAAATGAGATGTATCTTCCGAACATGGAGTGTTTATATATAATATTTGTATGACAATAAAAATATTTATTTGCTGGTGATTTGCGAATGTGGTAAATAAAAACTCACAGGTTGGAGTCGTCAGTATTTATTTTATATGCATAGACATAATTTAAGTGCAATGAAAAGAGGAGAAACATGACACGGATGCAGACGTCCGTGCGTGAGAGCGTGTCCGAGGCCGGTATGCGCATTACGGGCATTAGGACTACTGGCCTATATGGTAATGCAGATGACAGTATCACTTTATCGATGTGCAAGTCCGAGTTGTCAATCTGAGACGCGGGATTGATATTCCCATAAAATAAAAAAAAACGATTTTACATAAAGCCAAATTTTCCTTCCAATAGAAGAATGGAATTCCGCAGTATTAACGCCTTGAGCTGAATAAAACTATATGTAAAGCTTTAACAACATTAAATTAATTTTGACGGGTATATTTATTAACGATTTCTTTGCGTGCTATTTGATATTTAAGCACACAGTATTAGAAAAACATTTGGCTTGGTGATCCCACAAGGAAATATACAATGGTGTTTGTGTTTCCGCGGGAGGCTTACTTTTTCTATTTACTATTTACTATGCATTTTTACCACTCCACAAATACAAACATCGTTCGAAGGTGCTATACATACACTATACACAAAGCACATTGTTTTCTAGATTATCTACCTTCGTGGGCTGGGAGAGTTAGAGATTTGTGTATTTAGTCATGTTTAGAGAAACGCAAAAGAGATATAACCTTCATAGCATTTCCCACAAAAGTTGACGGCGACAGAGAGAATCATAGAGATCCACGACGAAGAAGATATTATATTTACACTTTTAGGAAGGCGCGTGAGTGAATGATAATCCAAATCAACAAGATATGTATGCATCTATCTATTCCAATGGAAACCTTTAGGAAAGTATACACTGGAATATGCACAAAATATTATATTTTAATGACCAGCTGGGTGTCAAGGCAAGACTCTCGCGAAGAGATCAGGGCAACCTTGAAAAGCTCATCATGGGCAAAGTGGAGGGAAGGCGACCACAAGGACGACCACCGAGCCGCTGGTCCGATCAAATCAGGGATCTGACTGGACTCTCATTAGCTGCAGCCTGGAGACTGACGGTGACAGGAGCGCATGGCGTGCCATGGTCAATGGTTTACAGGATGGACACGACCCTCAATCATGACCCTCAATACGACTGAGAAGAAGACTGACAACAGGAAGTGTAATCGTATACTCTGAATATGATTATTCTAATATTAACGGAATTTAACGAAACAATTTAAAAAAAAAAAAAAAAAATTTTTCATCATTAGAGACATTTTTCACTGTATTTTTTTTTTGTTATACTTGTTTTTTACATAAATATTTTTTATGGAAATTTAATAGATTAAATCGTGTAAATAAATTAAAAGTATACAAATTTAAATAATATTAAAAAATACCATTCATATTTTCATGAATAAGATGACTTAATTTGGAAGATGGTAAATAAACTGTGAGCTAAAATTACACAAGCGATAGTAAAAATATAATATTATTTTTCTCTATTCTCGTCACAAAATCAATGCAATGTTTTAAAATTTGGATTTTGTTTAAATAATTTTAAATTGTGTAGCACTGAGTCCGTAGTTCAACCGTTTTATCTTAATATGTTATTTATAATTGATATACGAGTATAATTATAGCGGAAAGAATGGACAATGATTCAATCACGATAAAACCACAATAGATAGGTACACTGACAGGCGGTACTCCATTCCTTTGCACTATCTACAAGTCTTGAGCAAGGGCTCGGAGGAATAGCGTGACATACCATACAATACCATAATGTATCACTACTTTTATTGCGCTATTATCAATAGACCGACATCTTTGAGTATTCATTGCAACTATACATGAAACTCTCTTTATTTTAATTTATTAAATACAACGTGTGATATAGCGAAATCAATATGTCATCTATCAATCAAATGCCATAGCTTGCGTGCTAGAAAAATCGATATTGAAGAATTATATTGTAATCAAATGTGATATCATCATCATTAATGCTAAATTAAGGTAGTTATAACAATCTATTATAATATATCAGATGGCTGCTCGCCGCCGAAACCGGTGAAGTTAAAAATCAAATGGAATAATACTAAAAACATATCTAAAGGATTTATTTACATATTTTTCATTTTTTTAATGTATTTTGTTATTTACAAATACACACATTAAATTGTTTTCCTCTATTTAAAAAAATATATATAACTTCGAGTACACTACGCTGACGATACGTATATTTAAAATGTAGATTTTTTGGGGAAAATCTAAGAACAAAATAGAAAAAATAACTTTTATCTATATCTACTAAATAATGATTGGAGATTAAATATCGGCATATTGAATAACAGCTGAAATAAAATCAGAATGAAATTATTAAAATAACAGAATCAAATAATATAGACCTAAAACTGAGAATACTCATCATCAAGACCTATGTATGGAGTCTCTTGATGTACGGCTGCGAGACATGGTGCCTATCCGAAAGAGATAAACGGAGACTAGAGGCTTTTGAGGTGTGGTCCTATAGAAGACTATTAGGAATTTCCTGGAGAGACCACACCACGAATGAGGAGGTTCTTCAAATAATCGAAGGAGGAAGGCACCTGCTCAGGACCTTGTCCGAAAGGCGTGCAAGATGGATCGGCCATGTAATACGACAAGAAGGCCTCTTGCATGCCATAATGGAGGGTATGACCGAGGGGACAAACTCTAGGGGACGCCCACGCCGAGAGTACCTGGAGGACCTGTTGGTGGACGTGCGCTGCTCATCATATGCAGATTTCAAAAGAGCCGCACAAGACAAGTAAGAATGGAAGAGAAGAATAGAAGAAATTGGTGCAAACCAATCCCAGGATTGAAACCAGAGAGAGAGTTAAACATGAAAACCATGTACTTAGTTAACGATACATTATTATTGTTTTATGTTTTCTTATTTATAAACATAGATACAATTAATCATTTTTATTCCTACTGTAATACTTTAATAGTTAGAAGTTATTTATTGTCGTCGAAATGACGATTTGCACAGAGTAATCATTTTGCGAAAATAAAATTAGAAGTTCGGTATTGGGATCGTCAGAGAATCGTGTCGTTGGTGAAATCAGATGTAGATACTATACAAGTACAATGCGAATTCGTGTCATGTCTGCAGCAACAACGCATGCTACAATACGCGTCTGTATAATACATACTTTATATTACCTATTATAACTCAGGGCAGTACTGAAAAAATATAAAATAGACTCTAAAAGTGAATGTAATGAGCCGGTTGGAGGCGTTTGAGATGTGGATATACCGCAAAATGCTCCGTATACCGTGGACCGATAGGGTCAGTAATACAGACGTACTACAAAGAGCCAGAGCCAATAAAGAGCTGTAGTCGAGTGGGAAAATTAAAAACGTCTCAAATTTGGGTCATGTACTAAGGGGAGAAAAATACCATCTGCTTCGACTAATACAAATGGATAAAGTCGGAGAGTTGGAAGAAGGCAGTTGTTCTGACTGCGGAACATCAAATAGTGGACAGGAATTACAAGATTTCAGAACCTGTTCCAAGTGGCGCAGGACATAGATGCCTTTTCTGCAGTGATCGCCGAAGTTGGGGGGACCTGACACGGCACCGAAAGAAGAATAATATTGTAACCAGGAGATGGCAGCGGGCTGCCGAAATCGGTTGAAAACACAAATATTAGTTAATTTTAACTAAAATGCATTTTGAAAAGATTTTTTACAAGAAAAAAATATTTCCTTAATTTTTTACCATGAAATTTCAAATGAGAAAACATGTTTTTTTAAAAGCGTTTAAAAAGAGAATTATTATTTTAACATATCTATTGTATAGGATTAATGTATTTGTAAGCCTCTAGATAATTTTTTCTAATTAATTAAATAGTCCATTGTTTCGGCCGAAACACTATGATACTTCAACATTATGACTGTTAAAATTTATAAAACTTATAATATCACAATTTATTTTTATTCACTGAGAGTGTCGCGACAGCTGTTTCGCCAACCTATGTTGGCATCATGACACCTGATGATGCCAACATAGGTTGGCGAAACAGCTGTCGCGATACTCTCTGTGAATAAAAAGAGATTGTGATATTATCACAGTATTTTAAATGTTAACAGTAATATTCTAATTAAATTAAGAGAAGGAAGACGAAGTGCAGGAAGCCTCAAAGTAATATGGATGGACGCCACGGAGTGGAGGGGATCTCAGGAGTTATGAATTGGAAAATGAGGGTGACAGACCGGTAAATTGCCGAAAATTAAAAGAAAGTTAATTTAAGTATGTCCAAAGACACAGACAGCCATATCTTTTATTTTGGTGCTGGTTCCTAAATCACACCGTGTTCAGCTTCTCATTGTATTTTGGATTAAATAATAGAATTAGGCCTCATCCGGCCCTGCTAAATAAACTAGACAGTACAATATATTTAGCAGTCATCGCACCGCATGGGACACAGAATATAATGGCGAGAATTATGAGAGAGCCGGTAACAATTACTCGAGTTAATGCAATCGAGACAGATTAATCTAATTTAATAAATAGTCAGAAATCAAAAACGAGAACGACAATATTTTGTTAGAGGGAGAGAGGAATACTTTGATTCTCTCCGAAAGGAATTCGAAATGTACACGATGCGCATGCCCGAGAACGCTTCTGATTTTTTTTCCCTTCTAATTATGGATTAATTGTATCTCAATAGAGACAAAGATGCAAATTGGGAACAGAATATGGTAGTCGAGGTGTTTACAGGACTTATGACCTGTCATTGGTTGGGTTTATCCAATCTTCAAAGATGGCGCTAGTGTGTAGATTGAAATATAACATGTGAAGTGTGGTGTTACATAGTAGCATATATACAACTTCCAAAAATTTGTCAGACATGGTGGTCGTAAGAAGGGTGGAATGGGGAATGTTGTATTACATAAAGCGTGCGCTTAACCCAACCAATGGCCATAAGTCCTGTAAACACCTCGACTACCATATTCTGTTTCCAATTTGCATCTTCGTCTCTATTGAGATACAATACAAAATCCAGTATTCGTCTACAAGTATTTGTATACCTTCTGATTATTGTTGTATGACAGTTGTGTAAAAAACAAAAGGAGAGCATGTGTGAAAAAAAAGTACTTAAATTAAAAGTTACGATTACGATTGTACAGAGAACTGAGTTTTTAAAGGGTAGAAAATATTTACTTCCGTGAATATTTCACGGGTTTCAACTAGTGGATATATGGTACAAATAGAAGAAAGAATGGTTAAAAATGGAAAAAGAAGTCGAATTAGGCCAAGGAAGACATGGCATAACCAAATTATTAAATTATTAATATGTATGAAAAAACGATAGTTTTCAAGGGGTTAATTTATAATATTTATGTATGACATGTTTCGCCCTTCTAAGGCATCATGTCATACATAAATATTATAATAAAACTTCTTGAAAACTATCGTTTTTTCATACATATTAATAATTTAATATGGATTTTTACATCATTGTTCAAGAAACAATAAATTATTTTATTATTGAAAAGCGGCCATCGAAGTAGAAACAATCGACGTGCGTGCATGACACCATGTATGAATGTTGAGGAAGTGAGAGAAGTATATCAGGAAAGAAAAGTATGGCTGTCCATTATTTCTTCCTATCCCTTTGAAGAGACAGTGTGAAAGTAAGTTAGTTATGTACATAAATATTCCCTATTAGTCTATAGCTATATTGCAGTAGAGTTGGAATTACGAAATAACGGAATACAAAATATAAGCCGATTATCTTAAATAATAGATTCGATTAGAAATAATTGGTGGTTTCCCATCTCTATGGTTACCACGAAAGAAAGTCCGCACGTGCACAATCATACGTGAGTGGTGGTAGAGACGATAGCCGAAGCTGCCGATGCCGGCTAGAGCTAACAGCTCGCACGACTTTAACCCGGGCCGTTTGATTTAACCTAAATAAATGGCTGTTATTAAGTCTGCCGCCATTGTACGAGTAATTCTAGATGCGATACGATTTCATTTTTAGGCAAATGTTTCTGGTAACCGTAAAATGTACAAAAATCGATTGTTAATGTCACGCTACACGAGTATACAATATATAAAAGAAAGAAAACTAGCAAAATTGTTCATTTTATTCAATATATAGGCAAGAATAACAAGAGTGATTAATTTAAACCTTAACTAACTAACTAACTAACCATCACGCCGTTTCCCCGAAGGGGTAGGCAGAAAGAATGGACTGCAACACTTTTCTTTCTTGACATATTTCCCTCGATTCCTCAACATTCATACATCGTCTCATGCACGCGCGTCGATTTCTCTGACTCCTCACATGGCCGACATTCAATATTTGATTTTTTTGATCGTACCACGTTTTCCTCGGTCTTCCTCTATTTCTGGTTCCATTTACATCGTTAACAAATACTTTTTTTACAATTCTTTCTTTTTCATTCATTCCATATGTCCAAACCATCTTAATGATCCTTTCATTATTTTGTTCATAACACCATCATTCGCACCGCATTCACTTCTTATATTTACATTCAACACTCATACACAGAGAATCCACTCATTCATCTAAGAGATCTCATTTCTACGGCATTTATTCTACTTCCAGCCTTCTTTTGCTAGTTCCATGCTTCGCTTCCATACATAAGGGTCGGTAGAAGAACACCATTGAGCACTGCCAATTTAAACCTTTCTTAAACTAAAAAGTGAAGTAATGAACGTGATTATTAACATGAATTAAAACGTCTGTTCTCTATAAGTTTTATTATAGTTAAATTGTCATTATCTTTAAATTGTCATTCCCAAATATAAATGTCAATCCTATAAAATATAATAAAACTTCTAGAAAACTAACTAACTAACTAACCATCACGCCGTATCCATTAGGGGTAGGCAAAAAGAATGGACTGCCACACTTTTCTTTCCTGACATATTCCTCTTGATTCCTCAACCCACGTCACACTCATGCACGCACGTCGATTTCTCCGACTCTTCATGTGTCCGACATTCAATAAGTAATAAAAGAAAAATATTAAAACAAATTTTATTGGTTAAGAAACAAACGATATGTTTGATCACAATAATACGTCTAAAGTGAGAATCACCATGACGTGTGATGAATAAACTCTAAAGTTGAAAAAACTGTATTTTAATTGTTGTATAAAGTTGTTATAAAATTTGCATTATGAACTTACAAAGAGAGGCCAGCCCCACAATAGGACCAGACTAAGGGTGCCTGTCCACCGGAGCGGAGCTAGGTTGCGGAGCGGTGAGCGAGGTAAAAATCCACCAAAAGAATTGCATAAAATCTTCGGAGCGGAGATTTTATGCAATTCTATTTGTGGATTTTTACCTCGCTCACTGCTCCGCAAACTAGCTCCGCTCCGGTGGACAGGCACCCTAAGGGTCTAAAAAGAGAAGAAGAAAAAGAAGAGAAAGAAATTCACTGTGTAAACTCTTTAACATATGCATCAGATGCAGCCCTCATACTAAATATGTTTATTTTAAAATAATAAGTAAAATGGAACAAATTCTACAACAGCTTGCAGATGATTGATTCATAAAAGTGGCACTCTGCAAATCATCCAATATATTATATTATTATTATTATATCATCCAATTTATATTATTATTATTATTACGTTCGCCCCATCATGACGTATGGAATAGAGGTAAAAGCCGATACCAATAGAACTAAGAACCTTCTTAGAGTAGCAGAAATGCGAACCCTACGCTCCATCGCAGGTAAAACCCTCAGAGATCGAGTCAGAAATGAAGCTATAAGGTCTGTCGGTGGTGTTGAGTACATAATGAGAGACCACGTGGACCGCATGGAGAATACAGGAATTGCAAAAATTGTTAAAGATGAAAACCCAAGCCGCAAGAGATTACCAGGAAGGCCACCGAAGAGATGGAGAGATTTTCATTTTCATTTATTTGTTTATAAAGATTACAAACGTTACAGATGCGTCCAAGTCGTCTGCCACCTCAAAATTACATAATTAGATATACATATTTTTAAAATAACATTTAAAAAAAATAACAAATACATAAATACTACGGCATCAGAGATAACAATCACAACATTGATATTGCATCCCTGAGGCAACTCACACTATCACCAAATATGTCCACCTCCGAGGCGATCGGATTAAGCAATAAGATTACCCTACCTACAGGCATAACCATTGGCAGGTTGGTTCTGCAGGGCGGCAAATAAAACAATCTGTGCTGTCTTTGACGAAGGTAATTATCAGGGATAAATATACCTACATCACTCAGGACATCCGAGTTTTGTATACGGCCGCCAATCAGCTGAAAGAAGTGAACTCCCAAGTGAATATTCCTCCTTCTCTCCAATGATTGGTAGCTTTACATACCTAGCAAGAATTCAGTCGGAAAGAGCCACGGGTAATAACCGCGCTCCCTGAGGTAAAGAAAGCGCAGAAATTTTTTCTGCACTCGCTTCACCATCAGAGAATATTATGCCTGGACATCATCATCCTAGTACAGACCACCGTTACCAACAGGTCATACGACCTAAACTAAGAAGAAGAAGATTATTATTATAGATATCATTTTTATCTACTATAAACACCCGACTTCGTTTGCTTTATATCGTTTGAAATAAATCTAAATGTGTGTCGAAGCATCGCCAAAATACGATTGTATTGCATAATAAAAGTTGCGAATATTCTGTAGGAAGAAAGAGTGAATGTTATAACAGTATCCCGTGCAGGCCAAGGAAAAGATCGATCCGCCGGTAATCTGGTGGGAACTTAGACACATTGAGACATCGCGACCTTCGCGCTCGCGACACTCAAGTCCTCGCCTATGAATAAGTAACAATTGCCTTACCGTTGTGTCACTCACTACTCTTTTATCCACATATCATCGTGGAGGTAAACAATGGTAACTCATCTCTTCCGTAATGTAATATAATATTTATTTCTTTAACATTATAATTGGACGTCCCCCTGTCCGCTGGACCGACGATGTTAAAAGAATTGCTGGACGTGGATAAATGAGAGTGGCGATGGATAGGATAGATGGATGGCGTTTAGCAGTGGGCGACAGGCGGCTGATAATTACTTGTTTTATTCATTTGCCCATTCTTTGTAACGTGGTGACGTAATATAATAAATCTTGCACATCACAAACTTAGTAACATTTTAAAATATATCTAACTAACTAATGAACTAATATGTTCAATTGTGAAATTCTTGGGTACAGTGAATCATGTTTAATAATGTCCTTACGAGGATAAACACGCGAATCTCTTATATTATAAAAAAAACACGTAGAAAACGTGCAACAGATTTACATGATTTTTAAAAAAATGGTAGAACAATATACGACAGAATCTCAAATGCTGATATTAGAAAGGAATGTAGAACGGATGAAGGTATTATGAACAAAATTATGAAAGGATCGCTGCGTTAGTTCGGACATATCGAGCGCATGGGTGAAGAAAGAATGGTTAAAAAAGTATACGTTAACGATGTAAATGGAGTACGGAGTCGAGGTAGACCGAGGAAAACATGGCATGACCAAATTAATCAAATTTTAATAGTTGGTCATGTGAGAAGTCGGAAGAATCGACGTGCGCGTATGACTCGCTGTATGAATGTGGAGGAAGCTAGAGAGGTGTGCCAGGATAGAGTAGTGTGTGATACATTCTCATTGCCTACCCCTTCGGGGAAACGGCGTGATGGTTTGTTTGTTTTTCAAAAAAATATATATATTGGAAATAAAACAGTATTTTTTTAATTATTATAAATAAAAACGTCTGTGTTCTAGGAATTTTATTAAGTTTTATATGGAATGACAACTTTCGCACTTCTAAGGCATTATCAAATGTCAAATTCTTCATCATAAATTTGATAATGCCTTAGAAGAGCGAAACATGTCATTCTATAAAAAACTTAAGGAAACTATTTAATATGGAGTTTTACATAATTGTTCAATAAACAATAAACGCATTTTTTTAAATACAAAAGTAGTTATTTGTTATTTCTTGAACAATAATGAAAAACTCCATATTAAATAATTAGTACGAATGAAAACGTCTGTTGTATACAAGTTTTATTATATTTTATGGGAATGAAATATAATTAAACACCTAGAAAACAGACGTTTCCATTTGTATTGGCCCGATATTACAAATGTGCGAAGTATAAAAATACATTTTTGATCTTAATTGGTGTTAAATATAAAGGCCAATAACTATGCAAAGGTGCAAAGTGATTGCATAATATAGTGTAAACAAACATCACCCTAAAATACCGCCTGTAATACACTACATATGTAACAATAAACAGTTTTTTTATGTTAAACCATTTACCACCTTTATAATAACCAACTTTCAATTTTCAAATTAGTAAAATTATAATTTCAAAACTACGAAATTCTGATGTCTACAAAGTTACTTTATGCAATAAGCGCATGTATTTACAATTGTCACGTATTCAGGGGGTTGGTTATTTTTCAAAGTCATAACTGCAAATAGAAATATATCCACAGAAGCAAAGATTGCAGTAAACAATGGAGTTCTAGTGCTAACCCTCATATATGGAAGTGAAGCTTGGATCTGGCAAAAGAAGGATAAAAGCAGGATAAACGCCGTAGAAATGAGATCACTACGAAGAATATGCGGGAAAACGTTGTATGATAGAATACCGAACGATGAAATAAGAAAGAAATGTAAGGCTGATGACTGCATCATGGATAAAATTAAAAAAGGATTCCTGAGATGGTTTGGATATATGGAACAAATGGATGAGAGTAGAATGGTTAAAAAGTTGTACACAAGCAGCGTGAGTGGAAATGAAGCCGAGGACGACTGAGGAAAACATGGCATGACCAAATTAATCAGTTACTTAAAGGCGGTCACATTTGAAGTCGGAATAATCGACGTGCGTGCATGGTACGATGTATGAATGTAGAGGAAGCCCGAGAGGTATGTTAGGACAGAGCATTGTGGCGATCCATCCTCTCTGCCTACACCTCCGGGGAAATGGCGTGATGGTTAGTTAGTTGGTTAGTTAAAATTATCAAAACTATGAAATTCTGATGTCTACGAAGTTACAATTCAATTCAATTCAATTCAATTCAATTTATTCAAAAAATTATAAACATTACAGAATAACAAATCCAAATTGTTTATAATCACAATATACAAAAATAAAATTAACAATTTAAAATATATACGAGTATATTTACAAATAATATAACAAGAAAACGAGAGCAAGTCAGAAAAAAAGAAAAACAGAAGACAATGAAAAACATATATATTCGAGAACAATAAGTAGAGAAGCAAATAGCAATTTAATACATAAGAGATAGATGCTTTCTGAGGGTAGCCTCACTATCGTGAAAAATGTCCACATTCGAAGAGATGCGGTTTAATAGTATTATTGCCCTGCCCACGGGCATTACCTTAGGTAGATTGGTTCTACACAGTGGCAGGTGAAATAATCTATGTTGCCTTTGTCGCAGATAATTGTCGGGGACAAACAAAGTCAAGTCATTCAAAATATCAGAGTTATGTATTCGACCACGAATCAGTTGAAAAAAGTGAACACCCAGGTGGATAGTTCGTCTAATTTCCAATGATTGGTAGTCCAGCATACCCAGCAAGAAATCAGTTGGGTACAGCCAGGGGTAGTAACCGTTCTCTTTAAGGTACAGAAATGCTATAAGCACAAGTATTAACAATTGTCACATATTCAGGGGGTTGGTTATTTTTCAGACAAGACAGTTTATATTGTATTTTAATTATTGGGGTTACCGCAGTTGAACTCTGCGAGCGGATTTAGATGTTTGGTATCTGCTGATCGATAGCCGAAACCGTCGCGCTCGGAGAAGCGCCATGCCACCAGACTAATGTCTACTCCACCATTTGTACACAATTATCGTTGTGTTAAATGTCTCCGTTTGGACTCTTAACACTGAAGGTTAAACTATGTTCTGTCCATTATCACCATAGTTTCTACTTATTCAAGGACTAACTATTTTCTTGCTCACATTAAATATAATAAATGTTAAATAATTGAAAATAAATAAAAATTTATACAAAATTTCTTTATTATTATGTATTTAGAATAATAATAAAGAAATTTTGTAATTTTATTATTATGTTTCGGCAGCTTGCTGGTGGCAGAAGATGGCAGCAAGCTGCCGAAACCGGTCGAACATAAACACAAGTGGAAGCACACTAAATACATAATAATAAAGAAATTTTGTATCATTTTTTTTTGTTTTCATTATTTAAAACGAACTTCTACCAAGAAATTTTAATTAAAAACATCAATTAATAAATGTTATATATTGTTTCTTGAACATTGATGTAAAACTCCATATTAAATAATTATTACAAATGAAATCTTGTCTGTCTTTTAAAAGTTATATTATAGTTTTTGGTGGTTCGTTTTTTTAAGGCATTATCAAATGTTTATTATCAAAAACATTTGATAATGTATTTGAAAGGCAAAACCTATCATTCCCATAAACTCTAATAAAACTTCTAGAAAACAGACGTTTTATTATTATTTTGTTGAATCGGTCTTCACATCATGACAGCATGAGCCAAATCGATGTAAAGGCTCTGTCTATATAGCTATCATAGTGATTCTCATGACATGTCATAGGTAGCTTATCTATCGCCATTTTATTGTCACGTGAATCCTACACCAGACCAAAGACAGTGTGACAATCACACTGCCCTCGACGGGAATCGAACCCGGAAGCTTCGGGGTGGCAGTCAATGCACTAACCACTCGGCCACGAAGGTCGTCAATTTCATTCGTACATGACATTGCCCGAATAGTTGGGACTACCTGAATGCGGCAGTAACAAGAATGGAGAAAAATTAAATAGGTATCACACTATATCCAGCAGTGAAGAAAATAAGGCTAAAGAAGACGAAGAAGAAGAAGACAGAGAGCAGAAACATACAAAAGTCCAAAAATATAACTGTCAAATTATAAAAAGTAAAACCTGAATAATATATTTTTAAATTAGGATTGCACCATCTATCTCTCTTTCTATTCTATCTATCTCTTTCGTGTTTCGATATAAATAGGAAACACGAAATGGGAAAGTTTATTGGATGCTCATATTACATATTCACCGCCCCCTCCCACCTCGGGGCAGCATTAGAGCCATTGACGTCAACAACTAATGTCGCTGTCCCGTACACAGATGGACAATGCTAGTTTAATTATTATTATTATTATTATTTTGTTAAATCGCTCTTTTACATCATGACAGAATGAGCCAAATCGATGTAAAGGGTATTATAGCTATCATAGTGATTCTCGTGACATGTGATAGGTAGCTAATCTATCGCCATTTTATTGTCACGTGAATTCTACACCAGACCAAAGACAGTGTGACAATCACACTGCCCTCGCCGGGAATCGAACCCGCAACCTTCGGGGTGGCAATCAATGCACTTACCACTCGGCCACGAAGGTCGTTTAATGTGGGATACATCCTTTCAAATTGATGAAAACGTCAGTTATCTAGAAGTTTTTATATACTCGTACATACTCGTATTGATAGACATGTATTTTGCCTCACTAGGTCGTTTATTGTTTCTTGAACAGTGATGTAAAACTCCTTATTAAATAATGAATATGAATAAAATCGTCTGTTTTCTTGAAGATTTATTATAAATGGTTTATGGGAATGATTTGTTTCGTCTTTCTAAGGCATTATCAAATACATTTGTTAATACCTTAGAAAGGCGAAACATATCATTCCCATAAAAATATAATAAAACTTCTAGAAAACAGAAACCATAAATTCTAAACGACAAGTACTCTTTTATTTGCGGGTTATCAATTTTAACTATTAGTCTCGTCATTTGATAATGACCTAGTGAGATAATTAATATGAATGAAAACGTCTGTCTTCTAGGAGTTTTATTATATTTTTAGATGGAATCACATGTTTCGCCCTACTAAGGCATTATCAAATGTTTGATAATGCCTAAGAAAGGCGATACATGTCATTCATTCATATTAATAACCTCACTAGGTCTTTATCAAATGACGAGTATAATAGTTAAAATTGATAATCCGCAAATAAAATATTAATTGTCGTATTAGAATTCATGGAGTTTAATTCCGCAGTAAAGAAAAAGTTAAAAAATAAAAATAATACATTCTGACAGCGTTAAGATATACTCTTTTATCTCCCAGCATGCAGAATATACTTGCCCCTGGTAATGCCAGTGGGGATGGCAATAAATATGACGGCTTCAGAAATCGATATTTTTAGTATTATTAAAATAACGTTCAAGATTAGATTACTACGGATATTGGAGATTATTTAGCTATCCTTAAAAGTGCGATTTAAATGTACGTACAGAGAGGATATCTCATAAACAGCGTTCTGACTCATAAAAATGGTGGGTACAATTTTGACTTTCTGTGCGGATTGAGTGTGCGATTGTGTAAGCGTGTGGCTTGCTAGAAGCAGCTAATATTACCGAATTCTCATTTCCCAATCAATATCTCTCCTTGACACGAACCCCTTTAATAACCCCAGTTAAATATTCTTCAGTTCATTACTTATCACCTTGTTGGCTATCCCGGTCGCTAGTAAGTCACGCATATCTGAATACAATAGCGTCCATTTTCTTTTCATTTTTCACAGACGAAAATACGATCAAGAAATTACGAATTCATCTGGAGTAGATCTGAACATTTACAATATATCAAAATAAGGCCAGTAACATGCTACTACAAATAATATAAACGAATAGAATAACTAAGAGAAAGACAGTATGAAACGAAATCGAGGTTAAACTAATACAAACAAAATATTTCAAAGAGACAAAAAAAAGAATAATAATAGAATATAAAAAAGTATTTTAACATTATGGTTTCATCGACGCTGAAAGGTTGCTCGGATCATTTATGTGATGTTGATATTCAAATGTAGTTAATATGAAATTAAAGTTATTAGAAGCAACATTCTGTTTTATCACAAGCAATTTCAATTATTGACACATTGATGCATTTCTTATTCATCTTCTTTTAATTCTGACGATCAGTGGCACAAAAATCATGTCTCTTATGATGATGACGACCAGCTGTCCCTCCAAATGTGGTCTTCCAAGTGAACGGTGTCCGGATCTGTCTTTCTCCATTCTGGCTAAAGTTATTAATTACAAATTCTTGGTAGAAGTTCAAGGCAAATAGTGAAAAAAAAAACGAAATAATAAAAAAATAATTTATAATACATATTTGGTTTGATTTTATTCCATTTGATTTTAGGACCGGTTTCGGCAAAAAGATGGCAGCGAGCTGTCGAAACCTGTCGAAGGCATAAAATCGAGAGGAATTAAATACAAATATACATTACAAGTGATTTTTTTTTTATTTGAAAAAAATATTTTCAATGTGAATTAGCTACAAAGTATCGACAAGGGAATGTTAAAAACATAATTCAATAAATAATGAAAATATATGTATTTTTTTTAACTTTTGAAAATATATACTTAGTTAAAATCCACTAATGTTTGCGTCTTCGACCGGTTTCGGCAGCTCGCTGCTATCTGGGCTTCATCAGCGAACTGCCGAAACCGACCAAAGACACAAACTTTAGTGGATTTTAACTAAATATACATTTCAAAAAGATTTCTTACTTAAAAAAAAGATTTTCATTATTTACAATGAAATAACATAATTAAAAAAATTAATACATTTTTTAAATTGAAATTTCTTGGTAGAAGTGCATTTTAAATAATGAAAACAAAAAAAATGAATACAAAATTTCTTTATTATTACCTATATATTTAGTGTGCTTACACTTGTGTTTATCGTCGATCGGTTTCGGCAGCTTGCTGCCATCTACACAAGTGGAAGCTCACTAAATATATAATATATTAATAAAGAAATTTTTTATCAATCAAAAAAATGTTACTTCCATAAATTAACAACACAAATTTTGCATAACAGCATATATGATATCATGTTTACCGTAGTACGATTACTTGATGTCATCAACTCGCAACTTGATGTTAAGTTAGTGGCAGTTATTATTATTGTGTATAGCCCTATTCGGTTCTGGCCGCCACGCCATGGGACACGCACATTCCTTATAAATCTTTCACATACATTCCACTTCTGTTCAACCGAAAATACTGCCATGAATTTATAATTGCGTTTGTGGTTAAACATTCAGTGAGCGGTCGGCAGAGATGGCTGTTTGAATAGTGAATTCAATTTGAATGTTAAGGTCACAACTCTTTTATTTCAAAATCTAGTTCAACACGTTCTAAGTGCCTACCTACTCAAATATTAATTGTTATTGTTATTATTATTATTATAATATTATTTTTATCATTCCACGTTTTTTCTCCCATCCCACACTCTGTCTCACCCTCACTATATTTGTCTGAAGTAGTATTGTGATAGATAGGCCATAAAATCATGTACCATATTTTGCTCTGTTTTGTGAGATGGGACATAGAAGTGGATTGAAATGAAATTGTATTAAATGTGGCCTAGATAACTTTTGCCATTTGCTTTTTTTACTGGAATGATGCATTCTCCAGCTAATGTAAGTCCCACGTGGATGGGCGAGCCTAGGGATTGTTTGAGCGAAGCTAACGAAGGAGGGCCGCTGCGCCCTATAACAGCTTCAGGTAAGCGGCGGGTAACCTTCTATGTCTTTATTTAACTGTAAGTTTGTTAATTTCTATGTGTATTAAGAATTCAGTGAAAGCTGGATAATTCAGCCTTGATTATGAAAAACTAACTAACTATCACCCCGTCTACTCGGAGGGGTAGAGAGGATGACCCGCCAAACTGCTCTCTAATATAACTCTCGTAATTCCTCTACATTCATACATCGTAACATGCACGTTTGTAAATTTTTTCGATCTCGAATGTGGCCGCCTTCTAGTGGCATTTGATTGATTTGATCATGCCATGTTTATCTTGATCTTCCGCAGCTTCTCTTTTCACTCACACTGCTTGTATACAACATTTTAATCATTCTTCTCTCGTTTATTCGTTCCTTATGTCCAAACCATCGCAAGGATCCTTTTTTTATTTTACTTGTGATGCAATCATCTGCTTTACATTTCTTCCTTATCATATACCCGATTATATGAACGTTTTTTTTTTAAACAAGTCTTGTTCTATTGTTATAAGTATGAAATTGATTATTAATATAACAAATAAAATATTTTATTATATTTCAGTAATATTAAACGACCGAGGAAAACGTGGCACGATCAAATAAATCAAATATTTAATGTCGGCCATGTGAGGAGTCAGAGAAATCGACGCGCGTACATGACACGATGTATGAATGTTGAGGGAGCGAGACAAATATGTCAGGAAAGAAAAGTGTGGCAGTCCATTCTTTCTGCCTACCCCTTCGGGGAGACGGCGTGATGGTTAGTTAGTTTAAATATACAAATAAATTAACAGTATTTTTTTTAATTCTTTCTTTATTCTTGGAGGATAATAACTGCAAATTATTAATGGTTTTAAAAACTCGTATGTTTGTATTTTTTCTTCTTCTGCTTTAAGGACTGTTTCCTTTAATTTCTCGGAGCCTGTTCCTGGGATGTACATGTCCAGCTGTCTTCCTGGAGGTCGCTCCACATGATCTCTCCAGTAGCGTTATTTGATTGGTCGATTTTTCGTTTGTATTTTAAGAAATATAATTCATTATTTTGAATAATACCCAAGCAAAGCAAACCCACAATATAATAATAAACACGAAATTAGATTTACTTGTTTAGGTAGTATGAATATTTATCTAAAATAACCTTGGCCGGAATAGTTAAGTTCATCGGCATCGTGTCGGCAGACTGGATCGTGTGTTTGTGATGTAAAACAATTGCAAAAAACGGCGTGCTTCCTTCAAAATCTACCACGCCACCAGATGCAGGTTGAATGGACTAGATCCAGGGGGATCAATCAATCAATCAAATCAATCAAATCAGTTTATTTTCTCAAAAGATATTACAAACATTTTTTAAAGTTTAAGACATCTATTGAGAACAGGTAAAATATAATAAATATATAATACCAGGAACGCATGAGAGATGGTTCGACATTAGTAATACAAGATACTCTCCGAAGTCAAGAGTATTTGTCTTCTGAACGTACTTTCACGAATATGAAAGACATCGATCTCCGAAGCGATCATGTTCAGCAGTTTGATTGCTCTCCCCACCGTCATCACCAGAATCAGGTTGGTTCTGCATGCTGGGAGATAAAACAGTCTGTGCTGACGCTGTCGAAGATAACCATGATAAACAACCTATGATGTATATTTTTTTTATTAACAATCGATTTTTTTTTATCAGTTTTGTAGTTACAGTTATCAAGTTGGGAAAATACCATAAACAATAATTCAGGTCTGAAGGACTTAAGTATATATAAAAAAACACATTTTAATAAATTGTAAAAAAATCTCAAGAATAAATGTATACTATGACAATGCTGAGATAGAGCGGTGGTGACAAAAAGACTAGACGACACTAGAAAATATACTGCTTTATAGTTGTTTTAGAACTTATGAAACTTTTGAACACGGGACTCCATATTTCGTGACGCGATTGTGATCGCGTTGTTAAAAAAATCCTATAAAATTCCCCCCACATCTAGTGGCAATTGTAAATAGATTAAGGATTTTTTTAAATCAAACGGGTTTAAACACCGTATGCCAGCTTATGTATTGGTTTATAATTAATGTATTAGATGTCCATTATTTTGTAAAATCTAAATGGCGCCCCATATGCCATCTCCCATCGCACCGTTTAAATTCGACACGCCACAGCCCCATACAGGCCTCTATCTGTCCCGCGGATCGTGTATTCTTTTTTTTAATCGAAATCCAACTTACTGCAAAAATACTGTAATTCAAAAAACATTCTTCAAGATAGCTACAACACGAAGATAAATAAAGACAAAATAAAGCTGCTGACTGTAGGCCGAACGCAACATCAGATGAGAGTAGTGATGTCAGGAGTTCCATTAAAGAACACCAAGGAGTTTGTCTACCTCGGGAACAAAATAACATGGGACGGTTGGTCTAAGAGCGAGGTCGACAGCCGTATACATCAGGCTAGGCTTGCATTTAATAAAAGGTCGAAAATAATAGAATAAAATAATATAGACCTAAAACTGAGAATACTCCTCATCAAGACCTATGTATGGAGTCTCTTGATGTACGGCTGCGAGACATGGTGCCTATCCGAAAGAGATAAGCGGAGACTGGAGGCTTTTGAGATGTGGTCCTATAGAAGACTATAAGGAATTTCCTGGAGAGACCACATCACGAATGAGGAGGAATCGAAGGAGGAAGGCACCTGCTCAGGGCCTTGTCCGAAAGGCGTGCAAGATAGATCGGCCATGTAATACGTCAAGAAGGTCTCTTGCATGCCATAATAGAGGGTATGACCGAGGGGACAAACTCTAGGGGACGCCCACGCCGAGAGTACCTGGAGAACCTGTTGGTGGACGTGCGTTGCTCATCATATGCAGATTTCAAAAGAGCCGCACTAGACAGGGAAGAATGGAAGAGAAGAATATAAGAAATTGCTGCAAACCAATCCCAGGATTGAAACTTTCTAACTAAAATAGTGGTGTTATTGTATTGACATGTTATATTCGAGAGTAACCGACAAAATATTAAAATATGAGTAAGATCTCAAGCGGCATAAGTGAATTTTCTTAGACTCTAATGTTCTTTTATTGTACTGTACCGACAAATTGGCGGGCAGAGACAACGCAAAGCAAAGTCGAAATGTTTTGCGCTTGACAATGCGTTGAAGTCTTTCGAAGAAACCACTACAAACCAATATGGACTGTAAGGCCGCTAGCGCTAGAGAACTATTTACCTGCCACAATAATGTACATTCAGGAAAAACTTATCCTACCGCACTTTTAGAAGTCTGACTTCAAAAATCTTAATTATTTAACTAAATAACCATCCAACCGTTTTTCTAAAGCAGTATTTCACGATTAGCGGTACATTATACCAATACACTAAAGATACAAGTTAGAGATACACAATAATAAGTAATACATAATAGATTAATAAAAAGAGCGAGAAACATAAGATGCATGACAAATTAATAAAATAAATATACCATACAATTATAATAAAGATAGTACTTCCCTCAGGTGAGCCAAACTATCACAAAATATGTCAAACTCCGAGGTGATACGATTAAGCAATGAGGCGTAAGCGAGTAGGAACCACTGCTCTAAAGGGTAAGCGGAACAATTACCATTTTTTATGTTTATTTCAAATAAAAACAAGATGAGCAGAGGTTACATGAGACAGAGATAAAGATGTTGAGGTGGACTGCTGGAGTGACCGGGCTCGATAGAATGAGAAATAAAATACATTCGAGAAATCTTCAAAATGTCCCATGTGACGGATAAGATCAGAAGGGGCGAAGGCCTCATCGTCCAAAAAGCCCTACAACTAGACGCGGAAGTGAGAGGACCGAGTCGGTTTCGCTGCCAACTTGGCGGTCAACAATCGACATGAAATTACTGCAAATTGCCCAAGACCGAAAAACCTGACGCTGTACAATTAGGAAAGCCTACTCCATATGCAAAGAAAATAGCTAGGAGAGAACAAGAAGAATATAATATAATAATCTATTGCAATGTCTGATAATAAAATCACAATCAAAACGATGGGTTATGTTCTTTTAGCACGAAGGTCTGAAATGATCGGGAACAGGCGAACCTCCTGAATATGTTATTGCCGATTTCACCCGCTGTATCGGACCAGCGGAATACATTTCGCATTATTGTATTATGCAAAGATATATCCGTACCATCCTACAGATTACATTCTTTATTATTTCTGTACTTCTACGATTCCATCTATAGTGCCAATATCGGTTCAATATAACTTTATAGAAAATTTGAAAAGCTGATAGTGCACAATGGCATTGCTCAGATGAATGTGGAATAAAATGCAAGGTGGACGCGAGTGTTATGAATAGAATACTTTAATATATAAACTACTCTGTAGTGTAATGTGTTTGTTATGCGGATTAAATAAAAAGTACACTACAAGCATATAACAAGACAAAAAATTCAAAACTTTAAATATGAATCGAGGGCAGACCTAGTAAAGACCAAGCAAATTTTGAGGACTTCCGATATGAAGACATTGAGGACGATAGCAGGCAAGACACTGAGAGATCGCGTGAGGGACACCAGAATAAGGGAGATATGTGAGGTTGGGGATATTATAAGATGGAGCAGACAGCGAAGAAGGAACTGGTACGGGCATGTTCAAATAATGGACACCACCAGACTCCCCTACATTACACTATATCGTCGGTTCAAAGGTAAAACTCATTAAGTGACATTTCAAAATTTTCTCATTTTTTTGCAACTTCCGCATCAGACTTGTGAATTCTACGTCAGAAAACAAACACTAAGTGTATTTATTAAAGAATAACAGTTATTAAAGAATAACAATCAACACTTGGTGATTACTTTTTGATGTAGAATTCACAAGTTTGATCAGAAATTGCAAAAAAATAAATAAATAATTCAAATGTTACTTAATGAGTTTTACCTTTGAACCGACGATATAATCAGCCTCATGGGACTCGTCCTCGTGGAAGACCTCCTAAGAGATGGAAGGACAGCTGGGAGTCTACCTCACAGGAGGAGCAACACTCTGGAGAACAGACCACATAGGTCTACAACAAGGAAGAAGAAGAAGAAGTCTTTATGAGATTAAATCAATCGAATTTAAAAATTCTACGTGTTCTGATTCAAAAATCAACGTAAATAATTCTCAGAGATAAACACATTATTTTAAACACTGAAATTTTTTTTTTTAATTTATATAACGTCACTTCTAATAGTAGCCATTCATAAATTTAACTAGTTTCAGGTTATACTTTCATGTATTCTGTGGTTTATCCCTTAATTGTTTTAATCGATGTATTGGGCCACGTCAATTACCTTAATTATCGTATGCTGCTCCTTTAATTCGTGTATAAAAACAACAACGAGTTTGATTTTCGCTACATTTGATAATGACTTAGACAGGCGAAACATGTCATTCAAATAAAATATAGTAAAACTTCTAGAAAACAGACGTTTTCATTCGTAATAATTATTTATTAAAGAGTTTTACATCATCGACTAGAAATAATATGCATATTCAGGAGTATGTACGAGTATATGTACAATACATTATTATGTGTGCACCCAGGAAATGTTCCGTGTCATACAGATACATGACTATTATTGCATATTCAAAAACAAACATTTCGTGATTCTTAAAATAACATATACTTTGAATAAATAGAGGTAAATTATTTTGACATTGAGTATAATCTAGTTATAATTGTATAATATATTGTTTTTGTGTATTATATTTGTGTGGAAAACAAAACAGAGAATACATATAACTTTTTGATTAACCAATTCAAATAAAAAGCATCAAAAGCACATTATTTTGTATAGAGTGTTACTGATCAAACCGATAAGATCTAACTTTTTTTATACGGGCAATACTTAGATGGAAACGTTGATTATTCTCGTAGATATAACAATAGGCGGGGACTTACCGGTGAATCAAAATTTGCCTCTACACCATTCAAGTGACTCGTTGTTTTTCTCTTTTGTGTTATAACTTACTATATACAAATACAGTCCAGAGGCGCGAGTCTCCGAAACAAAATAAGACACCGAACCAAAGTTGCCGACATCATGGATCGTACAACTAAATTGAAGTGGCAATAGACTGAATATATAGCAAGACCGAGTAGTACCCGATGGGCATCCATACACCAATGGAGGCCTTGGACATAGAAAAAGAGTGTCGGGAGGCCATCTAAAAATGGACTGATGACATTACCCGAATAGCTGGAATGACCTGGATGCGGAAGGGACAAGACAGAGACGAGTGGAGGAACATGGAAGAGGCCTGTATCCAGCAATGGAGGGAAGAAGGGTAAAAAAGAAGAATAAATATACAAACATGTTCTAAAGTGCATGTTAATATTCTCGTACTTTTATTTTTAAACTACAAGCATTTGTTCAAATAAATCTATAGATTTAACGTATTTTAGAGAAAACGATTTTTTGTATTAAACATACGTTATTCAACATTGATACTCGTATATAATGCATGGAAACAAATAATTGGTTGCATGCAGTTATCTCCGGCTGCCTAAGGGACACTGTCTGTGGCAATAAGCACATGATAGTGGAAAGCAAAGTCAGAATTTATAAAACATGCCTCAGGCCCATAATGACATACGGAATCGAACCAAGAGCAGACACTGTCAGAACAAAACATCTCTTAAGAGTAGCAGAAATGAGAACATTGCGACCTATTGTGGGGAGAACCCTTAGAGATAGGATACCCAATGAAGAAATTCGTAAAATCTGCAAAATTGAAGACACAGTGAGATGGAGTAGGCAAAGAAGACAATTCTGGAGGGACCACATCGAGAGAATGGATACAGCAAGAATTCCTAAGATCGTGATGCACGAGACTCCAGAGGGCCGTCGACCACCAAAGAGATGGAGAGAAGGCTGGTCGTCTTCATCACAGGAAGAAAGTTGATATCCCGCATGAACAGATCGCAAGATCTACAATCGGAAGAAGAAGAATCATTAAGCCATCTATTGTTTGCCTTGAACATTTTGTATATATTAAAACATTGATATGTTGAGTACGGAGTCGAGAAAGACCAAGGAAAACATAGCATGACCAAATTAATCAATTTTTAAAAGTCGGCGAAATTAGAAGTCCGAATAATCCACGTGCGTGCATGACTCGGTGTATGGATGTGAAGGAAGCTAGAAAGGTATGTCAGGATAGAGTAGTATATATACCCTTCCGGGGAAATTGCGGGACGGTTTGTTGTTTTTGTTATTGTTGTTGAATTGTTGAGATTTCTCATTTAGTTAATTATTTACATTAAACAAAGTTCTTCATTATTCGACATTACTTCGCTGTTTGCTCACCCCTTATGTATTGTACAATGTGTATTATAATTTGCATAAAATTATAAACTTATTTAACCGTTGCGTCCCTTAATGCGATGAAGTTTCCATATTTCATTTTTTATTATTTGTAAAGGCTAAAGGTTTTCCTATAAAAAATAACAAATGTTCAAAATTGTACAATAGGGCCCAGCGGTAGTGTGAATGTCGCTAGTTAGTTTTGGCCCAAAAAGCATAGATAACGACTAGAAACCTAGAAGGACCCCGCAATGCGCAAGTGTCCTGCAGATCATGCGATAGGAAATGCGCTAAAATAAGGTACCTACCTCCCGACCGGATATCCTCTTCCGTGGGAAATTACCGCAATATAATTGACAATGAATTTCGACTTTTACCTTAGCGATTCTTCCGATAGTACTAAAAAGATTTTTCTATTGATGACATATGAAGACAATGGAAAAATCAATAACAATACATGTTGTACTATATAGGTACACGAAGAATAAATATGAAGTTTTATTATAATTAAGGCACAATTTGTAAAATATCTATAAAGATTTAAATCAACAATTCAGACAATTTGTTAATTTTTTTTTTGATAAAGTTAAAGGATTTAAACCGTGGAAATCCAAAATGCCAATTTTTTTTTATTCAAAATACAGTTTTTTTCCACATTTTAGTTTATTTTTCTGGACATGTTACGAAGGTTTTTACACTTTCGTTCTTCCGATGATGAAGGTGTAAAACATTATAAACATGTCGAGAAAAATAAACTCAAAGGTGTTAAATAAATTTATTTTATTTAATAATGTCATATCACAAATTAAGTGCTTCATAAGAAAGTTTAATAAAAAATTCGTCAACATGTCTTCTTCTTCTTGTCCTGTCACACCTCCGAGGTGCATAGAGCCTCAAGGATTCTCCTCCACCCGACTATATCATACACATGATGCCTTACACCATTCCAAGTCAGTCTTGCCCCCTTTAAATCTCGTTCTGAATGGTTCTTCTCCAGGTGGCTCTAGGTCCGCCTCGCTTTCTATTTTCACACACAGGAGACCAGTCTAGTGCTTCCTGAGCGGTGCAGGCTGGGTTCCGTATCAGAGAGCCGGTCCATAGCCATTTGGGCCTGGCAACTTGTTCGCTGATAGTCCTTTCATCTACCATGGCCCAGAGAACCGCATTTGACACTGTTTGGGGCCATAAGTTTTTTTTTAAAACCCAATTGGGTTACCTATATGGATACATTTTTAGATCTTACTAGTAATAATATAATGTTTCAGGTATATTTTAAATTGATTTGTAGTACTCCTTGTGTCTTTTGGTAGTTCATTGTAAAGTTTCAGTCCATTGTTCAATATCCTTGATTGTCCTGTCTTAGTTCGTGCATTCGGTAAGTGATATCTATCACAGTTCCTGGTCCAGTGTCTGTGTACGTCTGAATTATCTCTTCCATGGTCACTCTGTGTACAATTTTCAAGGTCTCGAATTTGGTCAGGTCTGATATGTCCATTTGTTTTGTTTGTCTCTATACTTGTATGGTTGGGGTAAGGTAGTTAATGTTATAAGCTAATTATATTATTTTATTTTGTTGTCTTTGGAGTCTGGAGATGTCTTTTTGGTTTCCTGTCCCCCAGAAGGTAATCATATATGTCAGTTGGCAGATCTTCAATATTTAGCGGAGACACCTTCAGGTATGTAGGTATCAATATATTTATAATTATATCCAATATGTATCGTCTTTCAATTCAAAAATAACCTACGAGTAGGTACCCGTTTATTTTTTATACGATAATTACGAGTAGGTATGTTAAAAGCGCAGAGATTATAGATAATATAAGATTTATATTTAAACGCTTAAGAAATTTAATAGAGTTGAATCTATGTAAGCCTTTCACGTTATGACGCAAGGACAATTTTCTTGGTATTTTAGCAGCTAGCAGAATTATGCAAGAGCTCTGCTAACACTCTCGGTCCATAAATATCTGTAGCCGGCTAACCTTTAAGGAAATTAACAACTCCGGAGAGTCATTTGTGTAATGATTCTGTGGACGGCGATGGAATCTTGTTGAAAGCGTCAGAATAAACATTTAGACTGCAATATTTAACAATAATACAACATACAGAAATCAATGCCAACTTTTGGTAATGTTAGTCAGGATATTAGCTCACTGATTGTCGCATTGATGAAATGCCATGTTTGTAGGCGAGTACCGTTTTTTAGCGCTTCGAGTTTCTTATTTTACCAATCTGTATTAATATTTTTTTATACACTAAGAAATTATTATTGCAGTTATTCGTATATGTATATACAAATAATGTTCTCAATAAAGACCAATTTATGTATAATAAAATTCGTATGCCTAAGCTTAAATAAAACATGGTTCGTGCAAATTATAATACATATTATTTTTTTCTTGATTAATGAGATAAGGATTATAAAGTGATGAAAACGACCATGTTCTAGAAGTTTATTCACAAATTTTGTGTAACGGCACTATGTGTTTTCACACATTTTGCTTCCTAAGACATTTAATATGATCCTAGCAAAGCTAAACGTAGCACTCTCTATGTTTATAATATAGAGACAATGTAGATTTTTTAAATACTAACACCAAGGATTAATAATTTAATACACAATCTTCCAATTGCGGAGAAATTACTCATTGTTGTAAAGAAGAAAATGTCCAGGCTTGATCGAATCAAAGTCCACTATATCAGGAAGCAGACGTTATGTCGCCAGACTAGCGCACGACATTTAACAATTCTAGTCTCTTATCTTTTTCGGACAAAAAACATATTAAAAATACAATGTCGTTATTTGTACACTTCTTCTTCTTTTTGTCCTGTCACACCTCCATCGTGCATAGGGCCTCAAGGAACCTTCTCCACCCGACTCTATCGCATGCCTGATCCCTAACATCATCCCAAGTGAGGCCTGCTGCCTTAACCTCGTCCTGCAGGGCTCTTCTCCAGGTGGCTCTAGGTCTGCCTCACTTCCTCTTTCCCCCCATAGGGGACCAGTCTAGTGCGCCCTGAGCGATACAGGCTGGGTTCCGTCTCAAGAGTGTGACCGATCCACTGCCATTTGCGTCTAATTGCACCAAATGTACACATTATTCAAAAATTATTTTCATTTAAGACATCTTAATTAGTTTGGATTTTAGGGAAAGTTTAAAGATTTGAGTAAAAGTTAAAGAAATATAAAGAGTTAATACAAGGTAACATTGCTGGTGGGTATTTTGGATTCACATGTTAATTGATTGATTGATAAATTGATCGAATATTATAATATTTACACTTCAATCAATATTATCCAAGAGCGATAAATTATTTAAAACACAAGTTGTTAATTTATGTTTCTCTTAACTTTGTGAAAAGTCTCCGTGTCTTTCCCTTAGCAACCATCCAAATAAGATATCACCAAACCACGGAAACTTCTGTTATCACATTCTTAACTAAATTTCATTTTACAATACAATAAAAATATGTTAAGTCCTATTTTGCAAAGAAAATCATCTTTATGACAGTTAGTCCATCTACAAGGATCGGATTTATTCGGTTATCATCGTACAACACCGAGCATAATCGGATGTTATCGGGCAACATCGGGTATTGGTAAATTTGTAAATGTAAATATTGGCAATCTGACTATTCCGACAATAAAAGTACGTCTATGTAACTAATATCACGTCAAAAAAACGTTTCGTGGCACCCAATCAAAGCTTTAACAGTGAACGCGAATCATTAACCTCACTTAACAATGTAGTAAAGAACACAGCACGTAACATAGATGTAACAATAGCAATTGGACTAAACGGCACAGCGATAGAAAGCAGGTAATATCGCCGTCTCGCGTGTTTGGTCGGGAAATCGAACGAACGTATGCTGAAGGTAATAAATATTCCGTATATCATATGCGAATATTCTATTATTTACAACACAATCATTATTATGCTTCGGGTAAATAAATATCAAAAATAAATCATCATAATCGATTGATCAAATCGAACAGAGGTGGCTCTGAGGATAGGCGGGCGTGGAGTGGCGGTGGGCTGGCCATATTGTCGGAGGAGCGTCGGCCGAGGAAAGACTGCGAACAGGGTTCCGTAGAGTTGGACGTCCCCCTGCCCGATGGACCGACGATGTTATAAGGATTGCTGGACCTGGACGGATGAGAATGACGATGGATAGGGAGGCCTACGTTCCGCAATTGACGAAAGACGGTTGATAAGTACCTAAGTATAGGTAAGTATTAATTCAAATCTTACATAATTAAATTAAATAAAAATAGTGTATTTTTTCGCATTAAGAAATTCAACACATTGCATTTAGCAATAGCGAAATAATAATTTATTTTTTGTTTTATTATTTTTATCAGGTTCAGTCGTAAATATTATTCTTCGTATCAATGACAAGCCAGTTATGTTATGATGTTCCTAAAATGGTCCCATATGACTATATTTCTCCTTTCTCTTGCCATTGTTATGAAAGTTTTGGCTGACTTTCTGTCGTTTCCAGGGGTGCCGGGGGTTACAACACGGGTTACCAGATAAGGGATTTTTGCTTTCCTTAAGTAAAAGTTTGTTAGGCCAACAGCAATCTAACGTTGTGAACGTTACATTTTTGACTTTGAAAATGGCGAATCAATAAATGTACTTTTGCCATCTGATACTTTGGGAATTCAAAAAAGGCAATGGTGTAACGGTTAAAAGTATAAAAAGTGTATATGGTGAAGGAATGATTGGGAAGTTAAAAGTTGGTTGGGCAAATTTTGTTCTGGTTCGTGTTCTTACAAGAAGAACCATAAAAATAATGCCGATAGCTATTATATTGTGACCAACCATAAAAAGCTCATCATCATGGGCAAAGTGGGGGGAAGGCGACCATTAGGACGACCACCGAGCCACTGGTCCGATCCAATCAGGGATCTGACTGGACTCTCATTGGCTGCAGCCTGGAGACTGACGAGTGACAGGAGCGCATGGCGTGCCATTGTCAATAGTTTACAGGATGGACACGACCATCAATCGTGAGGAATACGACTGAGAAGAAGAAGAGAATTATATTGTAATTTTACATGACAAGACCCCTACTACCGCAGTTTTTTTTTTAACCGATTTATTATCGTATTATATATTTATGTACTATCGTATCCTTTTGTTATGCTCACACAGCTTCGTCAGAAATTCGTCAAAGTCAGCCATTTACAATTCGGCATCAAACTTCGTTATTTAACGATACAGGAGGGGTCATAGACCAGTCCATTGCAAATCCACAATGATGACTGTATTGCGTGTCTGTGCACTATTGACGTGTGTATGGCCATACAGAAATCTATCGCTTCATTGGGTTTTGCAAAATTGGCCGTGTTTACACAACGATGATCCAAACTATAATATAATGACTCTGTTACTAAATGGATTCACTGGACTTTCATTCAATACAAAGTTGTAGAAAAAAAAAATTATAGCAGTAAAAATATATATAAAAATATAACTTTTCATGTTATACGAATTTCATTTCATAAAAATGAGAAATTTTTAGTAAGCTTTCAATGTTTTATTGTTGTTGCAAATTTTATAGAGACCATAGAATTCCTTCTTCTTCTTCTGATTGTAGATCTTGCGATTTGTTTATGCGGGATATCCACTTTCTTCCTGTGATGAAGACGACCAGCCTTCTCTCTGCCTACTCCATCTAACTATGTCTTCAATTTTGCAGGATTTGCGAATTTCTTCATTGGGTATCCCATCTTGTCGCAATATTCTTATTTCTGGAACTCTTAAGAGATGTTTGGTTCTGACAGTGTCTGCTCTTGCTTAGATTCTGTACGTCATTAGGGGCCTGATGCATGTTTTATAAATTCTAACTTTGCTTTCTACTAGCATATGCTTATTGTCCCAGAGAGTGTTCCTCAGCCATCCGGAGATAACAGCTGCTTTATCATTATGTTTTTTTAACTTCATTATATAGATCGCTGCAAGTAGATATCTCCACACCCTAACTGAATTTTATGACATGTTCTATGGGTTTATTGTCTACAACCAGTTTGCATCTGAGAGACTGTCTGGATATTGTTAAACATATTGTTTTGGCGACTGATATCATCATATTATACTTCTCATATTACAATATTTTTAATAAAACTCTATTAATCAGATTGTATTATTTGAAATTAAAATATAATTTGTTAAATGTTGAAACACTGTCATCACGAATCACAATTTATTTTTATGAATTTGTCGCGACAGGTGTTACAAACAACTGGTACAATAAAATAATTTGCGATCAAAATAAAAAAATTAAAAACATCCTAGACGTTTTATAGTCATAATAAAACTTTTGTCCTGAGAGAGACCAGTATACTCTTAAGTAAATAAATCTACTATGTAATATAGATATTTTCTTTTACTATTACTATGAATATGCAAAAATTAAATATGGCAATGCTGTTCCAAAGCCGAAATGGCAAAACTGCTTAAATTATAAATGGGCGATATGATAAAACCATAAATGAAATTCATATTTGATTTGTAATTATACAAAATATACCTGCGGGCGATTTTAGCTCATTCAAAAAAATATTCAATATTATTTTTTTTTATTTGAATTGCTTTTAAATTTGATTGCAATTGTGCTAATTTCTCGCCGTCATGATTTCACTAAATTATGTTTAGCAATACGAAGTCAATAAAACACAAATAACCCAACGGCTGGCATTAGAAACTTATTAGGAAATACAGTCAAAATCCACAATACACGATTAATATTTCATTTCAAATTACTTTACACAAGTTTACTAAAGTTTACAAAAATCACACAGCTTCAAATACTAAGTTCCAATTCAAGTCTGTAAATTCATTGCGTGATTTGAATATGGATCGTTTTATAATAAATGTTGCCATATTAAGAGTTGTGTTGACAGTATACTAATAAATTGTTAACAACCTGGTAGTTACGCTTATTCGTATTTAATGCCAGGTAGTTAAATTATTTTTTTAAACGATAATCGCTGTAATTTTTATTCTATTCTGAAGGTAAGAACCATTAATAGTACGTTTAAATTAGTTTTCATAATGCTTTGAACTAAGACAGAGGATGTTAAGGTGTTATGTGTGGTCTGTTCTGTTATATGGGTGTGACACATGGACATTAAAAGTAAATACAATGAACCGGTTAGAGGCATTTGAAATGTGGCTTCACCGAAGATCCCATGGACATACAGAGTAACGAACACAGAAGTCCTGAATCGTGCGGGAGTAAATAGAGAGCTGCTGACATTGATCGACTACGAGGAGAAAAATATTGCCTGCTGCATCTATTTTGAAGGAAAAAATAGAGGGCCGCAGGGGGGCAGGGAGAAGGCAGATCTCTTGGCTGCGTAATGTGAGGGAATGGACGGGAATCGGAACTGTAGAGGAGCTATTCCGGACAGCGCAGGATAGGGAAGAGTTTACCAGAGTGATCGCCAACGTCGGGGGGACCTGACAGGTCACTTTAAGAAGAATGCTTTCAACAATAAATTAAATTATGTTACATAGTAATCAAAATGATTAGCGATCAAATACAATACGTTTTACTTTAATACAAAAGTCGGTTCGTGACATCTCGTCCAGGCGAATAGCAGAACTAATGACATGTTTGTTTGTTTTTGAAAATTTCATTGCCGAGTAATCATTATTCCGCAAAGAAAAAATATTAAATGACAAAAAAATTATTCCGGTAGAATGATTCGATTCGAATAAGAGAGTCGACGACAAATGATGGAGTTTTTTAATAGAAAAAATATGCTACCAAACGAATATTGAAAGAGGCTGTTAAAAAATATATTTTGATTAAATGTCGATTATCTTAATATTGATATTTTTATGTGACTCCAATATTATATATTCTCTTTTATTTGATTATCGGAATTCGTAACAATTTAATAACTTTAAATAGTATTAAAAATAGACAATTTTATTGGCCTATTGATTAATTGACTGGTATAATTTCACCAGTAACTGTAAAAAATATTAATGGTGTTATTTGAAATTACATTGCAGAAGTTCTTTGTAAATAATGAAAAAAAAAATTGTAATAAGCTAATCGCACTTATGTTTTTGACATCGACCGGTTACGACTTCTCGCTGCAATCTTCAGGTCGAGGCCATAAACATAAGTGGATTTAACTAAATATACTTTTTAAATTTCATTTTCTTAGTTAAGTAACTGTTTATTAATTTTTTAATTGATAAGTAAAACTCTCAATAAATAAATATTAAATGTACACTTTATTTTAATATTCATTTTATACTCCCATTGTTCTGAGTTTTCTGGGTGGAGATTGGATGATACAAGAAATAAAATCTCTCGCATGGCAACACTATAAGCGGATAATTTCTAAATTGGAAGCGGGTGTTGAGAACTGCACTCAAATAATATTTATTTAAGCGGCGGCTTTTCCGAACAGAGAGCGGCGCAGCAGGCGCAATGCGGCGTCCCAGTTCCCGCCAAAAGCCCGCTTACGTCACAGCCGGCGGGAAACAGAGGGAAAATAACATATAAAACACCATTTTATACCACTGCAAAGTAACCTCACCAAAAACTGTAAAACCGAATTCTGTTTGCATAAACAAAATCATGTGTTTGTTTGGTGTTTTACTGAGCTCTATTCGAGTGTACTCTGTCGTGCACGTATAATATAATATAATATAACGTATGATGTGGGAACGGACTCCAAAATAGAGACTCCTCGCCAAAAGTAGCAATTACCTAATACTGTTTCAATACTTGTTAGTGAAAATTAATGGGCTATTTCCTTTCCGCGCTACGCTATGGAGATCGTATCTCACCTAGAATTTGTAATAAATATTATGGAATTATTTGAACAGCCAGGTTCACCGAAATCGTTTAGATTTTATCGCCAGATTTTAACGGGCGATGAAGGTATTAGTGGATAATTTATCGACAGAAATTAGGTTTAATTATTTAATGAGAGCACTTTGATATACAATCGATAAAAATATAACAGCTTTTTTAAGAACAATTAAAACGGTCACGTTTAGAAATCGGAGAGTTAATTAACTGATCTCATCAGAGTTCGCCTTTGAATTGAATCAATTTAATGTATTCAGCAGTATGATAGATAGTACTTACGATTAGAATTTTTAAATCATTAAGAGTTCTCAATAGCAACTTCACAAAATGTGGCGTTAAGCCATTGATGAACCATTTTTTATATTTTTCGTATTTTTTTCAAGTGCATTTAAGTTTTTTTCGTTTTATTGTAGCATTTCTTTTTCTGTAATCTAAGCGTTAAATATTTCATTTAAAACTCGTAACTTTTGTGATAAACTTATTTATATTCTACCAATTAACGTTTATGTATGGTTATACTACGTACTTCGTACTCATATAATGAAATATTCTAAATCGTTCAAAAGCATGAACGGTACGATATTCACAATAACAGTAGTTATTATAAATCTGTACATTATTTTTTTCCAACAAATGTAATATTAAAAATCTCATGTACATACGTTGCATCACTAATTTCAACCCTTCATTGCGTGATTCTTTTAAATTTACCAAAAAAAATTTTTATCAATTGCAATATAATATTTATTTATTATCAATTGCAATAGAATATGGGAAGAACAATTATAAAAAAATATGTAAAGCTCCATAATAAATAATTAATCAGAATGAAAACGTCTGTTTTATACCATTTTTATTATAGTTTATGTGAATGAAGTTTCGCCTGTGAAGTTTTATTATATTTTATGGGAATGACATGTTTTGCTTGGTGAAGTCATTATCGAATTTTGATAATGGCAATTTATAATGACTTTGCGAGGCGAAAAATGGTATTCTCATAAAACATTATAACACTTCTCTAGAAAACAGACGTTTTCATTGGTTTTAATTATTATTACGAGCATTTACATACATATATAATCATGGTGATCGTCAGTTAAGTGAGCGATCGGAATAGTAGTAAACTAAAAAAATAAATTGCACTTTAAAAATGACTTTACTAATTAATTAATATGAATGAAAACGTCAGTTTTCTAGAAGTTTTATTATATTTTATGGGAACGACATGTTTCGCCCTTCTAAGGCATTATCAAATGTTTATCAAACCTCAAACATTTGATAATGCCTTAGAAGGGCGAAACATGTCATTCCCATAAAATATAATAAAATTTCGAGAAAACTGACGTTTTCATTCGTATTAATTATTTAATATGGAGTTTTACATCATTGTTCAAGAAATAATAAATAAACTTTTCTAATTATACATAGTAAAATATTAGCAATTAGAATGAGCTCGTGTGGCCTGGTAGCAAGTAGCATAAAGAAGAAGAAAAGATACTCACAACACTTCAATAATTTCACAATTGAGCAGGAGCTTGTTGGGGCCCAGCTCCACGACGGCCACCGCCTGGTCATGCCAGTAGATCATCACGAGGGAGTCGTCGTGCACCCGCAGGCCCGAGTAGGCCTTGGCGCGGGGCGCGGACCGCTGCTGGAGGCTGGCGGCCGTGCCCCCCTGGAACAGGTCCCCCAGGCTGAAGCTGAACGTGGGGGAGCAGGACACGCAGTTCAGGAGGTAGAGGCAGACCAGCAGCTTGGAGGCCATACCGGTGCCTAGCGGCTTGGATGGCGAGGGGCACGACATGTTGGTTACAAATTACACTTCACTCTAATCGTTATCACGTGTTTCACATACATCAGTTTTTGTGTTGACGTGGATTTAAACACTTCGCTTATATTATATATCTACATAAATATATTCGTTTTTGAATATCTTTTTAAAAACATTGTATTTTTACAACCCCTTTTCCAAAACTGTAAACGCGGTTGTTTGGTCGGTTTTACACAGTTTTTATTTTATTTTATGTATCTATAAAAATATAAATACTTGATACAAATTTGTTTCGCCTTGTGACGACATTCTCAAATTTGTAACAAGTACTTATATTTTTTTCCAAAGAGCCATGTTAGGAATAAGCCTAAGAGACAGAGTCAGAAACGATAAGGTGAGAGAAAAAACAAAGGTCACTGACATCATCCACCGGGTGGCGACTCTAAAATGGCAATGGGCAGGTCACGTAGCCAGAAGCTCAGATGAAAAGTGGACAAGAAAACTGCTGACTTGGAGACTGTGACGGCAAAGAGAAGTGCAGGGCGACCGCAAATACGGTGGTAGGATGATCTGAACAGAGATGTCGGAATAACCTGGATGCAGTCTATACAGGACAGAGTGACATGGAAGCGAATGGAGGAGGCCTTTGTCCAGGAGTGGACGGGAATAGACTGAGGAAGAAGAAGAAGAAGAGGATTTCTATTTTTAAATATAATTTAAATAAATAAATAAAACTAAGAAGTAATAGAATTTCATAGAATTTCAGTAAATAAAAATCACAACTCTGGGTAGAAATTTTAAGGTTATTACTTTATGCTAAAATTTTATTATTTTATTTATAAATATTACAAAACAAACTAAACAGTTTGTTTTTTTAACCCGGACGAAGTTCCAGCGTGAGCGAAACCAGTTGGTTTGACTAAGATGAAGTGGTGTCAAAACAAGTCAATTTAAAAATTAATCGATTACAGATTTTAGTATTCATCTGTTTCCCGATGAAAACATTACATGACCAAATTAATCAAATTTTAAAGTTCGGCCCCTAATCAGAAGTCGGAAGAATAACGTGCGTTTATGACTCATTGTACTCGTATAAATGTAGATCTGTTAGGTTAGAGTAGTATGGCGAACCTTTCTCTCTTCATACCCTCTCGGGGGAAATATATCATGGTTTGTTGTTGTTGTAGTATGTTTCCTGAAAATGGCGCGAAATTCTGTCACTAACATAACCTCAATATTTGACACTTCATTCATAAGCACAACAAACCGAATCATAAAACGGCGAGGTTGAGTGAGCAGCCTGCAGCTGGCGATAATTGAGGAGTAATTTAGAAATCAGTGACGGATGAACGAATTCACTTTTCGCGACCGAGATTTGAGCGCTGATTAAAACCTGTCTCTTCTTGGCTGCTGTAGCTAGCACTGCCAGAGCCGGAAAGCAGAAATAAACCGTTCCTTAATGGGATGACTCTATGCCATACTCTGAAACTATTTCATAAGAAATAATTACTTTGAAAGGACCGTGTTCCTAATTGAGTTGTTTCTATTGGTTTTGTTAGCCAAATGTGGATTCCTATACATATTATTATATACTTGTATTAAAACAGCTTGACTTGATGCCTAATGAATTGAGTTCCGTTTTGTTTCATTCACCAGTCTGTGTCTATAGCGAAAGTTGTTCATCCTGAAGTGAGTTTTTTATGTATTGTTTACGTGAACGTTTAATTAAGTTTTATTATATTTTATGGAAATGATACGTTTCGCCTCGCTAAGGCATTATGAAACACTTAGCATGCCATTCCTATAAAATATAATAAAATTTATAGATAACAGACGATTACGTTCGTATTAACGAGCTATTTATTATAATATTATTCTCAATTCATTTGCGAATATGTCTAAACGTCAAATCAATAAACTGTAATTTTATAAGAGTTTTTATAAATATGAAGAGAAAAAAAACAATTTCTTTACAAAATTACCATATAATACTCACACATCGATAAAATCTCATAAAACACACATTATTATTGGCCTTTTAATTTAAATGTTTATATGGACAAATGCTCATTAATTATTTTTTTATAATATTACTGAAGGTTCTGAATTGGCGATTAGAAAATATTATAATATATGATGAAGATAACACTCAAAATGTAATAGTTGTAATACTCGTATATACTTCAAATTGTAAACTTATAAACGAGAAACAAATTCACAATGGCGTCATTAATTTTTAAATTCATTAATAAACGATAAAAAAAAATCCTTTATAATGTATATTTAGTTTAACACCAATTTAGGTGGAAAGATGACTAGACGTCATCATCCCAGGACAGATCACCGTCACAAACAGGTCATACGACATTAACTAAAAAAAAGTTCAATAGATACCATTTGATTTTATGAAGATTTTAAGAATTATTTGAACCCATAAAATCATTTAAAAAAATATTTCATTATTTACAATGAACTTCTACTAAGAAATTTTAATCAATAACATTAATATTATGTCATCATACAGTCAGAGCCGATACCAATAAGACTAAGATCCTTCTGAGAGTAGCAGAAATGCGAACGCTACGCTCCACCACAGACAGAACCCTCAGAGATCGGATCTATCTGTGGTGTTGAGGACTTAGTAAGATGGGGAAGAAGCAGATCATGTGGACTGCATTTAAAATACACGAATTGCAAAAATTGTTAAAGAAAAAAACCTCAGCAGCAAGAGATTAGCAGGAAGGCCGCCGAAGAGATGGAGAGATAGCTGGACATCATCATCTCAGGACAGCCCACCGTCATAAACAGGCCATACGACCTAAACTACCAAGAATACGAAGTTTATGATAAATAATCTTTTGAATAACTGTTGAAATACATAATTAATATATTTATTGAAAGTTAAGGCGTTAACACTGTGGAATTCCATTGATTGTAAATTGGAATTTGAAACAGAACACTGTATATTTTCCTGTAAGTTTATTAAATATCTTTACAAAATAATAATAAAAATATTTAAATATGACAATGTTTCGGAGATAACCTCCATCTTCAGGTGTCAATGTATTACCAGTTATATAATTAATACCAATTAAAATGTCAGTTTTCTAGAAGTTTTATTATATTTTATTGGGAATGACATGTTTCGCCCTTCCAAGGCATTATCGAATGTCATTTGATAATGCCTTGGAAGGGCGAAACATGTCATTCCCATAAAATATAATAAAACTTCTAGAAAACTGACGTTTTCATTCGTATTAATTATGGAGTCGTTCATGAAACAATAATTTCCAGTTATATACTTACGCCTGAAGATGAAGGTTACCTTAGTGTTATGTTTGTAATTCCAATAAAGTATTTAATTCTGTTATAAACTCTGTTTTATAAAATGTATTTTGCATAACAAAATTGTTTTTCTTTAATCCCGAATCCAGCTCTGTTCTACACGATGAATTAGCGAAATCTTTCTTGTGTCAGTATCTAGCAGCATCTCCGATGAGCCGGTCGCCTGCGAGGAGTCTGGCGGAACACAAACAGAAATTCGTGAGCCGCGATCTTCCCGTTTCTAGGTTACGGCCGCCGTCCATCTGCCGCGAGAAACTCGTTTCGCACAAACAATAATACCGTCTCTATCGATTCATTTCTTCTCTTATCGCCATGATCGTTTATACACACTTCGTCTCAACTAAACCGACTCTCTTTATTGACTCACTTCCCTGGGAAAATGTTTATTCTGCGAATAAATTCACTTCCTGTGTATATTTTATGCACATTAGTAAGTATTATTTGCATTTAATAAATATCTTTCTCTATTAATTTCTTCAATTAGATGGGGTGATCTGTTGACTCGGAATTTACCTCCTCTTACGATGAGGAAGACCTTCTATCTCGCAATCTTTTGGGTGGCCTGCAAGGTGGACTTTGACCTACGGGTATCCCATTTGCAGCAGTGTATAGGATTCTGTGAGTACACGGTTATCATGTTCTCGTCAGAATCATCTACTCGTTCTGCTCCATCTCACGACGAATAAAAATCGATTCGACCAATAAATCCGGGTTACGATATTAAAATAATAACATAAATTGTCTTTGATTTTTAGTATTAAATTCTCTATTGACCGATATTACCTTATTTGCTGAATTGAAACAAGAGAAAATCGCATCATACTTTTTTGTAAAATCAGTCGTCCCGCAAAAGAAATAACTGTTTCGAATATTTGATCATATTACTGTGCTTTTTTGTTAAAAAAATTAACGCGCGCAACAAAGCTAAATCTTCTATTTTTCTTATTCTGCTTTATTAGGACTGTGTATTGTTATTTCCCGGTGCCTGTTCTTGGGATGTATGTTATATGTCCAACTGTCTCGCCATCTTTTGGGTGGTCTTCCTGGAGGTCGATCAGAGACATCAAAATATTATCCTATCAACTTTGGTAATCCACCCACAAACAAATTTATTAGGAATCCATAGATTAGTATCCATTATACAATATATTTTATTTAAGACAAAGTAATGCTTTCAATATTCCGATAGCGTGAAATCCTATAATAATTGTGAAGATTTGAATATCACTTCATAAAGTGGAATTTACTATATTCGGTATTCGAAATGTCGTTAAAAATTCTAAAAAAAAAACATTTTTAAACCCGTAGCCGTAAATTTTGTAAATAAAAAATAGTAAAATTGCGATTGAATGGTCTTATAACAATGAGGACTGCATACTTAGGACATCTTATTCGCAAACCGAAATATCATTTATTACAGTTGATAATTGAGGGGAAGATCAAGGGAAGAAGAGGCATGGGATGTAGTAGAATATCATGGCCGGAAACATCAGACAGTGGAGTGATTGCCCACCCACAAGTTGGCACACTCAAACACGCTTCGATAGACAGGAGTAAAATGGAGCAAGTGATCGCAAATTTTCAGTAATGATAAGCAGCGAGAGAAGAAGATATTAAAGAAATAGTACGTCTTCTAGAAGTTCTACAATATTCTATGAGAGGGACATGTTTCTCCTCGCTAGGGCATTATAAAATGCCCAAGCAAAGGCGAATCGTGTATCTCTCATAGCATATTTATTTTAAATTCCAGAAAATTTACATGTTTCTAAATATTAACTAGAATAGTGGGCACGCACAGGACAGACGGTAAATTTATAAAACGCTAAGAATATTAATTTAATGTAAATTATTCACCTCCAGCTTATTATTAAAATGACTATTGATTAATAATTTTATTTATATATAGTATTGTGTTACTTATACGTGTGTTATATGTTTACAAAAAATAAAGTAATAGTCAATTTAATTAATTATATTCGCACCATTACAATTACATTACCAATATAGCAATAAAAAAGCAGGTAGTTATCGTTATGACATTGATAATATCTGTATTTTGATGGATGAAATAATAAGTTTACAATCCGATAAACGTCAATAACTATACCATTTTTAATTATGAAGAATCAATAATATTTATACTTACATTTATGTATTACGATGGGTTGGTGATAGGTTATGATTGGAATTAATATTATATATTTTTTTTTAATTGTATCTCAATAGAGACGAAGACGCAAACTGGAAACTGAACATGGATGATCAAGGTGTTTACAGGACTTATGACCTGTCATTGGTTGGGTTAAGCGCACGCTTTATGTAATTACAACATTCCCCATTCCACCTTTGTTATTTGTGATCATGCATGACAAATTTTTGGAAGATGTATATATACTTTAAAATCCATATTTATCTTCACGTGGCAGTTTCAGTCAGCCATCTATGTAGATTTGGTTGCACTAGTGAATTTTTTCAAGAATTAACCTATACAACCGACCAACTAACGCCATCTATGGAGAATGATTTTCGGCATTTAGCAAACTACCTTATCAACACAATGTGAAGGCTGTCGACCAACATATTGTTAGAAGCCGCTAGGAGTATTATTCCATTCTATATGCCAAAGAATTTTAATATTATAAATAAATTGTACGCATTCAAAAACTTTACAGACTTATAATTTCAATTTAAGTAAGTTTTTACAAAGCTTGAATTTGAAATTATAAATCTGTAAAGTTGTTGAATGTGTACAATTTATTTATAATATTAATCCCAATTATAACCTATCACCAACCCATCGTTAAACCACAAAGACGAAAAAAATGTTTAAAAAAATTATATACTTGTAGGAAGATAAACGCCTATATATCTGATCTTTGTATTGCTGATAGTCCTAACATGCGGCAATCTACTCTTCGATCGGTAAACCTCTCGGCAATAGGCAGATTAGTTGAGCCAAAGCGCAGCCCCCGGACAAATTTCGGAGATCGCGCTTTCGCAGCGGCAGGTCCGTCCGCCTGGAATATGCTCCCTGCACGCCTCAGATACATTGGCAAACCGACTAATTTTGAATCTAACCTAAAAAACCCATCGTTTCAAAATATCACATAAAATATAAACAACTATTATCTGATTGCTGGTGTCTCATGATTAAAAAAATATATATCAAAGCACTCTTGAGGTGATTTATTCACGAAAACGGCGCTATACTAATTAGCCTAATTATTATTTAATGTCACACGATGAATCAGCTGTGCCGCTTTAATTGTTTTACTGCAGGTTTTTGCGTTGTTTTTTTTAAAACAATTACAACAACAACAAACCATCGCGCATTTTCTTCGGAGGGGTGAGCAGAGAGAATCGCCACACTTCTCGATCCTGACAGACCTCTCTAGCTTCTTCCACATTTATACAGCGAGTCACATGTCGCGCGTCGATTCTTCCGACTTCTAGCATGGCCGACCTTTAAATACTGATTATATGAGCATTCCATTTTCTTAATTCTTTGAATGCATTTATTATAATTTTTAACTATGCAAGAATATTCCCATGGCTTAAATAGTATTAATGATTAACAGCTCTGAAAGTTACACTGAACAACAGATATTATGGAAGCCTCGAAACATTATTTTATATGAATTTTGAATTATTGGTTAGTAAAATAATACATTTTTTAATTTGCCTTCAATTTTATGTGCTTGTCCTCATTTTTAAAGTTTAGAAAATTTTGTAATTTTAATGTAATATATAAAATTGCACCATAAATATCTGACTATAATATTCATAGAGAGGTTATCAGGTACATACAATATATTTTAGTTGTGCAATATTATGAAATTAAAACTAGTAGATTTTTTTTCGCAAAGACATAATTGAAATATTTTGTTTTTAATTATTTTCGACGTGACGAAGATCACGAATAATGAATAAGAACTTTTTTTCGTAATATATTGTTAAGAACTCAAAGCAATATTTCACCAATTAAAACAATGAAATCAAATCACACTAAATATAACTTAATAAATAATTTTAAAACGTCTGTAAAGATTGTATTTCTAAACTAACGCATAATGTTTTTTTTTAATTTTCTACTTAAATTATTAAAATGTATATATTGTAAAACTAATTACCTACAATAAAAAAAGGTTTTGGTCGTGTTTATAGTATTACGAAATACGTCAATAATCAGAATATTATACGAGTATATTAAACCGTGGGTATTTTGACAGTCGTATTGCTCACAAAACACTTCAATTATTCTACTAAATAATTCACCTTAAATAGTATTGCTGGCTAAATTAAAAACAAAAAAAATCACGTGTGTATCGATGTCTGTGGCACCATCGAAGCCAGCACTATACCCCGAATCGCGTCTATCCCGCACGACGGATCGCGGCCAACTGAAAATCCGACGACAAAGATGGAAAAATAATATAGAACCATTTCCACAGCCCCGCGGCACCTACCTGTCGCTGTGCGGCAATGCACAATCGACTAAAATTATCGAAGTATGTACCGCACAAACAAACATGCAATTAGATTCGTCATATTTAATATTGAAATTTGGTTGAGTCGTCTTAACGTGGTGGAATATAGCGTCGCTGGGAACGCGTTCATAATATTAAAAGGATTTTCATTGCGGCCGTGTTTGGGGTAGTATAAAGTTGAGTTTACATGTAACAATATACGCTTTTGTTATTTCTAAACCAACATATTTTTGTGTGAAACTTGTTTTATATGTAATGTCAAGACATTTTATTATTTGAACTTGACGCAATAAATCCATTTCATTAACAGGTATAATTTTAAATTTATCATTAAATTGTAAGATTTTTTTAAATTCTGACCACATAGTAAAATAAAATACACATATTATATTTCAATATTTTTTTAATAAATGTTTTACAATCATTTAAAATTTTTTTATTAAAATTTAATATTGTAAAAAATTCCGTTTTCTAAATGTTTAACTATATTTCATGGATATAGCATGTTTTGGTTTACTAGGTAATTATCAAATATGTCATGTGATAATGTCCTAGCAAAGGGAAACATGACACTAAACAACCTAAAAAAAGGACGTATTAATCAATATTGTTTATTTAATATGGAGTTTTTTTTTAATATTGTTGTTCAAGGAATATTAAACATCATTTGAGTTCACAGTGCATTTGATGACTGTTTTCGTTTATCTCTCCATACAATACAGATTTCAATTTAAGTGTAAAATTAAAAAAAAAAATTCCAATATTATTTAGAATGTTTTGGAGCGATTTCGAAACTTAGGGAGAGGAGTTTTTATTTGAATGTTCATGCCTTATCACAATTTTAAACATCAAACCTTAGATCCTTGTAAGTACTTTAACAGTCATGTAAACTTTAAAGACAAATGATGTAGCATTGAATTAGGTATTATCATAATAAAATAGATCTAAATTGAGTATCATGGCAACCCAGCGCCGCACTACAAGCTACAGTTAAGTAATTCTCTCCCCACTGCTCCCTAGCGAGGGCGAGGGGTTGAGGGCCTCGCTGTTCGGGTCACGTGACAACAATTATTCAGCGCCGGTCCTACTTGACATTTCTCTTGTGTTTGCGAATAATACCCGCTCGAATAGGCTGCTGTTACTAATCTGCAGATATCTTTATGCATTATATTAGGTCCTTACATATGAAATTGGCGTTTTGTATGGGAGGAACATAAAGTTGATTTTTTTTTAAATATAATATATTTATTTAATCAAAGTATGTACCATTGCTATCTATGCACTTTTGCCATCTCATAGGTAGTTCATCGATCCCTTTACTAAAAAAAACATTCGGACGGGAATCAATAAAATCATTGAAGTCGGTTTGGACTGCCCCATCGGAGTTGAATTTTTTCCCTTGCAAGAAGTTATCCAAATTTCGAAAAAAATAGTATTCTGTTGGGGCAAGGTCCGGAGAGTACGGTGGATGTCTTAGACATTCCAATTGAAGCTCTTCTAATTTGGTAGCCGTCTGTTGTGCAGTGTGTGGTCTAGCGTTATCATGAAGCAACAGTGGCCTAGAGCGATTAACCAGCCTCGGTTGTTTAGCAGCTAACTTTTCCATCATGGTTTGCAGTTGCTGACAATAGACATCTGCCGTAATCGTCTGGCCAGATTTAAGAAAGCTGTAGTGAACGACACCAGCACTAGTCCACCAAACGCTCACAAGTAACTTTTTTGGAGTCAATTTTCGCTTGGGGCATGGTTTGGCTGGTTCGGCAGGGTTCAGCCATTGCGATGAGCGCTTCCGATTATCATACAGGATCCACTTTTCATCACAGGTAATGATTCGATTCAAAATCCCTTCATTATTGTGCCGGTTGAGTAATGCAACGCAGCAGTCAACGCGCGTTTGTTGATTTGCTTCACTCAATTCGTGAGGTACCCACCTTTCAAGCTTTTTCACCTTCCCAATTTGCTTCAAGTGGATTAAAACAGTTTTATCACTAACACCGCAGCCTGCAGCTAACTCGGACGTGGTTTGCGATGGATCCGCTTCCACAATAGCCTTCAATTCTTCATTATCAACTTTGGTCTCCGGCCGTCCACGGGGCTTGTTCTGCAGGTCGAAATTTCCAGAACGAAAACGTTGGAACCAAAAACGCACTGTGTTTTCTTTTGCGGCACCGTCGCCATACACATCATTAATCCTTCGAGCCGTTTCTGCAGCACTGGTGCCACGGTGGAACTCGTACTCGTAAATAACGCGATATTTCAAGTTTTCCATTTTGTAAACTGAGTGACGCAAAGAAAAAAAACAATTGAGGAAAAAACAAATGAATTATAATTTTAGAAACACAAATACTTGAGTAAATAGCTGTATAAATTTGAATTTGGAATTCCTAACCAAAGAGAAGATATTTGAGATCAAAGTTGCCAGTACGGCAAAACGCCAATTTCATATGTAAGGACCTAATATTATTATATCACGTAATATATTCTAATATGGTAGGTTCTACTATAAATGCGCTCGTGAAAACTTATTAACTTCCGAAAATAATTTATTACAACTGACAAATTTTTAGTTATTCGATGAGTCCCCCTTTCAACGATTTGATGCGAGAGGAGACTGTATCGGTAAAATACAATATCAGGATTTTTTATTATTAAATAAAAGCATGCTAGTACGCTTCATCGTTTTTCTGAAGTCTCATTAAAGTAAAAGAGACAAAATATTATATTAAAATCCTGATTTTGACACAAAGACACAACATTTTCTACATAAATGTGTGTTAACTCGTTAACAACCTTACTTAAATAACTTGCTTATAATTATTTTACAAATGCGAAAAAATTAAACATCAGAAAATACACTTAAACAATCCCTTCACAAAGTATCAAATATACAAAAATTCATATAAATAAATACAAACGTAACATTATATTATAATTATAATAACAGATTGAGAGATTTTCGAGTTTCAACGATACGAGTATACGACCTTCTTGGTCGAATGGTAAGTACTTTGACTGCCACACCGAAGCATAGCTGATAGCAGTGTGATTATCACAATATCTTTGGTCTGGTGAAGAATTCACGTGACAATAAAATGGCGATAGCTTAGCTACCTATCACATGTCACGAGAATCAATTTAATAGCTATAGGTACCCTTTAAATCGATTTGGCTCGCGCTGTAATGATGTAAAGAGCGATTCAACAAAATAATTATAATTTAATCGCAGAAAAATTTACGCTAAGTAATTCAAATTCAAAATGCCCTTCTTAATATAGGTTTTTCCTAGTGTAGGGATAAATTGAAATCAAAACAAATATCTAAGCTACTGAAAATGCACAAAACCAGAAAATCCATGTTGCAACTCTCCGATTGGCAACATCCAAATGCTACGTTTGGCGGAACTGCACCTTCAAAGCTAGGCGCTAACTGTCATTCCCGTGCGGGTTGTTTTGGCGCCGTCGCAAAGGTTTTGTATCGATATAACCGATACTTTACAAACCTTAATGCTGACTGTGAAGAGTTAAAAAGAGTTTAATTTCGATTAAACTCGTTTACAAATGTATTCGGATCCTCTGAAATCGACTCATTTTCCGAAAAAAGATAAGTTTATGTAATATATATTTTCGTGTTTTGTTTGTTGCTTTATGTACGAAAAACACAAATTAAATTAGACGTCAGATAATATTATTGGAATCCAATTAGAATGCAATATATTTAAAACTTTCTCCGGTTTGAATCTACGTAGAAATCAAAATAGAAACAGCATTTTCTTACGTATTACGAATTTTTTATTACCTACAATTGGCGTACGTGAATATCTGCCCATTTTTGATTATCAACTAAAAATTTTAAATGCTATACAGAACGAAATTATCTAACGACATCCTGATAAAGATGGATTGTGGTACATCCTCAGCCTCTACGCACAGCAAAGGAGTAATCGGGGATAAAATAAAAGTGGGATAACTACCATCTATATATGTATATTAAATCTTTGTAAAATATTTACAATGAACACAATATTTTTCACGTTTCTAGCTATGATTTTACTTTTTATTTGGTTATTAATAATAATTTAACAAAGTAAACAAAATTCCCGATTCAACTTCATTGGGGCAGTCTTGACTAAGAATAATAATAATTTGTATTTGTGCAAATTATAATGAACAAATAAGAAAATTAAAAAATAATATTTTTGGCAACCTCACAAAGAATAAAAAATGTATAATACAACAACTATCATGCTGTTACCCGGAGGAGTAGGCAGAGAGTGGATCGCCACACTACTCGATCCTGTTACACCAACTAACTTCCTCCACATTCATGCAGTGAGTCATACACGCATCGATACTTCTGACTTAACACTTTATTTATCAATTAATTTTTAAATTTTAAGTTTAAGCATATTATTTTTTAAATTTGAAAATCGTGGTAAATATCCTTTTTAAATGAACTGTGAGAATCATTTCCAGTAGCAATAGGGTATAAAAGGTTGAAAGCAAAATGTCGACTAGTTGGCTTTTGGTAGTTAATGTGTTAACATGGCCGGCCTTTTTAATTCACTTAATTATAAAACAATAAATCAGAAATGATAGTTATAACTTTACACATAAATAACACATTTTTTTTTAAATAGGATGAATGGAAATGCTAGAGTATGTTGTCACGGGAGACCGAGAAAAACATGGCATAATCAAACTAATCCAATTTGAAAGTCGATCATGGTAGAAGTCGGAAGAATTGATTTGCATGTATGACTCGCTGTATGAATGTGGAGAAAGCTAGAGAAGTGTGTCAGGATGAACTAGTGTGCCTAGATCGAGTCGTCATTTTCTCTGCCTATCCCTCCTGAGAAATGGCATGATGGCCCGTTGTTGTTGTCGAAATAGTATTTCTTGAAAAATGAATAATAATACGGTTGAAAATGTCTGTTTTATGCAAGTTTTATTTTATTTCATGGGAATGACATATTACGCCTTGCATTATTTAAAAAAGAGTATTGGAGGAAACATGGTCATATGGAGCAATCCCCCCGTGAAGTAGAGTTATAATATAATACACAAGTGTAGGAAAATTAGGGAGAAAATAAAAAAAGAATAAAAAACTATATTTGGATACACTAAAATATTTATTTCTCAAATAAGAAATTCCACAAAATATATATGCGCAATCGACCATTATACATTTTTTTTAAATACACAAATTTTGTTGATATCAAATGAAACTTATAATTGAAAATGCTCAAAACGCCATGAAACCATGTCACTCCTGGATCATTCAACACCATTCTTGAGCTGGTTCAGTCTGGTTGTAATGTCAGTAGCAACATCATGATGGATGCAATGAACAGTTATAACAAAATATGAGCAATCTTTCAATTTGTACGGATTAAATAACAAGTCAACAATAAAACCGGCGTTTTGAAGCAAACAAAAATGTTTAATATTTCAGAATAAATAAGTTGATGAAACAGGAACAATAAAATAATACATAAACATCTGCAGCTAAAGTTTGAAAGCAAATATTGTAGTATTCTTTTTCAATTGCTGGAATCACTTATTGCAAGCATTCGTTTAGACAAATACATCCTACCGACGATAATTCCTTTATTCTATTTACAGCTTCCTCGGCTAAAAATGTTAAGGTGGATTTAATTCAAAACTTTTCAAGTTATCTAAGAATCCCCATTGCGGGGAGAATATTTCTATTCTTTCCTGACTTATGTGCTAAAGTAATGCTTGCCGGGTGAGTAACAATGCGCTTACACAATAGTTCAGAACACTTCCGACGTCCGTCGAGATATTGAGTATGATAATTTACAATAATAAAGAACACAGAATAAAACTAATTTAAAAAACTTCAGTCTTATACATTAAAAATTTATCAAGCATTAACTCAACCCGCCAACCTGCCCCCCGCACGGCCGCGCCCGCGCTTGCCAAATCCTATTTCATATTTACATCAACATCAGTATTTACAATCAAAACAACTATCTAACTCTCGGGAAATGTACAAAGCTACCCCGGCAGACACCCGGGGACTTATTGTCATCTGGACAGATATTAAATAATTCTAGACACAATACTCTCAATTATTATTACTTTAAATAAAAAAAATATTCAACTAAAATATTTAAAGTATTGGTGTTTTGGTCCGAAATCATAGTCTCTATTATTATCTAGTTTATTTCAATATCTGTCTCCACTTGGGTGTTTTTTCTAGTCCGTGTGTTTATTAAGATTGAATGCATGCACCAGTATTCACTGAATATAACTATCGAGTAAACAAAAGAATGTCACTCATTGAACCATGTAAACAAAAAAATATATATAAAATTATTGATGCTCTAAGTGTCTGCGATTTTATAAGTCAAGGAAATAAAAAAATAAAAACAAACTTCACAAACAAACAGAATTTCACATTTCAGAACATATTGGAAAACATAGGACTTAAAAAAATTATTTGCATAGTAAAATTTCGATATCATATTAAATTTTTTTTTAAAAAAACTCGAATATAAAGTAAATAAATAAACACAAAGCGAAGAATTAACTAACCTAAACAATATACATACATTAATAACACTTCAATAAGTCAGTATACAAATTATGAATTCGGTTGAAATCACAGACACTGTTCACTAAACTCGGAGAGGTTGATGTCCCTTCCCGAATCGAAAACAAAAATAAGAAAATGCTACTAACGAAGCCAATTTCAATATACGTAAATGTGCTGGGTTAACCTATCTATCAGAAGAGATGTGTAATAATGGTAGTTATCATGTAATTTGTTAATTCTTGATTATTAAGCGTCAGTGAAATTCTGGTCAAAATCGTAAAGACAAAACACACTTAACGTAAATTGAAATAGCTCAAGATTAGAAGCATTTTCAGTTCCAAGGTAAAAAAAATAAGGGCATTTAAAATAACTAATTAAAAATAAACTATTCAATATACAATACATTACATTAAAGGAGATTATCGACAATATAACAATTATTCAAAATAAAGCTAAACGGAAGAGTCCTGCAGACCGCTACGGCAAAGCTAATTGCGAGGTGAACACTTCTTTTAAACGTGGTTAGTGCGGTGGCTAGTCGTTAACTTCACTGGAGCGATTTGATTCCGGAGCAAATAAAATTTAAACTCAATGATACGGCTTTGGCTGGAATATCGGTGCTAAAACCCATTAAGAATTGTAAAATGAAGTTCGGATATTATAATGGAGTCTCGTGCTACTATTATGCAGCCATCACATCAGCAAGGTTTAAAGAACAGCGCACATAACAAGCACTTAGCACTAACGAAGACTTGTGCCTTGACACTCTCGGTACCGACATAAGAGTTATTTGAGCTTTGGGACACAGGGCCAATGAAGGATTGGGGAAGGTGAGGCTCCAGGCCCAAGAGTCAGTCACTGGCGCTGCCAGGCTTCCATCTCCTTTTGTCTGCCGCAGTCGGTCCTCAACCCGGCTGTGTTCACAGCACGGGCCTCACATATTCCAATCTAATTACTGAAAATAAAAAGAAGAAAAAAACAATAAAATATCTTCAAATATTAATGCAGTGAGTGTGTTTGCAATTTAATTGATTCATTTTTTTATGAATTAAAACAGTGTTTTTTCCACTTTTGAGTTTATTTTTCTTGACGGTTAATAATATAAACAAAATAACAATATAAACTGTTCCCTTACTAAATCAATAGCCTAAGAGCAATAAAACACCCTTTAACTTGGACTTGGATCTTCTGGCTTACAGAGGTTCAGCTCTAATGGTTATTCCTCTTACGTCTGTAGGAAACATTGTTGGAATGTGATTTGGTAGTTGTTTTATGATGGGGCTAAATGTATGGCCCGGAGTGTCCCTCCGAAAGAGGGCGAGGGGGGATTTAGGGTTTATGATAAAGTCTTACATTATTGTCAAGGAATGGAAGACTAGTTAGGGTGGGATTGATTTATAAAAAAAGTCTGTTCCCGAGGGGAAGATAAGAGGAGCAGTGCCTGGATGGAGTTGTGGTAGGAGATAGCATCCTGCGTGAGACCATTTTGTTTGGCGGAGTACGTAGTGGGCTATCAGGGAGAATTTTTTATTTATGTTTTTTATCCGCATTGATTGCGGGAGGGGTAAAGGAATGAATGATGGTGGATAACTAGGTGGTAAAGGGTCATTATTGATAAGGAAGATGGTAATAATTTAGGTCGTGGTCTGGAAATGAAAGAGATGAAGTTGGAGTAATGCAAGGAATTATAGAGATGTACCAAAGGAGTGTGGTAACCCATTGATATGTCTATTGTTATGTCCCTGGCACTATAACATGTGTTAGTTAACTCGCCAAGTTACCTAACACATGTTATATGTATATGTTTCTAAATTCTTACACTCAGTTTGTAATAATTTTAGTTAGTTTATATCGTTCTCCTGATGATGAAGGTGTAAGCCTTCGAAACACGTCGAGAAAAATTAACTCAAAAGTGGAAAAAACAGCATTTTAATTCATAAAAAATTCGTCATTATGGAATTAACGCCATAAGTTTATCTAAAATTAATATTAATTCAAATTGTAAAAAAGACAATATCAAATTATTTTAAATGCTGCAAATTACATTGGTGTTAACCCTTAACGGACGGAAGTCACCTCTGACGTGACAACAGAACTTTGTCGCTGCGGTCGTAAGGCACATGTAAGGTGACATGATGAATGTCTGTGTAATCTGTGCGTAATTACTTTGTCAGTTGAATATTACTAATGGAGCCATTAACATACACAGTGCCTTCTTAAAATTAAATATTGATAGAATAACATATACAAAAGATACAAAAGCTAGCATCCTATAAGGGTTAAAACAATTTTCATTTTTTTATATAAATACGTTGTCTTAACTTTACAGTCACTCAATACAACAAAAATTTGATTTCCTTTTTTTAACCTCTGAACAATTTTATTGTTGGCTTATTTCAATGATTTAGAAACTAAACAAAGTAGGTCAAATCTTCCACCACAATGGCAAGGAAACTATGAGAGATGATTCCCTATTTAGTTAGAGACATCCCCACGAGCCTAGCTTGCCATTGAGACGAAAAAAAAAAAGAATGCTTCAGTGATTGCTCTGATGCGGAGAGTATGGAAATAAGTTGGTAGTAAGTCAGGAGTTAAAGCAAAATAAAGTGAATAAACAACCTCTGTGTGTACTTTAGTGACTGCACGTTAATAAAGATAATATTGAGATGGGCACCTGAGCTCAGTCCTGACGGAAAAAGTCCCTTTTGAGTTGTGGGATGGGGACAGCCACCTCCCTCCCGAAAACAGGCTGCGCTGTCTGCAGTGGCTGCTCGCGGAGGGCTAAGAAAATGCACTTCATTGTGAGACGATGAGACTCCACCACATTCAATAATTAAAAAAAAAACAATTTTAAAATATATTTTATGTATGAAAAAATAATTAATACAAATCAAAACGCTTGTTTTATAGAAGTTTTATAATATTTTATGTGAATGATAATGCCTTAGACAGACGAAACATGTCATTAGAATAAAATATAATAAAACTTCTAGAAAACAGACATTTAATATGGTTCAAGAAACAATAAATATAAAAAAATACTTTTTGATATATGAACTAACTAACGAGCTAACCAACAAACCCTCTCTCCGAAGGGGTAGGCAGAAAGAATGAACTGCCACATGGTAATTTCATGTCATACTTTTTTCGTTCCTCATGTCATGCGTGTTTAATTGTGTCATGTTTTCTTCGGTCTATTTCTTGTTTCGTTTACATCATTAACATATATGTACTTTCTTCACCATTCTTTCTTTCCATGTGTCCAAACCATCTTAATGGCACTTTCATTATTTTATACATAATACTTGGGTTTGCACTGCATTCACTTCTTATGTTTACATTTGACACTCCAGAAATACCACTAATTCATCCAAGAGATCTCATTTCTACTGCATTTATTCTACTTTTATCCTTCTTTTGCCAGTTCCATGCTTCACTTCCATACATAAGGGAGAGCACAAGAACACCATTGTGCACTGCCATCTTTGCTTTTTACTATTTTTTGGATATATGAATATAGTGATTTTATTCAATAGGATTAGAATGTCTGAACAAAACCTAATTTGAGTTAAAAAAAAAAATTATGTTAGGATGAAGCATGCTAGAGTGAAAGCAGGCATTGTGAATATGGTGGATGATCAGGGACCGACCTCTCCAGCGAAGGAGTATCTGCGTGTAGAATACGGCATCTTCGGGCCGATTGAGCTCGTTGTACACGTGCACCAGTCCCATGTAGTCGTACTCCAGCCCCGAGTAGCGTTCCCCAAACAGCTTCAAGTCTGCGGGAGACAACATCCATTTAAAATATGCAATTATTGAATAATAATTAAATAAAACAATTTTTTCTAACTACTTCCACTTTTGCCTTTATTTCGACAGCGAGCCTGGCGAAACCGGTCGCTGTCGAAATAAAGGCAAAAGTGTAAGTAGTTAAAAAACATTGTTTTATTTAATTATTATTTAAAATGAACTTCCATAATATGCAATTCCATTATCTTAAATATGCAATTATTATTAAAAAGTGGTCCTGTTATATATAATAGAGTTCCATGTTGTATCCCCTTCTCCATGTCTGACCATTCTTAATATATCGGAGGATTCTGTGAAATATTTTTCTTTCAAAACAGTTTAATTTCGTATCACATTTAGTAAGTGTCCAGGTTTCCGAGGCATATGTTGAAACTGATCTTATCAATGTATTTTATATTTTATTCAGGCAATGCAAAAAATTTTTTTTTAATTAAATAAAAAGGTGTCCTCTATTTGGAGATATAATTGGACAGGGGGATACTCACTGATGTTAATGGAGCGGAAGTAGAGCACCTCAGCATCCGAATACATGTTCATATGGTAGTTGTAGAGGGAGGCGAGGTGGCCCACGGACAGCCCCACCTCGTAGTCATCCGCCCCCAGCAGCTTCTCCTTGATGGAGATGGCCCGCAGCTGCATCCGCTCCGCCTCCTGTGTAACCAACCCACAGTTAACACCTTAAGATTATTTAAAATTATTATAACAGTTCGAATGATGTATTACCAAATAATCAATTGAGCAGAATACAAAGTGTATTCAATGCTACTGCCCGCTTTATGTCCACCGGATTACGGGCACTGTCATATCACATCACTCCTGAACTTCACTGGCTTAGAATCCAGGAGCGAGTAAAATATTAATTGTGTTTGACAGTGTTGTAGGGTCAACATCAAAGAGTGCTAGCATATATTTTGGACCTCTGTGTAACAACACCCATGATGAAAGGTAATGTTTACTCCAATCATTGGAAACAAATGTGAACATTGCGATGCGATCAGAGCTAATAAAGCAAGTTTTTACAATTGTGATTTCTGCATTAAGGATCTGTTGGCGTAAAATAGCCTCCCTGATAGTGTTAAGTAAAAGGATAGCGATCTTAAATTTAAGAGACTACTGAAGACTGCACTGTCAGGTCAGTCTTTTCCTAGTGCGTCCATGGGGTGATTGTTTTTACAAAAAGATACACTTAAAAATAAATTATGATAAAATAATTCAAATAAGTAAACTTAAGGAGAAGAAATATCTTATAAATATGTATTAATAATTAGGAAAGAAGAAATAATAGAGAACAGACGGGTACCTCGTACTTCTGCATACTCTGGTAGAGTCGGCCGAGATTCCCGTAGTGCTTGGCCGTCTGCACATTCATCTCTCCAAAGGCCATGAGAGACAGCGCTAGAGCTGCCTGGTGTAAGTTTTCTGAATCCGCCAGTAACTTAGTCGCTGCAAAATACAACCAACTATTATTCAGTACCATGAGTTGCTGGAATGGTTACAATTTTATCCTTACAAATTCTATACAGTCTGCGCAATATGTATCTGTTCACACAACTTTGAAGCAATTAAAAAAGAAACATATAAAACAAAAAGCATACGTTGATACAAAATCTACTTTATTATATATTAACTAACAATGTATCTAACCTGACAACTTTCGCAGCTCATCTACATTCATACACCACGACAAACATGCCTGTACGAGGTCTGTTCAAAAAGTATCGCGAATTTTATATTTTTTCAAAAAGTATTTATTTATTCATGAATATCTATTTTGTCCCCTTCAAAGTAATTCCCCTCGGATATAATACATTTATGCCAACGTTTTTTCCAATCCTCGAAGCACTTAAAAAAATCATTTTTGTGATCTTGTTCAGCTCCTCCTTCGATGCCGTCTTTATCTCCTCAATCGTGGCGTAGCGTCGTCCTTTCATGGGCCTCTTCAGTTTTGGAAACAGGAAAAAGTCACAGGGGGCCAGGTCTGGGGAATACGGTGGCTGCGGCACCATTACTGTGTTGTTTTTGGCCAAATATTCGCGCACAAGCAACGATGTGTGAGCAGGGGCGTTATTATGGTACAAAAGCCAGTTTTTGTTCTTCCACAAATCAGGGCGTTTCTGGCGGATTGCTTCGCGCAAATTGCGCATAACTTGCAGGTAATATTCCTTATTGACCGTACTACCCTGTGGCAAGAACTCATGACGCACCACGCCCCTGCAACAGAAGAAAACTGTGAGCAAAACCTTCACGTTCGACCGAACTTGGCGCGCTTTTTTTGGTCTTGGCTCATGCGGCAACTTCCATTGGGATGATTGAGCTTTGGTTTCCACGTCATAACCATAAACCCATGATTCGTCACCAGTTATGACCCTCTGGAGCACATTTGGGTCGTCACGGACCGAGTCCAACATCTCCTGAGCAATGTTAACGCGATGCTGTTTTTGGTTGAAATTGAGCAATTTTGGCACGAATTTCGCGGCGACCCGACTCATGCCCAAATCATTGGTTAAAAATCGAATGGCACGAGCCAATCGATATGTTTAGGTCCTCAGCAACTTCTCTAACGGTGATTCGACGATTGGCTAATACTATTTTCTTCACTTTATCAATGTTTTCGTCTGTTGTTGACGTGCTCGGGCGTCCGGCACGCTCTTCGTCGTTCATATCCTCTCGGCCCTCTGAGAACATTTTGTACCACCGATAAACGTTGCTTTGGTCCAAGGTAGCTTCACCATATGCCACAGTCAACATTCGAAATGCGTCCGCGCACTTTATTTTGTTTTTCACACAAAATTTGATACAGATTTTTTGATCCATTTTTTGGAATAGGCAAAAATCGAAGACGAGCCAAAACACATCCAAGCACAACAGCTGTCAAAAATTAACTAAACATTCAAAATGGCCGACCTTATCAGCATAAGTAAGGGACATGAGTACCAACATAACGCTACAAAAAAATCAAAAATCAAATATACGTAGCCAGCGGAAATTCAAAATTCGCGATACTTTTTGAACAGACCTCGTATATTTTTCCGACTTTGAGCTTGGCCGGCTTTTAGTAATTGATTAATTTTGTCATTCCATCTTTTCCTTGGCCTTCCTTGACTTATTTTTCCATTCATAATACAATAAAACCTCGATATAACGGACTAATTGGTGGGAGGGGGTATCCGTTAAAACCGAAAGTCCATTATATTAAAATAGGTTTAAAATAAATCAAAAAACTTTTTTTTGAAAATATGTACACTGTATTTAGGATATAAATAAACAATATAAAACACAAACAAATTTCTATTTTTTGTCATCTGACACGTGAAGTGACGTTGCTGTTTGATATCGACGTGTTTGCTTTCGGTAATCATGTTTTGAAAAAGGAATCAAGATTTGTTTGCACTTTTGAAGTTTGCTGTTTTTTTATTATCCACGCTCCAAAATATGTGATCTTACCACAACTTCATTTTTGTCAGTGTTGTTTCTTCTTCTTCGCTATCTTCACTTCCATCCTCGGCATTATGTCTCAAATTCTAGTGCTAGACTTATGACGTGATTATCATGGCCGCAAAAAATTGTTAACATGCGGCGACACTTTAATTTTAGCATGTATAATATCAACAGGACTTTTTTAATTTTTCTACATTTGACCGGATTTTTTGTCCGTTATATCCGAAGTTCGTTAAATAGAGGTCCGTTATATCGAGGTTTTATTGTACTTGTATATATTTTTTAACCATTCTTCCATCATTTATTCATTCCATATATCCATCTTAGTGGCCCTTTTTTAATTTTATTTAGGACACATTCGCCTGCCTTCATTCCTTTCTTACTTCTTTATGTGGTATTCTATCATACATTTCAATTATTTAAAACATTTGATAAACTACGGGTGTTAACCCTGTGGAAATCCATGATGAATTTTTATACAATGTTTTCTTCAAATTAAGAGTTTATTGTTCTCATCATGTTTTGAACATTTTACACCTTCATATAAACAATGTTTAATAGTTCTCCCAATGATATAGGTGTAAACAAGTCTAGAAAAATAAACTCAAAAGCGGAAAAAAGTGGTAAGTTTATAACAAAAAATAATTCTGAAAATGATGCAATTCCCGTGTAAAAATACTAACCTTTGGCATCCAGGTTGGGTGGGGTGTCTAAGGCGATCTCCTCCAGAATGAGGGCCTTCACCCTCTTGGCCGTGGAGAGCAGGAGGTGCGTGGGGGGCAGAAGAGACTGGAAAACAATGGGTACTTATTAGACCAAGTAAAATGAGTATAAAATTTCCCATTGAACGGTTGTGAGGGAAAATGAATACCTCCATTATGCAGATGGCCTTGTCCGCGTGGCTCCTGGCCTTGAAGAAGTGTCCAGAGGAGTACTCGTGCACATACAACGCGTACGAGAGGTCCTCGTGGGCCACCGCCAGCACCAAGTTCTTGCCCTTGAACATCATCTCCAAAGTGGCCAAGGCTTCCTGCGGGGACATTTATATATAATGTAACATACATGCTAGTGACGATGGAACAAAGGAAGCCAGTATAAGACAAGGGGTAAGACAGGGATGCTCTCTGTCACCTGCTCTTTTTAACGCTTATATACAGAATGCGATTGACGACTTGAGAGAGAGAATGAGTCACAGAGAAGGTGTAAAGATACACGGGCAAAAGGTGGACATGACAAGGTTTGCCAACGATATTGCTATGGTTGCTGAAAGTGAAGAAGAACTGCAAGAGGCCTTAACAACTTTGCAAAGCATTCTTTAAAATAACTACAACGTGAAGATAAATAAAGACAAAACAAAGCTGCTGACTGTAGGCCGAACGCAACATCAGATGAGAGTAGTGATGTCAGGAGTTCCACTAAAGAACACCAAGGAGTTTGTCTACCTCGGGAGCAAAATAACATGGGACGGTCGGTCTAAGAGCGAGGTCGACAGCCGTATACATCAGGCTAGGCTTGCATTTAATAAAAGGTCGAAAAGAATAGAAGCAAATAATATAGACCTAAAACTGAGAATACTCCTCATCAAGACCTATATATGGAGAATCAGTTTGAAAATGGTGCAACTTTTAAATATTATTGAATCAATATAATGTTGGCGATCAAACTATACGGGACATCATTAATAAATAGAGAAAAAAAAAAAGTTTTTGGATTAACCAGGAAATCGATTATACAAGATTTTTTTTCACTATCCATCCCGGAAAGTTTGGGTGTGTACTTTACATAAAACAGACATTTTCATTCGTATTAATTATTTAATATGGAGTTTTAAATCATTGTTTAAGAAACAATAAATACTAGTGGGACACTCACCTCGTAGACGGTGACACTGTCCAAGATGGAGTCGACATTGAGCAGATAGAAGCCGTAGTCCAGTAGGGTGAGGGAGTAGCGAGGGTCGAAGGTGCCCAGAGACTGGCGGGCCAGGGCCACGGCCTCCCTCATCAGCATACCGGCACGCCCAAACTCGCGCATCATCACACACGCCTTCCCGCAGATGCGCAGAACGTCCACTGTTATCCTGCAAACCAAACACATCTGTTACTAACTTATAAATAACTTTTCCCATCAGAATTTAAGGACTGCTATTTACTCCATCATGTTACCGATGTAATAATTATGTTTCGAAATAAAACTCAGACAATTGAAATATTATTAACAACAACACGGCAACATGTACGTTTTGACGACAGTGGGCACAGAGTTTTTTTTAAACAATGTTAATTAACTAATTAAGCATCACGCCATCTCCTCGAAGAGGGTATAATAAAACTAGTATAAAACATCGCAAACAAAAGCCTATCCAAAAAAGCTAAGATTGCAGTGCACAATGGTGTTCTTGTGCCGACCCCTTATGTATGGAAGTGAAGCACGGAACTGGCAAAAGATATATGAAAGTAGAATAAATGCAGTAGAAATGAGATCTCTAAGACGAATGAGTGCTAAATCTGTTTATGATAGTAACAAATGCAAATATAAGAAATGAATGCGGTGCGAATGAAAGTGTTATAAACAGAATAATGAAAGGGTCGTTAAGATGGTTTGGAATGAATGAAGACAAAATGGTGAAGAAGGTGAACGGAGCTAGAAATAGAGGAAAGCCGAGAAAAATGTGGCATGATCAAATCAATCGACAGTGTGAGGGTCCATTCTTTCTACCTACTCCTCCGACGAATTTTACATCATCCTTCAAGAAACAATAAATAAGTATATTATATATATAAAAGCAGGGTGAATGGAACCATGTTGACTTGTAGAAATAATTCATTAATCAATAATAAATATTTGCTTACATTGTACTGTGTGCATATGCATAGTAAACAAAGTTTAAAGCAAAAAGTAATTGAAATTTAAGAATAATTAGAAATTCTGCATTTTACTCTCACAAGCAATCACATCACACAATATTTACATATCAATGGTTTGAATAGCACATTTGACATCTTCATAGGAGAGGAAAAAATGTACACCGTTGTTTCAGTAATTGAACCATTCATACATATGTGTGTATAATACAATACATTAGTGTGGACTTCCTTTGGAGATGCCATTTTTGCTATAGAATGTATGTAACAAATGGCATTCATAAGTTATCTTCAAGCAAAAATGGACTTAACAAATTTACTCTTTAAGCCAACGATATTCCACATTCAATGTGTTAACAACCTTCTATTATGATTTCTTTAACTATTAAACCACTTATTATTTATAATGCCATGGTTTAAAACAATAATAAGATTCATCTTCCCTCTAACTGAGGATAAATGATATACCAGATATTATTTTTAAAAAAAAATCTTAATTCTATTAATCAACATTGGAGAAAGTGATTCTGGAGCAATTGTTTGTGAAGTCAGCCAAGGAGATGGTTTATAAAGAGAAAAATCTTAAAGAAACTGATGATAAATAAATAGCATTAAAGATTAATAAATGTAAAGTTGATAACATATACTGACTTGACGGGCGTATCGGGCTGCAGGAGGCGTAGGGCCTGCGAGCTCCAGTGGTAGGTCTGGCGGTAGTCGCTGTGCAGGAAGTGCAGGAGGGCGAACTCTCGGTACAGCCGCAGCATGAGGTGCGCCAGGGCGGGGGAGGTGGGCGCTGGAGGGGGCGTGGCCGCGTCCACCAGCCGGCAGTACGCGCGCTTCTCGCATCCCGCGCCCGGCCCATTCTCCCACGCCACGCTGAAGATATTCCAACAACACTTCATTACTTTTCAACTGTATGTAATACAACAACAACAACAACAAACCATTATTTTTCATTTCTGTCCAGTGACACTCGCAAAAAAAGAACTAGGAAAAGTGGGAACTAACTTGTCCAGAGCTGCTGGGGCGAAGGTTGTGAGGGGGGCACCCGCTCCATTGTGGCAGGTCTCCTCCAAGAGTGCCACTGATAAGGCCAAAGTCTCCGAGGCCTCACTGAAGGAGCAGTATGAGGCTTGAGCGTGTAATAACCTGAAACATCATGACGCAGACATATAAATAATGTAATCAAATACCTGGTTGAAAGACGAATTAGCCAAGCCAAGTCTTGAAGCCAAGATATTTTTCCTTTGTTGTCACATAATCCTAAGGGATTAAGATTAAGATTAAGATCTTTAGTTAAATTAACTAGTATTTTCTCTACTTAGTACATAGCAAAAGCAAGCCATCTTTCTTTAGGCTTTAATATTAGTAAGCAGTTCTCTTTTCAAAGACTTTAGAGTTCCAAGAGCATTTTTGATGTATTCACATCTTGAATACCCTTGAATTATAAATAATTCCAATTATTGAATACCCATTTTACCTCATTAGATGAGATAAATTTATCACACCACTATGAGGAGCTGAAGTAGCAAGGCTAAAAAGGTCTAAATGCAAATAGTGTATTCATTAGGACACTGATGTCTCTTATGAATATCTATGTCGAACAGAAGCATGCGGCCTTTGACTCCTTTTATACCACCCACCATGGAATGCACTCCCATTTGAAATAATAACAATATTATAAAGGAAATGAGTTAAGGAATTAAGAATTCTAAACTAGTTATGAACAAGAATAATGGCATTGTGTTACCTGTGACAGCACTCTAGAGTCATTCGGGTATAGTAGGTGGTGCGAGGAGCATTCTGGCACAGGTTGCGGCACGCCACCAGCACATCCTGGGCACTGGTGTACCAGCCCACCTCGTTCAGGAACGTACCTGCATACACAGGTACTCCAATACAATACCACACATACAACACGAGTGTCATATCTCTCCTAGCCCTCGCAAGGCTAAACTTCGAAGCGTAAAACTTGTATAAAACTTATATTTTCATCAATATAACTAACTAAATAACTAACCGTCATGCCGTTTCCTCGAAAGGCTAGGCAGAAATAATGAATAACCATACTGTTCTTTCCTGATACACTTCTCTCACTTCACATCGTGTCATGAACACACATGGATTTCTCTGACTCCTTACGTGGTCGACATTTAATATTTGATTTATTTGATCATTTTCCTCTATTTGTAGTTCTGTTTATGTTGTTTGCATACATTTTCTTTACCATTCATTATTTTCACGTGTCCAAACCATCTTAATCATCCTTTCAGAACACCAACTGGTTTCGCTCCCGCCGGAGCTTCGTCAGGGTGAGAGAGTAAACTAAATATAAAATCAGAGAACAACATATGAAGAAAGAAATATAAAATGGAAGGGAGAAAGAGGGGTAGGAGAAAGTGTGCTCGAGGACGAATAGAATGCTAGGACGGTGAGTCATACTCATTAGGGAAAATTATGGAGAATTTCTAATTCAGATTTTAGTGGGGAGTTCAACTTTTTAAAAAAAAAAAACTTATATTTTCATTTGACACTGTATTATATACAGATTTATCACACATTCGTCAAAAAATCTTATTTCTACTGCATTTATTCTACTTTCATCCATCTTATGCCAGTTCCATGTTTCACTACCATACATATTCATCAATATTAATTGCTTAAAATAAAATTTTAGATCATTGTAAGATAGGAAATGATATTGCTTAATCGGGTCGCCTCGGAGGTCGACATATTTCGTGATAGTGTGAGTTGCCTCAGGGATGCAATATCAATGTTATGATTATTTCTAATTCTTGAGCTTATTTTTATTTTTATGCTTCTCTTTTAAATTCTCATAATGTAATTGCAAACGATCTGGAAATATGTCTGTAATGTTTGTAATTTTTATTAAAATAAATTAAATGAAAAAGGAAATATAGATTTCTATACTCAGGTAAAATGTAAATCAATGACACAGAAAATATTAAAACAAACAACTTCAATGCTTATATTTCTCAACAGGCCGTTGTTATTATTATTATTCAACTGTACCCAACCGACTTCATATGGGTTGATCACCAAATTGATAATATCAATCATAAGAAAATGATAAATCACCCACTGCAGTGGTGTGTAGAACCATCCTGCCTGAGGTAAAGCCTGTGGATAGAGCAATAATATTGCTAAACAATTTTAATGGCGATAGGCTGCCTTCAGAAAGTGTTTCTATAATTTGTCCATTTTAAGGAAATCATAATATTGCGATATGACTGTTTACTTTATCTGTCCATATTAAGATAATATTTACACATATTTAATTATAAATTAATTGAAAATGACTGTGCATTGTCTGCTCTGCAATTTTAAAATATAATAAATTGAATTGAATAAAAATTATTAAATGATATGTTGAGCAATTTGTGTTATCTATTAGCAATTTCAATGCGTTAATATCATAAGCTTGATGGAATCATTCTGATATAATATGTGACTGAATTTTAATCCAAGATCATGGGAACGGTATTTCCCAAAATGTACTGTGGTCAATACACAATGTGCAACCGACTTTACATAATTGTATAGTTTGCGTGGAAGGTTGGATGATACCATTAGATGAGAAAGATCCTCACCTAATCTAAGTCCTAGTTCTATGAGGGAGTCGCGGGAGTGGTGGGACGAGGAGAGGCGGCCGCACTCGGCGCGGTAGTTCTCCGAGAGTATGCTCGCAACGGGAACATTCAAGTACACGGCTTTCTGGAAACAAGCAGACACACAATATTAGTATAAGTCATATTATATTGTCTAGATCAGTGGTTCCCAAATAGTTATTCCTGTGTACCACTTCAACAAAGACCTCAAACTCATGCATGTATTTACTTCATTTACTTCTTATATCTGCATTCAGCATTCTATCATATAAAGATTTAGTACACATCCATCTGAGAGATCTTATTTCCATCACATTTGTTTTACTTTCTTTGAATCTTTCGTTATAGCTGCTACTGTTGCTTTTTTGGCATTACATAAAATCTCAATCATACTCGGTTAACAGGTGAACAGTGTTTAAATAAAATGAAAATGTTAATTGATATACCGTATGGGATGTCTGTTCTATTTTTTAAGAAAAATAAATTGTCTGTTAAACAAAAAGGAAATATAAACATGTTGTGCAATTGTTTTAGTCAGGCCACTTTGATTTCAAAGAATTTAGAGCATCTTTACTAAACAAACAAACAAACAGAGAGAATGGGCCGCCACACTACTCTATCCTGGCACACCTCTCTAGCTTCCTCCACATTCATACAGCGAGTCATACACGCACGTCGATTCCTCCGACTTCTAACATGACCAACCTTTAAAATTGCTAAATCTTTGTGAAATGTTCTTTACTAAATTATTTATTACAGTTAACAGTTATCATAATATAAATAGGCAAAAACTCGGATGACATCAAGAAAGAGTACAAGAATATTTTGAATACAAGAGAACGAGAGAGGAATACTCCGATTCACTCTGAAAGTAATTCGAAATGCACACTATGCGCGCATGCCCGAGAACGTTTCTAGATTATTTTGAAATTTTTTCCGATTATTGTTGTATGACAGTAGTGTAGAAAACAAAAGGAGAACAATTTAGTGTTGTTAATTGGGAAATTTTTAACATGATTTACATTAAAAGTTAAAACTTATTACAATTTACGATTGTGTACAGTGAACCAAGTTTATACAGGGCTAAAAATTCTTTACTTGTGAATATTTGTGAATATTTCATGGGTTGCAACTAGTATAGTACATTAAACGGAAACAAAATATAACCTTTTGCTGATACGTCAATTGTTATAGCAAAAAATAATTCAAGAAATGACATGCTTAATAAGATAAATATAGATACACAAATACATAACACTGATGTTCTATAAAAACAGTATGACAATGCATTTAATTAGGATAGTATAAATTGTAAATAAATATAAGACGGGCGGGCGTCACTGGTGCAGAATTTAATAATGAGCTCTGACTATAGATAAACAATAACCATTACGGCTGCCCCATCCAAAAGTGGTTAATAATGTGAATTTAATAGACTGACAAAGAATAAATGAGCCTGTTGCTATATGCCAAGAGATACCCGGCAACACACACTGTTTAGAATAGCTATTGTATCAGCATGGGCACAGTGTGAGCGGATATTTTAATATTTATAATTCAATGCACTCGCATATCTTTCAAACTAACTAACTAACTAACCATCACGCCGTCTCTCCGAAGGGGTAGGCAGAAAGAATGGACTGCCACACTTTTCTTTCCCGACATATTTCTCTCGCTTCCTCAACATTCATACATCGTGTCATGCACGCGCGTCGATTTCTCTGACTCCTCACATGGCCGACATTCAATATTTGATTTATTTGATCGTGCCACGTTTTCCTCGGTCTTCCTCTATTTCTGGTTCCATTTACATCATTAACATATAATTTTTTTACCATTCTTTCTTCATTCATTCTTTCCATATGTCCAAACCATCTTAATGATCCTTTCATTATTTTGTTCATGACACCATCATTCGCACCGCATTCACTTCTTATATTTTCATTCGACACTCTATCATACACAGAGTATCCACACATTCGTCTAAGAGATCTCATTTCTACTGCATTTATTATACTTTCATCCTTCTTTTGCCAGTTCCATGCTTCGCTTCCATACATAAGGGTCGGAAGAAGAACACCATTGTGCACTGCCATTTTAGCTTTTTTGGATAGGTTTTTGTTTGCGATAACTTTAAGTGCACCACTCGCTTTGTTGCCTGCCCCAACCCTTCTTTCAATATCCTTCTCCACTCGCCCATCTCTTGTAAACATACTACCTAAATACACGAACTCAACTACTTGCTCCAGATTTTCACCATATGTATATGGACAAACAATAATATATTTTCACCATATCTTTCAATAATTTAATATATCCACAGATCTACTGATTAACGCTTATTAACAAGTATGGCTTGATATTAAAATATATTTATAACATTTAATTTTATGTATGGTTATGGCCATGGGACGGACGGACCGTGCTGAAAGGTATGTGTACCAGTAAATGCCATGTAACGCCATAGTTGCATAACATCAGCAACGCTACCATCTAGTCCGACTCTCTGGCGTCCACATGTGATCTTTATGATCCCGCAAACCCTGGGTGTGGGATATTGGACGTGCTCGTATGTTGATGTGCCACAGCTAGCAATAACAGGCGAATGGCGATTTTCGGCACCACAAAACCGGTCACCTCCAGCTGAGGGAAGGAACACCCCAGGAAAACCCTGGTCCTACTAGTAAGGGGATTGGGCGTTAGGCCAACAACCTAACCTTGTTAAACAACCAACGTTACAAACACTTCAAGAAATTTGTTTCTTGGAGGAGGCTGAGACCCACCAAGGGTTGTAGCGCCGGAGGAAAAAAAAATTATGTAAATTTAAAAATCTGTTTAAATATATTTCATTTGTGATTGTGCAAAAATACACTTCGCAACAGTTAGCGCCGAGTCCCCGAAATAAGTATTTATACGCTTCATGCCGGCCACCACCAACCCTTCTCGCAGACAATCAGTCAATACAGAGTATCACAGTGTTGAAACCATAAGAAATGTAACCTCATACCTCTTGGAATGTTATGGCTTCAATGTGCCAGAGAGATATTCTCATGCTAGGAGACACAATCTGCTGTGAATACCACATAGCAGAACAAATGACCTGTGCAACATACCATGAATTGAGGTTGGTGTTCCTAAATGGGGTGTCGGTCGATTTAGAGATTTTACAATGAGCATATGGGTTCAGGTTAGGAATTTACTCATTCTAAATTGCATACAGTAATGTCTATATTTTTTTAAAGTTTTTACAACTAAGAACCTTCTTACAATAGCAGAAATGCAAACCCTACGCTCTATAGCAGGCAAAACCCTCAGAGATTGGATCAGAAATTAAATGATACGGTCTGTCTGTGGTGTTGAGGACATAGTGAGATGGGGAAGAAGCAGAAAGCGCTTTTGTAGAGACCACGTGGACCGCATGGAGAATACAAGAATTGCAAAAATTGTTAAAGATGAAAACCCAAGCAGCAAGAGATTACCAGGAAGGCCGCCAAAAATATGGAGAGATGGCTGGACATCATCATCCTAGGACAACTCACCGTCACAAACAGGTCATACGACCTAAACTAAGATGAAGAAGAAGAAGAAAGTGATCAATAGTATTAAAATTATCAACTAATTAACTAACTAACTAACCATCATGCCGTCTCTCCAAGGTAGGCAGAAAGAATGGACTGCCACACTTTAACCGATGCGGCACTCCATCCTTCTCTTTTCGCTCCTGCGGGAGACGCGGTGTGATCGGTTGCAAACCTCATCGCCACTAATAGGCATCTCCCTATCAACTATTACGTATAAATGACTATGTATAAATGAATGAAGGGCGAGGATTATACAGAATAGAACCCGCATTTCCAGGATCAAGAGCCAAATATTATGAGCACCACATTCATAATAAATTAAATGTATTTGTAAAAAATGCCTCTTTGCAGAACTACGAGCCTGTCCCGGGGTGCTGGCATACCACAGCCACAGTACGATGTTAAGTCATTGTTATAAAATAATAAAGAGATAACAATCAGATTGAACAAACATAAAGCCAGGCTTCAAACAATAACTCATATTAATCACATCTAATGCCTTATAGGCAAATACAATGAATGACTTGTTCTTGGAAAGAGTGATAGATTCTTGTAATGATCTGATTAAACATTTAACGACATAATTATTTGCAAACTACTGGAAAGAGATCTTCAATTGGGCTGCTAATGAGGTTAAGTTAATCACTGTTGTCGAAGAATAGATGTTGAACTCAATACTAAACATGACAACAAACCATCACGCCGTTTCTCTGGAAGAGCGGGCGGAAAATGGACCGTCACACTACCCTATTCTGACACACCTCTTAAGTACACTAGTCGATCCTGACACCTCTCTAGCGTCCTCCACATTCATACAGCTAGTCATACACGCAATCAATTCAATTCTTCCGACTTCTAGCATGGTCCACCTTTAAAACTCGATTAATGTAGTCATGACATGTTTTCCTTGATCTTCCTCAACTCCATAATCCATTCACATTGTTAAAGTATACTTTCTTAATGTTAGATAAACTTAAGGCGTTAACACTGTGGAATTCCATAATGACGAATTTTTATGAATTAAAACAGTGTTTTTTCCACTTTTGAGTTTATTTTTCTCGACATGTTTTGAAGGCCTACACCTTCAGAGAACGATATAAATTTAAAACTAAACGATATATACTTTCTTAACCATTCTTTCTTCATCCATTGTTCCATATGTCTCTAAGTGCGTTATGTTATCTTTTACTAGAGCATTGAGAACTGTATATCATAGATACACAATGAACAACCAGCAACTTTAACATGTAGGCTGACTTTTCGTGCACATATCGAGAGGATTTGTGGCATTGCACTGAGGATGTTGGGCTTCATCATTCGGACCGGAAGAGTTTTCAGAGATCCTAATGTGCTCAGAGTCCTATACAACGCGTTGGCTCGAAAGTGGTTCTGTGATATGGAGTCCTCACGAGGCGAGATATTCCATTATGCTGGAGAGGGTTCAGAAAAAATTTGAGGTATCCTCTACATGAGGGAGTATGGTAGTTATCCGTGGCTCTATCCAACGGCATTTCTTTTAGGAATTCTCAGAACCAATTTTTTACAGCTTCGTAGATATGGGCATCGCATTACCCATTTCTTTAAATTAATCAGGGGATATTTCGAGAACTCGGCCGTGCTAGAGGGTGTTGGTCTTTTTGTCCCTGATAGATTTCTCCGACAGCGACAGCACAGATTGTATAACCTACCGGCCACCAGAACCAATCTGGCTCTGGACACCGGTGGGAAGAGCAATTAGTCTGCTGAACGCGCTCTCCTTGGAGATCGACGTCTTTCATATTAGTGAAGGTACGTTCAGGGGACAAATACTCTTGACTTTAGAAAGTATCTTGTCTTCCTAATGTGGAACCATCTCTAATGCGTTCCTGGTATTATGTTGTATGTATATAATATTTGACCTGTACTCAATAGATGCCTTAAACATTTTGCTGTTTGTAATGTCTTTTGAGTTAATAAACTGATTTGATTTGATTTGATGATCCCTTTATAATTTCCGCTCTATATCATATTTAAGAGTATGTGAAACATTGATTAATTCCATATGTAAAAGAAATGAAAACTTACTTATCTTTAAACAAGACACTGGATGTTAAGGAGTTTAGTTAAATAACTTCAAGCATTAGTGTCAACATTAGGCAAAGAGTAATAAACAATACCCAATAAAGCCACACTAATTAAGGATCTTATCGCCTGTGAGCTCAGAGAGTAGAGAGAATCTGTTTGCTGTTGAACATGCCATCAATCAACGGTAGCTGTCTCCTATCTCTGTCGTGACAGTGGTACATCTTCTGTCGTGTGCATTCCTCACTCTTTGTTTGCCGGACAAACAACACGAGACATATTTTATTATCACAAATGCTTTGGAAACGGACCCACATAAGACTAATGAAAAAAATAGTGCGAGAATATATTCAATTTACTTCAATTATGAATTTTGATATAAGCATTGGAGGCAGCTTCAAATTTTACCCATTACTTGAGAAACTGATTGATACGGGACTCTGGTAGTTGGGGCATATTTCGAGATGGGAGAGTATACACAATATAATAGCCTGGGTTTTTCCATAATTTACTTTTTAGACATCCTAAGATGACCACAGCTATATTTATTTGACCCATCACTTCACATGATAGATCCATTTGCCCACACAAGTCCACACATACAGATAACTGATTTTTCCATCTGTTTCAGTGAAATGTCTTCTGCAATATATACACACTACATCCCTCCAGAACTCGGGAAAATACCATATTCTTAGTCTTTGCTTTGATTATATGTAAGTAAATAAAAATAAAATAAAACAAATTTCGATTTCATTTAGTTTCTTAAAATAAGTGTAATGGAAGAAATAAAAGATTACCTGAAAGCATTGGTATAAATGATATCTCTCGTTGCAGTCCTTCAGTACTCGCTCTAGCATATCCAGGTCCCACATCTCCGGCTCTATGACCCAGCGAACCTCCATGCTTATCTGTAAGAAAACACACAAAACATTAATACTAATTGTTACAAGAGCTCCCTTACAATGAACACCCGGTGCATTAATGAGATCAAATTATACCTGTATCTCTCCACCAGTTACAGGTGTCCTTCTAACTTTATAAATAAATAACAACAACTAACAGACCGCAACACTACTTGATCCTGACACACGTCTATAGCTTCCTCCACATCTTACAGCATCATTTTTGCTAGAGAAATACTTCAAGGGCGATCTTCGCCTAGAAAGCTCGTCTTAAAAGGGAAAGTTTTAAGAGAGCTTCTGAATACTCCTTCGTTATCCTGATTTCGGATATTGATGGGCAGCCCGTCGGTCCCATAATGCCAAAAGCACGATCTGCGAAATTTGAAGATCATTGGCACCGCAGGACAAGAAGTTTGTTTGTTGATTCTTACTTTGAAGATTGTATCAATGACTGCCGAGGGTTCAGGTTGATTGGCTTGCAAAGGTCTGTGAGGTAGTGGGGTGCTTGTCCATGTAAGGCTTTGTGAACAAGTAGACATAGTTTACGATTGATTCGCTCAGGTAACCTTAACCAGTGAAGTCAGTAGATAATTGAGGTAAGATGTGTGAATTTTGATGCAGCAAAAATTAATCGTGCTGCAGCATTCATTATGGATTGCAGTGTATCCAATTGCTTCTTGGTGTGTCCGGCATATAGTGAGTTGCAGTAGATAATACTCGAGATATAGAGTGGATGCTGTATAAGTGGCAGCAGTGTAAAAGCACCATTGCAAAACTTTATAGAGTGGAAAATTATTTTGTGATATAAGATGATGAAACTTTAATGATGATTGATAAGTGCTATTGTTTATGAAGTAAATATGTAACATACGTGGGATAATTATACAAATAGAACTAAATACATAAACGTTCATTTACAATTATATTTTTTATATCCATGATAATTGTTGATAAAAACATTAACTCCTGAAGCATATACCTTTGGCTTTTAAATAGCGTACATACTAACCCTGTATTTATAGTATACAAAATATATATAATATATTATGAGTATTTTATTTAAATTGGATTGAAACAATGCTATTCATAAGATAATGTTAATTTATTCATATAACTCTCTGAATTACAATTTGATAATTCCAGTATCCTAAATATTGTGTATAGAATTTTCATAATAATGTTTAAGACAGTTAATGTGTTAAAATGATTCAAAATGAAAAATATTAAATGACGATTTTTACATTTGAAAATTTGATTATCAAAAATGTCGCGCAATGTCATAAAGATCATAAATGTAAAACGTACGTTTTCGAGAAGTTTTATTATATATTATGCAAATGATATGTTTCGCCTTGCTAAGGCATTAATAAATATGAAACATGTTATTCCTAGAAAATATAAACTTCTAGAAAATAGACGTTATCATTTGTATTAATTATTTAATATGGAGTTTTGCCCCATTATTCAATATACCATGAATACTGCACTTCAAAATAAAATATTTATCTATATTGACAAAACAAAATTAAAACAATGGCGCCTTTTGTGAAATTTAAAACATTCTATTTTTAAATACCTATACGTTTTCTCTTTTAACTCTGAACGTTACTAAATTGTTTGAAAGATATCTATCTCGCACACACAAGAGTGTGGTCAAATCGCATATTTATGAATATATCGGCACCAATAGCTGGCTCCGCGGCGACAATAATAGAGCTATTAGAGATGGGCGCCTCCGGGAATAGACTGTCATAATAATAAACGTATCGATCGTCCATTCATGGCACCGCGGCTGTCCCTCCAGCCTAGCGGGAGGCTGTCACACCGTCACACCAGGACGATACTCCTCTCCGGGTCTATCACTTGGTGAGATTTGCCAGGAGTTAAGGTAAAAACATGACATTAATATAAGAAAAATCTAACTAACCATCACGCCGTCTCTCCGAAGGGGTAGGCAGAAAGAATGGACTGCCACAATTTTCTTTCCTGACATATTTCTCTCGCTAACTCAACATTCATACATCGTGCCATACACGCGCGTCGATTTCTCTTGACTCCTCACATGGCCGATATTCAATATTTGATTTATTTGATCGTGCCACGTTTTCCTCGGTCTTCCTCTATTTCTGGTTCCATTTACTTCGTTAATATATATATATATATTTTTACCATTCTTTCCATGTCCAAACCATCTAAATGATCCTTTCATTATTTTGTTCATAACACCATCATTCGCACCGCATTCGCTTCTTATATTTTCATTCGACACTCAATCAATACACATAGTATACATACATGTTCTAAAAAAGAAAAATCTATATTTATAAAAATGAATGTCTTTGATTTTCTCGAAAATTACTAAGCGATTTCGCTGAAAATATCACAGTTTTTTCTTATTCGTCAATGAAATCCAATATGTAAAATTGTTGCTAATACGTTTAAAAATTAGTATGAAAAACTTTAAATCTGTCAAGATGAGCTTAGCCCATAGATATACCACTCTGGTTAATAATAAACAACATCAAAAATTAAAAAAATATGTCATAGTATATTTCAGTATTTTGAAATTTAAAAGAAGAAAAGAACAATAATTTAAAAAAATGCAGTTAAAATAATCTACTAACTAACCATCAAAGAATGGATCGCCACACTGTTATTTCCCTACATACTTCTCTCGCTCCCTCAAGGGTCGTTACAAGAACACATAAAATTACAAAAATAATATTGTTAAATAAACAACTGTAATAGACATAAAATTAAATTGTGAACAAAATTAAAGAAAATTTTGAACATATTAGTACAAAATTAAACGTGTTTTTGGCACGGAACCATCATCGCGGTGACTCGGCGGGCGGAAGGCGAAATAGTTCAACAACCGTCGAGCAGGAAAAATATTTTATTTTTACGAAAGATTATTGACAGCGCTAGCGCCAAAAAAGAAAGAGCAGTGTTGGGAATCAGTATAGCGGACAGAGTGAGAAACAACACTATTAGAACCAGAACAAGAGTCTCGGACATCATCTGAAGAGTGGCAGCGCTCAGCGCCTAATGGACAATGTTCCGGCTGACCTGGCTAGGTTGGGCGAATCGGACTGCTGGGAGCAAAAGGCGCAGGATCGAGGAGCTTGGTGAAAAATCATCAAGGAGGCTAAAACTCTTCAAGAGTTGTATGGCCATAGGAAGTAAGTAAGTAATATCTACCAGTAAACAAATCTTTCAAAACAATACAAAATAAAATAAAAACATTCGATATGTACATAGATAAATATAATACAAACTTAAACACAAGTCGTAAATACGCACACACCAAAAACACAATCAATACAATAACATCCTATTTTCATACATCGACGGGCATACATGGTCAGTATTATAATTTTTTTAAATGTGTAGATACGTAAAGGTTGACGGTGTAATAGCGGTGTTGTACGGGTAACAGATTGATGACATGCGCCAAGGTCGGGGGTTAACCATCGCAGGCTCAGGCCGTACAAGTGTCAACGGTCGCTCGTACGCCGCCCGCCCGCCCGCCGCGATGTGTGCTCGTACGTGTGCTACGCGGGCACGTACTGCCGATGCCGGCGAGGGCGGTAGACCTGCCGTATTCAATAAGACCCGGCCCTACCCTGGCGACATTTTCATTAAGTTCCTACTTACTTACTTTACTTCAGATGGCCGTACAACTATCAAAGAATTTTAGCCTCCTTGAAATATGAATTGCTGGACTTGATCATTGAAGGAAAAATAAAGGGTCGACGAGGTGTTGACATGAGGCGAATCTCCTGGTTCCATAACATAAAGAACTGGACTGACTTGAGGAGCGTTGAGGAGCTGTTTCGAGCTGCCAGGGACAGGGAAAAATAAGCTCCCAGCAGACTATTTCGCCCAGCTTTGCCGGATGAGCTAGAGCACTATCTATTAGGCGCTTGTAGACCTCTCCGGAAGAAGACTATTAGGAATTTCCTGAAGAGACCACATCACGAATGAGAAAGTTCTTCAAGGAATCTAAAGAGACCTGCTCAGGACCTTGTCCGAAAGGCGTGCAAGATGGATCGGCCATGTAATACGTCATGAAGGCCTCTTGCATGCCATAATGGAGGGTATGACCGAGGGGATAAACTCTAGGGGACGCCCACGCCGAGAGTACCTGGAGGACCTGTTGGTGGACGTGCGCTGCTCATCATATGCAGATTTCAAAAGAGCCGCACAAGACAGGGAAGAATGGAAGAAATTGCTGCAAACCAATCCCAGGATTGAAACTTTCTAACTAAAAAGACCTCTCCTAAAGGTCTTACTGCTGTGCTTGTTATAAGGGGTCATTTTGGAGTCTATTGATTGGTCCTATACATCCAAGTTCCCGTTGTAACACCATAATTGAATCCCAAATCATTATTAATATCTCATTCTCAAACAAGCAAATTGTTGTTCTTAAAGAGTCATCGTCCATGACTCAGAACCACATGTCACCGCTGGCTTGATGATTGTGTTATAAATACGCATCTTGTTGTTTCTAGACAAGAGCTTGGACTTCAGGAACGACTACAGGGAGGTTGCTGCAAAAATTAAATGTAGAAGAAATCGTCTATCTAGCATGTTATGTTTTGAAATAACACTTTTTTGTAACATTTGTTTCTCACATTAAAGAATTATAAACTCTGATTGTAAAACAATAAAAACAGTCACCGAAAATGACGTGTGATGTCATAAACACTGTCCGCTGTAAACTTGTAAACAAAAAATGAAACAGCTGGTACCTAATTACAGTTCCGACGGTGACGTTCTAAATTTAAAAATGTATTCGACATTTAAATCCGTATTTGTTATTGTCACAGTATCACGCAAAAATAGATATCCACTTCGTGCAAGGTATGATGGCGAAAGGGCCCACCACAACCGGAAACCGTTACAGAATAAGGAGTGTCGTTTTTTGTAGTTTCGTATATTCAAATAAACCGAAACTTATTGACTTATGAACCATTCTTTGTATATACTCGTATACAACATTAAAACTTATTAAGAAAACCACGACACTTCCTACACCTGACGACTAGAACAAACATTTCCTGAAACCAATAGCGGTTAACTATCCAAAAAGTGTATATATTCATAAAACTTCCTTATGAAGCACTTAATTTGTAGTGTGACATTATTAAAAATAATAATAATACACTTTTAGTTATTTGTATTCACACCACTTTATTTGGTAACACTAAATAAAGGTGTTACCAAATAAAGTGGTGTTAATACAAATTACTAAAAGTGTATTGTTATTTTATTTATGTTAATAATAATAATAATAATAATAAAATGCTCACTTCTAAAGCGCCGTTTTTGTGATGTAATCACCTCAAGGGCGCATTAAGACGTGTTTTAAATCTAAAAAATCTAAATGTGAACGCTTAAAAGCGATCGATTAAAAAGTTTAGTAGAACAAAGTATAAATGTTTAAATTGTGTATGAAATATGAAAAAGATAGATTTTCAATTTAGATCCGAAATCTGTCGGATCATTTATGCATCTGAGGTGTGAAGTTCATATATTTCTCAATATCACGCCAGTAAGAAATACAACATGACGATCTCTATCGAAAAAACAAAATGTGTGACCTTTTCCAAAACACCCAAAACATGTAACCTGGCTTTAGAAAATCAACCCATAGAACAGATCAGGACCTTCAAGTATCTAGGCATAGATCTGGTGGGGGGAGCTGATCTGCGGGAAGAAATACAAGCCCAAGTAAACAAGGCAGCTGCAATCTCTGGGGCTCTAAAATCCACAATATGGAAAAACAAAGATATGGCCATTAAGAGTAAGATGAGAATCTATAAAGCATGCATAAGACCAAGAATAACATATGGCGTCGAAGCAAGGGCAGACACAGTAAGGACCAAACAAGTTTTGAGGACTTCCGAAATGAAAACACTGAGGACGATAGCAGGCAAGGCACTGAGAAGTCGCGTGAGGAACACCAGAATAAGAGAGATATGTGAGGTTGAGGATATTATAAGATGAAGCAGACAGCGAAAAAGGTACTGGTACGGTCATGTTCAAAAAATGGACACCACCAGACTCCCCTATATTGCATTGCATAATCAACCTCATGGGACGCGTCCTCGTGGAAGAACTCCTAAAAAATGGAAGGACAGCTGGGAGTCTACCTCACAGGAGGAGCAACACTCTGGAGAACAGCCACATAGGTCTACAATAAGGAGGAAGAAGAAGAAGAAGATATATTTCTCTCATCACATTTAAAATATTATAAGTTACTACAAATAACTAACTTACTAACTAACCATCACGCCATACTGCTCTGTCTTGGCATACTTTTCTAGATTCCTCCACATTCATATATCGTAACATGCACCCTTGTCGATTTTTCCGACTTCGAAAGTGGCCGCCTTTTAGTATTTTGATTAATTTGTTCATGCCATGCTTTCCTTGGTCTACCTCGACTCAGTACTCCATTTACATCGTTATCATTAGTGTTCACAAATTCGTTATAGCTGCATCTAAAGAGTTCCGATTCGAATGCCACCTTGTTAAGATGAATCGCCCTCAGTACAGGAGAATTGGGAAGCACTTCTAGACCGACAAAGATATGGCCCCTAGTTCCGCCGTAGCTTACACCTATTATACAACAGAGCACTCTTAAGGGTACGGTCACACCGGAGTGCCAGAGTAGGAGTCAAGACACAGGTGGCTTGTGATCACGCATTGTGGCGCGAAGCGTATAGTGTGGCCGGTCCCATAGTACGCCATACGTTGATTTGCCAAGTGTTCATCTTGACTCCCACTCCGGCACTCCGATGTGGCCGTACCCTAAACAGTACATACTCGTACAACTAGCAAGATTTTTTTTGCAAGTTTTAATAGTTTGTACAAGTTGTCGCAAACTGCGCGTATAAACTTGCATTGGGTGTTAACACTTTATAAAAACACTTGTAGAAGTCTTCTTGCCAATGGACGCTTCACTTTAGGAGTTCTATTGGATAGAACAATACCCGTTTTCAAAAGCATAACCATTGGCAGCTTAGACCTATTATACATTGGACTCTGTATCAGTTAATAATATTACCGCCTCAGCTAATCCTATACAATATAATAATATATAATATTCTACACATCTCAATAAAATCACTTAATTAAAATGTCATTGGCATTTTGACCTTATCACAAAAAAAAACTGAATAACAAGTCGACGTCAGCGAGGCGAGGTGAGTTCCTTAATCTCGGCTCACCCTTTTCGAGGATTATTGCGTGATGACATTCGCACATTAATCTCACGGAGTCACGCGGTGATAATTACCCGAGAGAAAAATAATTGTATTAGCCGTGCAGCTCAAATGAGAAAGACAATCGCTTTAGCCCATAAGACATGCGTAGGTACCGGATTGTGCTATCTCCGGCGAGGCACACCATCCTCATATCATACGAGGATTTTTATTTTTGTATTCTCGACAAATGTTAGATAACGAAAAATGCATGGAATAATAACTCATTATTAGGAGATATTACAGTGGGTCAGTATTGCATTTGAACGGCCGTAACGTTGAAAGGGTGGAAAAATTGAAATACCTCGGCAGCATACTAACGCAATCTCTTGACCCAGATGTAGAGATAAAATGCAGAATTGAGGCAGCAAGAGCTACGTTTAATAAAATGAAATAACTCTTCTGCAATGATAACGTAAACTTGAAACTCCGCCAGAGAATGATCAAATGCTATGTGTGGTCTGTTTTATTGTACGGGTGTGAAACTTGGACCCTGAAAGTTAACTCAATGAATAGACTGGAAGCATTTGAAATGTGGCTCCATCGCCGAATGCTCTTCAGAGATCCCAATGTGCTCAGAGTACTATACAATTCATTGGTTCGGAGCAGACTCGAAAGTGGTTCTGTGATATGGAGTCCGCACGAGGCGAGATATTCCCTTATGCTGGAGAGGGTTCAGAAAAAATTTCTGAGGTATCTTTACATGAAGGAGTATGGTAGCTATCCATGGCTCTATCCCACAGCGTTTCTTTTGGGAATGTTGGGGTCTAATTCTCTGCAGCTTCGAAGAGACGGGTTTCTCATAACCCATTTCTTTAGGCTTATTAGGGGATATTTTGAAAACTCAGCCGTGCTGGAGGGTTTAGGTCTTTTTGTTCCCGACAGATATCTCCGACAGCGCCAGCATAGATTGTTTTACCTATCCGCCGCTAGAACCAACCTGGCTCTGGTGACACCGGTGGGAAGAGCAATCAATCTGCTGAACGCGGTCTCCTCGGAAATCGACGTCTTTCATATCAGTGAAAGTACGTTCAGAAGGCAAATACTCTTAATTCTGGAGGGTATCCTGTCTTCCTAATGTTCAACCATCTCTCATGCGTTTCTGGTAGTATATTATTATTTTACCAATATATTATTTTACCTGTTCTCAATAGATGCCTTAAAAATTAATTTTGTAATGTCTATTGATGAAATGAAATAAACTGAAACTGAACTGAAACTGATTTCTTGCTAGGGATGCTGGGCTACCAGTCACTCGAGAGGAGACGAAACATTCACTTGGGTGTTCACTTCTTTCGACTGATAGGCCGTTGTATACAAAAATATACGAAATCCTGAGTGATGTAGGTCTGTTCGTCCCTGATAATTATCTTCGACAAAGGGGCCATAGATTGCTTTATCTCCCATGATGCAGAACCAACCTGCCAATGGTTATGCCGGTAGGTAGAGCAATATCTTTGCTAAATCGTATCACCTCGGAATTTGACGTATTTTGTGATAGTCTGGCTCACCTGAGAGAAGCACTGTCGTTGTTATAATTGTATATTCATTTTATTAATTTGTCATGTATCTTATATTTCTCGTTCTTTTTATTATCTTATTATGTTTAACTTATTATTGTGTGTCTCCAACTTGTATCCTTAGTGTATTGGAAAATAATTCTGTAATGCTTAGGATATATTTAAATAAATAAATGAAATGACACAGCACTATTAGAAGAAGATTATGAGGAAGGAACTCGGTGACCTAAAATATTGAATCGCAGCCCATTGAAACAGGAACCAATCAACAACAAAAAACATTACAGACATAATATGATACTTTTTCGATTGATAAGAATTGATTCGATTGATAAGAAAGGAAGCGAGTGCAATGTTTGGATAGCATCACATGTCTGCAGCAGATTGGTCCGCAAATATTGTTCGCTCATTTAGAGGGCACACCGTGGCACGAGAAGCTGTACGCGCGCCGTCCTTAACAAAATTAACACGCTTTGGGAATATTCTTTGATGTTTTAACACCAAAAATAAATAAAACTCTAATCGGATAGCTCACAAATTAGCGAATGTTTCAACACATTTCTATTGATACAACAAAACAACACAAGAGAGATATAAACAAAGACGTGCGCTAGGAATTAGTTCTCGCTGACGAATTTACGGTACTCTTTAATAATCAAATCAAATCAGTTTATTTTCTCAAAAGATATTCTTCTTCTTCTTCTTCGATGGCCCTACAGCCCATATAGAGCCTTAGCCTCCAGTATTCTTCGCCTCCAACTCCTCCTGTCCTCCGCTTCGACCCTCCAATCTGACACTCTTAACAATCTTGTCCCATCTCTCCCAACTTCATCCTCCCATCGCAGCCTTGGTCGTCCAATTGGTCTTCTACCACCTGGGTGCCACTCCAGCAATCTTTTTGGGGTTCGCGATGACGGTATCCTCTGCACGTGACCGGCCCATCTCAGTCTATTCAGTCTGACCTGTGTGGAGAGACTGGGAGCTTTGTAAATATGGTACAGCTCGTCATTATTCCGCACTCTCTAGCCTTCACCGTCGTTCGCAGGTATTACAAACAAATGATATTACAAACAATTATTATTGTTTAAGACATCTATCGAGAACAGGTAAAATATAATAAATATACAATATAATACCAGGAACGCATGAGAGATGGTTAGACATCAGGAATACAAGATACTCTCCAAAGTCAAGAGTATTTGTCTTCTGAACGTACTTTCACGAATATGAAAGACATCGATCTCCGAAGCGATCACGTTCAGCAGTTTGATTGCTCTTCCCACCGGCATCACCAGAGGCAGGTTGGTTCTGCATGCTGGGAGATAAAACAGTCTGTGCTGACGCTGTCGAAGATAACCATCCGGAACATAAAGATGGATAGCCTCCAAGATGACGGAATTCTGAAAGAATCCCCTGATAAGTCTGAAGAAAAGTGTGCACCCATCCCTTCTTATCTGTAAACTGTTGGAATAATAATAGAATACCAAACTTCGATGCATGAAGAAACCGATTATTTGCATTGATAGCATCATTTGAAATGATAGTCGCAAGTGGTTTTATCAATCTCGTAACGTAACTAACAAACCGTCACGCCGTTTCCCCGAAGGAGTAGACAGAGAGGATGAACCGCTACATTGTTCTATCGTGACATAGTAACGTGGTTAAATCATCTCTGAAAACTATTATTATAAATTATAATACATCGCCTTCAAAGCATCTACACTAACTAACTAAGTAACTAACTAACTAACTAACCATCACGCCGTCTCCCCGAAGGGGTAGGCAGAAAGAATGGACTGCCACACCTCTCTTTCCTGACATATTTCTTTCGCTTCCTCAACATTCATACATCTTGTCATGCACGCGCGTCGATTTCTCTGACTCCTCACATGGCCGACATTCAATATTTGATTTATTTGATCGTGACACGTTTTCCTCGGTCTTCCTCTATTTATGGTTCCATTTACATCATTAACATATAATTTTTTTACCATTCTTTCTTCATTCATTCTTTCCATACGTCCAAACCATCTTAATGTACCTTCCATTATTTTGTTCATGACACCATCATTCGCACCGCATTCACTTCTTATATTTTCATTCGACACTCTATCATACACAGAGTATCCACACATTCGTCTAAGAGATCTCATTTCTACTGCATTTATTCTACTTTCATCCTTCCTTTGCCAGTTCCATGCTTCGCTTCCATACATAAGGGTCGGTAGAAGAACACCATTGTGCACTGCCATTCTAGCATCTACACTACACGTGCAATAACCCCACTTCCCGAGACAGTTTTCCGCAACGTTTTTGTTTTATGGTGGATTATTTTTTTAGTGCCGTAGCAAATAGCTGTAATAAAAATATATCGCATTACATTTAATACCCGATGGCCAAAAACAATTGCACTTCAATACATGTAACTAATTTTAAATAATAATAAAAATAACACACACATTTAATTGTTGCATATAAAAACAATGCTTACGTAAAATATCATGAGTTTTATGATATTTTACGCACGCAAAAACAATGCTTACGTAAAATATCATAAGTTTTATGATATTTTACGTAAGCATTGTGTTTGGGAGATGCCTATTGGTGGCGATGAGGTTCGAAACCCATCACACCGCGTCTCCCGCCGGGCGAAAAGAGAAGGATGGAGTGCCGCATCGGTTAAAGTGTGACAGACAATTCTTTCTGCCTACCCTTTCAGAGAGACGGTGTGATGGTTAGTTAGTTAGTTTTATATTTTAACCCTTAGACCGCTAAGAAACCGTTACTCCATCTGCATCGCTAATCTGCACATTCTTCATTAACGTATTATATTTTGAACAAAATCCGCTCAGAAATCCTGAATGTAGGTTTGTTCGAACCTGATAATTATTTTAGGCAAAGGGGCTACATATTGTTATATCTCCCACGATGCAGAACCAACCTGCCAATGATAATGGTAATGCAAGTGGGTAGAATCTTTGCTAAATTCTGTCATCTCAGAGATTGACATATTTTGTGATAGTGTAAATCACTTGAGGGAGGCGCTGACTTTAATAATAATAATAATAATAATAATTATGTCCAAGCTGATGGACCGGCTATCGTAAAGGCTTGATCCCCGAAATATGTACTAGGGCAACGCTTGACTCAACTGATATTCCTATTGCCGAGGAGTTCGCGGAGTTTAGCGAAGTGTGGATTTCTTTCCATTCCCTGACCAAGAAAAATGTAGGACTTTAACATAAACCCTAAATAATTAATACGAATGAAAACGTCAGTTTTCTAGAAGTTTTATTATATTTTAAGGGAATGACCTTCTAAGGCATTATCAAATGTTGAGTCCATGACATTTGATAATGCCTTAGAAGGGCGAAACATGTCATTCCCATAAAATATAATAAAACTTCTAGAAAACTGACGTTTTCATTCGCATTAACTATTTAATATGGAGTTTTACATCATTGTTCAAGAAACAATAAATAAATCATAAATATTTCTTCAAGCTCGTTCAGAGGAGCACTCCGGGCCACACATCTAACAACCACAAAATCACATTCCAACAATCTTTTTAATAGACGAAAGAGGAAAAGTCACAATAGTTGAACCTCCGTATGCCTAAAGATCCAAGTCTAAGTGATAAGTAATGATAAGTTTTCCACTATAGAGTCAAGAAGCGTGGCTATCGCGATAGTTCGCCTACGTTGGTCCGCTAGGTTGCTTACAGCGTAGCTCTAAGTACCAAGCAGTGCCCATTCCTGAGTGACCGTTGCCTAAACATTACATCTGCAGGTGAATCTCAGCACATCTCTCGCATGCGCACTACGCCGATTAAGTCACGTACGACATACGGATTATCGGATAAGTAAAAAAAAGGGTACGTCATCTGATCCATAGAGACGCAGGAGTGTGGGAATTTTGAAGGTGAACTTATATAATATGAATGGTAACTAATTGATGGCTGATCATTATCAAGGTGCCAAGTATTAAAAAAGTAAAAAATGGGTTTTCAAGAATCTGTGCAAATTAATCAAATACTGAAATTGAAGTAGGAACAATCGAAAAGCGTGCGTGTCACGGTGTGAATGTAGAAGATGTGCAAGAGTTATGTCACGATAGAACAGTGTGGCGGTCTATCCTTTCAGCCTATCTCTTCGGGGAAACGGCGTGATGGTTACCTAGTTAGTAACTTCACCCCAAAGGTGCCACCCATGCTACTGGAGAGTATCTTGTATTCCTAAAGTCGAACTATCTCTCATACGTTCCTGGTATTATATATTTATTATATTTTACCTTTTCTCAATAGCCTTAAACTATAATTGTTGTTTGTAATATTTATAATAATAATAATAATAATAATATGCTAACTTTTAAAGCGCCGTTTTTGTGATGTAATCACCTCAAGGGCGCATTAAGACGTGTTTTAAATCTAAAAATCTAAATGTGACCGCTTAAAAAGCGATCGGTTTAAAAGTATAGTAGAACAAAGTATAAATGTTTAACTTGGGTATGAAATATGAAAAAGATGGGTTTTCAATTTAGATCTGAAATCTGTCGGATCATTTATGCATCTGAGGTGTGAAGGGAGATTGTTCCAAGCTGATGGACCGGCTACCGCGAACGCTCGATCCCCGAAATTTGTACTGGGGCAACGCTTCGGCTCAACTAATCTTCCTATTGCTGAGGAGTTCGCCGAGCGAAGTGTGGATTTCCTTGAATTTAGGCTGTCCGTTATACAGAGTTCAGATATATAACTTGGTGCCATTCCATGTAGCGCTTTGAAGACTGTCCAGCAGAGTTTATACTGGATTCTTTCTGGACTTTTAAGCCAGTGAAGTTCTTTGAGATGTTGTGTTATATGAGACTTTTTTGGAATGCCTTTAATGAGCCTTGCTGCTGCATTGAACGCAGATTGAAGTTTGTTTATTTGTTGTTTTGGAATGTTTGCATAAATTCCATTACAATAATCAAGTCGTGACACAACGAAGGAATTTACAAGAGTTTTGAAAGTGTCGCACTACATACGATTCGACCAATCTAGCTAGACAAAAGTCGGAAATCATTATGTTGAAATATTGCTTTTCTTAAGTATTACTATGCTCTTGAATGTTTTCTTCAACCGATAACGCACTCCAAACAAATATTGGCGCCACAGTTCCATTACTGTTGTTGAGCGAAATCGCTGTTTCGGCTTAGGGTAGCCCGTCCCCCGCTCAGCGTTACAGTGAACGTCGACGTGTGCGGATGTCTTACTTTGTTCTGTGTGATTTTAAGTGCTTTTTAGTAATGGATTGTTAAACTAGAGGTAACTATTGATTTATTGTATTATTATAATCCAGAAAAATACTTGTGAAGGCTCCGGGATACTGTTTTAAAGAACATCCATTTTCAAAACCACAAAAAAACGCATAAATTGACTTTGGATAGTCTTAAAGTCTAGAGTCACGCCGGGTCACGTCATGATTTAGGTCTTAAAATATTTTCGCATCATATTAGTTTGTTGGGAACATAATCGTTTTTTGCTATTATGTGCTAGAATAAAGATTTATATATTTTTTATTTATAGGTGCCCGGATTTCGCGAAAGTCATTATTTGAATTTTGGCGTTCTACCCCGTTCAAATGCAAATTAAATGAAGTTATAATGTTTGTAAAGTCAAGATTTGTTAATTTTGTCCTCAAACAAGATCAAGAGAAGCCCTTAAAGATCTTTCTGAAAAGGGAATGCGAAAAGATTCGTTCGAAATGGCTTCGTAAAAATAGACAATTACATTTATTTTTAAGTGCACACGAGGATTGGTTAAATGATGAAATTGTATTTAATATGTTCTACGAACCGCTCCCGAAACCGAATCCCAGTGTTGGCAGATCGAAAAAACGTTTTGAAGATAGTTGCACTAAATCGAAACAGCGCAAAATTCAGCATTTATTGAAAGAATATAACGATGCACAGCTATCTTTTGCTGCACAATTAAGTGTGCGAGGCAGTGGTAAACGAGACACTGCTAATTTAATACAGGAAGTGTCTACAGCTTCCAAGACGAGCTACCGAGTATAAAAAAGCTAGAAGAAGAATTACCATAAACAAAGAACAACGTCCTCACACCCCGGAGGAAGCGTTGGCTTTATTTGTTGCAAACAATTTCACTGTGCAGATGTACAAAAATATTCAACAAGAGTCGAATGAAAGAGGATTCCGTCTATACCCATGTTACGATCATTTAGTTAAAGTGAAAGAGCAGAGTTACCCTCCCGTCGAAAAACTAAAAAAACGTCGAATTCAACCACAATCGTAAGAGAACCTGATGAAAACATGTACAGGTTTGGGATATTAAGCTTGCATGCTTATATCCGCATAATAGAATGCCTGCTAAATATTACTTATAGAATGGAAATAGCTGATTGGCAAGTTAGGGGAGAGAAAAATAAAGAAATTTTTAAAAAGAAGAAGGATATGATAAAAGGTCAATTCAAAGAAGTTGGTCTCATTATAGACAAAATTAAACCAGGTTTTGGTACAAGTAACGATGGCAACACCGCAAGAGCGTTTTTTCACAATTATAAAACAACGGCTCGTATCACCGGTATTGAAGAACATTTTATTTATCGTCTCAGTACTATTCTTGCAGCAATGGCGTCTGGCTATTAAATTGACTCTGATAAATTTAAACAATATTGTTTGGAAACTCGGGACTTATATCTTACTCTGTACCCATGGTATAACATGCCAGCTATATTACATAAGATCCTGGTACATGGAGCAGAAATTATAAGATATTCTATCATTCCAATAGGTCAAATGTCCGAAGAGGCTTCTGAGGCAAAAAAAAAAGAAATTAGGAAGGTAAGATTAGGTCACCCATTAAAAACATCTCGTGTACGCACAAACTATGACTTAATTAAGTATTTATTAATGTCGTCCGATCCATACATTTCACTGTTGCGGAAACTACCAAAAAAGAATACAATAAAACATTATACAGATTTAAAATCATTGTTAAAGCCAAATTAAATTATATTTAATCAAGAAACTTTTGTTTTATTTACTTCCATGTCTCTAAATTGCCATGAAAGATCATTTAAAATCATGTGGCTTTGATTCTGAATTTTGTCCAGCTAGATTGGTCAAATCGTACACTGTGTGTCGTGGGGAATACTCCTTTTGACGGATTTTAATCGTCTTAGGTGGAAGAAACTAGCGCTGACCGTGTTATTAATTTGGGATTTTAGAGACAGATTTGCGTCAGGATAAACACCAAGAAGCTTTGTGGAGTTTTTGGGAACGATATCATTGTCAGCTGTTGAAATTGAGGAATGATCGATAAGATGTTGACGCTTTGCGGAAGAAGTCCAGAGAAATTCCGTTTTGGATGGATTTAGTTTAAGTTTGTTTGATGCCATCCATCTGGATATGGCATCAATGCAGTTGACAGTTATTGACGTAAGATGTTTGGTGTCATCAGGGTTGCAGAAAAAATAAAGTTGCTGATCATCAGCATAGCAATGTGAGAGGAGGCCAAAGGATTCTATTATTTTGGCAACGTCATTTGTAAACATGATAAATAAAAGGGGTCCTAAAACAGAGCCTTGTGGCACACCAGATTGGATATTAGTAAATGAGGATTTTTTACCTGCTAGCTGCACAGCTTGTGAACGATCCGACAGATATGAATTTAGCCAGTCTATGGCATTACCTCTAAATCCATACGTGATCGCTAATCGTTGGATAAGATATGAGTGATCAATTGTGTCAAACGCAGCGCTCATGTCCAGAAGGGAGAGCAGTGCCAATTTGCCCGATTCGTTTGCCAGTACTAAATCTGACATGACTCTAAGCAATCCCGTCTCCGTTGAATGGAAACGTCTGTAGGCGGATTGTAATTTAGACAAAATATTGTTTGTCGAAAGGTGAGTTGAAATTTGGGAGGCTACAATTTTTTCAAGAACTTTAGAGATGAATGGTAGATTTGAGACGGGCCGGAAGTTACTAAGATTTTCGGAATCTAGTTTAGGTTTTTTTAATATGGGAGAAACAATAGCTTTCTTGAGCAAAAGGGGGACTTGTCCTGTTAGTAGAGATTTGTTAAAAATTTTGACTAAAAATGGAGCAACATGGTGACAGCATCTCTTGAGAAGCCATGTCGGAATCGGATCAAGCGAACACTGCTTATTAGGTGCGTTTAAGATAAGTTTGATCACTTCCTGAGGTGTTGTGATATTAAATTTAGTTAGAAGTTTTCCCTCATATGTCGTGAAAGTTGGTGGTGTTGTAGATGAAGTCGTTGCACGAATCACAGCGATTTTATCTTCAAAGAATTGGGCGAAGTCCTGAGGAGATAACTTGGTAGAGGCCTTTTCTTGTTGATTATTTCCGAGTACTGATTTAACGGAATTCCATAGATGTCGGGGATTTTCCTTTTCCGATTCAATTTTACATTTCCAGTACTCCGATCTTTTCTTCTTGATCAGGTCTCTAAAATAATTCTGCGATCTCACCCAGGCTTCTCTTGAAGAGCTTAGGCCTGTGTTTCGGTACATACGTTCAGACCTACGCATTAGTCTCTTGTTTCTACGACATTCTTCATCAAACCATGCATTAGACACTCGCACCCGGAGTTTTTTTGTCGAATGCGGAGCATGCTTGTCGAGAAGAGAAGTAAAAACATTGTAGTAGGTTTGAACTAATTCATCTAATGACATTTCGAGGGTATTGTTATATTTTTCACAAACATGTGAGTTCATCAAGTCTCTTTCAAATTTTTCGAAATTAAAAGAGCGCCATGTACGTGAAGTGAAAGTTTGAAACACGGGTCGTGGTGGATGGAAAGGGATCTCCGTACGAATCATTTTGTGGTCCGAAAGTCCAATATCTATAACACTTGCCGGAGTGTTAACAGCATTTTTGTTGGAGATGAGGATATCTAGTAATCCACCTGCGGTATGTGTTGGCTCGGTAACCCATTGTTTGGACCCATAGCATTCCATCATGTCTAGGAATTTATCACTAGACGATGAGGTTCTCTCTAATCGGATATTGATGTCTCCAACAATCATCCAATGTTCAGAGAGGCTGGCCGCGAATTGTAGAAGTTCCGAAAATTCTTCGTAAAATTTAGCGCAGGTTGATTTAGATCCTGGTCGGTAAATAGTGATAAGGGTGAAAGATGATCTTCCCGATGACACGCGACACCCAAGATGTTCAAACGTCTCGAAAACTCCGATTTTAATTCTCTCAATATGCAAGCCTTGCCGGGCGATGGTGACAATACCTCCATGGTTTGTAAAATTAAGGTTATCCCTTGATTTTTCTTTCCTTATGGGTCTCGCTTCATCTACCGTCACATAACCAAGAGCTTGCATATTTTTTAGACATATAGAATCGGAGCTTTCGTGCCACGTTTCTGTTAGGGTGAATAGATGTAGGTTTTGCGTTTTGAAGATATTATCTATTTCATCTTCCTTATTTCTAATTGACCGAGCATTCCAGCTTCCAATTCCAATGTGTTTTTCCCGGAAAGAGTCTGATACCCGGTTCCCTTTCGTCGATTCTGCACTTGATACGTGGAGAGGTGGTCGTTTCACTTTCCTGCCAGCACGACATCCTCTGTGTCTTATCTTCTTAACATCTTTATCAGGTTGACGAAGAATATTAAGAGATATCAGGATGTTGACGATGTTTTGGTCAATGTCACTGGTTCTACTTCCGACTGATAATAACAATAAATCTTCCTTTGCGTAGTGTTTGCGGATAGCGCACATCGAAACAGATTTAAGCGTGTCTTTTACAGCACCCCCATAAATATTCACTCGTATTATGCTTAGCCGGGTCCACTAAAAAGGCCGCCTTGCCGCCCTGACCAGCATAACATGTGGCGCACACATTTTGTATTCGCTTAGGGGATGCGAAGTGTCTCACTTTGCACTGTTACACTTTTAACTACACAAACGAAATATTTAAAACTTTAAAACGTCATTTACACATTGACTGATAGTTAATTTATAACTTCGTATTACTAAAATATAAAATATAAAACTATAGCTATTGTTTAACGTAAAAATAAGCTTTGGGGAACAAAGATATCTTTTGGGAAAATAAACTGATTTGATTTGATGACACAATAAACTTATCAATTTGATTGAATTGATAGTGCCACGTTTTTCTCGGTCTTTCTCTTTTTCCTGTTACGTTCACATCACGTTAACGTTTTCTTGCTTCACTATTATTTCTTTCCATGGGTCCAAACCATCTAAATGAACCTTTCATTATTTTATTCATAATGCCTTGATTCATATATCTAATATTTGCATTTGACACTCATATACAGATTTATCTTTTAAGAGATCTATCTTATTCCTAACTAACCAAATCACCATCACGCCGTTTCCCCAAATAGATAGGCTGAGGATGGGTCGCCACACTGCTCTTTCCTGACATACCTCTCGAGATTCCTTTATAGGGTAAGGTAAGGTAATTCGGCAGTATATGTTTTAACATGACTCGCACATCAATGTTTTGTACCAGTGTTTTGAAGTTTATTCGTCTAATTCTAGATATTTTGTCATCTATTGGTATATTTCCGAAGCTTACATAGCGATAGTTTATTCAGTACGATTGTGTTTCAGAAAGTACTGCCAAATTACCTATTCTGCCAAAATACCTTACCTTACCCTATTTAATAATTAACCCCTTTTAATAATTGATTGCGCCATATTTTCTTCGGCCGTCTTCCACTTCTTTTGCCATTCACACTGCTTGTATACATATTTTTAACTATTCTTCCCTCATCCATTTATTCCACTTTCCTCCTATTCTGCCAGTTCCATGCTTCACTTCCATACAAAAATTATGGTACAAAAACACTAGACTAAATGATAAAAAGTTGTTGAAATTTTCGAACAATTCGCTGCAACTACATTTGAATGTGTGAACATCGGACACAATGGTTCAAGTTGGCACTCACTCGCATCTAAATTCTAGTTCACGCGCGAGCTCCCAGATGGTGTGGATGCGGCCCTACCTGAGAGCAGTGCACGTGTACTTGACCTCTAGCAGTTAAATCTGTCCGGCCCGGGCCACGTGTCCGCCGGCCACGCGCGTCACGGGGACTACAGGGGGCTCTCGCAGCAACGCGCACACACAATATTACGTTGCCGACCTTCGTGGCTGGGTGGTAAGTGCATTGACTGCCACCCCGAAGGTTCCGGGTTCGATTCCCGCAGCGAGGGCAGTGTGATTGTCACACTGTCTTTGGTCTGGTGTAGACTTCACGGGACAATAAAATGGCGATAGATTAGCTACATATCACATGTCACGAGAATCACTATGATAGTTATAATACCCTTTACATCGACTTGGCTCTTGCTGTCATGATGTAAAGAGCGGTTCAACAAAATAATAATAATTGCATACATCAAAAACGACGGCCTTTGTGACAACTGCTATGACTGCCACACGTAAGATCCCGGGTTCGATTCCCGTCACACTGTCTTTGGTCTGATGTAGAATTCACGTGACAATAAAATGGCGATAGATTTGCTACCTATCACATGTCATGAAAATCAGTAGCTAAAAAAATGTATACAGTAATTGGGTTCATATAACATTGTGTAATGTAGAAAACAACTTTTTTTTTTAAATCAATTTTAATAATAAACACCTAACTTTAAAAAATTTAGAAATAATCATAAATAACCAATTAAATTTAAATTCAATTCCCATGTGAGATATGTTCCCGTTACACCTCCCCTCTCCCCAATCCTAATAATACCCCTTCCACTCGATATGTTCCCGTTACATCTCCCCACCCTTCAACCCTAATTATACCCCTTACACTTTTATACATAACTCGATCTCCATTTAGTATATAAGTGACTGCTCTGTATTATTTGACTGTTGAAATTGTATACATTGATAAAGGTTACTTGTAACCGAAACATGTCTGAGTTCAGTAAAAATAAAAAGTGTAACTATATTTATTCAAATAATAATTGTATGTCTAAATAGTCCATTGTTTTGACGAAACACTTTGATGGTTTAAAGACATTTTAAAGATTTCTTTCCCTATCGAAATGAGTAGCTCTGTGTTAAGATTCAAAAACAAATTTAAAGTTGATGAGTTTGTAAACAAATCAATATTAGGAAAGCTGCACAAAACAGAAAAATCCCCAAAAGAGTTTGGGGACCTCTACTCTAAAAGAATAACTAATATTTTTTTGTAATAAAGTGCGTAAAACTAACGTGTTCGGCAAACCAATAATTCGGTAGCGCCTTGCGGCCGATAGCCAATTGTTTCCCAAAACACGCGGAGATAAGGAAAACAACATGTTTATATAATTATTAGCTCAACAATTGGCTGCTCGGATGCTGAGCAGAGACTCGTGTACCGCCACACCAAGTCCGGGCCCCTGGGACGTGTACTTACTCGTATTCTCGAGAGTTCTCAATTCAATCACGACCAACGAAGCCGAGAGGATAAATTGCGGAGATTTTTACTTGAAGGTCGTGTCACATCGACTGTCAATAGCCGTACCTAGAGATCGGACAGATCGCACGATAGACTATTTTGAAATAATCACATTCAATTGGTGTGATGAACAAAATAATTAAAGGTCATTCTAATGGTTCGGACACATGAAAAGAATGAATGAAGAAAGAATAGTGAATAAAGTTTAAGCAACAACAACAACAACAAACCGTCACGCCGTTTCCCTGCAGGGATAGGCAGAGATACCTCTCTAGCTTCCTCCACATTCATACAGCGAGTCATACACGCACGTCCATTCTTCCGGCTTCTAACATGACCGACCTTTGAAATTTGATTAATTTGTTCATGCCATGTTTTCGTTACATATTTTTTTAGGTTTATGTTTAAAATGTAAACGGAAAAAGAAATATAAGAAGACCGAGGAAAACTTGGCACGATAAAATCTATCAAATATTAAATGTCAGGACACGTGAGGAGTCTGAGAAATCGTGCGTGCATGACACAATGAATAAATGTTGAGAAAGAGACGAAGTGCAATTAACAGTTATCAAATCTATAAGAAGAATAAGCTTGCATAGCATTCTTGGACACTGGAATGGACGGGAACGAGATAATATTGGAAATGGTGTTGTGATGTGGTTCGGTTGTGCAAATGAAAAGTCACAGTAACTTTCATTTATTTGAATAAAAATCACAAACATTACAGACATATAATTCCAAATCGTTTGCAATTACATTATAAGAATTTATAAGAGAAGCATAAAAATAAGTTCAAGAATTAGAAATAATCTTAACATTGATATTGCATCCCTGAGGCAACTCACACTATCACGAAATATGTCGACCTCCGAGACGACCCGATTAAGCAATAAGATTGCCCTACCCACAGGCGTAACCATTGGCAGGTTGGTTCTGCAGCGCGGCAAATAAAACAACCTGTGCTGTCTTTGACGAAGGTAATTATCGGGGACAAATATACCTACATCACTCAGGATATCCGAGTTTTGTATATGGCCACCATCAGCTGAAAGAAGTAAACTCCCAAGTGGATATTCCTCCTTCTCTCCAATGATTGGTAGCTTAGCATACCTAGTAAGAATTCAGTCGGAAAGAGCCACGGGTGATAACCGCGCTCCCTGAGGTAAAGAAAGCGCAGAATTTTTTTCTGCACTCGCTCCACCATCAGAGAATATCGGATCCCAGGCGGTAACCAAATAATGGAACTATATTCCACTATGCCGTAGGTAGACAGTTGTTTATTGTTGCACAGAAACAATGAATAAAGAATAGCGATAGTGCGAGAACGTGCGGGTCAATACGTGTTGCCTGGTTGGAGGACGCGGTAGTAAGACCAGGAGCAAAGACGGGGTCCTTGTCTCCAGGGGGCGCTAAGCTGCTGCCAGGATACTAACGCCATTATTTAGCTGGGTGTATGAGATTAATCCTCCCAATCCCACAGAAACATATCTTAAATGGAACTTTTATATAATGTATTAAATATTTATTTAAAAAATCGTACATTATTAAATTTATTTCTAAAACATAATTAATGTAAACATTAATTGTAATGTTCTATTATGGACGCGTAAATTTTCTAAACTATTATCATTGATAAATAAATTATAGTCACTAAGGCTGTTAAAATTGGATGGCGGCAATGGATAGGGGGCGGTGGCGTGCTTTGGGAGAGGCCTACGTTCAGCAGACGGCTGATGATGATGATGATGATGAAGGCTGTTAACGAATTCTAAAAATGTATTGTTGGAGAGTATTAAAGATAAAATTAAAGTAGTGGGTTGTTGCTCTATGAAAGTGTAATTTTATATTATACTTAGGAAATTTAAAAAAAACTTTGTTTATTTTCCACATAATATTTTTAAAAATCTTAAAAAACACGAAATGTTTCGGAGGATATCTCCATCATTAGGCGTAAATATATAATAAAAACGCATTAAAAATTCGATACAAAATTTTTCATTTCAAAATTAACCTGGGCTAATTGTTATAAGTATTAATAATTATTTTTATCAGTATTATTTTGTATTATATGATGTAAATTCAAGAGAATATTGTAGCCGATTCAAACAACAATAATCACAACAAAGTATGTTATATTCGTGTCCTCGTATAATGGAGAGTAGGGTGTCCCTTATTTTTCAAAGTTTTAATTTTACAATGCATAGGCTATTATTTTGTTCATTTGGGCCTAAAACATCCGAAAACAAGTTTTTTCCATATTCGGAACAGTGTAACCCGTGCCGACTTGCGCGCAAAGATGTCCCATACAAATTGCGTCACATTAGCGGCGCGTTGTCGTTGTAATTATCATTTAGTCTTGGCTTGTCGGGTAATAAGCACGGATTGTTTTATATTTTGAAGATTTCAGTGAAACCAAGAAGCAATTTAACAAGTATTTTCTTGGTTGGTGTAGTAAATCACCAAATAACAGGTGTAAACTACCATCCAATCTACAAGTTCTCGCAGTACTATTTTTCAACATACGTGAAGTTAATTTGACTCTTAATGAAAGCGCAAATCTTATCATTCTGGAGTGCAATATATTCTAAAAAAAGGCTAGAATACCTACCAGAGCTGTTCTTAGTTGTGCTAAGAAGTTATTGGATCTTTATCAGGTCTGACGAGAACTGCGAAAAATATCAAGAAGATTCAGGACTTACATAGGCGCCGCGAAGAGAACTTTCAACTTGAATTAGATAATTTATTCAATATCGCACACGGCGATGCTCTTGAATGTGCTGTGATATGACAGCATCTTATACAGGATGCTTGAACGAAGCCTGTGTGCAAAAACTAGAAAAAGATTTGTTACTCTTTGCTTGCCGCCATCATATATATGAACTGATACTCAAAAGTGCGTTTGAATCGCAAAATGGACTGTACGAGATGATTATAGCGAGCTTTTTGAGCGTGCTATTGTTTTTCTGGGTGGAGGCAATGAAAATAAAATAAAAATCAGACCTCCTGGCCCAATGCATCAAGCACGATGGATGGCAAGAGCTATTTACTCCTTAAAAATACGGTTGCTGCAGTCCCAGTTTAAAATGTGCGCTAAGGACAAACAAGCGTTACGAGATGTTTGTTTATTTATTGTGGCAGTTTATGTAAAGCCCTGGCTTGAATGTAGTTTGGCGATAAAAGCTCCGAATCAAGATTTCTGTTTTTTAAAGACCTTAAAAGATTACGAAGAAGTTGACAATTTCCCATGCGGCTTTAAACAAGTTCAGTCAACATTTGTGGTACTTGTCAGAGGAAATAGCCGTCCTTTTACTTTTTGATGACAACGTTGATGTAAAGACCAAAGGAAACATTATAGAAAACTTACAAAAAGAAAATTTTGGGATTCGGGAAAGAGATATGTTCAGATATATATGAACAGATATCTGGCTCTCTATATGGTATGTAAGTAGTGTTTAATCTGGTATTTAATTTAGAAATTATTTGTTTTATTTATAGGTACTACAAGTATTGGTTATCTTGTTTTATGGAAATCTTTGAGTGATTTTGTTTCTGTCAAGAGAAAAGATTTATTTTCACAACTAAAACTTGATAGTAGTTTCCTTCAAGAAATTGTATCTTCGTAGAAAGAAGGCGGGGCGTTTGTGGAAGCTAAAAAGAAGGTTACTAGCTCAAAAGCAGTTAAAAACACAGCTAAAAGAGCTGTTAATCTAATGACAGACTTTCATGGTTTGACTACCGCAGATGAATAACATAAGCAGTTCATATTATGTTGTGTGCAAGAACATAGAAAAATTTACCCAGACTGTAAAAAGAGGGACTTTGAAGAAGAAATATCCAAGTAAATACATATAAATTTGGATCTTTTTTGATAATTACAAGAAAAACATTACATAAATATATGTTTTCATCAATATTTACCTAACATAATGGTTTTAAGTGATCATCTACAACTACATTTAAGAGACACTTAATGCAGTTATTTTCTAAAACTTTAAGGGCAAGTCGGCACGGGTTAGGATTAACGTAGGAAGTTGAAATTCTGTATTTGGGTAACTAGTAGACTATTAAACACAATTAGGGGGTATGCGTTTCAATAATCCAAAAAAAATTTTTTTTGCCAATATAAGGGACACCCTAATGGAGAGGTATAGATTAGAGGTCTCATCAATCAACTATGAATTATAACGGATTTACGCAAATCTTTTATTCGAACGCTTGTTATTTTTTTTTTCGAAAATATTTACATTCCAGTGACAGGTGTTCTGCGTCTGTGTGCGTGAAATCACCAACTTAACAAATATTATTAGAAAAAAGTTCAAATATTTACATTATTAAGCTGAAAGAGCGGATTAGGTTAAGGCTGCATGATCATAATATTCTTTCAGAAATCGGAAGATCTAAAATTTACTCGAAAGATCTCATCAGAAGATGCAGCGGGTTGCTGAAACAGGTCGAAGCCTTCAAACAAAGTGGACAACAACAACAACAAACCATCACGCCGTTTCAGCCGCAGGGGTAGGCAGAGAGAATGGACCGCCACACTACTCTATCCTGACACACCTCTCTAGCTACCTCTAAAAACAAGTCATACACGCACGTCGATTCATCCGACTTCTAACATGAGCAATATTAAAAATTTGATTAATTTAATCATGCCATGTTTTCCTCGGTCTATCTCGACTCCGTACTCCATTTACATCGTTAACGTATACTTTCTTAACCATTATTTCTACATCCATGCGCTCCACATGTCCGAACCAACAAAGTGGAATTGAACTAAATTTATTTTCCAATTTTAATAAACTTTTGGCCCCGGCATATATCTTCGACAGCGCCAGCATAGACTGTTTTACCTCCAGGCCGCCAGAACAAACCTGTCCTTGGTGACGCCGGCTTGGAGAGCAATCAGTCTGATGAACACGATATCGTCGGAAATCGATGTCTCTCATATTACCGAAAGTACGCTCAGATGTCAAATTATTATAGAGTATCTTGTCTTCCTTCTATCAAATATTTTTCTTTAATTTCATCTATTGAATACAGGTAAAATATTACAAAAATAACAACATATTTTTTCTTTTTTCTGAACCATCTCCAGTATAACGGAATATCTCACCTCGAGAGGACTCCATATCACAGAACCACTTTAAGAGTCGAGCAAAAATTCAGTGAACGAATGTTAATTTTTTTACATAATTAAACATACATCTATTATAAAAATTCTCCAGAACGGAAACAATAGGTTGATTAATTGTAATTTACCATTTTTTTGGGTAATAAAGTATTCATTATTTAAAACGTGTCTATATTATTAAAACTATTAAAATAAAGAAAAGATAGGGAGGCGCGAAATAAAAAACTGTTTTCGGAAAGACTTAGTAACATAAAGGTTGGAAACCGCTGCCTTAAAGAACTGTTAGTGTTTCTTGTAGTGTTAAAATCAGAAAGATGATAAATTCGACAGATTAAGTTGACAGACAGAAAAATCTATTTATTCATCTCCATTGCGAGCGGCGAGCTAAGGATTTAACCTTTAGCGTTCCTCGTAATATTTATCGAAACTCGTGTTTGTTTTAAAGCGTTCGCGCCAACAATTATAAGCCAGGTAGTGGTGGTCATGTGGGACTTGTGTACAAATGATTTAATTTGAAATATCGTCAAAAAGTTGTGACACAATATCATTATTTGCCAACGCTGAATTTCAACACACGATCGATACTAGTGACATTGCAACATGTCGCAGCAACGCGCGCATTATCACAAAATAAACGTTCTGTTGGAATATTTAAAAAAAATTAAACGTAAATCCTCTCCGATTAAACTAACTAACCATCACGCCGCCTTCCGAAGGGGTAGGCAGAAAGAAAGAACAACCACACTGTCATGCAAGCACGTCGATTTCTCAGACTCCTCGCGTAACCGACATTGATTGATTTGATCGGGTCACGTTTTCCTCGGTCTTCCTCTATTTCTTGTTTTGTTTACAAATACGCTTTCTTTATCATTCTTTCTTCTTTCATTCTATCCATGTGTCCAAATCATCTTTAAGATCCTTTCATTATTTTGTTAAGAATACTTTCATTCGGAATCCATTCACCTCTTATATTTGCATTTGATACTCTATCATATACAGATTAACCAGACATAAACTAACTAACCATCACGCCGTTTCTCCGGAGGGGTAGGCAGGGAGGATGAATCGCCACATTGTTCTATCCTAACATAACTTTCGCGCCTCTTCTACATTCACACATCGTGACATGCACGCTCGTCGATTGTTCCTACTTCGAAAATGGCCGCCTTTCAGTACTTGATTAATTTGGTCATGCCATGTCTTCCTTGGCCTTTCTCGACTTCTTTTTCCATTCACAATACTTGTATATATATTTTTAACCATTCTTCCCTCATCCATTCTTTAGTGAAACTTTCTTGATTTTATTTATCACGCATTCATCCGCCTTAAATTCCTTTCATACTTCATCATTAGATATTATATCATACATTGTTTTTCCGCACATGCTTCTTAGTGACCTCATTTCTATGGTATTTATCCTACTTTCATCCTTCTTCTGCCAACTTCAAGCTTCACTTCCATACATAATGGTCGGCACCAGAACTCCATTGTGCACTGCCATTTTTGCTTCAGACGATATATTTCTATTTGCGGTAATGACTTTGAGTGCACCGTTTATTTTGTTACAGTTCCAAACCTTCATCCGATATCTTCGGTATAAACAAATTCGGTAACTTGCTCTAATTTCTCACCGTCCGCACTTATTTCACAATCCGTCATACATTCTTCGTTTTCAAATACCATAACTTTAGACTTTGACACGTTCATCACAAGGTCATAGTTATTGCATACTCTGTACATTCTTGACACTAGGACTTGTATATCGTCCATGCTGTCGTCTGCATATATTTAGCAAACAGCTGATGGACATATCGTTCATTTTCGCACCAGCGTTTAAGCCATCTAATTATTTCATACACTTATCCATGTATAGATTAAACAACCACGGGGACATTACACAACCCTGTTTGACACCTTTTGTGATATCAAACCAAGAAGTGAAAGCACCGTTTACTCTGACACACGCGGTGCTTTCTTCATTAACCTGACATTCGTCTCAGATATTTCATTTCTACTGTATGTATTCTACTTTCATCCTTCTTTTGCCTATACCATGCTTCGCTTCGCATATATACATAAAACATCCTTACGTGCTTAAGATTATGATATTATTATAATAAATAACGGCCTATCGATGTGTTCATGTGTGGAAAATCAGGTGCTTTTATATATTTTCCAAACATTTCTTTTCAACCTCATTATGGATGAAATAATAGGAGATGTCACATCACTTGGTTTGGGATACTGCATATAAAAGGATGTAGTGAGCAGCATATGCTACGCGGACGATGCTGCACTGATAGCAGAGTCGGAAGCGAACTGCAAAAACTTTTAAATAGATTTCAGACATCGGCCGCCAACTTCAATATGATGATCTCAGTTGAGAAAACAAAAATCATGACATTCTCAAAAGAACCCTTAGGATGCAGGTTATCCTTAAATGACAGAATGCTGGAACAGGTTGCAAAGTTTAGATATCTGGGAGTGGATCTGCTCAGTCAAAATGATCTTGTCAGTGAAATAATAGGACAAGTCAACAAGGCTTCGGCGGTATCAGGTTGTCTCAAGGATATAATATGGAAAAACAAGTATATGAGAACTGACAGTAAGGTCAAAATATATAAAACCTGCATAAGGTCTACACTGACATATACCATTGAGACCAGAGCGGATACTACAAGAACGGAGGCTAAAGTACGGGTGGCAGAGATGAGGACGCTGAGGATGATAGCAGGAAGGACTATTCGAGATAGGGTGAGGAACACGGCTATCCGCGATATCACCAAGGTGGGGGATGTCGTGAGATGGGGCAGACAACGTAGAATATATTGAAATGCGCACGTGCAGAGGATGGGTCCCACCAGAATCCCACACGCTGTGGCATATCAGATTCCTGCCGGCTGCCGTCCCCCCGGAAGACCTTCGAAGAGATGGAGGGAGAGTTTGGAGTCAACCTCCCAAGAGAGGCCAGCCTGATTTCAGGAACAGACCAAAGGTCTATAAGGAGGAGAAAAATAAGAATTGGAATTTACACTCCAATATCTCAGTACTAATAATACAATAATACAAAAGAACTGTCAAATATAATAATGAATTATAGTGATAGATTAGTGGTTTTGCACTGATTCGGTGACAATAGAATTAATATTTAATTAGGTGATCGGGCGAGTGTGTGCTCTGGCTCTAAGCCGACATATCGCTATGGGCCGTCACGGACACTACTTGGTGAGCATGTATTGAGGCTGCTTGCGTCACGCTGACGTCACGAGGCAAACGTCACGACCCGAATATAAAAGCCGGACAGTGCACAACGAACTGCGGAAACTGCTAGAAACTTGAGAGCACTCTTACCCGTGTCGAATTTTCAAACAATTCCTGGCAAACTTCTTGCAGCACTCTCTACAGCTGAGCAGTTTGATTGCTCAGATAGCGCTAGCATAGATTGTTTTACCTACCGACCGCCTGAATCAACCTGCTTCTGGTGACATCCATGGGAAGATCAGTCTGCTGAACATCTTTCATATTAGTGATGTATGTTCAGAAGACGAATACTCTTTATATTAGTGAAGTACGTTCAGAATTCTTGACTTTAGAGGGTATTTTGTCTTCCAAAAGTCAAACCATCTATCATTCGTTCCTGGTATTTTACCTGTTCTCAAATAGATGCCTTAAACTGTAAATGAATCGTGTTTTTCAGAAGTAGCACACATCCAGTAACCTCAACTTTACAGGACGGACAACAAACTGTCTGGTTCAAAATTTTCCTACAGTATACGAGTATATATTTTTTTTCAATACACATTTGTCTATTTTACTCCCTATGACAAATGTGTATTGAAAAAAATATATACATTGTAAGAAAATTTTGTACCAGACAGTTTTTTGTTCGTCCTGTAAAATTAAGGTTACTGGATGTGTGCTACTTCTGAAAAACACGATTGAAATATGTTGTTATCTTTGGAGAAATATAAACTGATTTTATTTTATTCGTTTTGAAAAAATCTATTAGACTTGAATTAGTGGAAGTGCCACGGTGGGACATACCCTGCTACCATTAAAATGCCGTGAAAATCCCTCTTACATCATAACATTGAGACGTCCAGTTAGTCAGACTTCCTGGCGTCCTAGAGTGGTTCTCGTGATTCCGCGAGTCTCGGACAATGTGATCACTGATATTATCATGAGGGTCATAGCAGTCAGGGAGAGGGCGTATGGTGATCTTCGGCGCCACAAAACCGAGACCCACCAGCTAAAGGAAGGTAGCCCATAAAGAAAATCCCTGGAGAAAGCAAAAGAAAACCACTCCAATAAGGCTTCCCAGGAAATCACAGTGGTAAGAAAGTATTCGGCACAGTAATCACCCATGTCGGGGGACCGGACACGGCATTATCATAAGAAGACTTGAATCTTCACCTCTAATGGCTATCCTGTTACATAACTGGAAGTTTTATTTTTATTTATTTATTCCATCCTAAACTACGGTTTAATAGGATGGGGAGGAACTACAATAACTACACTAAACCCAGTCATTGTAGCCCAAAAGACAATAATTAGAGTCATTAACAAAAAACCATATCGATTCCCCTCAGACCAACTTTACGATGAATTTCAAGTACCGGACATAATACAACTATATATAAGAAATTTAGTCGTGCACTACCACAAGGACACCGACAGACACTTAAAAGCACAACAAACGTACAACACACGCAACAAACATAACCATTTTGTACCAAAAACTAAAACTTCTTATGCGCAAAGACATTTCTACTATCTTGGACCCAAACTCTATAACATAATTAACAAAACTATAAACGACCCACAAAAATGACAATGCACAATTACAAAAAACATGTAACTACGGAGACATTAAAAAAAGGACGGCTTGAATGTAGTATAATTTTTAAAAATAAGTAAATAGTTTAAATAGTGTTATATAATATACCTATAAGTCAATTAATTTTAAGTTATACACTTTAGGATATGTGTTGCTTAACTGCTCCCTAATGTTGTAAATTATATAGAGTACTAGGAATGCCTCCTTAGAACGGGTTACCCCAGTTGGGAGGTATTAAAACCATGTACTTGGTAAATGATCAATAAATAAATTTAATGGGAATGACAAGTTTCGCCTTATCATGGCTTAGCAAAGCGAAACCTGTCATTTGCCTTGCTAAGCCATACGATATTTGATAAGGCGAAACATGTCATTCCCATAAAAGAAAATTTCTATAAAACATACATTTTCATTTGTATTAGTTATTTAACATGAAATTTTAAAATATCTGGAAGTTTTACATTATTTTATGGGAATGATATGTTTCGCCTTATCCAATGTATTATGTCTTAGCAGGGCGAAACATGTCATTCCGATAAAATAAATAAAACTTACAGAAAACAAACGTTTTCATTTTATTATTTTATTTAATATGTGGTATACATCATAAATCAAGAAACAATAATTAAATGCACTATCATAAAATATGTTGTCGCACATTTGTCAGAGGGATCTCTACAATTTAGTTTATGAATCACTCATATTCGTTGTTTTTAATTATGTACAAAATAATCTTGCGTAAAAATAGTAAATCTTGTATATCTAATAAGGGAAATCAGAATCGAATCAATTGTAATGAGTGCCTTGCCTTATACGCGGGATACTACTAATGTATTTTATGGCATAATATACTTATCAGACAATCCAATTACCGATAAAACGCGAAGTGATAGGAATAGTAGAATTATAATAGTACACGACAAGATGACTGTTTTAGATATGGCAACAAATATACTCCTAGCTTCCGCTCATATACCACAGAGGCTCTCGAGATTACCGATAACTTCGATTCCAACGATCTATTGATTACTGTAATCATAAACAATTAATTATTCAATAATACTATAACAAAACGAAGAATTTAATTATGTTTGAAAAAAATGAAGGCGTTAAACACTATACAATTCCATAATAACGAATTGTATGTGAATTAAAAAACTTTTTTTTTTCTTTTTTTCATTTTTGGGTGTATTTTTCTCGACTGACCAAAATTATTTTATACAAAATACAAGAACCGAAGAACATATCGCACCTTCGGTAAGACAAGGGCATAATTGTTAAAAATTCTCAAAAAGTATGGCAATGTATTTAAAAAACACAAACAAAACAACCTTTATCTGGAGGAACAAAGTCGCTCATTAAGTTCAGTCTCATTTAGCCAGAGGGCGATAGTGTATGATCAATATAGCCACAATAACACCATTCTTATTATTTATTTCATATTAATAGTCAGTAATGAAAAATTACAAAAGTGCAATTGTGCCCTTGTCTTACCGAAAGTGCGATATACTCGTATGTCAAATGTGCTTATTAAAATTAGGCAGTGTGTCAAAGGGTTAATATTTTACACTAAATCTATTGATTTAGCAAAGGAACTGTTATTATTTTAAGACAAAAAAGAAATGGCCATTTCACCCGTGAATAAACAAAAAAAAAATACTATTCTAAACAATACATCCGGTTTAGTAGAATGTCATACTTTACCACTTATTTGGCAGATATTAGTGAAAATTTCGAATTTAATACCTCTAAGTTGATGGGCACGTAATGTTCGTAAAAAAAAAACAAGGCAATTAGTTTCCTCTAAGTAGCTTAACCGGCAAAGCACTGCGTCCTTTATTCAGAATATTATGCATACATTTAACAAACACAGAATAATTAATTAATGTACGCAATCCAGAAGAGATTATCAATGAAAAATATTAGTTAAGAACATAAAAACATTTGTAAATCAAAATATAATTAGAAAACAACTACATTACTTTTTTTTTTAAATATACTCGTATATCATTTTAGACAATTATTGCATTAAAATACATTTTAAATAACTCGGGTGATGACGGGTTTCGTTGGAGTTCATCGTCAGAAAAATAAGATCAAGGGGTTAGCGATAACCTAATTTTATTTTTTTATTACGAATCTTGCGACGCTAGAGAAACCGGTCAGCGCTGAATTAACTCAAAACCAAAATGGTCCAATTCTAAGTAATAAAAAGTCGGTCTTATTTAAACATATTACCCAAAATGGATGCTCTGTAGGGAAAGCAATTCCTTACAATAATACGTTTATTAAAGATAACCGCATTGAAAATTTGCACAACACAATTACAATTAACCCCACCCCTTGAAATTATTATTTTTTTATTTTTCACGCGGTATAAGTAACGATTTTGTTTCATTATTAAAATTTCTACACTAAGGAAGGGATTCTGTGTCCCGTTGTGAAAGTGCAAAAAAGGTGTTGTGAAAATACAATGTTTTAAAAAGTTATCATCTGTAAAAAAAAAAAATTATAAATATCACAATTGATTATATTTTGTCGCGACAGCTGTTTCGCTAACCGATGTTAGCATCGTCAGGTCTTACAGCTGTCGGTTAGCGAAACAGCTTTTTTTTTTTAAAGGAACATAGAAGTTCCCGCCACATACCCGAGGCGGTTATAGGGCGTAGCGGCGCCCTTTTATCAGCCTCGTTCGTACACTCCCTGGGCCTGCCCCCGGTCCATCCGGGACTTACATCTAAAGACGGCCACAGCAAGGGGGTGCCAGACAACATTTAATCTACTCCATCCTACTTCTATGTTCCGCTGTACTTTATTGAATAAATAAACATAATATATAATACATGAACATTTTAGGAACATTATATGTCGCGACAAAATATAATCAATTGTGATATTTATAACAAAGTTTTTTTAACAGTTTAAATAATGTTGAAATATCAAAGTGTTTCCGCAAAAACAATGGATTATCTAAAAAGTTATTCAAGTTTATTACAGTTTAGTATTTTAGAGTGGATCATTCGCAGAACTGACTAGAGCGACGGAATTCATGCTAGAACAATTGAGAGCCGAAAACTGTCAGTTCTTGGAACGGTGCGGGCCTACGTGAAACTATGGTACAAGTGAGTGCGGAGCGCGATTGGAGTACGCGGTATTATCTGAACTCGGATTAGTCACGGCTAAATTATCATACTTCGGGGATCCCGAGTTCCAGGCAACCGTAACAAGCCACAAATATTCAAAGAAACATCTACGCACACCGAGCCATCATCTTTCAAGCCCCGGTTATAAAATCGTTTCGTAAAAATGGTCATCTAATTCGACGAATTATGTTAATCATTCTCTCCGATCCGTTGCGGGAACGACACTCCGAGACATAGTAAGAAATTCTGAAATAAGAAAGATCTGCAATGTGGAAGATGTCGTGCGATGGGGAAAACTAAGAAGACGCTACTGAAGAGATCATGTTCTGAAAGAGTGATAAATATAATCGCAAATAAAGTGCCAACAGGAAATCGAGCTCCAGGAAAACTTCCCAAAAGATGGCCAGACAGTTGGACATCTACATCCCAGGAACAGGCTATGAGAAATAACAGGACACAGTCCTAAATAAAGCAGAATTCCTTTATTTAGGACGGTGTTCTGTTATTTCTCTTTTTCCTCGCGTATTATCTGGTTATATTAAGTTTCTTGAACAATGATGTAAAACCCATATTAACCGCCCTACCTTCAGGTTATTTTCCGAGAAACGTGTAAAAAGGAAAGGAGTTTTAAAATAATGAAATTTAATTATATATTAATAAAAAAAAATTAAATTACGAAACTTCAAATACTCGGCCGTACACTTCGCCTGCCCCTTGTAAAACAATCATATTTATGAAGACTTGTACTTAAGTGTTATTGGCATACGCGCGTATCCCTAACAGTTTGTACAATTTAGGTACATTACTTTTTCTCAAGCGCGTACGTGATACGGGATAGCGCAGAATGGTACAGTCAAAGAGAACGTATCAAGTACGTTCAAATACGTAGGGTGGCTAAACAATTAATAGGAATGAAAACGTCTGCTTTTCTAGAAGTTTTATTATAATTTATAGGAATGACATGTTTCGCCTTACTATGGTTTAATGTTGACATTTTAGGACATTTAGTTGACATTTTTTAGCCTTGCGAAAGTAATGCGAAATGTAGCATTCCAATAAATTATAATAAAACTTTTAGAAACCAAAAGTTTTCATTTGGTGGAGTGAACCAATTTCAGACTGTGTGAATTTCAGTATAAATTGTGATCAACTGTCCAGTTGGTAGATATGCCTAAAAATATTTTAGGATCATCACGTGCTCCACAGAAACCGGACCTATCATTTGTCCACATGCGTGTTCCATTAATATGTAATTATGCATTTTTAGTAAACAACACGAATTTCTCTTAACAGGTTTAGATATGGTTTCTTCATCGTCGAAAGAACGATGTAAACAAACGTGTAACATTAATTAAAACGTGTGTTTTCTAAAAGTTTTACAATAAAGTTTGAACAGAACCGTTTGAGATGGAACGGTCACGTCATGCGGCGCCCAGCTGACCATGCTACAAGGAGGGTAATGGAAGCGGACCAGGGACCCAGGGGACGTGGTAAGTCCGAGTTGACATGGATAGGACTCATTCCAATCACTCTCAAAAGAGATCGGATCCCACCAGATCCCACTCAAGACAGTCCTGGAGACGCCATACAAGAAGACAATAATAACAACAACAACAAACCATCACGCCGTTTCACCGCAGGAGTAGACAGAGAGAATGGACCGCCACACTACTCTATTCTGACATACCTCTCTAGATTCCTCCACATTCATACATGCACGTCGATTCTTCCGGCTTCTGACATGACCAAGCTTTAAAATTTGATTAATTTGGTCATGCCATGTTCTCCTCGGTCTGCCTCGACTCCGTACTCCATTTACATCGTTAACGTATACTAGCTTAACCATTCTTTCTTCACCCATGCGCTCCATATGTCCGAACCAACGCAGCGATCTTTTCATAATTTTGTTCATAGTACCTTCTTTCGCTCTACATTCCTTTCTATTATCAGCATTTGAGATTCTGTCGTACATCGTTCTACCACCCATATGTCTTAGGGACCTCATATCTAACGCATTTATTCTTCTCACATCTTTCTTCTGCCAGTTCTATCCTTCGCTTCCATACATAAGGGTTGGGACAAGAATTCCATTGTGAACGGCCATGCCTACAAGAAGAGCCGACTGCAAATAAATGGGATCATATTTGATAATGCCCTTGTATGGCGAAACGTCTCTTTAATTTTTTTTTAATACTATTGAATTTCTACAAAATAGGTATTATAAAGTCTACATCTGTCCGAAAAATAAAATTTCCATTTTAATCCAACACTATGGAGAAGTGCAATAGAAGCTTAAATGGTCATTTGCGGACATGTTGTCACATTGGTAGACGATAGATGGACCAGAAGGGTGGCGGAGTGGACACCCCACACAATGGTCTGATGACATTCGAAGAATTGCTAGCGATTGGATGCGAAGGGCACAAGGACAGGAATACGTGGAAAAGTATGGAGGAGGCCTATGTCCAACAGTGGACGACAACGGCTGTTTAAGTATTAAGTGAATGTGGAAGCACCATAATATTCCACAGCATTTTGATTTATAAAGATGCTTCATTATATGTATAGATTTTAATATTTCAATAAATACCACCAATGTGTACCAAGTATTATATTTATTGACAAAGTACACAAATTCTTATCATGTGTATTACAGCTATAATTAAAACCTAATATTTTAATCATAATTCATGAAAAACGCAGTATTTATGGAATGATTTTAATGAAGTAGGTTTAACGTTTAATCGGGTGGTGGTCTAGGGAATAGAACGCTTGGCTTCTGATCCAGGGGACTTGGGTTCGAGCCTGGACACGACCAGATTCCTTCTTCATAATAATGAGCTATTTTCTGCTCACATTGAAGATTGTAAAATAAATTCAAATATCATTGATTTAAATCTTTGGTGTGTCTTTTAAAAAAAAAAAAACGTGTCATTAGCCCGAACCAGATTTGGAAAAGGAAAAAAATTATTAGAACAATAAAAATAGATGAACTTTCGTATGAAGCACTTAATTAGCTGTGTGACATTAATTAAAATAATAATACACATGTAATATTTGTATCTAAACCACATTATTTGTTGTTAAAAATTATTTCGTTCCCGCCGGAGCTTCGCCAGGGTAGGAGAATAAACTCTTTTTAAATAAACGTTTATTCTTTTAAGGTCCATTTACACTGGACAGTCATCAGCCGATACCGACACGTCACGATAAAAATAGCCTTGAATCTCACCGACTCGTTATCTCAAATGCTATAATAACATCGTCGTCGGGGGTTGCCGAAGAAAGCACCTACCTACATAAAATTGACACTATTTTTCAAAATGATCAATATTTTTCTGGATGTGTTTCCTACAGTATATAATTCTTTATTACAAAATTCCATTTTTACTACCATTTAAATTCGCCGTGGAGAAGGTGATTATTTGGGAATTTAAACATAATATGAAAGGAATCGGCATTAATTTAAAGTAACAAGACACCATCAAAACAAACGACGATTTGCTCAACGCAAACGCGTTGCGTGTCGGTATCGGCTGATGACGGTCCAGTATAAATGGACCTTTACTCTGACGAAGCTCCGGCGGGAGTGAAACCGGTTGGTGTTAACGATAAAGTGATTTAGATACAAATATTCCAAATGTACAATTATTTTAATTAAAAATCCGATGCATTTAAAGTTAGAGATGCAAAGATTGAAACGCATTTGGAGATGCCCCCCTCCCCTCTGACTCCCATCGGGGAGAACGTCTGCCTGCCAGCTGTCTGCGTGAATGGAAGCGTCCAGTGTAGATTGGCTCACAATAGGACCGGCACATACAATGTCAGCCAGAGCAAATAATTTCGCTCTTGAATGGCCCGAGACATGAATGCACGATGCTAATGCAAATTAACGGTTCTTAGAGTAAGTTCTCCCAATACATGTGTGGATAAACTAACGAGCTAAACATCACGAGGATGGAACGCCATACTGCTATATTCTGACACCTCTACTTCAGTACGAAAAAGATGTATGAAAATGGCTCCAAATGATGCCATATTTTTACTCTTAAGGGGACGCAGCCCCTTTCATACAGTGAGTCATACACGCACGTTGATTCTTCCGACATCTTACATGACCGCCTTTAAAATATTGATTAATTTGGTCATGCCATGTTTTCCTTAGCCTTCCTCGACTTTTATTCCATTTACACTGCTTGTACCATATATCTTTTAAGGCATTCTTTCCTCGTCCATTCGTTCGATTTGTAAAAAAACATCTTAGTGATTTTTTTTAGGACGCATTCATCTGTCTTACATTCATTTCTTACATCTTCGTTCGGTATTCTATCATACATCGTTTTTTGCATATTCTTCATAGCGATCTCATTTTTACGACATTTATCCTTCATACATAAGGAACGGCATTAGAACCCCATTGTGAAATGCCATCTTTGCTTCAGCGGATATATTTATATTTGCAGTTATAACTGTCCATTTTCCATCTCTTGTAAACATATTTCAAAATCGATTTCTCACCGTTCGCACTCGTGTCACAATCGGTCATACATTCTTCCTTTTCAAATACCATAACTTTAGACTTTGACACGTTCATCACAATGTCACTTTTATTGCATACTTCGTACATTCTTGACACTAGTACTTGTAGATCTTCCATGCTGTCGGCGATTAAAATAGCATCGTCTGCATATAGCAAACAACTGATGGACGTGTCATTCATTTTCGCACCAGCGTTTAACACAAAGTCAATTATTGTTTTGTTTCTTAACAATTAATGCGTATAGCATATTAATTCAGACAAAACGGAACGCCAGAAGATTACTGGAGCCGTAAACTCCTGAGAAAACTTTCGTTTATTAATTATCTTCTGCCTATCTCCTCTTGTCTAACGGAGAATATCACTCTCCCGTACAGATATAGGTTGAGAATGTTGCAGAGACATGCGAAAACCACTTGTGTTTTTTTAGGAAGTATCTCCACAAAGAATGGGAGAGTGGAGAGGGAAAGGGTTGGGGCAGGCAACAGAGTAAATATAGTGCAGTTAAAGTTGTCATCGCAAATAAAAGTCTATTAAAAAAGCTAAGATGGCAGTGCACAGTGGTATTCTTGTGCCGACCTTTATGTGTGGAAGTAAAGCATAAAACTGACCAAATAAGGATGAAAGTAGATAAATGCAATAGAAATGAGATCTCTAAGGCGCATGTGCGGTAAATCTGAATATGATAGAGTGTCAAATGCAAATATAAGAAGTGAATGCGATGCGCATGAAAGTGTCGTGAACAAAAAAAATGACGGTCACGTGAGGAGTCGAACAAGCCTGGACACGACTAGATTCCTTCTTCATAATAATGAGCTATTTTCTGCTCACATTGAAGATTGTAAAATAAATTATAATATCATTGATATAAATCCTTGATATTAGTATTTTTTTTTAAATGAATAAATAAAGCCAATATCATAGACATTAACATTATTTTAATGTGTTTTTTTTTTTCATTTAGAATATGTATTGTATACCTCTAAAAAAACACCCTATCCGACCGTCCCATTTTCGTGAGAGCGCCACTTTGAGGGCGCTCTTCGTTTGGGAGACTCCTCTTAAGAATAAAGGTTTTAAGAGAGCTCCTGTAAACTTCGTCGTTGTCTTGATTGCGAATATGGTTCCACGTCGCCGGTCCCGCGATGCCAAAAGTACGATCCGCGAAATTTGAAGTTCCTTGGCGCCGTGAGACAAGAAGTTTATTTGTAGATTCTTCTCTTGCAGATCGTTACGTTGACTGCCGAGGGTTCGAGTCAATGAGCTTGTAATGGTCTGTGAGGAAGTGGGTGCCTGTTCACGTAGGACTCTGTGAACAAGTAGACATAGTTTATACTCAATTCGTTCAGGTATCCTTAACCAGTGAATTCAGAAACTTTGATGGTATGTGCACGAATTTTACGCGAGTCTTAAACATATATAACCACACTGAAGATATTCTTGATCTAGGTTACCCGATATATTAAATGAAAACTTGAGAAACGAAAGAGAAAAGAAGTAAGAGTAAATATATAACGATAAGTAATTGGACCTAATGGGTTAATTATACATACACTAGAGTGAACGTGTAATTAGCATGGGACGTGTTATTCCCGAGTTATTTTATATTCAAAACAACAACGCCGATACGAGTGCAGCTATTAGCAAAGTACACATTGCAAGCATTGTCAACACTCACTAGTGATGGGAGCTTGATCAAACAATAAATAATATTGAATCGACGCCCAACAAATTCTAAATACGGTCACCTATATCAGCGATGATTACAGGCTGTATCAATACCACTCCCTTCTTAAATCAGACGAATTAGGTATTGCCAGCAACTTGGACTCTTGGACAGTCTACATTGCGATCAGCTAAGTCTTCTGCGATCGGTATTGATTGATCACGGATTGACTGTGCCAAAACGCTGTCCAAGCACAAACTTTGGCGACCGAGCCTTCGCGGTAGCCGGCCCTTCAGCCTGGAACAATCTTCCAGCAGACCTTAAGTGCATTGAGAATCAATCAGAGTTTATAAGATAATCAAATGATTTTACTGAAATCTCTTGATGGAAGTTCATTTTAAATAATAATTAAATAAAACGATGTTTTTTAACTACTTCCACTTTTGTCTTTATTTAGACAGCGACCGGTTTCGCCAGGCTCGCTGGCATACGACAGACTGGTATGCCAGCGAGCCTGGCGAAACCGGTCGCTGTCTAAATAAGGACAAAAGTAGAAGTAGTTAAAAAAACATCGTTTTATTTAATTATTAATCAGAGTTTAGATCGAAAATCAAAACGCACCTTTTCAAATAATCATTTCCTGACAGGAAGGGCTGATCGACTTCGTCAGGTGCAGCCCTCATACTAAATATGTTTATTATTATTGTTATCATTATTATTATTATTATCTAGTTGATAAAACGGAGCATCTTCTACAGCGCCCTTGAGATGAGTAATTTATAAAAATGGCGCTCTATAAATTAACCAATTTATTATTATTATTGGACATAGGAAAACCAATTAATGACACCAGGCACCTACTCTACAACCACGAATGTCCAATCTAGAGGCTTAAATCGAGGAATAGCTTTCCAAACTGCAGAGGCCACCTGAAGCGGAAAGACCGGACGATATACCCCAATTAGTTGGAACCCAAGAAGGCTTTACTATACGGACAGCTGCCATGAAGGATCTAAAAATAAAATAATTGAGCAGACGCTTTAGCAGATCCAGGAATAACTTGGCAAGATGGAGGATTCTATTGGATGAAGCAAATAACGCAGTGCCCGAGCTGCCCAATCTCTGTTTACCAATCCCGAGCATCAGGCAGCGCGGGCCGGATGGGTAACTTCTGGATCAACGATATATATGAGACTAACTTTGTATTTGGCATGAGGAAGATGTGACGATGACGCAACCGGTCATATTAAAAAAAAAACAGGATGAACTGGATGAAAAATAATTTGAATAAAACAATAGTTATGATACCACATATATGATAAAATGTCTCCGATAGTAATAACTAGTTGCCATATTCCAGATGAACAAAGACGATAATTTATATAAACCGTTCTAGATTTTCATACGTATATATTAATATAATGGGGTTCAAAAGGGTAGTAGGGCTATAATGGGGTATGTTTTGCTGGAAAGCCTGCCCCTACAAAATGTCGTAAGGCGCCATGTTGCATTTACAACAGTTACGAGTACACTACTATCAAGTCCAACTAGCGTCCACGAGAGGTATTTTAAAGACCCCGCGAACCCCGGGCAATGTGGCACATATTACTTAGTGCAATAGCATCTGCCGAGAGAGAGAGGACGAATGGCGAGCTTCCAGCGCCATAAAACTGGATACACCCAGCTAAGCGAAGGTAACCCCGACAGAAAATCCTCCAGAGAAGGCAATGGGATGCCACTCTGGATATTTTTCCCCAGGTCATCGCTATGAAGGGTGATATCAGTCAACGTTGGGTAAACCCGACAGGACACAGAAAGAAGATATATTAATCATTCAGATTTTTTATACGGTCGATATACCGAATTTGATTTGGTTGAGCAATGTTTTCCTCATATATTTTCGATTTTATCGTCGAAATATTTCACATAATTTGGACGAATCATAAGCGGGTGTGAAATAAAAAAAAAAACACTGTAATCAGAAACAGACATTTATTTAAGTAAACACGCAATAAATATCATATAATGCAACAAAAAGCGGAGGTCACACAACGCTTAATGACGTATCTCAAATATTGTTTTTAGAATAAGTAATTTAAACACGACATCTAATTTTATGTTTGATTGTAAAAATACATATTTCAATTACTTGTAAGGTCAAAAATATCGATAATACAATAAGATAAATCGATTTGGAAACATCGCTTGCCACCCATCACTAAATAAGATACCCTTGCTGTTCACAAAGTAGCGTGCTGTTTGAAGGTTGCACGTCCTATAACTGATTGTGTATATGGAAGAAGACAAAGAAGACCTCGTCATCCTAAAGGCTGTATCCCCACCAAGGCGGCTTTTAAACATATATATCAATCCATAATCAAATCAAATCAGTTTATTAACTCAAAAAACATTACAAACAGTAAAATGTTTAAGGCATCTATTGAGTATAGGTAAAATATTATAAAAATATAACATAATACCAGGAACGCATTAGAGATGGTTCGACACTAGGAAGACAATATACTTTCTAAAGTCAAGAGTATTTGTCTCCTGAAAGTACCTTCACTAATATGAAAGACGTCGATCTCAGAGGAGACCGCGTTCAGCAGACTAATTGCTCTTCCCACCGTTGTCACCAGAGGTAGATTGGTTTTGGTGGCCGGTAGGTAAAACAATCTGTGCTGTCGCTGACGGAGAAATCTATCAGGGACAAAAAGACCAACACACTCTAGCACGAAGAAATTCCTAGGGATAGAGCCACGGATAACTACCATACTCTCTCATGTAGAGAGATACCTAAAAAAAAATCTGAACCTTCTCCAGCATAACGGATCTCTATATTATATATCATAGATAATCTCTATATTCGACTTCTAAACGAGGTGGCAAAAAAGATAGAATCCTTAGGATGAAATTATAGCGAATTCGTGAATACCCTTACTATAAGAGAAACAGAGACACAACTGTCATATTTCTATTCACATGGTTCTATGCTTATTAGGTGTTCTATTTTTTCCACCCTTTACATCGATCTACCTCACTCTGTTATGTAAAGGGCTATCAAAATAATAATAAAAGTATGTATTATATAAAAAATACAGCACTTAAAATTGTCATCGCAAACAAAACCCTATCCATAAAAGCTACTATAGCAGTGCACAATGGTGTTCTTGTGCCGACACGTATGTATGAAAGTGAAGCATGGAATTGGCAAAAGAAGGATGAAGATAAAATAAACGCAGTTGAGTGAGATCTCTTAGACGAGTGTGTGTAAATGAAAGTGTTATAAACAAAATAATGAAAGGGTTATTATGATGGTTAAGACACATGGAAAGAATGAATGAAATAATAATGGTATAGAAAGTATATTTAAATGACGTTAATGTAACTTGAAATAAAGGAAGACAAAGGAAAACGTGGCACGATAAAATCAATCAAATATTTAATGTCGTCCACGTGAGGAGTCGGAGAAATCAGCGTGCGTGCATGATACGATGTATGTATGTTGAAGAATCGAGAGCATATCAATAAAATACATTATGGAGATCCATAATTTCTGCCTACCTCTTCAGAGAGGTTGTTAGTTTTTTTTTACACACGTCTTCTGAAAGTAAAATTTTATCTAATGCAAGGGACATTATACACTGCTAGAAAATTTGCTTATATTATATTATAGTTAATGCCATAAAGGATTTCCCGTTTTCATCAACATTAATTACTTGATGATGTATGAAGTTTAATTTAACATGACCGTTCGAACATTCATAAATTATATTATAATAAAAACTTGACAGTCTATAAACCATATATTGTAAAATACATCATTAAAGACATTAATTACCGAATTAAAATAATTAAACTAATCCCTCCAAGCCTTTGTCTGATTCATCATCACAGCAAAAAAATTAATACGTGGTAATTCCTACGGTTTTATTTATTTATTATGTAATAACATATGGCGTTGAAACAGACAAACGGACTGGGAGCAGTTGGCAACCGATAGGGCGGAGTGAAGAAGAGTAGTCGCTATGTGCCAGGGGCCGGAGAGACGAAGAGGAGGGGGTCCAGCTGTAGGGGCAGAATATCTCTGTCCAGAATGTGACGAAGTCTGTCATTCAAGGATAGGACTATTTTACCACATCAGGTGGCACAGACGACAGACATAGATATTTTTTGTGTTCCTTATGCTCGTACCCACGGGCAATGGGGCATTGATTGATGGCGTAGACAATCAGAACTAAGGTCTAAGGACTTCCTAGATGAAGACACTGAGGATAATAGAAAGCAAGACACTAAAAAATCGCGCGAGGAACACCAGAATAAGAGGTATGTGATGTTGAAGATATTATAAGATGGAGTAAACAAAGAAGGGTGGACTGGTACGGTCACGTCCAAAGAATGGACACCACCAGACTACCCTATATTGCACTACATAATCAACCTCACGGACTCGACCTCACAGGAGGAGCAACCCTCTGGAGAACAGACAACGCAGGTCTACGACAGACAAAAAGATTATAGGAAGATGCAAAATTATATATTTTTTCGTTATTTGGCATTACGTAGGAATGAGTACCGTATATTTCGGATCAAAAGACGCAGTTTTTTACTCTGAAAATTCAACCAAACATTAGGATGCGTCTTATGGTCCGATGCGTCTTATCGTCCGCAAAATACGGTATAAGTCAAAATGTATTGTATAGTACATACGCAGTTTGATGAGCATCCGTGGAGGAATGTTGGCGCCGGACACATATCAGCTGAATTAAATTATGGATTACGGCCGTGACCCTCCATTGCTCATTCGCGATAACTGCAGGACACAGACCCCGGAGATGCGGTCTTCGGAGACAACTACTGGCATCATTGTACATACAAGCATTGCATGCTGAAACATCTGATGACAATTTGAACTTGAAACTTCTAAGAAATCATGAAATGTTTTACTTACGGCCAGTATTTTTTTTTTGGAAAAAATAATATACAGAATCTAGAGCATAGGTTCCCAGCATTTTCTGGACCACCGTCCCTTACAAGAAAAAAGTTTCGAATACCCCCTTTTCCATAACAGTTATACCAATATTAAAATATTTCATTTTACTGTATATATATTATCAATCTATACCTGTACCTATATCGAAACATGTTGGACTGCGTGAATCACGTTTATCGCGTTTTTGGTTACCAAATAGAAGTGTCACCAACAATCATAACCGTGGTACGTATATCTACGTATACTTAATGCATTTTTTTCATTCCTATTGAAGCGATAAAAATAAATTGATATAATGAATGTTTACTGATGAAAAAAGCATGTTCGAAGTATTTGATTATTAGTTTCTAAAATAATTACACGTCGCGCCCCGAGACTGCCTCAACGCCCCCCGATTTGCCTCTGGACCTACTATCGTACCCTTGGAGTGCTTCAGCCCCCCATGGAAGAGTAGGAACCGCCCTCTTGGGAAGCTACGAGGTAGAGCAAATGTTCTAAAACAAAACGTTGAACACTAGCCGTTTTTTTTCCCTGCCGAATATTAAAATTTCGAAAACCGATTAATGGCAAATGTTATTTTTTGCGGCTGATACAGAACTACTTATTTAAATAATGCGTGCAAGCTTCAGTCTGAACAAGTCTGGATTGTGTTATGCACACGTATACAAGAGCGATGATTGCAGCTGGTTTAAAAACTTATAATGGCGCATAAACCTAGCACACCACAAATCAAATACGTAAAAATTTGATAAAATAACAAATTAGTAATTTGTGTGTCTGTCATAAGTATTGTGTGCACACAATCTGTGTTATGTGTATTATGTCATTTACGGGACGTCTGGATGTTGATAATGACTTGATGTAAACGGAGTCCACTAACATATACCCCATTTAAATCTTGTAGCTTCCCAGTTTTTTTATCGGCATGGACCCGGACATGAATAGCAATCCAAGCAAGGGTTAGAACTCCAAGATAAACGTAGTATACTTAACATCACGTACACAAGTATGAATAATCAGCAGAATAGATGATAAAGAACTGTTTCGCACAGCTGGAGATAGACTACTAACAGTTAAAAATATAGAAACCCACGAAGGTGCGAAAACTGGAAGCGTAATGCGACGAATTACCCAATTTGTATAAATTACCTAACACAATCAACACAACAAAACAACGATGTCATTTACCTCCTTATCAGAAGAAATTTTCTCCGTCTAATTAAATGACCAGTTTAAATAACAAGGAAGACCACACACCACTACAGGGAGATAAATGAATATAATACACAAATGCTCGGTGTGAGTCTAAGAGTCTGATTAAAAAATGAAGTTGTCGACATCATGGATTGTACAGGGTAATAAATTGGCAATGGGAAGGACACACAGCGAGACGCGGTAACAATAAGTGGACACCCAAATCAATCAAATGGAAACCATGAGCTAATAAAATAGGTGTCGGAAAACTGTTGAAGAGATGAGTCGATGATGTAGCTTCAATACTTGGTAAACAGTGGGTGATAAATGCGAACGACATAAAGGAGTGGAAACGTTTGGAAGAGGCCTATATCCAACAGTGAAGAGATGAAGGCAAAGAGAAAGAATAAGAATTTGAAAAACAAAGGGCTGGCAACAAACACAAACGCACTAGATATAAATCTGTAATTTATAGGCGTCAGTGGATCATAGAACGAACTCTTTTCCTAACGTATAGAATAAATAATTGTCTGTCTTTCTGATCGCTGCAACTATGGACAGAGATAAACAGAAACCTTGTGGGCAGTCAAAACTCACGCGCACTTGTGGTGACGATTCCAGCAGCAAAATGGAATACGGAAACAATGGTTCGAATGGGTGTAATTGGGCATGTCTATTTCGGACTCTCAGAAAGTAGTAAGCGGCCTTAAACATCCATGTATTATGGAATGATAGAAATCTAGTGTAAAGAACGCTTCTGAACGTATCGTGTACTCTCCCGATAGAGCGGCTGGTAGTTAGATGGCTAGGTACGCCGGCGTAATATTTCGTTCGGATCTGTTCTAAAAATACCCTCACCGCCATTCTATTGTATGCCGAAATCGGCAGTCCACTGCCGCCAAGGTGATTTAATGTGCAAACAATCAAACTGTGCACACAACATCACACCACACCGCATTGCATGCACCGCGGCCCGCGTCTCGATACATCGGAACCATGGCAAGTGTTCTCGCCAGTGCTTGCAGCGGACAATGCAGGCCGGGTGTGGCAAGGACTATACGAACTTATGTAGCAATCAATGGCAGTGGTTAATTTAACGGGGGTATATCCTTGTCTCGTGGTATCCTCTACGACCGAAATTTCAAAGCAACTTCATCGTCGAGTTCATTCATTTATTGTATTCTTCATTCTCAAAACGCCTTGTCTTAGGTCAGCTTTTCGTTGAGTCCACTTTTTCTTGAGTGACCTCGATAGACGACCCCATTTTATCAAAAGCCGCCCTCTACCCCTCTGGACCGTTGGGATTCTAAGATCAGACGTTATAACGTCATCATCTTCTCGGTACAACACTTAACCAAACCATCTCAACCTGGCTTCCTCAACTTTATCCGTTATAAGGGCGACCTTAAAACTGTCCCCGATATGCTCCTTGCTTTATACAATCTGGTTACGCCTCCAGCCCATCTGAACATCTTCATTTCGGTCACGTGAAGTCTAGTTTTTCTGTAAACGCACTGTTACTCGCACTATTGCAAATAATCTCCCTGAACTGAACGGACCCTACCTAATCTGAGCAACACAGAAATGACAGAATTATTATAGGTATATAAATAATTTCTCGTAGAAATATCGCAGTGAAATAATGTATACCATCTGGAAGAGGATATTTTGTTACTTGGATAGTCCATTTGAACATTACTATTACGCAAAAAATGCTTTTTGATAACGTTGTTTGATTGAGAGATACAGCGAAATTGTAACGTTTCAAATTGGATGGTCGAAGCGGAGGACAGGAGGAGTTGGAGGCGAGGAATAATGTAGGCTTGGGCTCGATATGGGATGGGTTGTAGGGTCATCGCCGAAGAAGAAGAAGCTGTTTGATACTGAGTTAACGCTGTGGAATTCCATAATGACCTTTTTTTCTAAATAAATTAAAATTATGTTTCTTCTATTTTCTGGTTTATTTTCCTCGACAAGGAAATTATTTAAAAAAAATTAAATATCAAACATGTTTCGGACTAACCAGCCCTTCATCAGTGAGATTATTTAAAATATTATAAAATTGATTACAAATATGGTCAGTTGTGACAAATATTATGATGAAAATCATTATAACATCTGTCTTGGACTTGGACTTGGATCTTCTGGCTTACAGAGGTTCAGCTCATGTGGCTATTCCTCTTACGTCTGATGGGAACATTGATGGGTTGTTAGTTTATTCGGGGGCATGATTTGTGTGGCCCGGAGTGTTCCTCTGAAGGAGAATCGATTTTGGGCGCTTGTGGCGGCTGGAAGTGTTTGGGTCGTAATTAGAGAGGTCTTTTATTGTGGGGTTGGGATGTGAAGGGAGTCCTTTGTAAAAACGTTCGGCAAGTTTCAGAATGAATTCATCTATCATCGGGATTCCCGATTCTAGGTGCAGTTGTGTAATCCTGGTCCATGAAGGCGCACCAAGCGATAAACGGATAGCCTTATTTTGCAGGATTTGGAGTTTTTGTATGTGACTCGAAGCTGCATAGCCCCAGATTGGGGCTGCATAAGTGAAGATCGGCCTTATAACCGTTTTGTATATCAGGAGTTTATTGTCGATGCTTAGTTTACTGTTTCTAGCTAACATTGGGTAGAGGGCTGAGATTGCTTTTGACGCGGCTTTGACTTTATTTGTAATGTGTGGCCTCCATGTCAGCTTAGAATCCAAGGTAACCCCAAGGTATTTGATTGTTTTGGTCCAAGGAACGTCTTGGCCGAACATTTTTATGTTGGGAATGTTTGGAGGAATGTGTCTTTTACTGAAAAGGGTCGCTGCGCTTTTACTCGGATTGATGGTAATGCGCCAGTTTCTGCACCACACCTCTAGCACATCGGCCTGTTTTTGCACCCTGCGGGTCGCGAGAAGCGGCCTTTTAGCACTGGAGATGATGCCCGTATCGTCAGCGAATTGGGCAATGTGGGTGTTCTGATCTCGGGGAAGAGGGATATCACTGCAGTAGATGTTGAACAGAGTAGGAGCCATTACTGAACCTTGGGGAACTCCTGCTCTGATAGGGCGTACAAGGGATTTGGCCTTGTTGATTTTGACGCTGAAAAGGCGATCGGACAGAAAGCTGGCTATGAGTTGAATCATGGGCAGTGGGATGTTTGCTTTTCCCATTTTGTATAACAGGCCGGTGTGCCAGACGCGGTCGAATGCTTTACTGACATCTAGGGAAAAGAAAGTGGTGAATTTGCGCGTGTTAAAGTTTGTGGCAATAAGTTCAACTACACGAAGTAGCTGATGTTGTGTGGAGTGTTGGGCACGGAAACCGTGTTGAAAATCTGGAATGGTACTCTGTTCGTGAAGTGTTGTTTTGAGTCTTGATTGTATGAGTTTTTCCAACAATTTACCAGTGCAAGGAAGAAGACTAATTGGTCTATGATTTGAAGGAGCTGTTGGGTCCTTGCCTGGCTTGGGAAGAAGGATAACGTCTGCGATTTTGTAGGGTTTCGGGAAGTATCGGAGTCTAAGGGATGCGTTGAAGATCGCTGTCAGGGCACAGATGCCTTTGAGAGGGAGAGATTTGAGAATTTTGTTAGATATTGAGTCAGGACCTGGTGATTTGCGGGTATTAAGATATTTTATTTGTTGTTTCACCTCTCTAGGTGAGGTGAATGGGATCGGTGGGGATGAAGGAGTTTTGGCTAAGAGTTGTGAAACGTTAGATTCGATCGAGGCCACGAATAATGGATTGTCATGTTCGTTATTTGTCGTGAATTGATCTTCTAGGCTCGATGCAAATGTTTCTGCCCTGTCGGCGTCGGAGTACACTAATCCATTTGGACCTTGTAACGGTGTGATTCTTGAGTGGGGTTTGCGAAGATTTTTGGATAATTTCCAGAAGGCTGTCTTGTCGTCATCGTTTAATGACTCTAGATAATCCATCCAGCGGTCATTGCGTAAGTCGGTGATGGCTTTTTTGACGTCAATGTTTAGTTTGTTGAGAAGTGTTTTATCCTGAGGTTGTCGATATTTTTGCCATCTTTTTCTAATGGTATTTTTGTGGCGTATTAGCTGTTGGATATCGGCAGGTAGATTTGGTCTGTATATGTCGTTGTCTACAACTGTGGTTGCATTTTTTAGAGCAGTCTGTAGGATAAATGTCATTTCATTCGTGACCTGATCGAGATATTCTGGGTCTGGAATTTTTGTTGGGATTTTGATCATTTCGTGGATGATTTCGGGAAGAGAATACCAATTAATTTTATTTCTGGTGGGGAAATGGGGGTCACGGTGGAATGGTTCATCAGAGATGTAGATAAGTATAGGGATATGATCAGAGGATAGTTCGTCTACTACCTGTAGGGTGAGAGGGAGGGTAAAGTTTTTAGTCATGACAATATCGATGACGTCCGGGGAATGTTTTGGATTTTTATTGAAAATTGTCGGAGTATCGGGAGCTGTGATGAATATGTCTGGTCGATTTTGGAAATAGTCGAAAAGATCTTTGCCTTTCTTATTATCTTTGAAACTGTGCCAGGCGCCATGTTTGGAATTTAGGTCTCCAGCTAGGACTGTGGGAATGTTTTCGAAGAAAATATCGTCCAGTTCTATTGGAGTGAATCGTCTACGAGGTGATAACATCTGTCAAAACTGACCATATTTATAAACAATTTTAAATAATATCACTGATGAAGGGCTGGTTAGTCCGAAACATGCTTGATATTTAATTTTCATTTAATTTTTTTTAATAAATGTGAGTGTAAACAAAGTATATAAAAAAATAAACATTTAACATCTACAACACAAAGTTATGGCGAACATAGAAGAAATAATAATAATTAAGGAGTGCAAAGGGTTAAATGTAAAGCAGTGGGGTTATAGAGGGCAGATATTACGATACATAAAATGTTAATGATTTAATAGATCAGTTGGCGAAAATTGCGATATAATGTCGCGGATTCACATAACTTCAATAGGCCGGATGCTCTTTAGTTCGGAGATTCCGCTATTAACCTGATAGCGGGCTGATGATACATTGTCCGGGGTAATTACCAGACCAGGGAGGGAGGACAGAATAGGCGGGGAAGGAAGGGAAGAGAAAGAGCTGTATGCAGCGCATTGCGAACACAATCCCCGCCACAATATTACGGCGAAATTATGCTTGCAGATAAAATAACGATAGTTACAATCGCCTGGAATCAATATCAGATAACGCCCGGTAGAATACACTCCTAATTATCGTCTTTTTACGTATTTATTATTTCATTTCCATGTACAGACTTATCGCATATATGAAAATATGAGAATTTCACGAATGCACAAATCGAAAAGCAGAAGAGGATTAACGCTGTGGCGAGATATGACAGGATTTAGAACGTCGACATTCGGAGATAAGAAAATGATGAACAACGTGAATGTGGAACAGCTTGATGTGCGAATCAGGAGATGGTGGGTCAAATGATGTGCAGGCAAGACTTAGGGGAACAGGAAACTACACCAATTCAAGAGTAAGATGAAGCCATGTATTTCCAGAAATATATCACCAATTCTTACATTCATTAGCCTGAAAAACTTTAAAATAATAACTAAACTAACTTACAAACGCGCCGTCTCACCGAAGTGGTAGGCAGAAAGAATGGACCACCACACTGATCTATCCTGACATGCTTCTCTAGATTCCTCAACGTTCAAACATCGTGTCATGTATCCACGTCGATTTCTAGGATTCCTCGTGTTGCCGACTTTTAATTTTTAATTGATACGAATAAGCATTGTTTACCATTCTTTCTTTCCACTTGTCCAAGCCATCTTATTAATCTTTTTATTATTTTTCACTTTTTATATTTGCATTTCCACTCAAATTTATCACACAGTCTTCTAAAATAGCTCAGTTCTGCTGCGTTTAATCTAATAACATCTTTCTTTTATCAGTACCATGCTTCACTTTCATACACGAGGCTCTGTACAAGAACACTACTGTGCACTGCCATCTTAACCTTTTTGGATAGGCTTCCTATTACTTAAATATTGTATATTCAAATATTAATAATTGAATAATAATGAAAAACAAATATTGGTTTACGACCTCCATTGTTCTATTGAGGCAGTGTATAGGAGGTGAGCCATCAACTGAGCTGCGAGTGACCGGTCGGATGGGCAAATATTTGCTATCATAAATGGATTCAATAATTTGTAAATACTTATAAGCACATTTTAAGCTCCGTTGTAAGGCGATACGCACTTGTTTAATAAACACATCTGAATGGTTCACCATCGAGATTACAGCATTCTAAAAAAACTCTAATATTTCATTTTCTACATTTTATTCAAAAAAACTTATAATTTTTAAATACTATGAACAACAAAGGCAGGTCAGGCAACAAAGTAAATGGTGCACTTAAAGTTGTCATCGCAAACAAAAACACACCGAAAAAGCAAAAATGGCAGTGCACAATGGTGTTCTTATACCGACCCTTGTGTATAGAGCGAAGTATGGAACTGGCAAAAGAAGGATGAAAGTAGAATAAATGCAGTAGAAATGAGATTTCTTAGACGAATGTGTTGTATACTCTGTGTAAGATGGTGTCGAATGAAAATATAAGAAGTAAATGCGATGCGAATGATGGTGTTATGAATAAAATAATGAAAGGATCATTAAGATGGTTTGGACACATAGAAAGAATGAATGAAAAAAGAATGGTAAAAAAGTATATGTTAACGATGTCAATGGAACTAAAAATAGATGAAAACTGATATATGATCAAGTACTTCACCCTTTAATTCAGTAAATTGCTCTATAAAAGGAGCAAAACGTATAAAGTACTACCTTATAACATATATGGTATATAACAATAATTTTAAATTGTACCAAAACCTATCAAAGTTATTTAAAAATCAAAAAATATATCAAATACCCTAGTAAGCCAGAACGTGTCACTCCTATTAAATATAATAAAACAAGCATGTGTAAGACCAATAATAACATAAATATAGCGTCGAAGCAAGGGCAGAAACAGTAAGGACCAAACAAGTTTTGAGAACTTCCGAGATGAAGACACTGAGGACGATAGCAGGCAAGACGCCGAGAGATCGCGTGAGGAATACCAGTATAAGAGAGATATGTAAAGTTGAGGATATCATAAGATGGAGCAGACAGCGAAAAGGGGACTGGTACGGGCATGTTCAAAGAAAAGACACCACCAGACTCTTCAATATTGCACTACATAATCAGCCTCACGGGACTCGTCCTCGTGGAAGACCTCCTAAAAGATGGAAGGACAGCTGGGAATCTACCTCACAGGAGGAGTAACACTCTGGAGAACAGACCACATAGGTCTGCAACAAAGAAGAAGAAGAAGAGTAATTTTGAGTAGATAGATTCGATAGAACAATTGAGTGCCAATGTACAAACAGATATTTCTCATTATTTGAGTATACAACACGAGTAAACGAGTAAACAATTAAAATGGTAATAATTGGCGCATGACTAATTCCGTTGCCCGCTTGCTAGGTCTGGACCAGTCGCGTCATGCAGATACCTAAATACGGAGAAAGGAACCCGGAAGCTGAGATCAGATCTCGCCACTCAAGGATTATTACGGGCGAAGGAGGCGGTACTGACTAGGATTAGTAGCATTAGGTACAGGCTTTACTATTCTGCAGACCGCCACCGCCTGAATGGAATACACTGACTCGAGCGTCCTCAACATTCATTCATCGTTACACCCTCGATCGTCGATTTTTCCGACCTCGAAAGTGGCTGCCTTTTATTATTTGATTAATTTGGTCATGCCGTGCTTTCCTTGGTCTTCCGTGACTTCTCTTTCCACTCATAATGCTTATATACAACAGTTTAACCATTCTTCTCTTGATTTATTTATGTACGAGTACATAATTATATAAATTTTAATCTAAGAAAAATATATTATCTTAACTAACTAATTAACCACGCCCCGAAAGGGTAGGCAGAAATAATGGACGGCAACACTTTTCTTTCCTGACATATTTCTCTTGATTCCTCAACATTCATACATCGTGTCATGCACTAGGGTCGATTTCTCTGACTCCTCACGTGGCCGACATGCAATATTTTATTAATTTGATCGTGCCACGTTTTCCTCGGTCTTCCTCTGTTTCTAGTTCCATTTATATCGTTAACATATTTTTTTTTACCATTCTTTCTTCATTCATTCTTTCCGTGTGTCCAAATCATCTTAATGATCCTTTCATTATTTTGTTCATAACACCATCATTCGCACCGCATTAACTTCTTATATTTTCATTCGACAATCTATCATACACAAAGTATTCACACAATCGTCTAAGAAATCTCATTTCTACTGCATGTATTCTACTTACATCCTTCTTTTTATTTTATTATCTTAAATATTCCTAATAAGGTACTGCGCCCTTGAGTTGATTACATCACGAAAACGGCGCTATAAAAGTAAGACAACAACAACAAACCATCACGCCGTTTCGCCGTAGGGTTAGGCAGAGAGAATGGACCGCCACACTACTCTATCCTGACATACCTCTCTAGCTTCCTCCACATTCATACAGCGAGTAATACACGCAGGTCGATTCTACCGGGTAATGACATGACCAAACCTTTAAAATTTGATTAATTTGGTCATGCCATGTTTTCCTCGGTCTACCTCGACTCCGTACTCTATCCGTGGCTCTATCCCACGGCATTTCTTTTAGGAATGCTCGGAACCAATTCTTCACAGCTTCGAAGAGATGGGCATCTCATAACCCATTTCTTTAAATTAATCAGGGGATATTTCGAGAACTCGGCCGTGCTAGAGGGTGTTGGTCTTTTTGTCCCTGATAGATTTCTCCGAAAGCGACAGCACAGATTGTTTTACCTACCGGCCACCAGAACCAATCTGCCTCTGGTGACACCGGTGGGAAGAGCAATTAGTCTGCTGAACGCGGTCTCCTCGGAGATCGACGTCTTTCATATTAGTGAAGGTACGTTCAAGGGATAAATACTCTTGACTTTAGAAAGTATCTTGTCTTCCTAATGTCGAACCATCTCTAATGCGTTCCTGGCATTATGTTGTAGTTTTATAATATTTTACCTGTACTCAATAGATGCCTCAAACATTTTGCGGTTTGTAATGTCTTTTGAGTTAATAAACTTATTTGATTTGATATAAAAGTAAGCATATTATTATTATTAAAGTCAATGTATTTGTTAATTTTGTCATGATCAAGAAAATGTTGGAATTGTTTGTAGAAGCAGCTACAAAATAGATTGAAAGAATCCAAGAGGAATGCACTAAACGTGAACGATATCTAGTCCACTATAATTACAGCCAATTAACGTCTTATTGATAACGACACAAACATGGAATAATATCAACCTAGTTACAACAATTTAATTATTCATTATTATTAACATATTACACGAGAAGATAATGCACAGGAATAGATAACGGGCAGTGTACTCGTACATGGGATTCTTCATTTCCGACATCACCCATATTCAGTGACTTAAATACATCACCGCGTACATATTCAATGATACTCTAAACTCTATTCGTAATGTTCTAGGCCAGGGGTCTCCAAACCACCAGTGTCATCAATCCGGCCCGCGACATCTAATGACCAGTGTTATCAATCAAGCCCATGACAACTAATGGCTTATTGTTGTTGTGATAAGTTAAGTAAAAAACACAGAATGATAGTAGTTCTATTAACTTGCTAGGTAAAGCTTAATGACAAGTTTAATAAGCCGAAAATATAACTTAAGCATAGTAACTAACGAATAATTTAAATGAATTCAAATAACATTATAAACACTTTGTATGGCAGTGCAGTGCACAATGGTGTTCTTCTACCGACCCTTATGTATGGAAGCGAAGCATGGAACTGGCAAGAAAAATGATGAAAGTAGAATAAATGAAGTAGAAATGAGATCTCTTAGATGAATATGTCGGGGAAAGAAAAGTGTGGCAGTCCATTCTTTCTGCCTACCCCTTCGGGGACGCGACAATTCGACAGAAATAGAATAATTAAATTGTGATATAATATTCTAGCAATGTTTAAAATTAAACAGTTTTAAATGTTGAAATATCATAGTGCTTTTGCCAAAACAATATTGATGAGGCCATCTAAGGATCTTAATCCGACCCTGAATACAACAGTTTTCTAGCGATAGTACCTAGTAAGATCTGCGACATAATATTATAATATTATCTATCTATCTATCTATCTATCTATCTATCTATATAAATAAAAGGCAATTTTGGATGTGTGTGTGGACTATTTCTGAGGTTATTCCTGAGCTGATCATTTTCCAATTTATACACTTTACTAAATGGAATACCCCGGTCGTCATAGGCATATTTTTGCTATTAATCGAGCTCTAATTAACTTCATAAATTAATAAATTTTCGTAGTGCGAGCGAGTATAGACCTTCATGTTCGTATCACCTGAGTATCAATCTTTAGAGTCTATATTAGCTTGGCGTGATTATAGCAAATTAGTTGCTTATTTGACTCTTAGCGTGGCGTTCTTTAATAATACACGCACGTTTTGGCATGAAAAGATAGCAAATAATTCGCTATTTTGACTCTTTGTGTGGTCACATAGGAAATTAGTCGCGTCATCTATGTAAACGATGTCTGTCATCTATGGAAGTGAACGGTTTTGTTTTAATAAGTGAGTATTTAAATAGTTACTTTTGCCGTTGAAATGAATACAGTTTCTTCTGTATTTAAGTAATTATATTACACACTGGCTGACAAATTATATTTCGTTATTAATTGCTTTTAGCCGTTCGATTGGTTACGTCTTCTCTGATCTGTCAAATCGTGCGTCGTAGAATACGTAAGTATTTCATATATATCTTCAAATGAATACAGTTTCTTCTGTATTTAAATAATTATATTACACACTGGCTGACAAATTATATTTCGTTATTAATTGCTTTTAGCCGTTCGATTGGTTACGTCTTCTCTGATCTGTCAAATCGTGCGTCGTAGAATACGTAAGTATTTCATATACGAGTATATCTTCAAATGAATACAGTTTCTTCTGTATTTAAATAATTATATTACACACTGGCTGACAAATTATATTTCGTTATTAATTGCTTTTAGCCGTTCGATTGGTTACGTCTTCTCTGATCTGTCAAATCGTGCGTCGTAGAATACGTAAGTATAATTCTATTTCATATATATATCTTCAGGTTATTCTATTTCGCCGTTGAAATGAATACAGATTATATTTCCGCATTACATATTTCAAAGTTGTAGTTCTAAATTATATCGAATAGAGAAGAAATTATATATCGTTTTACTTACGTGTTATTTTAGGTTATGACGACCCGGCCATTCTGGCAGGGCGAAGATGGATATCATTTTAACATCAAATTAATAAATCCAGCAAACGGTAAATAATAATTGTATTGTTTTAATGAAAATTATATTAATTCTTTAATGAACATGTTTGAACCTTTTTAAAATTAATTTAATGTTTTTCCTTTTATTTCTAGGAAACATGAAACGGTGAAATCTGCAAGGTGAAAGATGTCATGAGATGAGGCAGACAACCCAGAAGATAATGGAATGCGCATGTGCAGAGGATGGATCCCACACCTCGATATATGCGTAGATGAACTGCAACCCGAAACCCAGGACGTCCTCAACTTCAATGGAGGGACGACATTGGATGCGTGTTGCCCAGGATCGACAGACATTGAAGCAGATGGAGGAGGCCTACGCCCAGGAGTGAACGGATATGAATTGTATATGTATGAATGTTTTATGCAAATGTGATATAGTATATTTATTTGTTTTTTTAATTTCACTTAAAATATTAAGGAAAAAAATTAAGACTGGACGTTTAATGGTTTAAACATAAAGCTGAAAAAGATATATATAAACTTTTTTTTGGGTGGCATTTTTAGGGTAACGTTTGAACTACACTATATTATTAAATCATAACGCGCTTTTGCGCTTTTTGTTTAAGACCAATTGGCATCAAAAACTCATTTCAGACTTTTTGTAAACTTGCCACTTTGGTAATGTCCAGCCTTCAATTGTTCAATTCACATTAGTATTATTCAAGTTCACAGCAAGTTTGCTTGGATTAAAAAAATGTTTTAAAGATATGAACAGAATTAGGATACACACATTCTTGCACCTATACACATGTCATTTTATCCAATAAAATAATTGATATTGAACTTTAATTGTATTTCTTTAATATATATTGGGTGTATTTATATACTCCAATATAGCAATAGCGAAGCGTTGCCGGGTCAGCTAGTATAATATAAATACAGTTTCATGAACTACATATCATGTAAAACACATTCAGTTATTAAAATGAATTTAATAAAACTGTCCTAGAAGTTTTATTAAATTTTATGGGAATCAAATCAAATCAGATTATTAACTCAAAAGACATTACAAACAGCAAAATGTTCAAGGCATCTATTGAGTACATGTAAAATATTATAAAAATACAACATAATACCATGAACGCACTAGAGATGGTTCGACATTAGGAAGACAAGATACTTTCTAAAGTCAATAGTATTTGTCTCCTGAACGTATCTTCACTAATCGAAAGACGTCGATCTCCGAGGAGACCGCGTTCAGCAGACTAATTGCTCTTCCCACCGGTGTCACCAGAGGCAGATTGGTTCTGGTGGCCGGTAGGAAAAGCAGTCTGTGCTGTCGCTGACGGAGAAATCTATCAGGGACAAAAAGACCAACACCCTCTAGCACGGCCGAGTTCTCGAAATATCCCCTGATTAATTTAAAGAAATGGGTAATGAGATGCCCATCTCTTTGAAGCTGTATAGAATTGGTTCCGAGCATTCCTAAAAGAAATGCCGTGAGATAGAGCCACGGATAACTACCATACTCCCTCATCTAGAGATATCTCTATATGAGGGAGTTTGGTAGCTATCTGTGGCTTTATCCCACTGCATTCCTCTTGGGCATGCTGGGGACCAATAGTTTACAGATAAGAAGGGATGGGTGCACACTTACCCATTTCTTCAGACTTATCAGGGGATTCTTTCAGAATTCCGTCATCTTGGAGGCTATCCATCTTTATGTTCCGGATGGTTATCTTCGACAGCGTCAGCACAGACTGTTTTATCTCCCAGCATGCAGAACCAACCTGCCTCTGGTGATGCCGGTGGGGAAAGCAATCAAACTGCTGAACATGATCGCTTCGGAGATCGATGTCTTTCATATTCGTGAAAGTACGTTCAGAAGACAAATACTCTTGACTTTGGAGAGTATCTTGTATTCCTAATGTCGAACCATCTCTCATGCGTTCCTGGTATTATATATTTATTTTATTTTACCTGTTCTCAATAGATGCTTTAAACTATTATATAAAAAATAATTGTAATGTCTTTTGAGAAAATAAACTGATTTGATTTGATTTGATACCTCAGATTTTTTTTTTCTGAACCCTCTCCAACATAACGGAATATCTCGCCTCGTGAGGACTCCATATCACAGAACCACTTAACTTCTAGTAAACGGGCGTTTTTATTCATATTAATTAATTATATAATATATCCCTTCAAAAGGTGGAAACGGTTGTTAATTGAAACCGATTAAGGCTGACCAAAAATAAAATGTGTGTCCTATTTATCAAATATTATTATTTTTCATTAGTTAAAAGTGAATTAAAGTAAAAATTTAAATGAACGTCTTGGATCCAAAAGTAATATAGTTCAATCCAGGGTTAGTTCTTAGAATAATAGAGCTATTGTATATATTTAGGTCTATGCGTACAGAATTTATTACGATTGTGTCCGCTCTGAATTATCTTATGATGATACTACCATATACCCTTTCTTCGCTATCTTATTTAAGCAATAGAAAAATACATATCTGGAAAAAAACTTTTGTTATTTAAAATGTCATGATAGAAGTTCTTTGAAAAAAAAGAAAACAAAAAAAAAGTGTTTTTTTTATGTATAATTATAAAAATTATATAACCAGTTTCGGCAGCTCGCTATGGAGCTGCCGAAACCGATCGAAGACACAAACATTAGTGTATTTTAAGTAAATATACATTTAAAAAACTTTTTTTTTTTTAATTATATAAAAACTAACTAACAATCCCCGAAGCGGTAGGCAGAATGAATGGACTACCACACTTTTCTTTCCTGACACATTTCTGTCGCTTCCTCAACATTCATACATCGTGTCATGCACGCGCATCGATTTCTCTGACTCCTCACGTGACCGACATTCAATATTTGATTTATTTGATCGTGCCACGTTTTCTTCGGTCATCCGCTATTTCTAATTTCATCGTTAACATATAATTATTTTACCATTCTTTCTTCATTCATTCAAAATTATATACTTTTTCTTTACTTACAATGAACTTTTCTACTATGAAATTTCAAATTACAAAAATATTTTTTTAAATGTTGCCAGTGAAGCGTTATTAAAAATATATGTATATATCGAGACCAGAAGATGGCAGCAAACTGCTGAAACCGGTCGAAAACACAAACATCAGTGGATTTTAACAAAATATACCTTTAAAACAATGTTTATTATATATCTGGAAGCCAGAAGTAAACTAATCCACCGAAATAAAGTATTAAAACCGTACACATGCAAACATTTTTGCTATCTGTGATAGTTATAAGAGGGGTGGCATTTTGTATGAACAGTGAATGCATTCTACTTGAGCATAGATACACGTAATTAATAATGTAATCTATATCAGTATCTATGATAATACAAAACGGTGTGCCAAAAGATTTTTTTTAATCTGTGGGAATCGTGGGTTAGTACTTGTAATGTAATCATTTAATTTTGAAATCGTTTTGGCTGACAGTTGGACCATAAATAAGATACAGATATATTGTGTCACCTCTGCATATTGTTAGGTGTAAAGCCTTTTTGAATTTATCTGACAATTTTGTGATTGATTATTCTTAGAGCTATGTGTATATTTATGTTTTCTACGTGGAAATAAGCAGAGTATAAAAAAACATAAATTTTCTTATAAAATACACCACCCAAAACTCACTCGATATTTATTTATTTATCAGCGATATCAATTACATATATTAGAAAGAAAAAAAGAAGTAAGACTTATTACATGCTACCACAAATATAAAATAATAGTTAACAGACGACAGTATGAAACGAAATTGAAATTAAGCAAAAACAAAATGAGGCTAAGCAAAATATTTAAGAGTTCAAAATAATAATAGTCGTGGAAAAAAAAAGAAAAGAAAGGTAATGTATTATAATATCATGTAACATTATGGTCTCATCGACGCTGAAAGATTGCTCCGATAATTTTTTGAAATTTTGCTCGTTCAAATAGATGAATGTCTCCAAAATGTTTATTGTAGTTGTCACAAATCCGATACATTGCCGCGCTCTGAGCGTAGTTAGTGCGATAAACAGGAAGATGGAAAACTCTTATGAGACATTTCACAAAATGTATGTACAACACTCCTGGGAAAATGATAATAACATCAATTTTAAAATATATTTTCACAGTTTCCGTTAACCTTGTTTTATATAAATATTGTAATTAAATTGTCGTACGAACATCGGGGGAACATTCGCATATTTAACCGAAGACCTTTTTTCTTATCAATATAATTTCAACACCGAAATAAATATTCATGAACTATGGCTTCAGAATATGTAATAACATTAAACAATAAAAATATAATAATAAAACAACATTTTTATCACTAGTGGTAGTGTCAATTGCGAAATAAACGAATGGTTTTATCATTATGTTTTGGTTACCCAAACAACGAAAACTACTTGATCCCACCCGATTCTAGCGTGCTCGGACGAGGGAAATAACAAGAGAAATGTTCAAGGTGTTTTATTATTCATTCGACACGAGCAGAGATCGCGGTGCGTGTATTATTGTGTAGTTTGGTCTGTCAGAAATAAGAAAGTATGAGTATTTCCAATGTTTTTTTTCGTGATTTTGGCTAACAAAGCAACTGTCAGGAGACCGCGATGTCAGCTGTGCGAAGGAAATGATAAACCCGACCACATGCATTAAGCACTACTGTGTAATGAATGAACAATTAATTTTATCTTTCAAATACTTAACAAAGTTTTTGTAGATTACGTTAATTTCACCGTAGCGTTACGGGGAGTGTCACCAAACAAAACATTCTTCTCAACGACAGGGGTAAATAACACGCGTTGTAACATTATCGTTTTTAACGTGTCCTTCGGCACAGTGTTGCAAAATTGGTGTAAAGTGACAATAATTAATTAAAAATCATTTTATTGTCTAAATCAATATTGTAATATGAGAAGAAAATTTCGCGATTTCTACATGGGCAACAAAACTCGAATCTTTAGATGTGGACGAGAAACAAATGTCATTTAGAAAATCGTTTTTACGAAGGATAAAGATAAATCAATCGTGCGGGTGCAGATATTTTCGCGAATCTATCAGAATAAAAACACTAACGAACAGTGAAAGTATTGAGACGAACGTCGAGCAGTGTTGTACGAGGATTGAGAATGGACAACGAAGATTCATAGTTTGCGCAATCGCTCGTTTATTCCCGTTATTGTTTAGGTGCGCTTAAAACGCCTTATAAATAAGTGATCTCCATATCAACACGGCAAAAATAGTTTTTTACATAAATAATACATATTCATGAATTTGTCTGACACCGAAATCGCCCAGCATAAGGTCTCAAAAATATTGTAAACTCACCGTAAAATATAAATCCACGAAAATATTTTGGGGCATTGAAAGCATTTCTTTTCGATGCCATTTTGAATTGTTTACAGATAAAAACAGGTCTTTAACACACACAACACACAGATCATACAATTTAGGAGGCATTCTCGGACGCCTGACACGAGTAAGCGGATTGCCGTCGGCCATCTTGGCAGCGAACTGAACTGGGGAACAAGTCCGTAACCGTACGAAAGTTCGCGACGTTTCTCTCTTGACAAGTGACTTGCGACAACTTCACTCTGGCGGCGGAACTCGCTCATTGGCTGGAATTTAAAAAACAGCTGATCCCATTTGACATCAGAGAAATGGAGCCAAATTCAATAAAATACACATAATATACAAAATACTATAACCGAAAATTGTGGTTAGTATATAAATACACGTACGGCCATAAGTTTTCTTTTCAAAATAAAAATATACATATGTAATAATATACTTAATACTTAAAATCAAAACAAAATATTGTATTTGTACCATATCATTTATTTGACATTAAAATTAACAGTTAGCATCATTGTAAAATAGCTAAGTAAACTTTGGTCATTATAAAGTTGCAGAAAATATTTCAACTCACAACAGATCTGTATAAATCTCATTTTCATCACTCACTGGCAGCAACTAACCTAACCAACTTACAGACTATGAAAAGTAATGGTAATTTGTGCACGTATAGTATAAAGCATGAAGCCAAAAATAGCTTAAAAAAGAATAATTTAATCAAACATGCGTATCGAGTAACCATATATTATATTCAACACTAGAGAATTACAAGTCAAATATTAATGACGTACACTTTTACCACATAGATTTTTTATAAAATTTAACATATTGTCAGGTTGCAAAATGTTACATTTTTTTGTTGAAACCTTCATTTTGGAATATTCAAATGAGGAAAGAAAGTAATTTAGGGCAACATTGGGAAATTAGAAATGTGGTTTCTTTGCATTAGTCACCGATATTTTTCAGATATTAGAAATGCAATTGCAATAACTTAAGAACTTAATTCTCTTCCCTTATATCTCCTAATTGATAATGTTAAGTTTATTAGCTAATCATCTACAGACACAAATTTTATAAAAATACTTACTTCCACATACAAATTCATACAAAACATACCACCAATCATTCTTCTATTTAAATCTGTAATACATATACATTTGTGACACAAGTCTGCCACAGACAAAAAATTATCTATGGAAAATACTAATACGAAAAATTGTAACAATGCAATATTTCACTTTTATATCAGCTTAGTAATTGAAATTGTAAATTCAGATTTTTTTAGTCACCTTGTATTATATTATAGCTATATTAAATTATATAACAATTAATACATCACTCATGATGTGAGAAACTAAATATGACACAAAGGGATCAGAAACATTTTAAGGAAGATTTTAAATAAAATTGGTGCAAGAAAGATACAAAGAAAAATGAAATGGCAACACTTTTGACAAAGGGATATATAATTATAATTCAAAGTAAAATCATTCCAAAAGTTAAAAATATCAATATTGTTCATGTATTTTATTAAATTTATTTGTTCTATTATATATATTTCCCATCAATTGTAAACCTATTGATGTGGAAATGAAGAGATAATAAACTACAAGCTGTATTTTTTTTAAATCAGAAATAAATTACAAATAATCACAACTATTTCGTTGGTTTACATTGATAACCCTCCTCCATTTTATAAAAGTCTTACAGAAAAGATTGTAATTAAGAATAATAATTTATTAGTACCAACTGCAAGTAGATTTAACTCAATATATATAATTAAATAAATGTAGTGTTTTAAAATAAAAATGCACAATTGATAGCAAATATACATTTAAAATATGAAGGAAGAACAATGCAGTAGGTGGAAACACAAAAATGAAATGTATGAAAATCACAATAATTATCATACCAGAAAATAATTAAAGGCATTATAATTAAAATGACAAATGAGAGAATGATGTCAAATATCATGACTACTTATTGAAATTGTCCATAAATATGATTACAATTATCAGAGTAAAATCTTGACTGATGAGGCATTATTAAAGACAACAATTAAAAATAATGAACTACCTCAGCTGGCTGGCAAAATAAGTATAAATCCACCTGAAAATGGGACCAGTAATTTCTTGTTTACCTTACCGAATATGATAAAACTCATTTGTTTGGAATCTATACATTTATAAACAGCAAACTTATAAATATTTCCTATTTTAGAAACATCACGGTTTTGATTGTTGTGGCAATTTATTTAATACAAAATATACTTTTCTGAAATAAAAATCTTCATGTTTTAAACACGCGGCAAGCAAAATCGACATTTTATGAAGGCACATCACTACAGTAGGAGGTATCTATGACAAAATACAATAAACATCTTTCATCAATGTTATTTATTAAAAGAGAGAAATAATCATGAACTTTTCTGTTTGATTATATCTGAAACAAAACAATCAACTTTAATTAAAATCTTGTAAACTTTTGATTACCTGCGATAATTCAAAATTTCAGTTAAATAGATTTTAATTATACTCATCAAGGAATAACAATACATATATGTACATCATTTTCATACACATTGCGGGGCAATATTATATCCCTATTTTTCCCCAGACACACATACCTTACAAAATATAAATAAACCATAACTATATATTATATAAAACTATAATCTAAGTGGTTTCTCTACACAAGATCATTTAACTTAATACAGAATATATAAAATCAAATACATGAAGGCTTATGGGAATAACATGAAGATCCACTGTGAAGTTGTGAAATAAATCAAATTAAACATATTAGATTTAAAACTCATCATGGTTAATTTTTCAACATTCATTTTCATAAATTATTCTGAATGTAAATATAATAAAATATAATTTTAGATAAACTAAGCGTTAACACTGTGGAATTCCATAATGACAAACTTTTATGAATTAAAGCACTGTTTTTTCCACTTTTGAGTTTATTTTTCTCGACATGTTTCAAAGGCTTACACCTTCATCATCGGGAGAACGATATAAAATGAATGATGAAGGTGTAAGCTTTTGAAACATGTCGAGATCAAGATCATTTAACTTAATACAGAATATATAAAATCAAATACATGAAGGCTTATGGGAATAACATGAAGATCCACTGTGAAGTTGTGAAATAAATCAAATTAAACATATTAGATTTAAAACTCATCATGGTTAATTTTTCAACATTCATTTTCATAAATTATTCTGAATGTAAATATAATAAAATATAATTTTAGATAAACTAAGCGTTAACACTGTGGAATTCCATAATGACAAACTTTTATGAATTAAAGCACTGTTTTTTCCACTTTTGAGTTTATTTTTCTCGACATGTTTCAAAGGCTTACACCTTCATCATCGGGAGAACGATATAAAATGAATGATGAAGGTGTAAGCTTTTGAAACATGTCGAGAAAAATAAACTCAAAAGTGGAAAAAACAGTGTTTTAATTCATAAAAATTCGTTAATAAAATATAATCATTGTCACTAAATTATCACCAAATTACCACCAGATCCCACTTGTGAGATAATTTAATGTACTGATACTACATATAAATTAATAACTTTTATACATACTAGGCATGCAATAAGAACCACACTAGAGTGAGGTTGGATATTGCCAACACCAAAATGGTTATTATAACAACTTGTAGTGTGGAATATCATTTTATTCCCTTTAGCACAAAAGTTTAAATGCAAGATTGGACAACCTTTGGTCACTAACCACTTATATCTTTCTCCTATCACATTTCTTATGAAAACCCGCAGTTCATATTTTTCATTCACTCACATATCTAAAGCTCAATTGGAAACAATTGACCGCCATGATAAGAGGCAAGTCGCCTACAATTCCTGATGACCAAATGAAAGTTCAAGGTAATAAAGTCATAAAACTCACCCTTAGTTTTTTCGGAAGACTTTAAATAACTATGTACGTACATCCAAATTCAATAATTTATGCAAAGTACATGAATTGAACTATATTAAAGGATACATACTATTTAATATAAGCATGAAGGAGCTCAATGTAGTCATTGATGTATAAAATATACCAAAAACTACTTAAATTTAATTAGACAAAAATAGTACAAAATATTAGCTGATTTTATCTTTTACTAAATAACTTACATCAAATCACATTTGCAAGAGAAAGTAAAGAGTGATTTTATCAAAAAAAGTACATTTTTCCAAATTAGTTTTTGGCACTGGTAGTTCAATATTACATTTGTCACAGTTTTGTTTAAAGTACGGTTTGTCGTAAATAAAATATAAAATAGTCAAAACCACAGGATATAGAAAATACTATAAATAGTTTAACGTATTGAAGCTTGTGATATCTGAAAATTAAATAACATGATTTTATTTAGCTCTTGCCTAGTGATACTGACTAATGAATGAAAGTACAATTTAACATAGCCAGATGAAAAATATTAATTGTACATTACAAATCAATATTTTCTGTTTTCTATGGTTAAAAAAAAATTTCATTTATTGTGATGCGAAAACAAGCATTTTCTAGATATTTTATGTCACCCATTTAACCTCAGACAACAAAATGATCAGCTACACAATCAATTATGATGAACCAAGGCATAGAAAAAACACTATCATATTAATACTTATCTTTAACAATAATGATTAATCAAAATAAAAACATATATTTTAGTGATGGTAGACACCTGACTTTTCGAATTAATTCCTCAACTCACAGAGCTTTTGTTTGCAGTTCACTTAATTGATAACATAACATTTATATGTGTCCATCATCTGGGTTGATAGAATTATATTTCTTGGGATCATGGGTATATGTGTCGCATGTTATCCTCTTCGACCTATACCTCACAAACTTATATATGTTTCAGAGATCATTACAAACTCCACCAAAACATAGACCTACCCAAGATTTCAAGAAATATAAAAATGTGACATGTTTATATAACATGATAAACATGTACTTAGAATACTATCTGCTAGGGAGCCAAGTACAGTAGTAGAATCGTATATTGTTATTTGAGGCACCGTCTTTTAAGAAAATATTACAAGATAATCAAACCTAGAGAAATGTATGATGATGATTTGCTAGATGACAATACTTAAAAGACAAAAATATTAACATTCCCACCGTTGTATCATAGCAGCGCAACACGGCGATAAAACATTTGTGATAACACTACTTTCCCACTGAAGCTTGAAACTTTCTAATACCACACTTGATGATACCATGATTGGTTAATAAAGATTATCACATGATTTAAATCAAAATGATCCATTATGAAATACTACAACAATTTATCTGTCTTCAGCAATCAGTGTATAATTGTTAATAAATTTGTTTCTTGAACAATGATGTAAAACTCCATATTAAATAATTAATACAAATGAAAACATAAGTTTTCTGGAAGTTTTATTATATTTTATGGGAATGACATGTTTCGCCCTTCTAAGGCATTATCAAATGATATATTTTTTTTTCTCCGATGCTACAACCCTGGTGGGTCTCAGCCTCCTCCAAGAAACGAATTTCTTGAAGTATTCGTAACGTTGGTTGTTTTAAGAGGTTTTTTTTTTTTACTTGAGTTGTGTTTTCTATATTAAACCTTGGTTTTTAAGGTGTTGTGATCTGTATTTTTAATGATTCTGTGTGCGAGTTTAACTAAGTGTGTGTAAGTGTGCCTGTCTTGTGGTTCCATGGGCTATCTAATTAGCTTCCCGACATTCGTCTTACAACTGAGGGAACCATGGAAAACCTCAGTCGGGACGCGGCATACCTGTGGAAAAATACATGTTTATTTATTGGCTGCGCGCAACCGATCCATCACCGTGGTTGCGAAGTCATGTTTTACGAAGTTGTTGGTCTAACGCCCAACCCCCTTACTAGGAGGACCAGGGTTTTTCTGTAGGGGTGTTCCTTCCCTTAGCTGGAGGTGACCGGTTTTGTGGCGCCAAAAATCGCCATTCGCCCTCTCTCTGTTAGCTGTGGCACATCAACATACGAGTACGTCCAATATGCCACACCCAGGGTTTGTAGGGATCATAAAGATCACACGTGGACGCCAGAGAGTCGGACTAGATGGTAGTGTTGCTGATGTTATGCAACTATGGCGTTTCCGGCAATACTTTTGATAATGTCTTAGAAGGGCGAAGCATGTCATTCCCATAAAATATAATAAAACTTATAGAAAACTGACATTTTCATTTGTATTAATTAGTTATTATAATAAATTTGTTAAGACTCAACGAAATAATTGTAAATATGCAATATATTTCATAAGTTCCAACAACATTTCAATGAATCTCCACTGTTCAATTTTAAAGTCAACACAATTTAGACATCTTGGATACATATTGAAATGCATTAAACTAATTTTTTTAAATATACCTGGGTTTTTGGTTGTACTTTAGGTGTTATTAGTATCCCGCATCATGTACCAGTATTTAAACTGTGCTAGGTCATTTATAAATGTCAAAAATTACCTGTTAAATCAATAAGAAAAGTAATTAATTGATGAGGTAACATTTTCGGAGATTAATTACATTCCTTTATATGTTGAAGATCAATAGTCATTGATATCTTGTGCATATACGAGATGCACACAGCTGGTACAAATGACCTCTTCTTTGGTAACCAATATTGCGAAGATTGTTATAGTTTCCATGTCAGGTTAGTAAAACGACAGTTACCGAATAACTACTAAACACGGGTGTTATAAAAAATGTTAATATTTGTATCTTTAAGAATTTACATTAACAAATGTGAGAATGGTGAGAAGAGGACAAATAGCTCCTGCTTATACTGCAGCAGGAACACCAGTCGAGGTGATGAAATGAGTGTACTCCAGGCATGGCTCATCGCCACGGTTTCCTAGGATTAATGTCCCCCGAGACGGCCAGACTTCTCCTGCTCTTGTCCCCTCGCATTGCGTCGCTCTGTTCTGAAATAAAAACAGTAAAATAAACTTCTAAAAATATACTGATGACACTACTTCTGAAGTTTGATTGGAATTACAATAAAAATTAACAGTCATGAACTGCGTTGCAGGCTGAAAAGAGAGAGATTTTATCATCAACGATAGTCAAATAGGCAGATTACAAAATACAGAAGGAAGAGAGGTAAAAAAAAATTAAAAACACTAATATAACTTCACATTTTACATACATATCAAACAAAACTTGGGAGAAAGGGAAACATAATGAAGAATTTTCCGAGATAATTAACAAATAATAGATTAAAAGAACATTGAAATAAACCATACATTTATTTAAGACAATCAATAAGAAAAAACAGTGTAATTCCCGTATAAAAGATTATGTTCAGTTCAACTTAACTAAATTATCAATACACAACTCTTACATTAAGTTGAGAAAAAGTCTGGAAAATAGCACAATTACCATAATGTGAGCGAGTCATGGAGTAGGAGGGGTAATGCGAGGAACGAGAAGAGCGGCTGCTGAACACTCCGGAGTGGCTGCGTGACATGCTCTCTCTGGAAGAAAACACAATGAATAGTATACAAAGGCACCATCAATCCTATATTTTGAAAAGCTTCATAATATTGAAATGAAATGGATATCACAATGAATTTAACAAACGCAAGGAAAGGTAAAGGAATGCAACGTCACAGAAAGCGTGCGAAATTCATGTTGAGAAGACTATGGATAACACAGTTGAAGTCACAAACATCCTATCTAAAATGGTAAACTCATACAAAAAAAAAATTACAAAATCTATAGAATTGGAAAACTACATAACAACAAACCATGATTAATCAAAGATAGATTTTCAAAACCGAGCACTTAAGCTCAAATAATGTTAAAATGTACTTCGATCGAACCCCCCCACAAATACAAATGTTACAGAAATTACTTTTTACCGATCGTAATTTTATCAGGGAATGAAAAACGTCATAGGAAATGGTTGCAATTTAAAACATTGGCAGAGAATCTTAAAGTGCTGTGTTTAGTTTGTTCTGTTGAATGGTTTAGAAACTTGGACATGTGGTGTAGATTGGAAATGTGACTACACAGAAGAATACTTCATATACCGTGGACAGATTTGGTCAACAAATAAGAAGTCATGAGGAGATGTAATTGGAGCAGGGAATTATTGAAATGGTTTAAGGTCTATAAAACTTCCTATATACATTTGGATTACATCTTGTGTGGAGACAGATATGAGATTCTCCAACTCATGATAATGGACAAGCTAGAAGGATGACTTGGACCCGGCAGAGGTAAACATCTTGGCTTGGAGTAAATGAGTTATTTCGGAAGGCACAAGAGAGAGAGAAGCCTTTGCAGAAGTGATGCCCAACATAGAAGACTTGATACAGCACAGAAGATTACTCAAATATCAATATTTCATTTTGTAGACCAAATGAAATACAGTCGAACTTGGTTATTACGAGGAAGATGGGACTATGATGAAAGTATCTGTTTCCTCATTACATCCGAGATCTATTTCCGTGATCGTCATAACCATAATAGAGTTATATATGTCGTGTTCGTAATCGTAATAGAGTTCAACAATTTTGTATCTAATTGTTGTGTTAAATGGTGATGAACTCACAGTCGCCTCTTGATAAACCTCTGCGTGGTAGCGGATAGCTGGCGCTGCGCAGGTGGGGAGGCGCGGCTTGCACGGCGCTCTCGATCATGCCGGATGATGGCCATACGCTCCGAGGTGTCCGAAAGGATAAACGTGTCGTGCAGGGCATAGCAGGCTGCCGTTATCTGTAAACAAAACATTACCACATGATAAAATGCTCATGTCTAGACCATACAAATTCTAAATTAAAACGTTATATTAATTATTTCAACTGATTAGTTCATGAACTTGTATTATATAAGGTGTATAACTTTGCTTCCGCCGTTTTGCAATAGATGGCAGTAGCGGTAAGTGGTAGTTGGAATCAATAGATCATAGATGTCATACAATAAGCTTAAGTATTTGTAAACATAACGCCATCGAAATATTAGTCGATTTGTGTCTGCATCATAAAGTTATTCCCGATTAAACATTTGCGGGAGGTTTTAATTTTATGCTGTAATATGAGAAAATCTGCGGCTGAGGCTCATCGAATGCTCTCAAATACCTATGGTGAGGCCGCTATTAGTGAAAGAACGTGCCGAGAGTGGTTTCAACGCTTCAAGAACGGTGATTTTAACGTCGAAGACCAGCATGGCGGTGGAAGAGAGAAGGTTTTCGAAGATGCAGAAGTGGAGGCATTACTTGATCAAGACTCGTGTCAAACGCAACAAGAATTGGCAGGATCATTGGGAGTGACGCAACCAGCCATTTCAAAACGCCTGAAAGTCATGGGAATGATTCAGAAACAAGGAAATTGGGTGCCGTACGAGTTGAAGCCGAGAGATGTTGAACGGCGTTTGTGAACAGCTGCTTGCAAGGCAAAGACGGAAGGGATTTCTGCATCCCATTGTGGGTTCATTACGATAATCCCAAGCGCAGAAAATCATGAGGATATCCCGGCCATGCTTCCACGTCGACGGCCAAACCGAATATTCACGGTTCCAAGGTTATGCTCAGTATTTGGTGGGACCAGCTCGGCGTAGTGTATTATGAGTTGTTAAAACCGACTGAAACAATCACAGGTGATCGTTATCGAACGCAATTAATGCGTTTGAGCCGAGCATTGAAAGACAAACGGCCGCAATACAACGAGAGACATGATAAAGTGATTATACAACATGACAATGCTCGACCCCATGTTGCGAAAGTGGTCAAGACATACTTGGAAACTTTGAAATGGGAAGTCTTAACCCACCCGCCGTATTCTCCAGACGTTGCTCCCTCGGACTATCACTTGTTTCGATCAATGGCACACGGCCTAGCTGACCAGCACTTCCGGTCTTATGAAGAAGTAAAAAATTGGATCGATTCGTGGATCGCTTCAAAAGATGACCAGTTTTTTCAACGCCGGAGTCGTATGCTGCCCGAAAGATGGGAGAAAGTAGTGGCCAGCGATGGACAATACTTTGAATCATAAATGTATAACCAGTTTTTTACGATAAAGCCTCGAATTTCGGAAAAAAACGGCGGAAGCAAAGTTATACACCTAATACATTCATATGAAGCACAAACATTTGTGTACTTTGTTTTTACACCACTTTATTTTGTTTTATGGAACCAACCGGATTTGCTCCTGTCACAGCTTCAGTTTGCTTTTGTAACCCTGACATAACTAAAATAAAATGGAGTAAAAACAAAATACACAAGTGTTCTAATAATTTTCGGTTAGTTTTATTATTTAACTGTTTTAACCACATATTCATTTTACTATTAACCGGTTTCAAAACTTATTAAGTAATGTAAGAAACTTAATCACGGCAATCACATGGATAGTTAGAAAAGATAAAAATAAAAAGACAAGTAATTTTGTGTATATGTATGTATATGCTCATACAAATTCCCTTACGGGGAAAGCAAATGCTTTCTAAAGGGACAAACAAAGAAAATACGCCAGATTGTCTTCTTCTTCTTCCGATTGTAGATCTTGCTATCTGTTTATGCAGAATATCAGCTTTCTTCCTGTGATGAAGATGACCAGTCTTCTCTCCAGCTCTTTGGTGGTCGTCCTGGTGGTTTACGGCCCTCTGTAGTCTCGTGCATCACGATCTTAGAAATTCTCGTTGGATCCATACTCTCGATGTGGTCCCTCCAGAATTGTCTTCTCTGCCTACTCCATCTAACTATGTCTTCAATTTTGCAGGATTTGTGATTTGTGATTTCTTCATGGGATATCCTATCTCTAAGGGTTCTCCCCAAAATGGGTCGCAATGTTCTCATTTCTGCTACTCTTAAGAGATGTTTGGTTTTGACAGTGTCTGCTCATGCTTCGATTCCGTAAGTCATTATGGGCCTGATGCATGTTTTATAAATTCTAACTTTGTTTTCCACTAGCATGTGCTGATTGTCCCTTAGCTTATTGGTTAAATATAATTATATGGAATTACACACAGCTTGTGAGAGTGTATACTAAGAATCATTACTAAAAATATACACAATTTTTTTTAAATAATTATATCTTCTTCTTCTTCTTCAAGTGCCCTGTCGGGTCCCCCCAAAGTTGGCGATCACCTCGGCAAACCTGTCCCTGTCCCGCGCCGCTCGTAACAGCTCCTACACACTTCAGATGCGGGTTCACTCCCTCACATTTCGCAGCCAGGACATTTGTCTCCTACCAGGCCCTCGGCGTCCCTCAATTTTCCCCTCCAATATCAGTTGGAGAAGGTGGTACTTTTCCCCACGCAGTATATGACTCAGATGTGAGATCTTTCGAACCTTGATAGTTGATAACAGTTCCCTGTCAACTCTAGCTCGCCTCAGGACTTCAGTATTGGTAACCATGTCTGTCCAGAGAACTCTGAGCATTCCGTCTGATTCCGTCATTCTCCTCGTCAAAAAATTATATAATAAAATTTAAAATAACAAAGTGGTAGGTTAATTTTAGATTATTAAAGTGACAGAAGAGCAAGTGATCTCACCTGCTGTATGAGCCTCCGATGCAGGTCCACATCAGGCCCCTGGATGCCGCCCTCGTCACGGTGCAGCTGCAGTGCGCAAACCAGCGTGTCCCTTATGGTCTGCACCGTGGACTCCACCCGCTCTGTTCTCATCAGCCGCCGGGTGAGGTAGCCCTTGCAATGGGCAACTATCACGCTGGCAGCTTTCATCTGACAAATGCATAATCATTTACACACATTTAAAATCTTTAACTTATTTGATTAAAAAATAAACACCTAATTTTTTTGTTTGTTACTGAAATTAATTATAGCCAATTATAAAAAAAATGCAGTGCAAATGACAGTGTTATGAACAAAATAATTAAGTGGTCATTAATATGGTTCGGATGACACATGGGACAGGTTGGGAGTACCAATTGCCTCCTTAGACAAGCAGCTGGCTCGATGGCACGATCATTTCTCAGGCATCCTCAGCAATGTTCCAGACGCCGCAACTGCCCCACAAACGGAGGAACCCAATCAGCCCTTGCTGCAAATCGCTACTCACCCTCCTACGCAAACCGAAATAATGTCAGCAATCCGCTCTCTCAAGAACAATAAGGCTCCTGGCAGTGACGGGATTGTGGCTGAGATGCTCAAGGCAAGCGAGACCTCCTCAACGAGCATCCTGGCCCCTCTGTTGGAACGCATATGGATCTCAGAGAGGCTGCCACCCGCCTGGAAGGAAGGACTCCTTGTAACAGTGCCCAAAAAGGGAGACCTGAGCAACTGTAACAACTGGAGGGGAATCACTATCCTTTCCGTGGTGACAAAGATCCTTGCAAGAATTATACTGAGGAGAATGACTAGTGCACTCGAAGGAGGTATGCGAGAGGAACAGGCTGGCTTCCGAAGTGGCCGGTCTTGCGTTGAGCACATAAATACACTCCGCATCATAATTGAAGAGGCCTCTGAATGGCAGTACAGCATGTACCTGACGTTCGTCGACTTTGAAAAGGCCTTCGATACATTATCGTGGACTTCAATCTGGTCAACTCTCATTAGCAGAGGAGTCCCACAGAAGATTGTGAATATCATCAGGGCAATGTATGACGGTTGTTCTTGTCGTGTAGTGCACCAGGGCAAACTCTCCAAGGCCATCAAACTGAGTGCGGGAGTGCGACAGGGATGTCTACTATCACCCCTGCTCTTCATAGTGGTTCTGGAGGATGTGTTGCGCCGTTCTTTCGACGGTCCTCGTGGCATTCCATGGATGCGTGATACCCAGTTGGAGGATCTGGATTATGCTGATGACCTCTGTTTGCTTTCGGTAAGCCGGGTGGATGCGGAGCGGAAACTTTGTAGACTTCACGAGGAAGCGGCAAAAGTAGGTCTCAAGATTAACATGTCCAAGACAGTAGACCTACGAGTGTCCACAAATGACTCCACCCCAATCTTGCTCCACGGTGTCCCCCTTGTGACCACGACCAGCTTCTGCTACCTCGGTAGTATGATAGCAGGCTCAGGAGGTACAGAGGAGGATGTAGCCAGCAGACTTGACAAGGCAAGGGGAGCTTTCGCTATGCTTCGCCCTGTATGGCGCTCCGGTATCATTTCGAGAAAGCTCAAGCTCCAAGTATTCAGAAGTAACGTTAAAAGCGTACTGCTGTACGGATGTGAGACTTGGAAGTCTACCGCAGACGTTATTGGTAAACTCCAGGTGTTTATAAATAGGTGCCTTCGCTCTATATTCAAAATCTATTGGCCCCAAACAGTGTCAAATGCCGTTCTCTGGACCATGGCGGGCGAAAAGCCAATTAGAGAACAAGTCGCTAGGCGCAAGTGGCAGTGGATCGGTCACACTCTGAGACGGAACCCAGCCTGCATCGCTCAGGGCGCACTAGACTGGTCCCCTATGGGGGGAAAGAGAAAGCGAGGCAGACCTAGAGCCACCTGGAGAAGAACCCTGCAGGACGAGGTTAAGGCGGCAGGTCTCACTTGGGACGATGTTAAGCATCAGGCATGCGATAGAGTCGGGTGGAGAAGATTCCTTGAGGCCCTATGCACCACGGAGGTGTGACAGGACAAAAAGAAGAAGAAGAAGAATATGGTTCGGATGACACATGGAAATAATGATAAAGAAGGCTCATGTTAACAATGTAAATAGAACAGGAAATAGAGGAAGAGCAAGGAAAATGGGGTACGATCAAATCAATCAAATATAAAATGTGACCACATAAGGAGTATTGTGGTTAGGTACTAATCTGTGTTTTGTATATCTATTTTATTTTTTTAATAATATAGTGTAGAAATTATTAAATAAATGACATGTTGTCATTTTTATGATCAAATTCCAAGTGAAAATTATACATTTGAAATTGTTGTATACAGACACTCAATTTCTTTTTAATAAATGGCACTTAATTTTTTCATTGAAAAAAAGTTTTCTCTGTTAATAAAATTAGTTATTTTAAAAGTTATCTCTAGATTTGGCACACATAAGTATGGCGGAAAACTCTTACCGAGTAACTTAAAAAAATATGCAATCTAATAATAATCGTACATCATCCAAAAATTCTTTGAATAAAATTGTGATACCAACCTCTCTCTCAATGTCTTGCGTAGTTTTACACTTCCTCTTCACAGGTTGAGATCTCCCGCCAGGCTTATTTATCTCTGTGAGATTTAGAGACAGGTGATTCCTGTCAGTAAAGTTGCGGGGATAACAGTTTGAGATGACGTCAATAGATGACAGTGAAACTGCTTGCTCGCCCATGGAATACATGTTGCCTGAACTATCAGGGTAGTTATTATCGAGATGCAAACTCCTCGTCATGTTCAAGGTCTGAGAAGCCAGATTCTTTTGTATTTCAGATATCTTGCTGCGAGCTATTTTTAATTTCGACGCTCTATCATAATCGTCGTTATAATTCGGAGTCGTGAAGTATTCATTTCTATTACCGTCCGTGTAAAGCCTGTTCGTATGGGCCCCATCGTCTGAAGAAAACGTGAAATTTAAATCGTCCAATGTATTGTTAGTTCTACCAGTTTCCAAAGGATCTTCAATATCGTCAAAATCGTAAGATTTATTAGGATCAAAGTATGAATCATTGAGTGATCGATTAGAGAACATTGTCATTTTAGAATCAACAGGATGATCGGATCTTCCATTTTCAATAGAATCACGTTTGTGATTCGTTTTATTGACGACATCTCTAGCTCTCGACACAGACCTTTCAGTGCGAGATAATTCTCCGTCCATGCAGGGCATACTTGCTTGAACAGGCATAACATTGACGCATTGAATGTCGGTAGGGGATAAGTTGACAGTTTTTCTATTAATCAGCAGGCATCGAGAGGTGTTAAGAACATCGGCACTAATTGTTAGGTATTTCTCCATGTTCTCACTGCAGGAGGTATCAATAGAGTGCTGGGAGCTCTCTTTATGGAGAGAAGGCTGTTTTGGTTTATTACCTTTACCTCCAATTTGATCCTCATCACACGACAGCTTATCAGATTTTGAACCTGTTTTAACAAGAGAGGATTGTAATTTTTTACTTCCTTGATTAGAGCTGTTAGTGAAGGCATTCTGAAATTGGTCCAACAAATGTTTTTGTTGGTTTTCAAACGCTTTCTTTAAAATAAGTTGTTCTTCATGCTGCTTCTGAATCAGGGCCATCATCCGTTTTTCATGGTCTTCCTGAAACTTCCTCATGATGAAATCAAAATAAACTTTGGGGCTATCTTTGGAAGACACAGATTTCAAATCGGATAAAATTTCAATTCCGTTACTGACAATTTTGTTTTCAAATTCATTCTGAACAGCGCTTGGAAAGACGCTATCACTGCCGACGGAACCTCCTCTAACAGAGACTTCAGATTCAGGAGGTAAATTAGTGGAAGCGCTATTATGGGGTATATTAGGTTTAATGATATCAGTCTCTTGAAACAGTTGGCTACGAATGTTTCTCTTACTAGTGGAAGACATGCGAGATGCGGCAGTCGGAGTGCTCTCGCTGCGCTCTACACCAGATATGTTTTGTAATTCATTCTCCACAGATTTAGTAGCGGAGGTGCTGAGACCCTGATTACTTTCATTTTTTAATTTGCTACTCTTGGAAGTATCGTCTATTTGGAGAGAGGTTTCACCTAATGATAGAGAATTTATATCTGATCCGATGGAGGCGGAGAGGTTAACATAGGGAGCTTGGCACAACCGGCTGGTGGAGTCTGACATCGAAATAGAACCCACGTCCACTCCGGAGGTCATAGACTGACATTCCAAGTGGGCCAGTAAAAGAGGACTCGGGGAGTCCAGGGTATAAGAGTTCTGCCGGACAAGCTTAGGGGGTGATATGAGACCCGAGGATATGTTATTTAAAGATCCAGTAATATTCTTCGCCGGAGACAACTTGTGAACTATCTTTCGCGGCTTTGAAGTCTCATAAGGAGACCCGACTTTACCCTTCACTGTAATCTTTTTGTTAGGAGCAGGAGATATGTTCTCTTTCTTCAGAGGAGAACTTTTCTTTCTCTTCAATGGATTATTGTATAAAACATTCTTCGGTGTATTTCTTGACGAGCTGTTACCCAAAACAGGTAAAACATTGTCTTTAGAAGGTGTCCTTATAAGATATGGCGATTTTGTATTAGAATCAACTTTCTTAATTGTTGGATCGCTAGAATGGAATTTGGGAACTGTCGGTTTATCTGTTTCAGTTTTTCCGACAGTCCATAATTTGGTGTTTTGTACTGACCCAATCGCTTTATTTGCGTCGTCATCTGTTATTACATTCCAGGTTTTATTAACATTTGATAATTCTTTTATATTTATCATTTCGTTTTCGTTTTTACGAATCTGCGAATCGTTTTTATTTTCGGAGCTAGCGTCGATAATGGTAACTTGCGAGTTCATGCTCTCGAAGTCGTTGCTCTGGAAGGGTTCTTCTAGTTGCTCTACCCGGGGCTCCAGCGGGTCAGACTGCGAGATCTTGTCGCTGAGGTCATGGGACATGTTGGTCGTGTCCAGGAAGTCCTCTGTGTCACTGGGGAGGTTGTTGGAGCACACTGTGGTGTCATCCAGGCACACTGTTAGGTCGGAGATTCGCCTCTCCACAGCCAGAGCCAGCTGTCGATAATACTTCATTTCGTGGCGATACTCCTCCGTCATCTACAGTCAATTAAAATTACATTTTCATTAAACACTTTAATTACATCCTGATAGTGGTTACAGACAATTCGAGTTGACCAATTCGTAATGTTTTGATCATTAGCAGCACTTCACAATTTTTATTTTGTTTATATTATATTTCAATTTCCCAATACAAAATTTTAAATTAAGCATTTAGAGAAAAGTTAAGAGAAATAATTCAATACAGCGCCCAAGATGTTCTTCCCAATGATATTCTTTCCCCGATTTAAAATGGAATATAGGACTGTTAAAAAGATATTTATTGAGAATGATTTATTATACAGTACAATCCCGATTTTCCGGAGTCAGGTTGACCGGGAAGCAGCATGTCCCAGGATTATCCTCGACACTTGTGTTATTGAAAAAATATTTTAAAAAACAATAATATTTCACAATAGTACTTATAATGCAAACAAAAACTCAAATCTGTCACAATATCATTGGGCGTTTAGTTCACATTTGCGCCACTGCCAACATACATTTGTGTCATAAAGTTTTGAGTTTGCAATAAAGCACCCAAAGCGTAGTTTGTACTCATAAAACATTGTCATTAATTAAACACTTATTCAATGAATTGAAATTACAACGTGATTTCAATGTGTCTTCTGGATAGTTGACGCACTCTAAACAGAGATATAGCATCCAACAAATTGAAGGAAGCCAGTCAAAAAGTGTGACACTGTCAACATGTGCGTCTTACTAAGCAAATAGGTATACATAAGTGCAGTTTTAAATTTCTCTTTGTTTACATTTTTTTCATGTTTTCGAATTGACCGGGAAATCGATTATACGAGATTTTTTTTCACCATCCATCCCGGAAAATCGGGAGTGTACTGTACTGCGTGTTCAAGGCCAGAGAACATTGTTTTTAAACATTTAAAATGAATCTACACGATGAAACTACAACTCATCTTTAAAATAACAGTGTAAACGTAACTGAAGTCAAAATGTTTAAAATAATGTAACACTAATGTTCAACACATTGAAAGCTATAAATGAAGTGATGGGGGTGGTGTAAGTCAGTTCACATACCAAAGGGGGTAAAAGTGGAACACCGTTAATCTTCATACAAGAGGTGTAATGTACTCGGGAGCCGAGCGGCTCACCGCCCTGAGAGTCGTCCATCCGCCCTGCGGCTTACCTACATGCCTGGAAACAGATCAAACCAATCACATTAGTGTTTAATCTAGCTAATGGATCACTTAGGAGTCAGGTCAAGGCGAAACGTCAGCTCACCCGCAAGACGCCGGAACACCACCACGCTCGTAATACGCAAATGTTCGTATTAATCTCAACTGATTGTACAATTACAGTGGGTGTGAAAACATATTTTAAATATGAAGATGACGTTCTCTCCTTGGATTGTGTTCGGTCGCGACCTAATTAACATACCGGCTAATAAATTAAGACACTTCTGGTGACCTCGTGACGAAGCAATATTGTTGTAAATAAAAAGAAACAACTTACCCGTTTCTTTAAATAATATAAAAAGCGTCGACGCTTCGACCAATCCGTGTTTTGAAATTGAACTCGCTCGCAAAACAAAATCTGTCAAAACATCGCCATGGAAACATGGAAGTTCGTTATTTTGCATATAGCAACATTTTGATATCATGTTTTATTTTAATTTCAAGTTTGTAAAGAATTTTATCATACTTTAACAATATAAATCATTAGAAAAAAAATTATTCAATGTAAAAAAAGTGTGATTAATTCCAGAATACAGCTTATATTCGAAATAATAAAAAATTACTATACCTACCTTCCGAATAAAAAAAAAGGGAACAACTTTTTTGTCGCTTACAACAATTCACACCTAATGTCAAAAATGTTAGGTTATGTGAAACTAATCATTGTTATGATGAATTAATATTTTTTTGCACAAATAGACAATTGTTATAAAAAATGTATTTTGAAATCATTCTAGATTTATATTTATTTATTTGTGATAGTTATTTATGAATGTGATATTTGCAAAATTACGTACAAAATGTCTAAAATTGGGTACCAGAGTTTGGGTTATTTCGCATCGTCAGCCCTTCTGTTTTCTTCAATATATTTGACGGAAGCATATCTGGGCTTGATGCCCAAAGTCTGGGGAACTATATTTTGGGGTCCCATTCTTTATTTCTCAGTTATTAATATTTTCCTGAGGTTTTATCTTCGCGGATTTTTATACGATGTAAGTATCATTCAGATAACCCAATCAGATAACACCCTTTTCCAATAAATTAATTATACCGATTGATTGTATCTCAATAGAGATGAAGATGTAAATTGTTTTTTGGAAACAGAATATGATGGTCGAGGTGTTTACAGGACTTATGACCTGTCATTGGTTGGGTTAAGCGATCGCTTTATGTTAAAAACATTCCCCATTCCGCCCTTCTTACGAACACACCACGTCTGACAAATGTTTGGAAGTTGTATATTATATATGCTACTCTGTTGCACCACACTTCACATGTTACTAGTTCAATCTACATAACTAACTAACTAACTAACCATCACGCCATCTCCCGAAAGGGTAGGCAGAAAGAATGGACTGTCACACTTTTACTGATGCGGCACTCCATCCTTCTCTTTTCGCTCCGCGGGAGACGCGGTGTGATGGGTTGCGAACCTCATCGCCACCAATAGGCATCTCCCGCGCACACTCTGATCGTGCAACACCCACAAAATAAATCTAAAATAAATAATATAAAATACAATGATATAAAATAAAATAACAAAATAAAAATAATTTAACACAAAATGTTCTTTTTAGATGGTTTCAATCTACATTAATGTAATAATCCTTAAAAATGATTAACCCGCAATGGGTAAAATCCAGTATTTCTTCTTAAATATTGGTTAGATTCAAGAATTATACGGGTTATATAATTGCAGCTTCTGCTATTCTATTTATGATTTTCACGGTATTGTAGAAAACTCATGGGCTTTAATAAGCCGTGATTCCCTGATCAACTTCAATACCATATTCTTTAACCAATATTACTGTTTTATATAGCTTAGTTCTTTTCAGGCATTATAAATATTTTAATACAATAAATAATTGTTGATGTTAAGGTGGCGATCCGTGCCACGTTTCTGGGCTGCGCCCTGGCAACGGGTGTGTATTTATGGTGCCGGCCGGACGGGTGGCGCGTTTTGGGTACATACGCCGCAGTCATGGCACTCTTTCACTACGGAGAGTTCCTGGCCATTGCGTTTTCCAACCCTGACTCTCTGTCGCTGGATTCTTTCATCCTCAACCACAGTCCGCAGTATGCCGCCGCAGCAGTGGCCTCCTGGCTCGAGTGGGCCATCGAGATGTACTTCTTTCCAGGTCAGAGTTAGCTAATTGCTTCTTGTGATATACAATACCCTTTACTTTCTTACCCCTTTAGCCCCACAACTAAATATATATATTTTTTTAACTTAATGAAATAGGTTTAATCCATAATTAATATGAATGAAAAGTTTTATTATATTTTATGATAATGAAATTCTATAAAACAGACGCTTTCATTTGTATCAATTATTTAATACGGAGGTTTAAGAAACAATAAATAGGTATACTCCACTTATTGTTATTCTAGCTATTTATTTACCCTAACAAATGTAAAATTAAAAATAAAGTCTGTATGTAAAGATATTCAAATATCAGGAATGCTAATTATAAAGAAAACTCTGACAAAATCCAAAAAAAGAAACCATAGAGAAATCCCATAAATGACACTTTTGTTACATTGACCATTATTATTATTATTTTGTTGAATTGCTCTTTAGATTATAACGCGAGCCAAATTCATGTAAAGGATATAGCTATCATATTGATTCTCGTGACATGTGATAGGTAGCCAATCTATCGGCACTTTATTGTCACGTGAATTCTACACCAGATCAAAGGCAATGTGACATTCACACTACCATTGCTGGTAATCGAACCCGGGACCTACGGTGATTCAAAGCGTTTACCACTCGGCCACGAAGGTGGTCATTAATTGATCATATCAAGAACATAGAAAATAGTCTTATAATATCATCACTCTATATTTTACGTATGTACGTAAATTATTTTCACAAGCCGACTTATGGCTAGACCAATCTATGACCTGTTTATCGGAACTGATTGTGGTCGTAAGTCAACAACTGCCTGTATTTTAGAATCACAACTTTGGTATTAATTAAACTGAAGCTGACATACCGTATTTTACAGACTATAAGATGCACCTTAATTTTTGAGAAATTAAAAAAAATAACATTTTCACCATTTTTATTATTAGATTGCAAAGCCAGACTAAAAAAATTCTTGGTTTTTAAAACCGAACTGACAATCAGTGCACTGCCGCTGCCAGTTGAATCCAATGTTGCCAGATAGAGGTAGGTTTCCTGCGGCTTCGAATATATGGGCATTTTGAAGACGGGCGGGAATTTTAAATCAAACACGGGACATTTTTATATTAATTTGGAGTATAAGAACCACAAGAATTTTGGAGACAATTTTTTGAAAAAAAAAAAATGCATCTTATAGTCATCTTATGCATCTTAATCATCATCAAAATGCATCTTATAGGCTGCGTGATGTCCCCTTGGTTGTTCAATATGTATATGGACAAGTGTATGAAAGAACTTAAAGGTATAAATGCTGGTGCTAAGATGAGTGATCTGTCTGTAAACTGTCTGCTTTACGTGGACGATGCCGTTCTCGTTGCGGATAGTGCGGACGAATTACAAGTCTTGGTGTCGAGAATGTATAAGGTATGCACGTCGAACGATTTAATGATGAATGTCGGAAAGTCAAAGGTGTTAGTTTTTGAAAGGGAAGAGCAAATGACAGTTTTTAATATAAGTGTAAATGAAGAGAACTTGGAACAGGTGAGTGAATTTGTGTATTTAGGTAGCATGTTCACAGCGGATGGCCGAACGGACAGTGATATTGAAAGAAGGGTTGGTGCGGGTAACAAAGTGAATGGAGCTTTAAAAGTAGTTATTGGAAACAAGAATTTATCAATGAAATCGAAAATGGCCGTTCACAATGGAGTTCAGGTTCCAACCCTTATGTATGGAAGCGAAGCATGGAACTGGCAGAAGAAAGATGAGAGCAGAATAAATGCGGAAGAGATGAGGTCCCTAAGACGTATGTGTGGTAGAACGATGTACGACAGAATCTCAAATGCTGATATTAGGAAGGAGTGTAGAGCGAAAGAAGGTATTATGAACAAAATTATGAAAGGTTCGCTTCGTTGGTTCGGACATATGGAGCGCATGGGTGAAGAAAGAATGGTTAAAAAAGTATACGTTAACAATGTAAATGGAGTAAGGAGTCGAGGTAGAACGAGGAAATTATGGCATGACCAAATTAATCAAATGTTAAAAGTTGGTCATGTCAGAAGCCGGAAGAATCGACGTGCGTGTATGACTCGATGTATGAATGTGGAGGAAGCTAGAGAGGTGTGCCAGGATAGAGTAGTGTGGCGGTCCATTCTCTCTGCCTACCCCTGCGGGGAAACGGCGTCATGGTTTTTTTGTTACTTATAGTCCGTAAAATATGGTAGTATTCAGACACCTATTACATATTTGTGTGCAAATTGTAATTGTTAAAGTTATGTGACTATGGAATATTCTCTTGTATTACAGAATCTAAAACATATTTCAAAATCTCTCTATTTGGGCTGGCGATATGTGTTGCCGGTGAGATTTTGAGGAAGGGAGCCATGCTCACCGCTAGGAAGAATTTCAATCATTGCGTAAGAAATATTCTGATTAATTTATCCACAATATTTTTTTATGATAATGTAATAGTTCCCTGTCGCTACCCTAGAGTAGCAACCGAGAACTGGCCACAGATGCCCGGACAAATCACAAACAAGATGGTATGATGACATCAAGAGAATTGCTGGAGTCAATGGCACTTAATGGCGAGGGATAAAGAGTTGTGGAAGTAAGGAAGGGAGGCCTATATTGAACACTGTATGACTAATGTCCAATATATATGATATGATTATTAATATATATACGTAACTTGAATTGTAAAGGCAATTTACCCAAAATACATATTACTAACGCTACATCCCACTATAACCGTTGGCCTCCCTCAGAATTTTACACAATTTCCCTGGGTCCATAGTCCTCATTCTCAAATTTACAACTTTAAGGACCTTGAGATCCCCAAGATATATACCGAAACCTTACAATTCAATCATTATTTAGACATTAAAGCCGTAATTATATTATTTTATATAGTGAACAGAAATATAACATTTTTGTTACATTACTTTAAAACCATACTGGCTGCCGTTGAATTGCTCCATCTTGATTGGTATCGTTTTGAACCCCTCTTAGTAATAAAAAATGTAGTAGGTATTTAACAGAATAATATTTTACAATTTTTGTAAAAACTATTGTCACATTTCAAAATACAGTGGAACCTCTCGTAACGAGAATAATTTATTCCAGAATCTTACTCGTTGTGTGAAACGCTTGTTAATCGAAACAATGTTTCCCATATAAATCAATGCAAAATACAATTATGCGTTCTATGGCGAAAAAAATATTAATTTTTTTTAAACGTTTATTCCAATAAAATTGCATAATTATAAATTATTAAGGGGCCTAACAATCTGGAGTTTATTATTTATGAATTTATGACAAATAATTCATTGGTTTTTTTTCTTCTAGATAACTGTCTTGAGACATTTGTTTTTGCCTATGCTTCAAAATTTGGTGAAAATGTGACACAGCATTATCATTGAATAAATTTGTTGAACGCATAGCCTCCTCCTTATTAGGGTGATGCTTCTCAATGTACGATGCACTCGTTAGGCGAATTTTCACTACTTAAGGCATTTTTTTCGTAATCTATTTTCCTCGTTATGTGAATTACTCGTTAAGAGAGGTGCTCGTTATGAAAAGTTCCACTGTAATTGACATTTAGTTTTAGTAGTATATAATGGTCTCGTCAAACGCCTCCTACTTTTGTTATTATGATCTATTATTTTTATAAATTCCAAAATATCGATTATGATAAATGAAATGTTTTCTAACTGATTGACATTTATCTTACTTAGGTACAATTCTACAGAGCAGAAGACCATGTCCTCGTGACACACGGCCTCTATTCCCTCTGCCGGCACCCCAGCTACGTGGGCTGGTTTTACTGGTCCATCGGCACGCAGGTCAGTCTGCACAAGTTTACATATTTATTTGACTCTCAATAATTGATCAAAGAGGATTCCAAGAAGTATTAGTAATTATGTTAGGCGATAGCCTTCGCATTGTGTTAATAAGGTAGTTTGCTAAACGCCGAAAATCATTCTCCATAGATGGCGTTAGTGGGTCGGTTGTATAGGTTAATTCTTGAAAAAAATTCACTAGTGCAACCAAATCTACATAGATGGCTGACTGAAACTGACACGTGAAGATAAATATGGATTTTGAAGTATATATACATCTTCCAAAAATTTATCATGCATGATCACAATAACAAAGGTGGAATGGGGAATGTTGTAATTACATAAAGCGTGCGCTTAACCCAACCAATGACAGGTCATAAGTCCTGTAAACACCTTGATCATCCATGTTCAGTTTCCAGTTTACGTCTTCGTCTCTATTGAGATACAATTAAAAATTAGTAATTATGTTATTTTTAAATGATCATATTTATTTTTATTTTAAGTAAATATTTCAAATGCACATATAAGAAGTGAATATAGTGCGAATGAAAGGGTTATGAACAAAATAATGAAAGGATCATTATGATGCTTTGTAGAACAGTAAAGAAAGTGTATGTAAACGCCATAAACAGAACTAGAAATAAAGGAAGATCGAGGAAACGTGGCACAATCAAATCAATCAAATATTTAATTTCGGCCAAGTAAGGAGTTGGAGAAAGCGATGTGCATGCATGACATGATATATGAATGTTGAGGAAGTAAGAGAAGTAAGTAAGTAAGGGTGGAAGTCCATTCTTTCTACCTACCCCTTCGTAGAGATGGTGTGATGGTTAGTGAGTTAGTTAGCTTGAAAGTAAATGTTTCATTTTGTTTACTTTCAGATAATTCTCCTCAACCCGGTGTGCGTGGTGGTATACGCTGTAGCCTCTTGGACATTCTTCAGGGAAAGAGTATATTTCGAGGAAGTCACTCTAGTTAACTTCTTCGGGGAGACCTACCAGAGGTACCAGAAGTCTGTCTCTACGGGCCTGCCCTTCATCAAGGGATATGTCTAACCCTCCTAAGCCTCCTGTGATCACCTTTAAAGTTGAAACACAAACATTGACAGTAATCGTATGATTGATAACGCATATTGTGTTATCTTGTAACCATTAACTCGTATTAATCAATAAAACACTATTTTTCTTGTAATATAAATAAACAAATCTTCCTAATAGAATAACATCGTTATCATTTTGGTAAACTAATAAAATATATTATAATCTTTATTCTAATGAGAAGTTCCTAAATACACAATACATTTTTATTTACATACATTGGTTTTTGTATATCAGATCACACAAATTTATATGTTAAATATGTAATTAATTAAAAGAAATTTTTTATTAGTGATAATACTTGCAATTCATCTATAAACCCATAAAATTAGTTTATAATAAATATAAATGAAAATGTTTGTATTTCTAACTAATTAACCATAACGCCGTCTCCCGAAGAGGTAGGCAGAAATAATGGACTACCACACTTTAACCGATGCAGCACTCCATCCTTGCCTTTGCCTCCGCGGGAGATACGGTATGATGTTGTCTTCTAGGGGTTTTATTAAATTTGATATGGAATGACATGTTTCGCCACACATCAATTTGATATAGCCTTAGAAGGGCGAAACATGTCGTTCCATATAAAATTTAATAAAACTCCTAGAAGACATACGTTTTCATCTATATGTATTAATTATTTAATATGTAGTTTTACATCGTTGTTCAAGAAACAATAAATAAAATTAGTTTAGTCTGATAATAATTAAAAGGACTCGCCTGAATAATACACAAAAAGATATATCTGTTACATTATCAATATTCATTTTTAAAGTAGAAAATAACTAAGATCAAAGAACACCATATCATTTTTTTAATTAACCCCTATATTAAGGCTGGCTACATTTGCAGTCCAAAAAAACTCCTTTCGAACTGTGGCAGACTACATTTGCGGCTCACATTTGAATTTGTTTTATAAACCTTTTTACTTTAGTTCCTTACTATTAAATTGTATGTAATATTATGATGAACTGTGACTATCTGTCTGAGCTGTAAATGTACCCAACTACAGCCTGAGATTTTTTTACTGCATATGAAGTCAGCCGCACAATAGGGGTTAATATTCTACATCTTTTGTGTGTAGTCGATTTGAGGAGGTGCCATATAGAGGTGATCTTATTTAAGAAAGAATCACTTGGTGATCATTGGTTTGGACATATAGATGCTATGGTTGACAGTTTTTAAAGCGCTTCACGGAATGGCACTAGCCTATAATATCTGAACTTTGTATTGCTGATAACCCTAACTTGCGACAATCTATGCTTCAATCAGCAAACTCCTCGGCAATAGGCAGATTAGTTGAGCCAAAGCGCAACCCCTGGACAAATTTTGGAGATCGGGCTTTCGCAGTGGCAGATCCGTCCCCCCTGGAATATGCTTCCTGCACGCCTCAGATGCATTGACAGTCCGACCAATTTTGAATCTCACCTAAAAACCCACCTTTTCAAAATATTGCATAAAATGTAAACAACGGTTATCTGATTGCTGGTGTCACATGCAGCTCTCATAACTAAAAACACTGTCAAAGCGCCCTTGAGGTGAGCTATTCACGAAAATGGCGGTATACAAATTAGCCTAATTATTATTATTATTATCTTATCCCTGGTGAGATGAATGAATTGAATCATTGTTCTCTTGCCACATTGATACAATTCATGGTGATCTAAAGCCAGTATTAATTGTGATTAGTTCTGAGGGACAAAGGGGGTCAGTAGACAAAAATAGTGCTTGTTGGATGAATTTATCATGCTTATGATGTCGATGCTGTGGGTCAATTCTAAGAACTAATTGATGCTCAATCCAAGTGATGGACCATACAAATATGTATACATTAGAATCTTAGTGATAAGCACCAATCGAAGTTTATTTATTGTTTCTTGAACAATTATATAACACTCCATATTATATATTTAAACTAACTAACTAACTAACCATCACGCCGTTTCCCCGAAAGGGTAGACAGAAAGAATGGACTGCAACACTTTAATTGATGCTGCACTCTATCCTTCTCTTTTCGCCAACGCGAGAGACGCGGTGTGATGGGTTGCGAAACTCATCGCCACATATGTATATTTAATATGAATGAAAACATAAGTTTGCTAGAAGTTTTGTTATGATTTATAGGAATGACATGTTTTACCTTATTTAAGACATTTGATTATGGCGAAACATGTCATTTCCATAAAATATAATAAATACTTATCGATTTTTTTATTCATATTAATTATCTGAACTATATATTATTTATTGCACCATGATGTGAATCTCAATATTAATATTGATGAAAACGCCCATCTTTTAATGAGGAGAAACATGTCACTCCCATATAATGCAATAAAACTTCTAAAAAACTGATGTTTTCATCATTTAAAAAAAAACAGTTACATACTTGAAACAAAATGTATTAAATATTCCCTTTGAAATTCCCTTTTTTTAAATATATGTTGTAATATAACACACTAAAATGGATTAATAAGACTAAAGCCAAAATTAGTGCTAAGCATTAGATTGCCGGAATTTTTTATATGTTCTTACTTTGTTTTGATTTGAAGCGGGTCATCCAATCCAGACATCAAGTAAGACGGTGGGTTAATCATTTCAAAAGATTTTGGGAATGATATATTAAAAATTTCCTTCTGAAAGCATTTTCTGTTAGTTAAGTTTTTAAATATTTTATTGATCCATGTAAATACAATTGTAAAGGTTTACAAAATTGGAATTTATAGTTATCAAAATATTGGTTAACTGGTATTTATGTACATACATGGTGTCAAATTTTACCAGTTAAAAGATGGTATACAAACATCAGTTACCAGATAATTTTATTTTTAATCATTGACTTTGCATTTTTTCTTCTTCTTCTTTTTGTTTTTTCCCTTTAGTTATGCTTAAATTTAAATAAACGTTTTCATAAATGTTTAAAGAAATGTGTGCAATTAATAAAAACAATCATTTGGATATTTGTTTTATCCACCAATTTAAATGTTACATCTATCTAATAAAGATTTTGTGCATTTACACATTTATTTTACTTTCATAGTAAATTAATTTGTACATACCTACTAATATTTTTCTACTTTTTAATAATAAAATATAAATAGTTGTACAGAAAGTAGCTAGTAGGTATTTCGATTTATACTGATTGTGAGATCATATTTTAATGAGAATTTGCAAATTATAACATTATGTATTTATATAACACATTAACTCTGCAAATGGTTACTTTTGAAAATTCTAAATTTATAGAATAAGTGTAGTAAACCAAGTTTGTAGACCGTTAACTGACAGTCAATTAATGTGTCGGAATATACAAACATCATTTCACTCTTTACCGAGGAACTATCAACATATGCCACATGTGACAACTAACTTTTTTTTGTTTTATTTCTAAGTTAAAAAAAAAACACATTATGTTTAGATTATACTTTGGTCTTCCTGTGTTGCTTTATTAAAAAATAAAGTTTCCGAATAAGTACTTCTTTTTTCAATCAAACGAATGAATGTTGTTATCATTGAGTAATGTTATTCTATGCATTTTAACTTATTCGTATTTTAGACCGGTGCTCCGCAAAGTTTTTTCACCTACGGCACACTTAAGTTCTTCCTAGAATTCCACGACACACCAAAAGCTAAAGTTCGGTCTGGTTTTCTTTGTGCTCCTTCCGGAAGATCGAACGTCTGTCCGATTTTCACGAATTCTACTGGCCGGAAGTCGCTAATGAGCTAAACAATAATGTAGGTCGCCAGCAACTTCCGACCAGTAGAAATCGGTAGCGACCTTTTTCACAAAAAAAAAACCAATAATAATTCACGAGTTCCGACCATAACTAAATATTTTTTCTTTATGTATTTAGCCGCGTCACCTGCATCCAGCTCACGGCACACCGTTAACCTCTGTAATAAAATATGCATTGTGCCAATTTTTATTTACATATGGTAATTTATGTTGGGAAGGTTGTGCTTTAACCATAATTGACTTATAGGTAGACCTATTTTTCATACTTTTTCGAAATCACTACGTAACTATACGATTCATTGAGAAATATATTATAATTTTACTCTGTTTTCTTAAATGCTTCATTTTAAAAATAGACAAAATCTTTTTTAGTTGAGTTGAATAATGTATTTATTTTTGGTCAAGCGCTATAAAGAAAATACATTTGCATTTACAATATTTAATATGAATTTTAAAATTTAACTCAATCTCAAGTATTGATTATTTTTATTGTTAAATTTATATTATACTCGTATCCAAGCAGCCGTATTAATTTTATCAATTAAAAATCGATAATGTATTCTTGGCTGCCTTCAAAAATGATGTGTTGTGTTATATCAATGAATTATTCTAAACCCTTTTATATAAGCCACATGTGAAAGAAATGTATAATAATTCTTTATAAGTTTAATTTTAACAAAATTAACAACAGACTTATTTCACTTTGAAAAAATACACTTTTTGAAATAAGCTGCAGTCTTTTATTTCAATCTATGTTTATTGTATTCATTAAAAATTACAACTTTTCAGACAAATGAAGCCAAGAATGAAATTAATTTGGTTTGGGGTTTATTTATGGCACTTACAATATTTAGTGCAATGACATCCCTGTTAATCGCATTGTAAAAATATATTTTATTATTATAAATTTTTATGAATTAAAACACTGTTTTTTCTTTCTTTCTTCTTTCTCCCAGGTTCTTGCACTCAGTTTGTAATAATTTTGGTTAGTTTCTATCGTTCTTCCGATGATGAAGGTGTAAGCCTTCGAAACATGTCGAAAAAAATAAACTCAAAAGTGGAAAAAACAGTGTTTTAATTTATAAAAATTTGTCATTATGGAATTCCACAGTGTTAACGCCTTAAGTTTATTTAAAATTATTTTATTATTAGCCAGAGCCACCTGGAGAAGAACCCTGCAGGACGAGGTTAAGGCGGCAGGCCTCACTTGGGATGATGTTAGGCATCAGGCATGCAATAGAGTCGGGTGGAGAAGGTTCCTTGAAGCCCTATGCACCAGTGAGGTGTGACAGGACAAAAAGAAGAAGAAGATACCAGCACATTTCCCTGATGCCTTTATGACTTGAGTATATATATTGGTGAATATCTCAGTCCCATGTTTATTGTTAGTAGTTCATGATCGTAGGTATTGTATTTTTTTTGTGCTGGACTCAGTTTCTTGAAGGAAAAACCTAAAAGTGTCAGCTCAGTGGTCGTCAACCTATGCTGTCATCAGCTGATGAAACAGCTGTCACGACGTTCTCAAAAAGTGATAGTAAAAAAATGTCCCATTATAACAGCGTTGTAAATTTAACAGCTAATAATGTTGAAGTATCATAGTGTATCGGCCCAAACAATGGACTATTAATTCAAACATTTTTAGATAAAATAAAAATACAAACTAATCAATGATCTAATAGGAGTGATGAGCCTGATGCTATGATAGCAAAATTTCAGTATTCGGCTTCAATTTAGTTGAACTATCTCGTGGACTCTTATTTACATCTCATGCACCCCCAATTTTTTTTGTAGACCCCTTACAAGTCGAAATCGATCCCTGGGGGATATACACCAGTTTCTGTGTTAGACGGTAATTTCAAAATGTCTTTATTTAACCTTTCCCTTACTGTGCTAAAGCAAGTCCGCGTGTTGCGGTGCTGTGTAATCATTACACATTTTAAAGCAAGAGATTTGAAATTGGAAAATATGGTTCATAGCCAATTGCTTCAATTAACCACTTGATGCCTCTGCCATTATCATGCCTAATAACTAACGAAGTATTCTTATTAAGGCCACAGGAAAAACGCGACAAATATTTTTTGTCGGAACTAGAAAGAGTTTAATACGCTATTTTTTGTATTCCCAACGTTTTATATTCGTGCTCTTGTCGTTTCCGTCATTCCATGCGTATTCTAAAATTTTCGATTTTATAGTGCCACACGTATAAATTGGCAGTGATGCAAATATAAACTAAATGCCCAATGTCATTCAGACAGATTTGTGTTTTTAATCGTCGCCGGGCTTTTTAGTTTTCTTTATTAATCAATACCAATACTATAAGAGAGATAATTCTAAAATCATCATCATCAGCCGATATCCGCCCATTCCTGGACTCCTCCATCTGCTTCCATGTCTATCGATCTATCGTCAGGGGTGTCGGACATACTCTTCTGATGATGTCTGACACTCCTGTTATGGTTCTAATAGTGATATTTCTCACCCTGTCCGCTATACTGATTCCCAACATTGCTCTTTGGACCATTCTTAATTTATTTGCGCTTTTCTGAGACAATGTTATGGTTTCAAACTCATAAGATAACACCGGTAGGACGCAGCAATCAAACACCTTCCGTTTAAGGTTGATGGGCATTCGGGGATTTTTCAAAATATTATCTAATTTCGGAAAGCAGCCTAACCCAAGCCAATTCTTCGGTCGATTTCCGCGATTTGTTTTTCTCTACTCGAATATTTAAAAAAAAATACCCTCTGATTGTAACCAGAGACAACTCTGAAATATTCAATAAGAGACCATATGTGAACTTGCAACCTCCGCTGTTTTTATTTTGACAGCTCGTATTCGACAGTAGACGTTATTCGGTAGCTGTCGTTTTCTATTTGACAGTTATAATTGCTCTTGCAATACTTGTTTTTAAATATAATTGACATAACATAATCTTTTTTTCTGTTCTTTTAAATTGATAACGAACTATTTTAAAGTTATTGCTTGCACTCGTTCGTAGTTTCATTACGATTGTACCCGCAGTTTGGGGTATTTTTTGTCGGTTTGAATATGGAGCCTCCAATTGACTTCGAAAGGGATAGATTTCCCTTTTGTGTGGTGTGGACGCCTATCCCAATTTTAACGTAAGCACTATTATATTTCGTTACTATTTTGTATATGCGTAAGGTATACTATGTGTGTGGGGAGCGCTACAATGGGAGTAATATTAAAGACACGTTTGTTCTGTAGCTAGTGCATTTAGTTAATAGTGTTTATTGAAAATAACAATGTAGAGGTGAAGGGAGCGGAGCGCAAACTAGCCGCCACATGCCCCCCTTCTTAGTGAAATGGTTACATAAAATTTTCACGAAAACAGAGAAAGAAAAACGCATTAAATAAACATTGTCAAAAATCGTTCCAAAACGAAAATAGAACATTGTTGATAACATTTATAATAATTATTGTAAATTTTTTTGTTCAAAAACATATATTCTTCTTCTTCCTTATTGTAGACCTATGTGGTCTGTTCTCCAGAGAGTTGCTCCTCCTGTGAGGTAGATTCCCAGCTGTCCTTCCATCTTTTAGGAGGTCTTCCACGAGGACAAGTCCCATGAGGTTGATTATGCAATGCAATATAGGGGAGTCTGGTGGAGTCCATTCTTTGAACATGACCGTACCATTCCCTTTTTCGCTGTCTGCTCCATCTTATAATATCCTCAACCTCACATATCTCTCTAATTCTGGTGTTCCTCACGCGATCCCTCAGTGTCTTGCCTGTTATCGTCCTCAGTGTCTTCATTTCGGAGGTCCTCAAAACTTGTTTGGTCCTTACTGTGTCTGCCCTTGCTTCGACGCCATATGTGGTCTTACGCATGCTTTATAGATTCTCATCTTACTCTTAATGGCCATGTCTTTGTTTTTCCATATTGTGGATTTTAGTGCCCCAGAGATTGCAGCTGCCTTGTTTACTTGGGCTTGTATTTCTTCCCGCAGATCAGCTCCTCCCACCAGGTCTATGCGTAGATACCTGAAGGTTCTGACCTGTTCTATGGGTTGATTTTCTATAACCAGGTTACATGTATTTGGTATTTTGGAAAAGGTCATACATTTGGTTTTTTCAATGGAGATCGTCATGTTGTATTTCTTATAGGACATTTCATATGCAGTTAAAAAATCTAGATATCATTTTACATTTGAGAGTAATTATGGTTCCATCATAGGACACAAAAAAGTATTGTACACTTGGTTTTATTATTTTCACACATAGATTAGTATGAATTATTCATGTCATCATCTATTCATGTCATGTCAATTATTCATGTCATCCTATGATGGGGTCACGTTAGTTGGCTTGTCTACACCTGAATAATGTTGGGTCAACTGGTTTAGCTTTCTCAGAAATATTTTCAAACGTAATCAGTTGACTAGTCGCTTTGATGCCAGGGTATGTTATGAATGGAGGTGGATACTTTCTCATGAAATTTGATATTTCTGTTGAGCTGTTGATATTTCACAAGTTATTCAGTAATTCGAATCTGGCATAGTAATCAGATTACATTGAATATTATTCTTGTAATTCTTCATATTTGTTTTGTTCCTGTGCGAGTTCTTTGCTATCCAATAAGCCAGGCAAGGTATTTTCTTATCTACAGCTCCGACTATGAAAGCTAAACCTGCGTTGAGAGCAGGGTGAAAGTGCTTTTTAGGCTAACTCTGCACTATTGAAATGCCTCATGGTCATCTGATGATGTGATGGGGAACGTTTCCCTGTGCTGGTAGCCTATCTTCAGAGCAGGAAAGTAGCGATGACTGCGATAAGGATGGGGCCAAGTGCATTAAGCGCTGCCATCCAGGTCGTGCAGAGGTTCAGTAGTTGAGTAAGGCCGGTCCTCAGAGTCAGGCACATTTCTGTCTGTTGAGGTGGCGGTTACTATTGCCAGGGTTAGGGCGGGGCCAGGTGAGTTAGGCGCTGCTGGCTCCTAGGTCGCGCTGTTGCTGCTGAAAGATGATATAAAGCGGAGAGAACTGCAGTCAGGGCGAGGCTAGGCAGTTGACGAGAGGTGACTAACTGCGGTAAGGTTGTGCCAAGTGTGTTAGGCGCTGCCATCCAGGTCGTGCAGTTGGTGAGTTGGCCGAGATGCGGGCCAAGTATACTCCTCTGTCGGGTATGGTCTCCTTTGCTGGCTAGCATGTCTTGCATTGTGGAAGTGGATCATCTAGAGAGTTTGTAATGTTTTGGAGTCAAGCACGATGGAGCGTCAGTGACTTATGACTGTAGCACTTTTTTGAATGAGGCCACTAATTTATATCGCTGCCCATCTTGTCTGACGGAGATCATGTTAGGGTCACCACTTTAGGGTATACATAAGGAATATGTGTGGGAAGCATGACAATGAGAGTTATTTTAAAGACACGTCGCTAGTGCATTTATTGACTGATTGTTAGGTGAAAATGACAATGTTGAGGTGGGGGGAGCAGAGCGTGACGTAGCCGCCACACCTACATCAATATATAAAATATTGAGACTAGAAAAATGGTGGACTGTTTTCAAGATTATTATTATTTTTTAAATCTTACTGAATATTCAACATATATTCTAGAGTTAAAAGACGTGTGAAAAAATCCATTCTGTCCCTTGCAAGAGATTGGAAGATAAGAGCTTATTTTAGCTTTCTATGAATATGGTGATAAGATATTAAAAATAAATTTCATCTCATTTAACATACTCGTATGTTAAATAATCATAATATCTAATTTGAAATCAGTTTATAATATTAATAGTCATGTGGGGTCAACAAACCATGCAGGACTTTGAGACCTCACGAGTGGAGGCAATGGACTCAGACTGCCGTACCAGCATATTGCAATGGTGAAATACATTGCATGCACAATCAAAACTCCTGACACAATACATTTTAAGTCTAACAAAGCCGATGACCAGTGACGAAAAGTGATGGATCAGCGCGCGGGTTCATACACAAAGGTTACTAAAGGTTGTCCGGCAGAGCATCGTGTGCAAAGGAAGCAAAACATATAATAGCCGTACAGCCAACCACCCTACACGCCAGTCATTATTCCGACTTCTAACTGACACGAGTCTATGTTATCAAGTCCACGTTACAAGGAACATCTGACTCTCTCCTGCCAATCTACGCTACTATCTACTCGACTACGTCACGCAGCTTTTGGCGAGTCTTCGCTTCAGCTGACCAACACTACCGCTCAGCGTAACATCATCCTCAGCTGCTCGCCAACCTGACTCTGCCCCGCGGTTATCTACACCCTGCGCAGTTACGCCGTCATCCATCTGCTCCATCAAGAGTTACCATTACTATCTAATTACTTCTTCTTCACTTTTGGTAGACTCTGGAGTCTGTTATTTCAGGCGGGTCCACTTTTTGACGCTGAACTCCAGCTTTCTCTCCATCGTTTCGGCGACTTCCTGGTCGGCGTTGTCCGTTTGGCGTTCCATGGAGAGCTATGTATGGTATCCTATTCGAGCTCATTATTTCTGCATGTTGATGCCAGTATCGCCGTCTTTGACGTCCCCATCTGACCACATCTTCGACCTCGCAGATTTCTCGGATTGCTGTATTCCTAACACAATCACGTAGGGTTTTGCCAGCTATTGCGCAGAGTGTTTTCATCTCGGTTGTCCTGAGCATGCTCTTTGTCTTGACTGTGTCTGCCCTCGATTCAATGCCATATGTGAGGCAGCCTGCAACCGCTGCAGCCTTATCTACCTGTTACCTCACTTCTCTGGGGAGGTCATTAGAGCTGGTTACTTCGCTTCTGCTAATTACTTGTGATCGACAATAAACGTTGAAACTTCCACTGTCTTTCAACCCTATCACCACATCCCCCCAAAGTCATTACTAACACAATAAAGGTTCAGAATGCAAAGATGGTTGGACTTAGGAAGAGAAGATACTTGAAGATACAGAATACTCCTGACTTTAGATAGTATCTTGTCTTCCTGAAGTCGAACCGAATTTTACCTGTTCTCGAATAGATGCCTTAAACTGATAATATGTTTTTAAGATAATCTAATGATTTTACTGAAATCTCATGATGGAAGTACATTTTAAATAGTGATTAAATAAAACAATGTGTTTTTTAATAACTACGTGCACTTTTTGTTTTTATTACGATCAGTCTGTCTAGGCCAGCTAGTCTGGTGAAACCGGTCGCTGTCGAAATAAATACAAAAAGTGGATGTAGTTATTAAAAAAACATAAAATGTTTAAATTTAAAACACTGTTATTATCTACCATGATTTATTTATATGACTTTGTCGCAGCAGCTGTTTCGCCAACCTATGTTAGCATCATCGGGTGTTTGAATATTTAAACATTTTATAATGTTGAAGTACCATAGTGTTTCTATTTCATTATTATGTCAATATGTTTGTAATTGTTGTTTGTGTGTCTTTTGAGAAAAATAAACTGATTTGATGATTCTGTTAGTTGGCTGTTCCCATTGTTGGGCCATATGGGTATCGCCACATCCTCGGGGGTGATTCGGGACTTTGCGGGCCCGTACTGTGTCACGGAGGACAACATGGCCTTTGGACGGCCCACTAAGTACTGGCGCCTGCAGCCTGACAAGCTTATCAACGGAGAGGCTGACTGGGACTCGGGCGTGGCGCAGGCCTCTGAGATCTACAAGAAGAGAATGGTACTTCACCTTTTAAATAGTTTCTGTTTTGATTGTTTTAAATACATTTATTGTATTTTTTTTAGTTATTAATTTTAATCCAATCAAGTAGCACACAAGATAGTATAATATTAATTTTTGCTCAACTTTAGGCGTTAAAACTGGAATTCCATAATGATGATTTTTTTTTTACGAATTAAAACATTGTTTATTGCATTTCATTTTTCTCAACATGTTTCAAAGGTTTTACATCTTTATCATTGAAAGTTTTTCTTCCGATAAAACCTTCTAAACATGTTGTGAAACAATAGACTCAAAAGTGGAAAAAATAGTAGAATGTTTCTTATATTCTTGTTGCAGCACAACCTGTTCTTTGACAACTGCCACTCACACGTGGCCCGCGCTTTGAACCTCATGCGCTACGACAACAGCTCCTCCTGGAATATGGTCAAGCTTGCATTCTTCATCAGCTTGTATGGGAGATATGTCAGGTGAACTTCATTGCATTCGTGTACTTATATAAAACAGTCAAAAGGGAAAGTGTTTATGCATCAAGTCCACCTATTTATTGCCAGATTTCAAATCTTTATACCATACTTACGAAATAACCAATGAGAACTTTGTAAAATTGTAATAACATCGCAGCTCTTCGCAGTCTAAAAACTGCCTATATAAGGAAACATATTATACATTATTAAATCATTCAATCAGATGCATCGGCCTGATATCAATATCACTAACTAATTTACCATCACACCGTTTCTCCGGAGGGGTAGGCAGAATGATGGACCACCATACTGCTCTATTCTGACATACCTCTCGAGCTTCCTCTACATTTGTACATCGTAAAATGCACGCTCTTCGATTTTTCCAACCTCGAATGTGGCCACCTTTTATTATTTCATTAATTTAGTCACGCTGTGCTTTTCTTGGTCTTCCACAGTTTCTCTTTTCACTCACACCGCTTGTATGTAACATTTTGACCATTCTTTTCTCATCCACTCATTCCATATATCCTAACCATTTCAGGGATCCTTTTTTAATTTTATTTATGATGCAATTATCTACCTTACATTTCTTCCTTATTTTGTCGTTTGGTATTCTATCATTTATCATTCTCCTACATATTATTCTCAGTGATTTCATTTCTACGGCATTTATTCTACTTTCATCCTTCTTTTGCCTGTTCCAAGCTTCAATTCCATACATAAGGGTTAACACTAGAACTCAAATAAAATGTCAATATGTTTTTATTGAAATCATGTAATGGTGATACTGTGATAATGCGTGCACAAGAGATACAGCGCCAATATTATAATTTCTATGTATGTTTTAATATGTGTAACATTTTAATGTGTATGATGATTTTGTATTTTTAATTAAATGTTTTTCTTTTCAGTTTGGCAGCATTTGCAAAGACCTGGGTACCTTCCACCATTATTTTGATGATAATCACTGTCTTACTTACAACCACTTAAACTTGACCAGTAGGCAGCTGCATTATAAGATATATTCTCTGTACTCTGAGGATTATTTAAGATCCTTATTTATTTATTAATTATTGTGTTAGATATTTAGATGATACATGTGTAGATACATTTTTTTTTTAGAATTATTCATGTTTCGTGTGTATGTTATAGAAAAAGTGAAATATGATGCATTTACTTTGTAACTATATGTTACAATAAGAAAGAAACATTTTACTTACTTATTTATTGTTTCTTGAACAGTGATGTAAAACTCTATATTAACTAATTGATACGAATGAATACATCTGTTTTCTAGAAGTTTTATTGTAGTTTATGGTAATGACATGTTTCGCCTTTCTAATGCATTATCAAATCGCATTTAATTATCTCTTAGAAAGATGAAACATGTCATTCCTATAAACTATTATAAAACCGTCATGTGAGTGACATGTTTTCATTTGCATTAATTATTTTCCTTACTAGTTATTAGTAGATGTGTTATCTTGACTAACCAGTTCTGGGAAACAGCTGTTCCAACCGTTGGAGTACAGATGTTGTATGCGGTATATTTTGTGCCAAAAGTGCTTGTATTGTGTTATAAAGAAACACAGAGGGTATTCATATATATATTTTTTATTAACTTATTTTTTTAATTGAAAATTGATCTCTGAGAAACGTGACGTCATTTTATATATTTTATGAATGTGTAATGCTACTTATATTATTGTAGAATAATACTTACAACCTTAAAGATTTTAGATTTTTGTAGTTCCGGTATTGAATTCAATTATATGCATATTCGTGCATACATCACCGATTCACAACATAATATTTCTGCCTCATGTGAGAAATCTTGTCAAATAGTTGTGTGCACATGTCAGTCAGGGTTGACATATCCAGGCACTTTACTAATGCAAGTTGGCATATTGATACACCTATCCGTATTGTCTTAAAACCTTTATCCTGTTATTTTATGATACATTCCACTCGCCGTTTGCTACAATGAAATTCTGGTTCCAACACTTGTGTATGAAAGCGAATTACAAAATTACGGTCGGCCATGTTAGAAGTCGGAAGAATTGATGTGCGTGTATGATTTGCTGTGTGAGTGTGGAGTGTGTCAGGATAGTGATGTGGTGATCCATTCTCTTTGTTTACCCTTCCGTATAAATATTGTGATGGTTTGTTTCTATTCCACCCGAGCACTATTTACTTTAATATGTAATGAAACTGGAACTCTATGAATAATCACCACCATATAAAATATATTTAATTTGTTAAATATTCTGCGAAAAAGTGTTTTTTTTCATAATTATAAATTCATTTGTACTTAAAAAAAAAGGTGTCTGTCCTGGTAGGTACCTTCATGTAACCTTTACTTTGGGTAAGCAAAGAGTTTAGTAAATGAAAAATTATACATACTATAATTATGTAATACAGGTATACATTTATGTGACAAAATATTGTAAAACTTGTAGATGTCTATTACACGTACCAAATAAACTTATGTGTTCACAAATTTGTGTTTCATTTATTCCACCTCATGTTTAAGATCAAACATTTTTTTATACTTTTGTATGAAGCATTTAATTTGTGATGTGACATTATTAAATATAATAATAACCCACTTATTAAATTTGTATATAAACCGCTTTATTTGTTATAAACACCAACTAGTTTGGCTCCCAAGCTTTGTCAGGATTATAAAATGTAATAAACTATGTAATATATTCTTCTGTTACCCTGACAAAGCTCCGGCGGAAAGGAAACTAGTTGGTGTTTATAACGAATAAAGAAGAACGATTAGAACAGTTGGAAGTTAAGAAGAGTAATATTTTTAATCTACTTGTAAAAAAACAGAGCAAGTATACCACTTACGGAGAATGCTCAAGTCCGTCCGAGACGAAACATCAATTACTTGAAAAGAATAAAACACACTGAGTTTGTCTTTTTCACGATTGCGAAGCGACAAGTCAACATAAGTAGTAATGTGGTCCTTCTATTACTTTTCACAAAATATAACCCGACTTACAATTGTCTCACTCTCCCTAATACTTGTAGATGTAGCGAGAATACGTAAATAGTGTGAGACAGCTTGTATCTTCTTTACTCTTTAATGAACATGCTGGACACAAATGATTGTACGATGCGTATCCCATAAAAATTATAAATTATACTTGTTTTTTAGGATCTTAGTAAAATCCGTGTAACTTTCTTGTCTTTCTGGACTGACGTTTCAGAGATAGTTTTAGTCTCCATCTTCAGGGTGGTTATAAATGTGTGGTGGGTAATGTATGCTTAACTCCTTCTATTGTTAAATCAACTGTGAAAATCTACGCAATTAAGTTAGACGTGGTCAATATTAAAAATAATTTGTCGAAAAGTAGCTAATTGCTTTTAAAAGCGGCTCATGAACCAATACATGCGATATTTTTATCAAGGAGATTTTTTTGATCAATGAATTACTTACTTCCTATGGCCATACAACTCTTGAAGACTTTAAGCCTCCTTGATGATTTTCCTGCAAGCTCCTCGATCCTGCGCCTTTTGCTTCCAGCAGTCTGATTCGCCCAACCTAGCCAGAACATTGGACATTAGGCGCTGTCTAGCCCTTCCTATCTTCTTCAGTCGGTCTAGACGCGTGCAGGGTCTTGATTGCTCTGGTCTCTCCGGACCGGTATACGTGCCCAATCCATGCCAGGCGACCGGCTTTCACAGCTGATGATGCTGGGTCATCGTACGGATCTCTTGGTTGATCAGTGAATTAGTAACATATAAATTGTACGGGAAGCACACCAATGTGTTTGCCACTTCATTAGAAACAAATTGTAATGTTTAAATTGAATTTATAATAAAATAAAAAGACAGATGTTATAAATAATTGAAATAATTTATTGCTTCACAACCTATAATAACAGAGTTAACTAAATAATACGAGGGTTACATCATCTTAAGAGAGAGCATGGCGGCCTGCAGGCGCTCCAGTTCTCCTCGCGCTGTCGCCATCTTGTCTGCGTTAGCCGTTTGCACTTCCGTCGGCACCTTGGCCGCGTAGTCGGCCACCTTCATGCTCTGGTCCAGCTTGGAGATGGTTTGGTTCAGCTGGTCCACAGACTTTTCCATTTTGGCAATCTCCTTTACTGGGTCTATCAGTCCCTGTAAACCAAATGTTCCAAAGTGTTATTACCACACCTCTTCAGGGAAAGTGATGTATGTACTTCTTCATGAAGTAGTCAATAGCATTAATTGTCAAATGAGATGTTAACTTTTTTCAAGGGTTCTAATTGTATAGATTGCTTTCAAAGTACATATGATAATTATTTATTATTATTATTTTAATTGTATTATTTCCTTTGGTATGCTCTGTAATTAATATTGACAAGAAAGCTTTATATATTGCAAAGGTGGTTTTAAACAGGCCTATTTCTCATCTTTCCCTTGCCATTGTGGTGGAGGGTTTGGCCGACTTTGCATCTATATCAGGGGTGCCAAATATTAAATAATACTAAGGATAATCTCATTCCTTCTAATTTGTAAATAATTGGTCGTCAGCGAGAGGAATGCGGTAGAAATTCAGAGGAAGTGAGTGATACAATAATTCCGAGTCCTACTGAAGAAAATATCCAAAAGAAATAAAAACAAAAAATATTCAATATTATTTTAAAACACTTTTGTGTTTTTTCACCACATTATTTTTCTTTTATCAAACCAACCGGTTACGCTTCTGCCTGAGATTTGTCAGGGTTACAAAACAAACAGTAACTGACGAAGCTCCGGCGGGAGCGAAACCAACTGGTTTGATAAAACAAAAATAAAGTGGTGATTAAACACGTAGAAAAGCTTTAAATTTATTTTTTAATAATGCCACACCACAAATTTAAAAAATGAGGTCACCTGAAGTAGAAGGTGTACTTGAATCTTATCGGATATGGTGAGGATGGCACAGCCAGTAGGCGTGTCCCCTTGCCCGAGGGTGCTATGCGCAAGAGGGGCCAGAGCGCTCAGCAGAGTCCTAAGTCCGGACCCTTCCCCTTCCTCCACCGGATGCAGGAAGGCCTCCGTGTGCTGGCGGTTGGAGAGGCCGTACATGGACCGCGTGGAGCGGATAGCGTGTACCATCTTCAGAACCACCTCCACGTCTCTCTCCAGGGACTCGTCCCGCCACTTGCAATCTTTCTCCTGAAATAATTTAAAAAAATATATTTTTTCTTGTCACTACCAACCCTTATCAACATTATAACCACCATTAGAATTTGATTTAGTTTTTTTATTTTAAAACAATTAACACACATTATGCGGGTATCGGGTATTTAGGCATCAGGCAGGCGATAGTCGGGTGGAGAAGGTTCCTTGAGGCCCTATGCACCACGGAGGTGTGACAGGACAAAAAAAAAAAAAAGGTGCGGGTAGTTGGTGAAGCATCAGCAACATATAGCGGGTGAACACAGTTCCCGCACGAAAATTTGATTTCGTATTAAGTATCTTGGAAAAGAATGCATATATTCTAATAAAGCTGTCTAGAACTTATAATTTCCTCAGCTATAAAAGTGTTGACAGCTCAAAATGCATGAGTAATTTTGTAATACATACAATTCAATAAACTGAAATAAAAGTCAGTGCTGGGTCATTGTAGTGCAATGTTTTAAGTGTAAACAGGGTTGAACTTTATTTAAATACAAATTATTATTATTACTTGGCCTAAATCATTACAAAAATAAAAACAACGGTGGCATCTCCAGTCTCGCTAGTATGATGATTCATTATGCATTCAAACTGTAAGAAACATTTGACACTGTGAAATATCCCTGTATGTTCATGAAAGATACAAAAAAGTTAAGATAAGGAATACTTGTTTAAGCATTTTAATTCGTATACATATACTTGGGACTTTTGTAAAGAGATTCGTATACAACATTTAAGTAAAAAATATCACATAGGAGTATTTTTAGCACTGTTAGTAATACCCGCAAAGAAGGTTGAACTACCCTTCCAGCTGTTGAACAGCAGTTCACCAAACAGGTAGAGCTACCTTTCCTACATAAAGTATGTCAATTGACTCAAAATTGGAAGAAAAATAACTATTGTATAATAAATTAACAATGGTTAAAGTATTATGTAGTTAATGATTTTGTGTGATCGTAGAGTAGTGTGCAATGTCACAAGGTATATTACTTTTAAACAAAACGGTATGTCATAGATAAATAGAATAAGTGAGGTCATTTTACACTCGAACCTATAAACTTCCTAAATGAAGTTATATTGTACTGTATTGTTGTAAATGAACTTATAGATGTAATAAATATCAAATTACCTCTGGATAAGGGGCCACACAGATGGAGGGTACGGAGGTGTCCCTTCGCGGCAGCCTCTGGTAGAGCTCTTCTGTGATGAAGGGCATGAAGGGGCTCAGCAGGCGGAGACCAAACTCCAAGCTGGTGAACAGGATTCTCTTGGCATTTTTGATGTCCTTCTCAACACCACTGGCAAACACAGGTTTTAAGTATTCCTGGAAATAAATAAAACTGTTCATATAAGATTTTTCTTCACTGCAGCCAGAGTTTCAAATGTTTTTGTTTTTTTTTATGAACCCTAGTAAATGGGTTAAAATAAAATAAGACAATTATTTGGTCCATTTTCTATTTTAACAACAACAAACTATCACGCCGTTTCCTCGCAGGGGTAGGCAGAGAGAATGGACTGCCACACTACTCTATCCTGACAAACCTCTCTAGCTTCCTCCACATTCATAAAACGAGTCATACACGCACGTCGATTTCTCAGACTTCTAACATGACCAACATTTAAAATTTGGTTAATTTGGTCATGCCATGTTTTCCTCGGTCTGCCTCGACTCCGTACTCCATTTACATCATTAATGTAAACTTTCTTAACCATTCTTTCTCCATCCATGCGCTCCATATGTCCGAACCAACGCAGCGATCCTTTCATAATTTTGTTCATAATACCTTCTTCCGCTCTACATTCCTTTCTTATATCAGCATTTGAGATTCTGTCGTATATAATTCTACTACACATACGTCTTAGGGACCTCATCTCTACCACATTTATTCTGCTCTCATCATTCTTCTGCCAGTTCAATGCTTCGCTTCCATACATTTGAGTTGAGACCAGAACTCCATTGTGAACGGCCGTTTTCACTTTCATTGATAAATTCTTGTTTCCAATAACTATTTTTAAAGCCCCATTCACTTTGTTGCCCGCACCAACCATTCTTTCAACAATAATTTAACACAAAATATAAATGACCCAATGTTGATATCTCTAGAAGATTAACTCCCATACTGCTAGTGGCTACATTTGCAGTAAGCAAAAATTGATTTTGAATTTGCAGCTTGTATTTGAATGAATCTTATTCACCTTATTACTTTAGTAGTAAATTGTATGTAATATTATGATGAACTAGGACTATCTGTCTGGGCTGTAGTCAGCTGCATTCGAGACCATTTTTATTTTACTGCAAATGAAGCCGGCCACACAATGAGGGTTGACAGTCACATATTAATCAATGGGAATTGAAATGACACTAAATCACTTATAATGTAAATAGATTAGTTACCAAATAGACATCGCAGAGTTCATAAAGCCAAAGATTGTAGCACGCCGTTGTGGTGGCAGGGAAGTCGTAGCTCTTGAAACCATTTCCAGTGATGGATACGGCGTTGGCTATCCGAGAGAGCATCCACCTGTCCATAGGAGAGAGGTCGGTGGAGAGTGCTGGTTCTTGTACCTGTTATAAAACATCATAAAAGACCCCTCAGTCACAATATGCTTTAATTTTATTACAATTATAACCAAAGAGTTAAAAAAAATCATTCAGTATCTTTTAAAGCTAACTAACCATCACACCGTTTTTTACGAAGGGGTAGACAGAGAGGATGGACTACCACACTGCTCTATCCTGACATAGTTCTTGAGCTTCCTCTATATTTATATATATTAACACGGAGGCAAGTCGATTTTTACTTTGACTTTGAATGTAGCCACCTTTTGATAATTGATTAATTTGGTCATGCCATGTTTTCCTCGGCTGTCCTCAGGTTTTTTTTTTCATTCACAGTTTGTAAACAACTATTGAACCATTCTTCTCTCACCCATTCGTTCCATTTGTCCAAACCATCTAAGTGATTCTTTTTTTAATTTTACTTAGGATGCAATCATCTGCCTTACATTTCTTCCTTATTTCATCATTCGGTATTCCATCATACATCGTTTGCCCTCACATTCTTCACAATGATCTCATTTCTACAGCATTTATCCAACGGCAGTATCTTATAAAAAAATATAAATGTCAAAGCATATTACCTGGAAGAGTTCCCCCTCGCCGAGGTACATGAGGGCAAACTTGGTGGCATTCCATAGCTTGTTACAGAAGAAGCGATACCCCTGCACGCGCTGGATGTCCATATTCAAATCCCGCCCCTGAGCCATTGCACACAATGCAAACCTGTAAAAAAATATATATATAATAACAAAAATAACTTAAGAGTTACCAAAAGCACAGAGAAAACATGAAAAAGCCATGCTACATATGAAACTCTCAATGGGATAAGATGGGGTTCTGGCTTATCTGGCTAGGTTGGGCGAATCGGACTGCTGGGAACAGAAGGCACAGGATCGAGAAGCTTGAAGGAAAATCATCAAGGAGGCTGCTTAGTAGAATGCTTACTAAACTTCAAGAGTTGTATGGCCATAGGAAGTAATAAGTAAGTAAATGGGATAAGAAATCTTGAGATACGTAGAAAATCGGGAGTAAGGGGTATCAAACGGTCATTTGCAGGACATGTTGCCAGACTGGGAGACCGAAGATCGACTAGAGAGATTTTGGAATGAAGACCTCGGGAAGATAGAAGAAGTAGAGGGAGATCCCCCACACAATAGTCTGATAATATAAGGAAAATTACAGGTGATTGGATGCAGAAGGCGCAATATAGAAATGTGTGGAGACATATGGGGAAGGCCTGTGTCCAGCAGTATAGGTAACTAAAAAGAAAGAATCTGTATTATACCTGAGTGCGTCAGTCCCACACTCGGGGATCCCGTTAGGGTAGTCCTGCTTCTGGCCCCGCTCGGCACGCTCCACCTCGCGGGGGTCGAGGTTGGAGTCGCGCAGCTGTTCGTGTAGCTGCTCCAGTGATACTCCGCGGATCACATCCACCGGGTCAATTACGTTCCCCAGGGACTTGGACATCTTGCGTCCGTGGGCATCCCTCACCATAGGGTGCAGGTACACCTCCCTACACAATTTACAATATATCAAATCAGTTTACTTTTCTTAAAATACATTATAAACATATTTACAGTTTAAGGGATCTATTTGAGAACCACAGCGCCACACTGTTCTTTCCTGACATACTTCTCTTGCTTCCTCAACATTCATATATTGTTTCATGTATGCACAATGATTTCTACTACTCGTATGGCTGACATTCAATATTTTGATTGAGCCACATTTTCCTTGGTCTTCCTCTATTTCTCGTTCCACTTACGTTGTTTACATATACTATCATTAACATTTTTTCATGTGGCCATGTCCGAAGTCAGAACATGAGTGTACTTGTCGTGGTCGAATTGATGAGCGTGCGTGTCATGATGTAGGAATATAGTAGAAGCTTAAGAGTTATGTCAGGATAGAACAGTGTGGCAGATCATCCTCTCTGTCTACCCCTCCGGAAAACGAGATCATGGTTAGTTAGTTATTTAAGAGCCAAATTTCTTTATAAAAGCCCTGATTTTGAAGTCGGTTAATACTAGGCTCACTAAAACTAGATGTTATACTTTGTAATAATATTTATTATTAAAATTACAACATTGTCATATTTATTATCATCAACGGCCTTACATTTCATGTATATTTGTTGTTTTGAACATCGTTCATGATTATAGGTTCTAGTTAATAAGACTATTGAATTTTGTGCTCAAATACTATTGAATAAATTAAAATGTATTTCAAACATGCCCTTTGGAGAGCCATTTTTGGCTTGTCAGCTGCAGTTAACCGACTACTGCTCTAAAGTAGTAAAATAATGTCTTCTGTTTCTTTGTCTACTTGCAAAGGTAAGTGATTAAAGGTCCCACCACCTTGCATTGTCAAATATCTTAAATCTCCAAGGTTTGCATCTATGAAGTCATAGAATCTCATACTTGTGTCCTCGCTTTAAATGTTCCAAGTACCTTATTTCTCTTTCTTTCAAAGCAACAAGCTCGAGTTTCGACTGAACCAGAATGTATTTTGTGAACATATGACATTAAAATAAAATAATTTTACCTGAATGGCAGTTTCCCAAGAAGTCTCTGACCAAAGAATACCATCCGTGCTACCCAGAAGAATAAAATATCATGTCCGGTCTCAAGCAAAGTTCCAGGGTAGAATGCCTGAAATTTAATAATTAATCAACAAACACAATAATTTTTACAGAATTAATAATTTTTGTGTGATTCAATCTGATTACAATATTAGTATGGAAACTTCAATAAGTGTACCTTTAAGTCATCAGTCTGATCAGGCCATCCAAAGATCGAAAAGGGGAATAGTGCTGCGGAGAACCACGTGTCCAGCACATCCTGGTCCTGCTTCAGCCGAATCTGAGAAGGCTCCACACCGTACTTGGCAGTTGCCTTCTTCAGTGCTTCTTCTTCTGACCTCGCCGAGATCCAGTTGTCATCCGATTTAATCTGTTATAGCCATACATTACAATAACCATTACAATCAGTCATTTAAAACTACTAAATACACTTGAGTGAGACAGAAGGTGTAAGAAAACTTTTGTACAAGCATACTACAGTTTTAATCCACAGAAAATTGCAAAACAAAACAGATTAAGAAAAAAAATTCAATAAACAAAAAATGCAGTGCAATAAAAGTAGTCAAGGTAAATATTCTTAATAATGAAAATAAAATAAAAATTTATTTAAAGTATATATTTAGTTAAATTCCACTTAGGTTTATGACATTGACCGGTTTTGGCAGCTCGCTGCCATCTTCTGGGAAGCTGGTGAAACCGGTCGAAGCCACGAACCTAAGTGGAATTAAACTATTATAAAGAAATTTTTAATAAATAAATTTTCATTACATACAATTAACTTCTACTGTGAAATTTCAAATAACAATATTAATATTGTAAATGTTGTTCATGCTTTGTATTCTCGTTCTGTCCATGCAGGCAAACACGTTTAAAAATACAATATTATTTTTTACGACAAACAAAACCAAAATATGAAAAACTATTTATAATCCATTACTGGCACAGATACTGCATGTGGCCCCATATAATATTTCTGGAAGCAGACTGTTTACGCACATAATACAAAATAAAACAATAAATTGGATGATTTATAAACCACCATTTTTATGAAGGAATCATATCAAGGATGCTGCAGGAAACGTTCAATAAACATATCTAGTATGAGGGCTGCACCTGACACAGTTGATCAACGTTTATATCAGGATAGGATGATTTGAAAAGGTGTGTTTTGAGTCTCAATCTAAACTCTGACGGGTTCTCATGCATTTGAGGTCAGCAGGAAGATTGTTAAGGAAAGGAAGGCTGAAGACTCGGTTGCCGAAATCTGGGTGAGGATGGGGTTTTGGCAGAGACAATCTACCCATCACAGAAGACATTGCTGATTTTAATGCACAGTACCTCGATTCAGGCTCTCGGTGATGAAGGATTCCAATATATAAACTGGTGCTTTTCCATGCAACGCCTTAAAGAGCTTGTATTGTATGCAGCATGCACAGCCTAAAAATTTTACGAGTCATATCTCTAGAGCCATTAATCAGAATGTTATAGAAAAGACATATGTGCTTGATGCAACTAGTGTATCCTTTAAATTAAAGAACAATTTTTGAAGAGCAGAAGCTAGTTGCAAGTGAAATGGAGCATTGATACTGCAATGTTCTACGGAAGTGAAATGTTAACAATAACGAAGTGTGCAGTTCTCTCGGCTTCCATATGAGAGTAGTCTCAAAGATGTGGCGTTAAACAAATAAAATAAAATACAAAGACCGGATGCTACAGAGTACATTTTAGAAGCATGCATGCGAGAAAAAGTGTGCTAACAGGTGTGCCTAAAAGGCTCGGTAGGAAGACATACAGCTTTAGGTTTGATCGTGGAGTGTCCCGTGTTCCTGTATCTCCTTTTCCTTGGTCGGTTCACTTTCATTACTTGAATAGGGTTTGGCTGTTAATATAATAAAAGAAAACAGGTCATTTTATATACAATGAACCAGACTGGCTAATATAAATGAAATTATATATGACGAAAATGTATATATTTTCATTTGGAAGAAGAATTTGACACTGTTAATATCTACTTTATTTATTAAATAAACAAAAATATTTCATATGTTTCATGAGGTACAGATATTAATTAATACAGTGTTTTTTTTAGTTTTGTAGCCACAATCATGCTATGACATAATATTAGATAATCAAATGATACCACTGATTTATTTATATAATAGCCATCTGGTTTCGCCAAGTTCTATCAGTACACAAATAAAAACATTGTTAAATGAAAAAAACAAATAAGTCTGATGTGTTATCTTTTAAGGGACAAAGAAGGCGCCCCCACATGTGGTGTTATTTAACACTCAGTGCCCCTGGAAAAGACACAAAGTCAGCCAAACCTTTCACCACAATGATAAGAGAAAGAAAATAGCCTATTTAGCGCTACCTCTGTAATACATATAGCTTTATTGCCATTGATACGAAGAAGAAAAGATTATCTTTTAGAATCTGAATTGTTATCTGAAAGAATTGCACTATTTTATAATTTAAATGAAGAGACCATAAATTGGAGCATAACACGCACCTGTACTTGCCCCTCGGGCGTGAGCACGGTGACCTGGTAGGCGGGGATGCGGTGGCCCCACCAGAGCTGGCGAGACACACACCAGTCGCGGATGCCGCCCATCCAGTGGTCCCACGTGCGCACGTGTGCCTCGGGGATGATCTTCAGCTCCCCGCTCTTCACCGCCTTCACGGCTGCAGCCGCCATCTCATCGCACTTTATGTACCTGTTATAATCAGAGGTGACGACAATTAGAGTAATAACATACCCTTACTGATGACACCAGTGCATTGTAGAAAAATAATTCATTCTTCTCAACGCTACATCCCGGTGCAGGATTTGGCCTCCTCTCCATTCTTCCGGATACTCCTCTTCCACTCAGTCCACTCATCTTTGTCCTGGTCTCTTTTTGCGCGGCACCCATCTGGTGTAACCTTCAGTGCTCTATCTTCTGGCATTCTTTCTATAAGTCCAGCCCACCGTAGGCATTGAGACTTACAGAATCTCACCACTGTTTCTTGGTTAATTGGTCTTTCTAACTCAAGATTTATTTGGAGTTTGAGTTAGGACCCACACCGTATGTCCCATCTTCCAGTGTGGGTCCAAACATTTTTCACAAGATCTTCCATTAAAAAAAATCGCTAGCTTGCTTTCTTCTCTCTGCGTTAAGGACCATGTTTCATAAGCCTTAAGTGACTACCGGGCTTATGATGATTTTGTATAATAATTTATACATATAATGCAAATATATTTTTGGAAGACAACCGTTGTTATGTTTTTTTAATTTCATAAATAAAATAGAACAGAATGAACAACACTCACTTATAAGACTAAATTGCAATTGATTTGATAAAAAAAACATCAACTGACCATTGTGGCTTTATAAGTGGTTCCACCACATCCTTGGATCGGCTGCACAGCGGCACCACCATGGGGTTATCTTTGGTTTCCCGGTACAGTCCCAGTTTCTGCAGCTCTTTTGTTATTTCTCGTCTACAATCGAACCGCAACATGCCCTGGGAACAATAACGAATAATACTGTTATTACACAAATGCGAAAAATTGATTATGAATCAAAACTAAAAATATTTAATACTTTAGTTATTTTACTTTCATTGTTTTTGTCAAAATATAAAAATTATAGATATTTCACACTTTACACAAAGTTTGCCAAATATTTGATAATGTGATTCTTTTCAATTTACACACTTATTGCGGTTAGCTGGAAGATACTTCCGGTAGACAATAAATGATTTAAATGTATATTGAAGTGTTAAATGGTTTGTTGAAGCTTTTCTCACAACAGTAAAAATAAATTTATTGAAAAGAAATGTGAAAATGATTTTTGTAAACGGTGAATAAAACCATAATCACAGAAACGTCGCAAACAAAAAACCGTAGTAAAAAAAAACAAAAAACTGCGGTGTCATCATTGACAAATCCTATTTTGTAAAATTTTTAATTACTTTTTTGATTTCTAATATATGAATTCTGCACATGCTTATAAATGTGCGGTAATCAATGATAATTATATTAATTATCAAAGATAATATCTATATTTATTAAATGCAAAAGATTCGCTATAAAATGTAACATTTTGAAGATGTTGGGCTTCATCGTCCGGACCGGCAGAGTTTTCAGGGATCCCAATGTGCTCAGAGTCCTATACAACGCATTGGTTCGGAGCAGACTCGAAAGTGGTTCTGTGATATGGAGTCCTCACGAGGCGAGATATTCCATTATGCTGGAGAGGGTTCAGAAAAAATTTCTGAGGTATCTCTACATGAGGGAGTATGGTAGCTATCCTTGGCTCTATCCCACGGCATTTCTTTTGGGAATGCTCGGAACCAATTCTCTACAGCTTCGAAGAGATGGACATCTAATTACCCATTTCTTTAGATTAATTAGGGGATGCTTCGAGAACTCGGCCGTACTGGAGGGTGTTCGGCTTTTTGTCCCCGATAGATATCTCCGACAGCGACAGCACAGATTGTTTTATCTACCGGCTGCCAGAACCAATCTGCCTCTGGTGATACCGGTGGGAAGAGCAATTAGTCTGCTGAACACGGTCTCCTCGGAGATCGACGTCTTTCATGTTAGTGAAAGTACGTTCAGAAGGCAAATACTCTTAATCCTGGAGAGTATCCTGTCTTCCTAATGTTGAACCATCTCTTATGCGTTTCTGGTAGTATACTATATATAATATATAATTTTACCTGTTCTCAATAGATGCCTTAAAAATAAATTTTGTAATGTCTGTTGATGAAATAAACTGATTTGATTTGATTTGATTTCATCACCACATTTCTTAAATAACAAATACGCTGTGAAATAAAGAAATGAACTTACGGTGAACTGAGCGCAGTCCCCGATGACGCGTCCCTCCTCATCAAAGATGGTGATGAAGGGGAGGTTGTGTCTTTTGCCTACTTCGTAGTCATTGGGGTCGTGAGCTGGGGTTATCTTCACGGCACCTATACACATTACAAAGATATTTTATTATTGTCTTTCTTGCATAAACTAAAACTATGTCATATTAAAGTAAAATTCTATTCCAAGTAAACACAAGCTGTCTCTTTATATTAGGTCCTTACATATGAAATTGGCGTTTTGCCGTACTGGCAACTTTGATCTCAAATATCTTCCCTTTGGTTAGGAATTCCAAATTCAAATTTATACAGCTATTTACTCAAGTATTTGTGTTTCGAAAATTATAATTCATTTGTTTTTTCCTCAATTGTTTTTTTTCTTTGCGTCACTCAGTTTACTAAATGGAAAACTTGAAATATCGCGTTATTTACGAGTACGAGTTCCACCGTGGCACCAGTGCTGCAGAAACGGCTCGAAGGATTAATAATGTGTATGGCGACTGTGCCGCAAAAGAAAACACAATGCGTTTTTGGTTCCAACGTTTTCGTTCTGGAAATTTCGACCTGCAGAACAAGCCCCGTGGACGGCCGGAGACCAAAGTTGATAATGAAGAATTGAAGGCTATCGTGGAAGCGGATCCATTGCAAACCACGTCCGAGTTAGCTGCAGGCTGCGGTGTTAGTGATAAAACTGTTTTAATCCACTTGAAGCAAATTGGGAAGGTGAAAAAGCTTGAAAGGTGGGTACCTCACGAATTGAGTGAAGCAAATCAACAAACGCGCGTTGACTGCTGCGTTGCATTACTCAACCGGCACAATAATGAAGGGATTTTGAATCGAATCATTACCTGTGATGAAAAGTGGATCATGTATGATAATCGGAAGCGCTCATCGCAATGGCTGAACCCTGCCGAACCAGCCAAACCATGCCCCAAGCGAAAATTGACTCCAAAAAAGTTACTTGTGAGCGTTTGGTGGACTAGTGCTGGTGTCGTTCACTACAGCTTTCTTAAATCTGGCCAGACGATTACGGCAGATGTCTATTGTCAGCAACTGCAAACAATGATGGAAAAGCTAGCTGCTAAACAACCGAGGCTGGTTAATCGCTCTAGGCCACTGCTACTTCATGATAACGCTAGACCACACACTGCACAACAGACGGCTACCAAATTAGAAGAGCTTCAATTGGAATGTCTAAGACATCCACCGTACTCTCCGGACCTTGCCCCAACAGATTACTATTTTTTTTCGAAATTTGGATAACTTCTTGCAAGGGAAAAAATTCAACTCCGATGGGGCAGTCCAAACCGACTTCAAAGATTTTATTGATTCCCGTCCGAATGGTTTTTTATTTATTTAAGGGATCGATGAACTACCTATGAGATTGCAAAAGTGCATAGATAGCAATGGTACATATTTTGATTAAATAAATATATTATATTAAAAAAAAAATCAACTTTATGTTCCTCCCATACAAAACGCCAATTTCATATGTAAGGACCTAATATTACTTTTATAAGCTTTCATCAATGAATTTGAACTCACAATATTAATATTCTCTGTGTGTATTATTTATATACTACTCATATATAAATTACCTATGTAGCTACCTTGGTCAAAGATTCTATTTGTGTAATAATAAAAATAATATTCTGACTTTTAAATGGTCGTTTTTATGATGTAATCACCTCAAGGGTGCATTAAAAGATGTTTTAAATCTAAAAATCTAAATATGAACGCTGATATTCACGAAAGGTTAGAAAATAATATAAAACAAATATGTTAGGTTTTAATTTGGGGATTAAATATGAAAAAGATGCGTTTTCAGCTTAGATACGATCATAAGAAATCTGATGGTAAGTGTCCATAGATATTATCTAAACCATAGACAACACATTTTTCTTTAAACTTGTAATACGAAATAAACATGAAACGAAAGAAAAATATATAGGTATTTCTAATTTATATTGTCAATTTGATGTTCATAAAAATCCATGGACAATTTTTTACTTCTAATCGCCTAATCGGGTTTCTATTTAATATACGAAAACATAAGGAGTTTAAATGGTTTCATTATTTATAAAATCATAAAACCACACATTTTTTAAATGCTGATTGTAAATATGTATAACAAAATATGTCCCTTACCAGTTCCGAAGCCGAGTTCCACAAAATCATCGCAGAGAATAGGCAATCTCCGTTTGCAGAAGGGGTGCACAACAAATTTGCCGTGGAGATGTTTGTACCTTTCGTCGTTGGGGTGGACAGCTACGGCCGTGTCTCCCAGCATTGTCTCCACGCGGGTAGTGGCCACCACCAGCTCTTCTCCCGTGCCTTCCACTTTGTACGCAAATGTCGCCAGCACTCCAAATTCCACCTATAAACAGAAAAATGTAACAGTAGAAAATATTATTTATGATATTAACATAAACTTTATGATTACCCTAACACACCTCATTCATACATATCGCCTGACCTTTAAAATTTGATTAATCTGATTATACCATTTTTCCTCTGTCTTACTCGACTCCATAAGCCATTCACATTGTTAACGAATACTTACTTGTTCATGGAAAGAAATTGCCCATTAGGTGCATAATTCAATTCTGTTAACAATTGTTCAGGGATTTTTATAAAAATCAAATTGATGCAATTAATTTAATGTACATACATTTATTTTTATATACATATATAACTTGCTTTGATTGTTTGAACTATTATATCAAAACATCAGGTCCAGTAAGATGAAAAACTTAATCAATAAACAAAATGTAAAAACAGATTTCAATTACATATAATAAGCATCAAGATAAGTAATCTGAAACTATGTATATATAATAGAAACATTAATTTCACAGAAGCAATGAACACATTGAAATAATATTTTATATGTATCTACATCAGTCATGGGCCGTATCATGATAAGACCTTAACCTGATTGGAGGGGAATGATGAAACAATGTGTTGGTATAACATTTATGTGTTTCAACTGCACATAACAATGACTTTCTATGGTACACGAGATTCAATACATTAGGAACTATTTCATATACTTAAGCTTTTATATAAATGTTCATTTATAGAGATTGACAAAAGAAAATAATCATTAAACACAACAACAAACCATCACCCCGTTTCCCCACAAGGATACCCAAAGAGAATGGACGGCCACACGATCCTGACACCTCTCTAGATTCCTCCACATTCACACAGCGAGTCATACATGCATATCAATTTTGACTGCTAAGGTTGGTTGCTAAAAGCCGATATATTGGCTTTTGCTGCATCAGCGAGAAATGGCAAATCTGGCAGATGAAAGTCATGATTTATAAAAGAATCATGTAAATTTTAGACAGAGTGTGAAGGAGTGAGTCAGTGGTATATATTTTTAATGATTTGGTTTGATTTAAAAGACAATTTATAAATTAAGTATCCCAAAATTGACAACCAAACAGTTAAGATGGCTGATTTTCAAAATTGTATTAATCTGGTCATTCCATGCATCTCTCTGTCTTTCTCGACTCTGTAATCAATTCACATTGTCGACCCATGCATATTCTTAACCATTCTTTCTTCATCCATGCGCTCCATGTGCCCGAACCAACGCAGTGACCCCTACATCATTTTATTCATAATACATTGTTCTGCTCTACATTCCTTCAATACATCGTTCTCCCATACATACATATTAGGGGCCTTATATCTACGACATTCATTCTGCTCTCATCCTTCCTCTGCCAGTTCCATGGTTCACTTACATACGATTGGAACCAGAACTCCATTGTTTCTCTTTCACTGATGAACGAATAAATTCATTTTTGATAAACTTGCGGCGTTCCATAATGACAGATTTGTTAAATGATTAAAAACACTGTTTTTTGCCATTCAAGTTTATTTTACTCTACATGTTTCAAAAGCTTTACACCTCCATCATCAGGAAAACGATGTAAACTTTTATATCATTCTCCTGAAAAATAAACTCAAAAATGGAAAAAACAGTGTTTATATAAAAAAAAATTGTCAGTAAAACAATTTTCGTATTCCTTGATGAAATGCCTACCTTGTTAGTATAGCCCGGAATAGACAACAGAGTTCTTCCAGTAAGTTCCATTTTGTCCACCTCAATATCGGAAATGGCAGACTTCAGTGTGCAGGACCAGTTGACCAGCCGGTTGGCCCGGTAAATGTCGCCCTTCTCGTGCAGGCGCACAAAAGCCTCTGTCACAGCACGACACATGGACGGGTCCATCGTGAAACGGGCCCTGGACCAGTCATAGGAGGAACCCAAGGCTTTGAGTTGCTCATAAATACGATCCCCTTTTCTGAAACATCAAAAAAATAATATTTAAAAACCAAAATCTTGCACCCCTATTAACTTATCAACCGTGGGGCCATTGAATACATGCTCAGATAGTGTACGGCCCCATGCTTGGGCCTCATTTATAATTTCTCCAATATTCCCAGATTATGCCAAAATTTCGACTGCCGGTGACATCTACTGGTGCACACAACATTAAATAATTATATGTTTTACAAACTGAAAAAAGAATGTTTTGTAAATTTCATTTAAATCTTACTACTTGAGAGGTTAATTAATATTGGTAATTTAATAATGCTATTTTAACAATTGGAAGCATTTTAAATGAAATTTTGACAAATCATCAAGGGGTATTATAAATTTCTGAATAAGATTTCTCACCATTTGTTTTAATTAAATATTAATATAATATATATCCAGAAGAAATGATTTTTAAAAATTAAAGCATCTTTCCACTTATATTTGTATTTTTCGTTTTAAAAAATAGACCCACTAATGTTTATTTTCATTATTTATAATGAGCTTCTTACGTTAAATTGTTGATTTATAATAAAAACAAAATATTAATTCATCAACTAACTAACCATCACGCCGTCTCTCTGAAGAGATAGACAGAAAGAATGGACCGCTACACTGTTCTTTCCTGATATTCTCCACACTTTCTCAACATTCATACTTTTCTCCAACTCCTCACTTGTCCGACATTTAATATTTGATTGCTTAAATATTGAATCAGATTTCATTATTTTAAAGTGTTATACTTGGTAATCTATTGACTAAATTAAATAATTTAATAAAAATGGTAATAACATACTGGTCTTTCCAGGCCCACACGCGTTTGACAAACTCCTCTCGGCCCAGGTCGTGACGGGTCTTCTGCTCCTCTCTCCAGAGCTTCTTCTCTACCACAACCTGCGTGGCGATCCCAGCGTGGTCACAGCCCGGGTTCCAGAGCGTGGTGCGGCCACTCATGCGATTCCAGCGCGTGAGACAGTCCTCCACTGCGTTGGTCAGCGCATGTCCCAGATGCAGACTTCCCGTCACGTTTGGTGGAGGGATCACCATTACAAATTTGCCTTTGGGATTGTGTTCCAACACCGATTTTTGCTATTAAAAAATATACTATTTTGATGAGTTTCGTGTAATCAAGTAGATTTATAATAAATATAAAAAATTCAAGGGTCATTTAAGATGGTTCGGACAGATATAAAGAACGAATGGTAAAGAGAGTATAAGAGGTTAACAATGTATACGGAACAAGAAATAGAGGAAAACGTATAAAAATGGCTAGGAGAGAATAAAATGAATTTCATTCGATAAAACAATTCTCAAATTCATTGTCAAAAAAAAACATTATCTATAATACTAAATTAATAAAGCATTGAATGTTTATTTAATCATTTAGCTCCAGATCACGTCCATTGATATTAATTGTACTACAGCTGGCATCTAAGGGTAAAATCCCTCATAAAATCGAGAATTACGGTAAAGAATTTTCAAGTTTTCTGTAGTTTAGAAAGAAGAAATTGTTAAATTATATATTAATTGCCCCACCTGCTTAGATAGTCAACATGTCTATCTAATCAGATAAGGATTAACTCATATGTCGGTTCTATTTCATGGTCAAAGTGATTCTTCTTTTCTTCTTTAACAGCCGTTGTCGTCCACTGCTGGAAATAGGCCTCCCCCATACTTCTCCATGTATGACATGTCATGGGGGGGGTGGTTGGCATTACAACGCCACGCTTGCCAGACGGGTTGGCGAGGTGTCCTTCCACGTTGCATCAATATTATCCACCGCCACCGCATCCACGCCTATGCATCAATATTATCCACCGAGGTTATTCACACTCGATCTCTAACATTTCGCATAGTTTCCAGGAGAGACCAAAGTCGAGGAGGTGTGGATAGGTACTTGGGATCAGATCAATCCTCCAGCGTAGCATGGCCATCACCACGCCATGCCAAAGTGATTATTGTAATATAAGTTACTAATTTCATCAGTTTTAAACATATTTAGTGAACTGTTAAATGTTGTTTATAAATCAAATCATTGAACTGTATGGCGCTACCCACAAGTGCAGTGATTCAATTACTACATTTGTTTATTGTACACAATGTGTTATGTGAAGATACAAAAGAGTTGTTGATTGTGACACCTGATGATGCCAACATTGGTCAATATAATATAATAAATACAAATGTACTAACTCCATACTCCGGCATGAAGAACTTCTGCTTCTCCCACCAGCTGTACCAGGCGGCCTCCACATACTGAGGGCTGTATGCATCCGGCATTTGACTTGACACATCTTTCTTCTCCCCGAGTTCAGTGCTGCCAGTATAAACTACATTCTCCTTGATTGGTTTGAGTTTTTTCTGAAAGGCGTGCACCAAATTAGACCAATTTTAATAGCATTCTATATTGTTAAAGTCTAACAGATTTGAATAAATAAAATAAAAAATATAAATGTTACTCATACAATTTTGTTTTATTCTACACAATTCACCTTTTTTTAACTCGTTCCGAGAGAAATACTTATTTTTTTAAAGCAATACTAATAATAATATTTGTTTACGGTGGGAGGTAAGATCTAATATTCTATGTGGTAAAAATTATAAGAAAGTTTTTCAATAAGCGAATAAACAATAGAATACTTTAATGCATTTTGTTTATCGAAAAATTCTTTTGATTTAGTGTAATATAATTAATTAATAATGTCTTTTTTCTAGAAGTTTTATTACATTTTATAAGAATGACATGTTTCGCTGTGCTAAGGCATTATCAATATAACTTGTAAATAATATATGTATATGGTATATCAGATAATGGTATATTTTTTTACGTAATTGACACACAGTGAAATTAAACTTTAAAGAAAAACTGTAAGATTAGTTATAATTTATTTTAACTTTTTGTGTTGTGACAGCTCCAGATGATGGGTTTGTTTGTAAGCATTTAAAAATATCTATTCTAGAATATAACGAGTAACGCTTAAAACGGGCAAACTCAGTCGGTCCCATCTTCCTCGTAATAACCAAGTTTGACTGTATATACCAATCTAATAAATATTTGCTTGTTCTCACACAAGGATTGTCATTGAAATACTCTTGATAACCTAACCTAACCTGTTGAAAAGGTATGATGAATTATTACATTATTCCAAGAAAGCCACAGGTGCAGCTATGATGAAATATTCCAAAAAGAGGATTGTAAAATTAACCTCTAATAGGGGTGATGGTCTAAATTTTTTTTGCGTATCGTATGTAATATATATCTAGGCATTGAGTTGCTTTTACATCAGATTTTGCAAAACAAAATTACTGGGTTAACCAGTTAAAACGTGGTACAGAATTTAGGGTGATGATTGCCAATAAAAAGGTACATTTAAAAAATGTAATCACAATGAAATTGACGACATAATTACAGTTAGGTACTATACAACTATTATATAGGTATTTATCTAACACTAAATAATCAACGAAATTAAAAAATTAATGATATTAATGCAAACCCGGTCACAAAAATAAGATAAACATTATCTCGTGGTTAAATTAATCACAAATACGCATTCAACAGAACAATTAACATTTTTGTTTATTAAAATATCATGATAAATAAATCCAAAATAATATTAAGAACTGTTTAATTTGAATCACTGTTATAATAACACCATTTATTTATTCAATTTTTATGAAATTTTCATGTGTGTTTCACCAAGCAATGTTGGCATCATCAGGTGTATAAGTTGATGCCAGCTTCGGTTCGCGAAACACCCGATGATGCCAACTACGATTGGCAAAACAGCTTAGTAAGTTAATAAAAATTATATTAAAAAAAATTGTAAACACCTCAAGTTTATCGAAAAATAAAATAAATTGTGATATTTTAACAGAGTTTCAAATTAAGAAGTTTGAAGTATCATAGTGTTTCTGTCAAAACGATTGTTTATCCAAAATAATATTGAATAAATAAATAAAAATTATATTAATGTTGATGAAAAATAAATATTAACCATATTGCACACAAGATGACGAAATTGACGAGAAATTTGTTAGATACAAATATTACGATTGCGTACATTTTAATAGATAATTGACTTGCGGTATAACATAAACTATTTTTATAAACTTCTATTAGAGAATTGTGCAATACTATAATGCTTATTAGAACCATTAGAATACACAATTTAAACTTTCACTGATTTTAAGGTTAGATACGTACTTCAGATTTTTCTTTAGCAACAACTGGAGCAGCGTCTTTTTTGTCTAATTTTTGTTTCAGCTTTTCGAGTTTTGCCGCCTTTTTTGCTTCCTTTTCTAGTTGTTTCGCAGTCTTTGGCTGTCCATCCTCGGACGCATTGCCGGGACCAGTTGACACCTCATCAGCCATGCTTCAGCACTCAATCTTCAACGTCTAATATCACAGATCAAAATTTGTAATACTTATAATGACATTTAGAGTATTCCATCATTGCCAACCTAACAAAACATATTATTTTGCGTACGTTAGTACTTCATACATAGGCATGAGAAATACACATCTCTTTTATTGTAGTTATCTATGATATTTCACTTTGAGTTTTGTTTTCGTGCGGTTATTTCAACGCGTTTTTTAATGATTTCGTTCGCATTAAGAAACTAACAAAAGTTAAAAAATATAATTTCGATATTTTGACGTGTACAATTTTTAACAATGTCCAATTCTCCACAGTCTAGTCCAAGTTTATTGAATAATCTCAGACAGTACCGTTTTCAGAAAGGTCCTAGTTTGGCTTCAGCCAACAACGGAACTTCCATCAAAAATGGATTATCCAGCAATTCTAATTGTAAGTAGTCGTTTAAAAATTAAATAGTTTCATTTACATATACTTCAACACGTGTTTTTGACGTTAGTATAGCCATACTAGGTATGTACGCGAATCTGAATAAAAGCCGTGTGATCTCAGCTGATCGCTAGACTTTGCTATCCCAATCGACTCGCAGGTTGTCACAAGCATGTTGAGCAAAATTGCCGGTAATCAAGTTAATTTGAATACGCTTTCATTTCGATTTACCTAATTTAAAGTAAGGTTTGGTACTGTTTTCATTATTCTATGTACGTAACGTTTACCCGTCACGACCGTGTCAATTCGGTTATGTGTCAAAAGTTTTATTTTACCCCAACAATTATCAAAACGTGTTTTAATAATGTAGAATAATGTAATACACGTTATGAATTGTCAAAAAAAATCGAATTTAATAATACATTACCGAAATTTGTGACCTTAGCTGGTCTGTCAATCTGACATTGGTACGTGCATCTTCAGTCCAATTTTTATCCAAAACCTCGCTATTCATTCGTTATATACCCGAGTACACTTCGCATAGTCGAATTATTTTGAATAAAACTCTAAATATTCAAGAATAATAATGACAAAAAAATGTTAGTTGCAAATAGTTTTAAGTGTATTTAGGAGGAAGCAAAGTTGAAAATCGATAACATATATTTTTTTAAATAAAAATATACTCCAATAATATGTATGTAGCTATAGTATATGTGGATTTCTCAAGTAAACTGTATGTAATGCATCAAAATGTTGCGACACGGTTTAAACATGGTTAAAAATACTTCTAATCTCTTTCCTATAGTTCTCTTTTATCTTAAAGGTTGATCTAGAGTGATCTTCACTCACCTTACGACACTATTCACCCCTGTAGCTAGAGTAGTTACCATTGCACGAATATTATATTATCTAACCAGCCATTCTTTAAAGAAGTAGTCTAAGATCATACATTCTTCTCTTTTGTTTCTAAAGTTCTCTGAATATTTATAATGGAGAAATATTAATTGTATAACTTTTCACTAACTAACTAACCATCAAGCCATCTCTCCGAAAGGGTAGGCAGAAAGATTGGACTGCCACACTTTTCTCTTTTCGCCCCTGCGAGAGACGCGGTGTGATGGGTTGCGAACCTCATCGCCATCAATAGGCATCTCCCGCACACACTTCCATTGTCCAACGTACACAAAATAAATCTAAAACAAATTATATACAATACAATGTTATAAAATAAAATAATAAAATAAAAATAATTAAACACATATGTTCTTTTAGATGGTTCACTTGTTATCAGCTGGAAGATCCAAATATTCGTGTTTATTCCATTTGTATTCAATAATTTACTTTTATAATTTCAATAATTATTCATTCCACTTGGGTTTTCAATTAACAGGTTATTTGAACCCAACTGCTGTGTAACACTTTTTAGCCATTGATTCTCATGACGCTAGTCTATCCCAATTTTTATTGTCACGTGAATTTTACCAGTCTAAAGACAGCGCCATCGTCGGAAATCGAACCTGGAACCTTTAGTGTGGCAGTCACAGCTGTTAGCATTCTTCCACATAGGCCGTCAATTGCATAATCTAATGATTTTACCGAATTCTCTTGATGGAAGTTAATTTTAACTAACAATTAATTAAAAACAATGTTTTTTAATAACTGCTTCCACTTTTGTGTTTATTTAAACAGTGATCGATTTCGCCAGGCTGGCTGGCATCGACAGACTGGTCGGGCAGACCTGTAGTATCTTATTATAACATTCTTTTAATTTGACTGCAGCCACGGCATCATCCTCGAAGGTGGGCACCGCAATCACTTACAAGAGAATCCGGCCCATGGACTCGGAGTCAGAGAGCGAAACCTCTCCCGTGAAGAAGGTGACCACCGTGGAGTTGGACAAGGCCACAATGGACCGCCGTCTCACTAACATGACACTCATGTTCCCGGACATCAGCACCATGGTGAGATCACCAAGTCAACTCAACTTCACTACTCTTCACTTGATAATAATCAACCTTTTGGCACAATTCTATTTTATACAAAAAAATAATTATACTTTGATCAGAAGCCAATACTTGGTGGTTGGACATATTTAACACTTAATTAAACACTTTTTTTAATATACTTGGTATGCAACCACTTTATTATGTGAGGATGCAGGCCTACCGGTTTCGCTCTATGCGAGCTTCGTCAGGGCTTGACACATACTGTAAAAAGATTGGGGTCAAGGCTTGACACATACTGTAAAAAGATTGGGGTCAAGGCTTGACACATACTGTGTATGTATGTGTCAAGCCCTGACCCCAATCTTTTTACAGTATGTGTCAAGCCCTGACGAAGCTCGGATAGAGTGAAACCGGTAGGCCCGCATCCTCAGATAATAAAGTGGTTGCATACCAAGTATATTTAAAAAAGTTATATTTAAAATTGCCGTTTTCTGGAGGGGTAGGCAGAGAGGATGGGCTGCCACACTGTTCTTTCCTGACATAACTCTCGCACCTATTCTACATTCATACATCGTGATACACACACTCATGGATTGTTCCGACTTCTAACTTGGCGGCCTTTTAATGAATTAATTTGTCATTTAATGCTATAGCTTTTTTGGTCATCCTCGGCTTCTTTTTCCATTCACACTGCTTGTTAACTTTGTTATCTTTTTAACCATCTTTGAGCCTTTCTTAATTTTATTTGGGTTCATTCATCTGCCTTACATTCCTTTCTTACTTCTTTATTTGGCATTCTATCATACATTGTTTTTCTAAACATTATCTTTTTATCCTACTTTCATTATTCTGCCAATTCTAAGCTTCACTTCCATACATAAGGGTTGGCACTAGAACATATAATGCACCACCATCTTTGCTTTAGTCGATATATTATTATATATTGTATACAGACTTAATACACATTCGTCTAAGAGCTGTCATTTCTACTGCATTTATTCTACTTCATCCTTCATTTGCCAATTCCATGCTTCACTACCATACACAAGGGTTGGTACAAGAACACCATTATTTTTAAACCCCCCAAATTTTATGATTTATTGGTGAATTGATTTCGAAGGCAGCGATTTGAATAATGTCGTATGATTTCAGATTGTAAAGGCCATTTTGATGAAGCACCGGTGGAACGAGGAGCGAGCTCGGGACGAGCTGCTGTCCATGGACCCCGAGGAGCAGGAAATCAGTAACAGCATGAAAAACCAGCGTTTCCAAAGTGAATACATCAACATGCTTAATCGCCAGGCACAGCCCGCCCCTCGCGCCCATTCCACCATCACCTACACCACTGTCAAGAAGAAGGTTGGCAAGAGAAGAGGGAGCGAGGGTGGCTCGGACAGTGACTTTGATTCTAGGAAACACAAGAATGCTGTTTTTGATAGGTAGGATTTTTATAAAAAAAGTTGTTTTTAATTCTAGGCTTTTAGATGCCTTAGAGATATTTTATCTTTCAAATTAAAAAAATATATACTCGTATTGTAAATAAAGAAATTGTAAATAAAAAGATATTAGGCTGAGAAGAATGTATGTGAAATTGAGGTTTGATAGAATACCAAATGAAGAAATAAGGAAGGAATGTAAGGCAAATGATTATGTCCTAAGTACACATTAAAAATAGGATCACTTAGATGGTTTGGACATGTGGAAAAAATGGATGAGAGAAGAATGGTTTAACACTTGTATACCAGTGTGAATGGGAAAAGAAATCGAGGGCGGCCGAGGAAAAGATGGCATGACCAAATGAATAAATTATTAAAAAGCGGCCACATTCGATGTCAGAAAATCAACAAGCATGCTTGTTACGATACATTTGCAATAAAAAAAGGTTTTGAACTACGTTTGGCTACATTAAACGCTCAGACAGACAGTTTTAGTTTGTCATAATATTATATACAATTCCTGAAGGAACTTCAGTGGCTTAAAATCCGAGAGCGAGTACAATAAAAATTGTGTTTGACAGTGTTTAACGCTCGACACCAGAGAGCGCCAGCGTATATATTAGACCTCTGCGTGACACCCATGCCAACGGAAAGGCAACGTTCACTCCGATCAGTAGAAACAAGTGCAAACAACATAACATTTCCAGTCAGAGCCAATAAAGCAAGTTTCTATGATCATGCGGGATGTGGAATAACCTCCAGTTAGTATTGAGTATGAGGATAGTGACGTTAAATTTAAGAAACTTCTAAAGACTGCACTGTTCGATCAGTCATTTCCCAGTGAACCTTGGAGTAATTGATTTTACAAAACGGCGCACTTAAAATATAAGTCATCAAAATAATAATAATAATAATTCAGTAGTAAGGAACTTAAGTTCAAAGCTTTAGAAGATACGTTCAAATATGAGCTGAAAATGTAGTCTGCCGCAGTGTAAAAACAATTTTTTTGGACTACAAATGTAAATTTTGTGTAATTTTTATACTTTGAATTATTATTGTATTTCCAGTGATGAAGACTCAGAGACAGAGGTAAGCAACGACCTCTACGGGGAGAAAAAGTTTGTGTTCGAGTTCCTGAACAACTCCAAGGTATCAGAGCTGCAGCAGCTGCAGGGCTGCTCCCTCAAGAAGGCGGAGGCCATCATGGCCGTGCGCCCATTCACAGGCTGGGTGGACTTGGTGAGAATTTTTTTTACTGAACACATGTTAAGAAAAATGTTTCGACGCATGTTTACTGCTTATCCTGACATATAGTCTAGAGACAACCACCCCAACAGCAAAAAATGTCCATAAACTAAAAATCACACAATGATCCACGGGGAGGTAACTTAATAATAGGTAACTTCATATAACTACTTTAAGTATTTTGAAAGAAGTTTGATTCTACATTGCTTAGGAGACATTATTAAGTTTCAATTTTTTTAAAAACAGGTGGAGAAGTTCAAGAACAGCAAACATCTGAACACGGACATCTTGAATTCAGCGCAGGAGCTGCTGCGCACACGAAACAACGTGCAGAAGCTGATGAAGAAGTGCACCAGTTTGGCCTCTCAACTGGAGACTGCGGTGGCTGCTGGTGCTGGTGTGAAAGCTCAGCCCGCCATTCTAGAACCAAGGTTTTTGAATTCTTTCGAATTTTTTATGATTTTTTTCTAATTCTTTTTTCATTCAATGTAGTTTTACCGTGAATAATCATTAGTATGAAATGTTTATGCTGTCAATTTTTTTATTAAAAAAATAAATAGACTTATGTAATGGATGGTTTGGGGGTGTGGAATAAATAAGCAAGGAAAACATAATTGTGCATACATATTAGAAATCATAATATCCATATGTGAATAACATAATTTGGAACAGACTGGAAAAGATTCGGAATAAAATATATAAACGGTCTTTATTCTATTTTTACCCGTCTGAGAAATTTGATGGCATGATGGTTTATTACATATAGTATAGGACAGATTTGCTAATTAATAATTAATGTTTATACTTTTCTTTGAAGCACTTAATTTATATTGACATTTTTAATAATGCTTTCACATTTTTACACAGCTTTATTTCGTTTTTCAAAACCAAGCGGTGCTTAATCAGGGTAACAAAACATTTTTTTGTTTATTGTACAATGATGGAAATCGCAATATTAAATATTTATGAACACATTTTCTAAAGAAATATTATATTTTATTGAAGTGACATGTTTTGCCGTGCTAAGGCATTTTCTAATGGTGCATTATCATTAGATAATACCATACATAGGAATGTGAAAAATTTCACTTCCATAAAATATAATTAAACTTCTAGAAAATTAATATTAATAACAAACGATAATGAAAATAACAAAATTTAATCAAAAATTTCTTTATGGTATGTTTTTTGTTTAATTCCACGGAGTTTATGGATTCGACCGGTTTCAGCAGCTCGCTTGCATCTTCTGGTCTCTTTTATTAAACCAATTTCAGACAACAGACTATGAGTGTTTCTTTTTAAATTTAGTTTGTTACCTGATGAAGCTCTGATTGATATTTAAAAAACAAATATAAATCTGTTCATTCATTTTTAATTGTGTTTATAGATATGTATTTTCAAATTATATGTTTGTAACAAATTACTCTGGAAGGTTTAATAAAAAAATGTTTGTTTTGTAATACCAGTCTGAAGTTGGCGGCATACCAGTTGGTGGGTCTAAACTGGTTGGCCGTGCTGCATGCACAGAAGGTGAACGGGATCCTGGCCGACGAGATGGGCCTGGGCAAGACTGTGCAGGTCATCTCCTTCCTGGCCCATCTCAAGGAGACGGGACAGTCTAAGGGCACGCACCTCATAGTGGTGCCCGCCTCCACATTGGGTAATATTACATACTCTTAGTGCTGTTTAGTTAGTACACATTGCTTTTATTTCTGGATTCTTCTATACCTGGAACCCTGAACTTAAATTATTATTTTAGAAGTTTTCAAAATATTTGTTTAAAAAAATAATTTTAACATCTGTCAAAACTGACCACTGAAATTTTGTTTGAATATTTCTTTTGTATATACAATATTTAACTACACTGAAGAAGGGCTTCTGTATCCCGAACAAGTTTGTGTTAATATTCAATTTGTATTTTACAAAGTAAAAAATATTGTTCAATTATAAAAAAATCTTTTTTAATAGGTATTTAATTAATATGAATGCAAACGCCTGTCTTTTATAGGAGTTTTATTATATTTAAATGTCATTCCATCTACAATATAATAAAACTCCTGGAAGACAGACATTTTCATTCATTTCAATTATTTAAAATGGAGTTTTACATCATTGTTCAAGAAACAATTAATAATATGTATTTAGTTTCATCCCACTTCTTCTGGTGCGGATCTAAAGATGGCAGCAAGCTATTGAAACCTGTCGAAGCTAAAAATCAAATGGAATAAAACTAAATATCATTATAGAAGAATTGGATAAAGATTTTTGAAACTCCTTTATTATTATGCATCAATTGAAATTGTTCTTTCTTCTTCTCCATGGCACTGCCCCAACTCGCTACCCAGGTTGGCTCTCCTCGAACTCATGCTGTAGGTCCTTCTATTATCAACTTCGCTCTCAGATATGCTATATATTTGCTGCATTGTGAGATCCAGGACTTCTTTGGTCTTCCTCTCTATGTTTCCCGAAGAAGATCTATGAAATGGCCTTGTTCACAAAGTAGTCTTCGCCTAATGTGCACGTATCATCTTATTTGTCTTTTGTGTTCATGTTAGGCCACTACAAATGTGTGAACATTTTATTTTATCTCTCGGGGGCACTCCTGCTGACCATCTAATCAACACTACTACTACATTCGCTAGTGCGAGGGAGACAAATTTATGCAGGACAAAAAGCAGAAGTCCATAATATTGGGCCAATCGTGCTGAGCCGTTATCGTTGAATAGTCGTCTCACTCGATTATTTTTCAAATGTGTCAATGTTTTGATATTGTTCATCCTAAAATAGGTTTGTGGTTAATAATAAAACATTTGTATTAATGTAAAGTATTCAGAATTATATTCAAATATTAATTGAATGTGAAAATGGAAAATAAACAAATTGGATTTACATATATTTAAAAGGCAAACAGTATGCGTTTTTAATGTAGAAGTTAAATGAACAGATAACTGGAACCTGGAGTTCACCCGGTGGTGTCCGTCCATGCGGGTGCTGCTGTACTACGGCAACCAGGAGGAGCGCAGGGCCTTGAGGATCAACTGGTCACGTGGAGGCCTTAACGAGATTGATGTCGTCATCACCACGTGAGGAATCTTTCACACTCATTTAACATAAATTCATTTGTGGCAATAAATTTGATTGAACTAATTTATTATTTCTTTTAGAATAATGTTAATTTCTATATCAATCCCCGTTCTGTGACTGGCTTCATTTGCACTAAAAGGAAGTGGTCTCAAACTAGCAGATAGTCCCAGTTCATCATAATATTATGCACAATTTAGTAGTAAGGAACTTCAATAAAAATCTTTATAAGATACATTTAAATGTGTTCTGCAAATGCAGTCTGCCGCAGTTTGAAATCATTATTTTTTGGACTGCAAATGTAGCCAGCTGCACTATAGGGGTTAAACAATTAATACGAATGAAAGCATATGCTTTTTTTGTAGAATTTTATAGGAATGACATTTTTCTCTGTGCAAGTCATTAAGACATTTGATAATGTATGCAAGATGAAGCAAGATAAAAACTTTTTGAAACAGATTTTATAAACTGTTAATTTATAAAACTCTGTTTTCATGTATCACAATTTTATTTTTCGCGACAGCTGTTTCGTCAATCTATGTTGAAATCATCAGGTGTTATAATTGGACTGAAACAGATTTGAATAAAATATATTTTTAACTAACTATTTATTATTTTGTAAGATGTTTGATATTAAAAAATGTCAATGAATGTGTTGTATGATCTTTCTCTTCTTGAATGCTCAATTATTTTTAAAACATGTCAAACAGTGAAGATATTATTTTTGACAATGTTTTTTTTCTTCTTTCAGATATAATTTAGTTAGCAGTAGTCCAGAAGAGCGTAAAATGTTCCGAGTGACCCAAATGCATTACGTCGTGTTTGATGAAGCCCACATGCTGAAGAATATGGCCACTCAGAGATACGAGAATCTTCTACGGATAAAGGTGTGTGACTTGACTGACTGAAAACAAAAAACACACAGCCTTCTCTATTACTTATTTAAAAATATGTATTTGTTTCTTAGATTTCTGAGGAGCCAAAAAAGTTCATAATTATAATTTTTCGACATCTGAAGAATCACTTCTATTTATTGTTTCTCGATCAATGATGTGAAACTCCATATTAAGTAATTAATACAAATGAAGTTTTATTATATTTTATGGGAATGACATGTTTCGACTCGCTAAGACATTATTAAATAACACTTGATAATGACTTAGCAATGCGGCAAATGTTATTCCTATAAATATTATATAATCTAGAAAATAGGTGATTTCACTCATATTAATTAATCACTATTGGTTTGTGTATTGGTTTATGAAATATTAAATGCCATATACATATTTATAATTTGGTATTTCATAAAATTTAAATAATTTCATTATAAATGTAGAAAGAATTCAGGAAACTGACAATATAGAAATTCAATATGGCGCCACAAGTTCCAAATTTTATAACTCTATTGAAATGTTAGACACACTGTATGTTGGTAATTTATGTGTTACCATAAATATTTTGGATTCCATGCTTTTCAGCTTTTGTATGGTATATGCTCTATTTCTTTGGCTATCCTTTAAATTTATAATATAATAATGCTTTTGTTTATATATGTTTTCAGGCCAACCATAGGATACTACTGACAGGGACTCCGCTTCAAAATAACTTGCTGGAGCTCATGTCGCTTCTCTGTTTCGTGATGCCTCACCTTTTCTCCAACAACACGGATGACCTAAAGAGCTTGTTTCAGAAGAATTCCGTAAGATGCCTCGCCACTTCTCCCTTGTCAAGCCTTCTTTTAACATGGTTAAACCATCATAAACTAAAAATATTTGCAAAATCATATAATTGTTATCATTCACATTTTAAGTATGAGATTCTGGTAACAAAGACATTAAAAAATAAAGCTTTTCAATTTGTTAATTGTGAAACACGGATTTTACGTCCCCGTATCTAACATTTTCCCGCCAATTGCGTTTTATTATTTCAGTCCCGATATATTTTAGTACATTTTTTACCCGCTTTATTAAAAAAAACATCGTTTTATTAACACTTTTATTTGCACTGTATCCACTTATAATATTTGATATTTGATATTCTATCATATGCAGATTACTGCATTTATTTTACTTTCATCCTTCTTTTACCAGTTCCATGCTTCACTTCCTTACATATCATAAAGCATAATGTAATATAAGAGCTTATTTTCAGCGGGTATACCTGCCATCTAAGAGGAATAAAAATATTGTTAATATTGTAGAAAACCACAAAGAAGGCCACCGAGAAAACATGCGACGACGAGGAAGATGTACCCCCGTTTGAGCAGACCCAGATCACCCAGGCCAAGAGGATCATGAAGCCCTTCCTGCTGCGGCGACTGAAGCGAGACGTGCTGCGTGACCTGCCCACCAAGTCCGACCAGCTCATGCGCTGCCCGCTGCTGCCCTCCCAGCTCACGCAGTACAAAGACCTAATCAAGTCCTTCTCCACGTCCGATGGACAGGTAACAGCACTGTTGTCTGAATGGGAAATATATAATTGAAATTGTTTTATATTCAAATACATTGCTGACGATCTTCGCTGCCGAGCGCCAAGTGCTATGACTGCCACACCGAAGATCCCGGGTTTGATTCCCGGCGATGGTAATGTGATTGTCATCGCAATAAAATGGTGATAGATTAGCTATAGTCCGTTCACTTCAGGGAAATCGTTTTCAGTAGTATGCGTGACAGTGCGTTTACAAAAAATGTAGACGCTATTATTATTTTTTTATGATTGGAAAACCAAAAAATGTTTCAATCGTATATTGAACCATTGAAATAAATAAACATGTTATTTTTATTATTTTTTTTGTGATCAATCACCACGTTGCGGTCGGCATACGGCGCGCAACGTGGTGATTGGCCGACATCTTGAAATTTTCGCCGGTTGACATCTGCCCTGTCTTTCGTTTTGTTATTTTTGACATTATTTGCGATCATCATTTACATACAGTTTTTACGTTTTTTGTTTTGTTTTATTCGTTAAGTTAATTACAATATTATCTTCCTTTTTACATCTATTTCGTTTTGGTTCACGCGTTCCGCGAACCAATCTAATTGATTTAAAAAAAAATGTCATATTTTTTTCAATACCTCATTTACATTTTCCCTCCATTTACGATTTTTTTTTTCTCAGTCCATTTAAAAACGTAAAATAGGGGTTTCACTGTATATTCAGTTTATTTTTATGAGATTGTCGCGACAACTGTATATTGGCATCATCACTTGTAACAAACATAACTTGCGTCTTGGCCAAAACAATGGATTATTTAAAACTGTCTTTCCAAAGGTGAATTAAAAAAAAAAATTAATGAATACAGTTCTGTGCCAATTTTGATGTGCAGATCCACGCGACAAACGAGCAGAGCGGCATGAGCATGATGATGGACATGCGCAAGCTGGCCAACCACCCACTGCTGCTGCGCTACTTCTACGACGAGACGCGCCTGCGCCGCATAGCCGCCTACCTCGCCGCCGACACCTTCTACAAGGAGAACAACGTCGACTACATCTTCAGCGACCTGCTCTTCATGTCCGACTTCCAGATCCATCAGCTCACCTTCCAGTACAAGGTATATATCACGCAATCAAACCATTCTATTACACATTTATAATAAATAATATGAAGACCTTCATGGCAGAGTGGGAGAGCTATGACCGCCACACCAAAGGTCCCAGGTTCGATTCCCCCGCAGTGTGAGGTCACATTGTATTTGGTCTGGTGTAGAATTCACGTGACAATTAAATACCGATAGATTAGCTACCTATCACATGTCGAGAGAATCATTAGCTAAAAAGTTATGTACAGTAATCGAGTTCAAATAATCTGCTGTGTACACATGTGTAAAACAACGGGAAATTACCACATTAAAAACCCAAGTGGGATCCCAAGAACCAGCTAATATATTATACTTTACTGCAAACCAATCCCTCGAGTGGTAAGTGCATTGACTGCCACCCCGAAGATTCCCGGCGAGGGCAGTGTGATTGTCACACTGTCTTTGGTCTGGTGTAGAATTCACGTGACAATAAAATGGCGATAGATTAGCTACCTATCACATGTCACGAGAATCACTATGATAGCTGTAATACCCTTTACATCGATTTGGCTTATGCTGTCGTGGTGTAAAGAGCGATTCAACAAAATAATACATAATAATAATAAAGACAAAAGTGGAAATAGTTCTTAAAAAACACCGTTTTATTTCATTATTTTTCAACCTCCACTGTGCAGCTAGCTTCATTTGCAGTAAAAAAAATGGTCGACTATATTTACAGCTTAAACGGATTGTACCAGTTCATCATAATATTACGCATAATTTAGTAGTTAGGAAGTAAAAAGCGTTATAAGATATATTCATATATAAGCTGCAAATGTAGCCAGCTGCACAATAGAGTTTAAAATGAACTTCCATCAAGAGATTTTAGTAAAATCATTAGATTATCTTAAGAACATCTATTATAATTCTCTCTGTAGTTTGTCTCCCCTCAAAATTTATATTGAATTCTGGAAAGACTTGTGAGGTATATAGAGTATTAGATGTAAATTGGGAATCATTATTCCAGAGTATAGTGAACATGAAGGTGCCGGATGACATGGTAGTGCGCTCGGGTAAGTTTGCCAAACTGGACGAGATGCTGCCCAAGCTGAAGGCGGAGGGCCATCGCGTGCTCATCTTCAGCCAGTTCACCATGATGCTGGACATACTGGAACCCTACCTCAAGATCCGCGGACACCACTACCTGCGCCTGGACGGGCAGACTGCTGTCACATCGAGGTGTGTAGTTCTTCCGATATGATCTAACCCTGAGTTTCCCATTCTATGTTGTATTTTGTTGAACCTGAATAAGTGTTCTGTAACAAGTGATGATCAATGGTGATTATGATGTGAAGTAACATACACTGACGCCACACCAGATTTTATAATGCATCTTACCAATATTGTGCCTGATATCAAGAAGATATGCGATTCAAGAACTTAAACTAAGTGATTTATTTATATTATATTATAGTTTTATATTTAAAAATAATTAACCCTGCTCTAACCAAATAGACACAGAACTCATGTTCTCTATAGAACAATTTTTATTTCAGCAATATCATTATTTTTATTAATTCATTTTTCATCTAAGGAGCTTTTAAATATTTGTATATTATTGTTTTTTTTTGGCACAATATAACAAATTACTAAAATTATTTTCTAGGCAAGACCTCATTGATCAGTACAATCAGGAGTCAGAGATCTTTATATTCCTGCTGTCCACCCGCGCTGGGGGACTCGGCATAAATTTGACGGCTGCAGACACCGTAATCATACATGACATTGACTTCAACCCCTACAACGACAAGCAAGCGGAAGACAGGTATGTATCATGTCTATTATGCCTAACCCAGAGTATTGAAATTTTCCATACAATTTTTTCTTCTTCTGGTGCCGTGTCAGGTTCCCCCAAAGTGATCTCTGCAGCATAAGCATTTCTGTCATCTCAACTCTCCTTGTTCCTTTCCACTCCCTTATATTCTGCAGCCAGGACAACTGCCTTCTGTCAACTCCCCGCTGTCCCTCTATCTTGCCCATGATAACCAGCCGAAGGAGTTGGTATTTTTCTCCTCTTAGCACACAACCTAAATATGAGACTTTTCTAACCTTCACACTCGACAACATCTCTTTATTGACTCCAACTCTCTGTAGTACGTCTGCATTACTGATCTTTTCGGTCCACGGTATAAGGATCATTCTGGGGTATATCCACATCTCAAATGCCTCTAAGCGGCTCACTACGTCTATATAGCTATAGCTGTACTGCTATATAGTAGTAAAATTAGTTCTAATCAATTGTGGTCTTTTGTTTAGATGTCACCGGATGGGTCAAACGCGGCCGGTGAGTATCTACCGGTTGGTGAGCACTGGCACCATCGAGGAGGGCATCTACCAAGTGGCGCAGGAGAAGCTCTGTCTCGAGCGGGACATCACTAACAGTAACGGTATGATACATTATTTTTGTATACATAGAAATACCCCACAAGAAATATCAGTACTTACCCACAAAATTAATAGGACAAATTTATATGCTTTCTTTTCAAATTTTTTTAAAAAGAATTTGGTTTATTCTTCTTATTGACATGTTTAAATGAGTTTGAGTGTATTCAAATTGTGTTGTGTTGGTAACGCTGTACACTGGTGTCAGAATTATATATGTGTAGTTTTTAGCTTTCTCTTACTATTATTTTGAAATTAGGTATTTAAAATCTTAACAATTTAATTTTTAATAGACAATTGCTTAATTAACCACATTTAAAATCAAAAGTGATCATATTTTAAAGTCTAATTACTTAAAAATATGAAAAACCACTGGAAAACACGCACATTTGTAAAACCATTGAGCGAAACAATGGTTTTATAAAAGTATCTTTGATTATAATTATTGTAAAATTTATACAAGGAGGTATACAGAAAATCTGAAACCAATATATACTATGTAGGGTTTTTTAATAGGGACACTCGAATTACTATTTTCAAATTTGACAAGAATATTTATTTAGTCTTTGACATTTCACCATGGAACGCTACACGCTTCAACAACGCGTTGAAATTGTTAAAATTGTCAAAATCAGTACCCTGCTTTTGAGGCACATTTCTATTTGAGTGGCTTCCTAAACAAACAAAATTGTCAGATTTGTAGTGACGAAAATCCACGGGAGATTCGTCACGTGCCTCTACACTCCAAAAAATTCACTATTTGGTGTGGATTTGGTCCGGCGGTATTATTGGCCCTTATTTCTTCGAAGATAAACAAATTTTTTGTGGCCTAGGATAGATGATATGGATCCTACAAACATATGGTTCCAACAGGACGGTGGCTGTACTGCATGGGAAACATTGAATTTATCGGATGAGAAGTCGAAGGTCGAGCGCTCTTAAAGAGAAACCCTATATATACATAAATCTATTTGTAGCTATAGCAGACGTAAGGGAAGGTTAAAGAAACATGGAAAACACTACTTATTTAATGCTTTTTATTGTTAATTTTAATTTACCTAAATCCAATATTCTTTATTATGTATTTATAGTGAATAAGATTTTATTCTTCAACTAAACAAGATAATCTCACTGGAAGATGGTAGCTATGGTCCGGGATTCTTGTTACTGTTTGTTTATTATTTTCAATACATTATGTAATAATATTTTTTTTATTACAGAAAACGAACCTCAGGAAATGAAGAATGTGGTCCGGCTCCTTAACTCCGCTTTGGGGCTGACGTCCCTCAACAAGTAAGTCCCCCCAGAGCCCCGCGGAGGGAGGGAGGGGCCAATATTCCTACTCTACAATTCAATGCGCCGCCGTCGCATCGTGATATTAGCCGGTTTAATATTATTTTATATTATAGAAATTAATAATACCTAGTAATGTATTACAACACTCGATTCACACCTCAACTATAGTACTACAAGTGTTTCCACTTCTCATTGCGATGTTCAATGAGTTGAATGCCTTAAAGTGCAAACTTTTTACCTTCGCTATGGTATATTTCCCGCATTCTAAATTATCACTTATTAAAACCCTTGGTTTATTACAATTTTTTTTTTCAAAATACGTTCCAGAAATGCTACCATCTGTAATAATAATAAAAAAAACTTTATTGTTCGCGAGTGAAAGAAACCCGTGCGGACCATCTACCGGATGTTCGCTATCTCTTTCTTGCTTATTTGTATGCGCAAGATGCGGTATGTAATTTTAATTTGATATTTATTGTTTCTCATGATATAAAACTCTATTTTTAATAACCAATACGAATGAAAATGTGTGTTTTATTATTATATTAATGGGAAACGAAACAATGTAATTGTTTTTTTTTCATACAATTACATGTTTCGTCTTTCTATGGCATTATAAAATGTGGCAGGACAAATGTATATATTGTGTCTTCTTCTTTTTGTCCTTTCGCACCTCAGTGGTGCATAGGGCCTCAAGGAACCTTCTCCATCCGACTCTATCGCATGCCTGATGCCTAACATCATCCCAAGTGAGGCCTGCTGCCTTAACCCGACAATCGCCGTAAGCACATGTGCGCTCTACGTAGACGATTGCCATAAGCGCAGCTGTGCGTGCTTCGCAATATTCGAAAGATGTATTTCAAAATTAATTCCGATTTTCTCACAACGACATCTATGAATATTTTAAAATATTAACAAACCAAAAAGGATTGATATTTTTCGATAGTTTGGGAGAAAATACGTGGCGTACCGGCGCGCTGTTTCTACAAACATGTGGCGATGAATGGGTTAACCTCGTCCTGCAGGGCTCTCTTCCAGGTGGCTCTAGGTCTGCCTCGCTTTCACTTTCCCCCCATAGGGGACCAGTCTAGTGCATCCTGAGCGATGCAGGCTGGGTTCCGTCTCAGAGTGTGACCGATCCATTTGCATCTGGCGACTTGTTCTCTAATTGGCTTTTCGCCTGCCATGGTCCAGAGAACGGCATTTGACACTGTTTGGGGCCAATAGATTTTGAACATTGAGCGAAGGCACCTATTCACAAACACCTGCAATAACGTCTGCGGTAGATTTCCAAGTCTCACATGCGGACAGCAGTACGCTTTTAACGCTACTGCTGAATATATTGTGTGATGTACACAAATTATCAAATGTAGCTAGACAGACAGGCTATGGATATTTGATAATACCTTAGAAAGGTGAAGCATGCCATTCTGATGAATTGTAATGAAACTTGTAGTAATCAGACATTTTCATTTGTATTCATTATTTAATTTGAGGAATTGATGAGTCATCTCGTAGGCAATGATGATTGTTGTTGCTACTTTTCAATGGTTTTGCAAACAATGAGATGTTTATTCTTCTATCTAGCTACCATCTTATTCTTCTATTCTAGAATCATAGCATTCTAAGGGTTAAACCGTTTTGTACCAATAAACTCAAAATTTCCATAAGACTTGCTTAAATTATAGCACAAAACGGAATCACAGGTGTCAAAATCTAGGTTAAATTGTTTGCACTTTGAGCAATGGAATTGTCTGCTGTACGATTATTTTAATTTTACATTGATTTCATCATTTATTAAATACGAGAATGTATAGGTACTGTATGAAAATGTCGCGAGCTTTCCCTGCACGAGAATACGAAAACAAATTAATATACAATAGATGTGAAAAATTCATTTTATTTATTTAAATAGATATACAAATAAAATAATTATTACATAATCGTATGCTGTATAAAAAAAACACAATATTTTTACATTTTTCATCAATCAAATTAAAACACATTTAAAATAAATCTGTTTTTATTTGTAAGACCGCTGATTTTTTTATATACTCGGTGGATGTCGCTACTGGTCAGTGTAAACTGTCACTGAATAGATGTTTATTTAATCTTTTTTTTTATAAATTAATTGTTCTATGAATAAAATACAACCTAATATGAAAAGTATTTTATCTTGCGTAACCAATTTTATTTGAATGTTCTCCTGGATAAGTAAATCAATTTTAATAATAGTTCTTTTTTATATGATTTCTCATAATGGTTGTGTATGTGTATGAAGGGTGGAGCCGGGTGCAATGAGAGATTTTTAGTAACTTATTTAGAAATATAACCTTTTAGTATTATTAGTTTTTTATATTATAGATTAATAGCATTCAAACATTTTCTTAATAAACTTGACATGAACTCTGAAAATGGTTTCATATGTCATGTCGGAGTTACTTTCTACACATTTACAACAACAACAAAAACATTAAACCCCTCCAGTGTTTAATTTGCTTTTTAACAGCATCTCAAAAGAATTTTAATACTCTATAGTTACAAATCTTTACTTGTTACAAATCTGTTTTGCCTTGCGAGGACATTTTTAAAAACCAATGTATTTTATCTTGTGTATCCAGTTCCATTGTTTGAGAATGCCCTTGCAAGGTGAAACAAATTTGTTACAAGTATTTATATTTTTATATAAATAAAAATCTCTGTAAAACTGATAAAACAATTGCGTTTACATTATAATTTCTAATGGAGTTTTTCAAAATAAAAACCACAACCATCAATAATATCTGAAGATCTTTTCTTACTGTAATTCCTTACTACTAAATTGTATTTTATATTATGATGAAAAGCTACTATCTGTATGGGGTGTAAACGTAGCCAACCACAGTTCTAGACCTTTATTTATTGCGAATGGAGCCAGCACAATGGGTGTAAATAAACCAAATGAAGAATTAAAAAAAAAAGTTGAAAATAAGTTTAATACATTGAGGATATTCACTGTTGCCCGAACAATAGTGTGGGATGCCATATCAAAAGTAGTATTTTGAAATTTTCAATTTCAAAAGTATTTAAGTAATGATTAAAATATTCCATTTATTTCTCGTTCTATAAATCATAAAACAATTTTGATGCGATGTTTTGGTGAATAGGATTCTTAACCTAACTAAATAAATCAAAATTATTGACATGTTTTTCTTTCTTCAGAATTTCACAATGTTAATAATGTCTTAAGGGGGTAATTACGAAAAATTATTCATTGTTAACATCAAAAATAAACCAATCTGCTAAGGGGTTAAAGCAGTTTATGTTTCCAGTTCAAAAAACAACATGAATTTTATTTAAATTCTTTGTAATCACAAATTGTATTTAAAAAATCAAGTGAAAACATTTTTTAAATATATTTTTGTTTCAACTTGTACATATTTTTTTTTTAGTTTTTTAAATTATTATTATTTTAGAGTAAGGTTTAAGGCAGAAACATACTATTAACACGCGACGTGGCGTGTTTACTCCCACCACCGGCAACACGTCGATCTAGCTCGTCTGGATCAGGTGGTGTGTGCGCGCATGGCGTCGCGTCGGGTGTTCGTAGTGTGATTCTGTTCATAGAAAACAATACAATTTGATTCGACTCAACACGCATCCAGGGCATCGGGTGGCGTGGCGTGTTAATAGTATGTTTCTGCCTTTAAGGTTATAACGTATGGCAGACTAGATACACCCGAACAGTGTTAGTGAGATTATTATCTTTTTTTTTACTTGATAGTTCAGTAAAAATTTCGTTTGTTCACATGTTTCATCATCACATTAGCTAATGAGGTCCTGACAGTATTCATGGGGTATTGTGTTATGCACTGCGTATTATGTTATATTATTAGAATATTCCTCGTTTTTATAACATTTTGATAGTTACAATTTTTATACAAATATGTAATTAGATATTAATTTGTATTGTAACTTTTTTGTATTTGATTATTTACTTCCAAAAAAACAAGAGGTGCTGGTGTAACGATTTCTCTTCACCGTGGAAAATGTGTGAACATTCTTTAATTGAAATTTTATAGTTAAAAAAATTGTGTGTTCATTAAAAGTGTTTAACATTCAGTCATTTCAATAAAAAAACTGATAATAAATTTATATGCTAGGGTCATGACTCTACACATTTTATTATTTAATAGGTTCAATTTATTCCAACTGCCCTGCCCTACTCGCAGGTAACTTTTCAAGAAATATCAAAAAAATCACCTATTGGTGGCGATGCGGTTCACAACCCATCACACCGCGTCTTCCGCGAGGCGAAAAGAAAAGGATGGAGTGCCGCATCGGTTAAAGTGTGACAGTTCATTTTTTCTGCCTACCCTTTCGGAGAGACTGATGGTTAGTTAGTTGGTCAAAAAATCACCTTTTTATTAATTAAATTACAAGACACGACTACACACTTCACCTGCCCTTGAAGAACTACTTGTGAAGGCTTATACTCAAGTATTTAGTAGATTTTCCCTCCAACTGAATGTTCAACTCATCAGGACCACACAATCCCTTCCACGATATAGAATGTTGTAACCTTTTTGAGGTAATGTGTTAATTCTGTACTTGAATATTTGCAATTTAAGAATGTATATTGAACTTGTTCCAATTTATGCAATATGCTTTGATGATTTTCTTTTCTAATTACAAAATAAATAGTCGGTCCATGACTTGCCGCCATTTGCACCCCGATTCCTTTATTTATTTATTTATTTTCTATATATTTATTGACTTTGTTGTTTTATTTATAGGTACCTACAATCTATATTTTGTTATTCCTCTTTATGGCTGTAAACATTGGTATACTCGTACACACCAACGATTTAAAGGGCAAACTTTACTTAACAAGAAATATTTTTAAATGTTTTTTTTACTTACATAAATTATTTTCAACAAAATATAAAGTCACTCAGTTTGCCTTCTGAGCCATTGGTGAGTCCATGTGCTGACTGAAAAACTGTTCAGTAATTCTCATTATTTCTGGTTATATGTGTACTTTTTAAATGAAATATTATGGTTTCTTAATCTGTATTGAATGAGATATAAAAACCGGTTACTTTTAAGTGTCTATTGAAATTTCTGTTGGTGGGTTCTAAAAGTCTGAAAATAGACCATCAACCATTTGAAAATGAAATTTGAAAATAGACCACAAATTATGGCCTTTTCATAACCGTAAATTTCAATATTATGACATTTTTAATGGGGTAATTTTTGCAATATTTCAAAGGCAGGTATTGCCTTGCCTGATTCATTTTTAATTTTTATGTTTATAATATGTAATTTACCTTTTTTGTTGATAGCATTACTTGGTTACATATTTATTTCAAAAATGTTTTGTAATATTGTATGTACTTATTTGTAATAGTTAAAACTTTGGAGCTGATAGGTAGACTATATATATTTAAAAATATAAATAATTAATTTCTCATACAGGTGTTTCATTTCCAATCAGTTTGGTTTAGAATATGGTATTAATTATGTTTATATATTTCATGTCATTCATTATTTTTTTTTATCTCAGCTGGTTGTCAGTTAAGATTAAGCTGGCAGTCATATTATTTTACATACGAGTATATACAGTACAACTCCAATTATCCAAATCAATTGGGACTAGACCCCATTTGGATAATCAAAAATTATGATAATTGGATTTTTTTCTGAAAAAAGGGTCTATGTATTTTAATTCATTACTGTATGTATGTTGAAATTGGGAGAAAAAAACTTTTTTAAAAAAAAGTCCCGTGTCTGCATCGACAACTTTGACATTAATGTCATCTTCTTCCTCGACACTGTCTTCTTTCACACTTTCAATAAGTTCATCATCATTTAGAATTTAAAACCCAGGGTCTGATGAATCACACACCATCCACTTCTCCTATATCTTCAGCACTAACTTCTGAACATCGAGGAATTTTCAAAATAATGTTTCTGTATTCCTCAAGTAACATGTCATCGTCATCTTCTCCTGTCTCTTCCCTTTCCTTTTCTTGAGCTTCTATGCCTTTCATCTTGTTCCACACACGTCTTAATGTGACTACCTTAAGGGGTTAGGCCACTCTAGAGGCCGAAAAAAATAGGGTTTTTTGTGATTTTTTTTAAGGAAAAGTATGGAATAAATCGATCTTTCAAAGATAGGAATTTATTGTACATATGATTGACTGTAAAACGGATTTTTTAAAGAAAAAAATATTCTAAAATGGCGGCTGTGCAGCGTTTCTCAGATGAGGATAACCACAGCTAAAAAAGTACGTAGGATATTTTTGATATATTGATTTTTGGCTGAATGGCGCACTTCCAAAGTCAAAACATGCAAAATTTGCAGAAAAATCGCCACAAAATTGTTCTTAACAAATGAACTATGCCATATAAAAAAAAAATCCTAGGTACTTTTTTGGACAATATATTTTTAAAGATCTGGTTAAAATTTGAAGTGAATTGGTTGAAAATTGTTCGAATTATTGGTGCGGCCAACTTGAAAAAGGTGGTTTTGAGATAAATGCGTTTAAAGTTTTAAGTTATAGAAAGTCATGAAATTTTTCACAATGCCTTTAATCCGCGATGCCTGCACCATATAATAGGCCTTCTAGATTAGTGTCCTGCTCTTCTAATTCTTTTCTATTGGATTTTAAAGCGATCCTCCACTCGTTTGGAGCTTCAGACAGCGATCTCTAGGGCAAGATTTATGCGCTCTTTGTTAATCCCCAAGCACATTTCGTAGCTGATTGGGCCGATGTCTAAATCCATCGCTTTCATTATGTGCAAAATTGAAGCAGAGCCATCATTGTACATGCAAAGTGCAATATCCGCAGCTATATCCATCACAGTTTTACTGCTTACTACTTTCCATAAATTTCACTTGCGATTTGCACATTTTACAAACGACAATGTTTGAAATAGCTGAAAAAACTGCAATAAAGTTTATCATACGATAATTAAAACCTGGATTAACTTCAATATTGTACATATTTTCCAATTGCTTCAATTTTTTCGCAGATTCACTAGCATTCAATTCACTTGGTGCCTCAACCTCGTGTCGATTCAGCGGTCTTCTTCCTGATATTTTCGAAATCTTATTGTATATACCTGTCTCTTTTGCACCTTTTTGACTATAAAACACTTTGTCACTCATTATAAAAACGAATCAATAACACTCACAAAACTAAAATAAAAAGTTAGCACAATTTTCGATAAAAATAACGTTTCTCAAATAGCGTCCTTCTCGAATATTTTACTGTACGAAACTGACTAAAATCGACATTTCTAAAGACAAAACAAGCAATAGTCTAAATGGCAAATAGTTTCAAATAAATCTGCTGTATACTTATTCTAATTCCCTAAAATACCGTCCCCCGTTCCGGTCATAAAAGGCCGCTGCCTACCTTGTACTATACTTTGAAAAACAAATACTTAGAGGTATTTCACGGCCATAATCTTTAGGGGACATTATTTTTGAGATCCCAAGGGACAATTTAAATCAATAAAAAAAAAAACAATATTTAGAAAATCCTAGAGTGGCCTAACCCCTTAATCAAGCTCCAAGCTTGTTAGCCAACACACCTTCATATTCGGTCTGCCTTCTGTAACGGTGTTTCATGGTTTTGATAACAGACTGGTCCATTGGTTGCAACAAGCTTGTGACGTTTGGCGGTAAAAAGATTGTTTTAAATGCGTAGACAGAATCATTATTTTGCAAATCGCAGTACGTTTCCGTCTTAATTTTTATTCTGAAATTCTGAAAGCGATTCGGATAGAGAGTTCAGATAATTGGAGTTCTACTGTATTTATAAAATCGTGCCTAAGTGAGGCATTATTTTAATTTTCCTTCTCGTTTCATCGAGTAGACTACCCTTTTTCCACAAGCCATTATTTACAGCAATCTCAGATTCAATACTTCCTTATTGAAATGATTCAACTAGCTAACTCAAATTAAGATGTTAATATTTTTGGGCCGAGACTGTGTTTCTTTCTAATTAAACTAAGAAAATGAAATTGCTTACCCTTCACCCTCCTGTAAGTATGCTAATAATGAAGGAATAAAAAACATATTGTGCATCATTACAATTTCATTTTTATAAACTAATTTGTAAATGTTTCCGTAAATAAAATTTAATTTAAAATTGTCTAATATTAATGATAACACCAAGAATAATGTATATGTTGAGTAGTTTATCTTCTATATTCATCTTCACTTTGTGTTGAGGATTCACATTTGAATAACTTAAAAAAACATTGTAATTTCACAACACTCTTCACAAACATGTTTCAGATGGTTCTCATCCTTTTTCGGTGTAAGAATTTTACCATGTATGATGAGTTTAATAGTGTTATGAAAATGTAATGTTTCATAAAAGTTATTCAAAATATATATCAATCTTTTTCAGCCAACTGACCAGTTTAACTCAAATACTTCACCCCTTAAAAGTGGACTATTGTGATCAAGAAAATTCCTATTGAGTGAAGTGCAGTGAAAAATAATGTTGTGGTTCCTGATGTCAGATTTTTGTTGCTGAGAGCTGAGCTGGTATCATATTAGGTAGGTCAGAGTTGTAATGAAATAAATTTGGGAAGTGGAATGATTGGCAAAAATGACATTATAAATATGTCAAATAATGACTTCGTTCAAAATTTATGCCACTAAAACAAGTTGGCGTATAAAGAGGCGGTTTTCTAGAACTCACAGTTTTTTTTTTGCTGTAGCACATTAAATATTACCAAAATTTATTCGAGTGTTGTGATTATTTCAAAAGAAACAACTTACTACCGCCATCTATCGATTTTTTAAAGAAAATATTAGACGTGGTGAATTTAAAGTTCGTAACGATTCGTCATAACGGGAATGAAAAATTTTCAATTATGTAAACCAATACTGAAAAAATATATAGCGAATGATTTATTTCAAGTATTCGTTCTTGGGATTTATTTAAAAAAATATCCTATTTATCATTTTTGTATCAGAAATACATGTTATTTTTTCTGATAACTGTTTTTTTATTTAAACTAATTCAAAATCTAATAACTTATCAAAAACACGAAGATTAGATCTACGAATACGAGTATGATAATTAATAAGTTTAACAAGGAAATAATAATTTAAGAATTGAATGTTTTTATTTCCATAAAGAAGTGTCAATTATGATGTCACCTTTGGCATTGTGATTAGGTATTTAATATATGTATCTGCCCTTTATATACCATAATTTTATTTCCACAGAAAAATACATTTTTATTTCAGGTCTACCAACTTTACAGTGGGTAGGTATGTTTATAATGTCAAATGCCATTCTCTGGACCATGGCAGGCGAAAAGCCAATAAGAGAACAAGTCGCTAGACGCAAATGGCAGTGGATCGGTCACACTCTGAGACGGAACCCAGCCTGCATCGCTCAGGGCGCACTAGAAAGCGAGACAGACCTAGAGCCACCTGGAGGAGAGCCCTGCAGGACGAGGTTACGGCAGCAGGCCTCACTTGGGATGATGTCAGGGATCAGGCATGCGATAGAGTCGGGTGGAGAAGGTTCCTTGAGGCCCTATGCACCACGGAGGTGTGACAGGACAAAAAGAAAAAGATGTTTATAATATCATCTTCGATGACGAAATTATATATTAATAAATTTAATTAAACGAAGATTAATAATCTTACCACAATATTTTTATTTATACAAAAAATAAAGTAATATTTTATTTTATTATTTTACAAAGCTAAAGAATGCTTAATATTTCCAAGGTTTTATTAGTTGGGAGTATTGTATCGGGTTAATTAGTCGGTAATTTGGTTTGTGTGTCAGTTGCAGTACCGTCTACCCGGCCCGGTATCGGTAGGTCCGTGGTCCCGCGCCTAATAAGCGGCGAGTGTGGGCGGCGCTCTTGGAGCTTGAGCGCCTCACCCACAGACGACACGTCATGCGTCATGTTCATACATTGCATACAGCGGGCTCCATTCTTCTTGTCGTATGGAGGCAGGACGTCCTCAAACAATAGCACAAATTATTGTGATATGTACTGCTTTTAATTCATTCGGATGTTTACATAACTTCTATCGTCTTCGCAATCAGCGTTTTGTATTTGATTGAATTACTTTGCACGAAATTTAAGTAAAAACTGTTTTTTTTTTAAATAAACCAATGATTTTCGGTTTATATGTATATTACTTTAAACCGAAAATCATTGGTTTATTTAAAAAAAAAAACACAGTTTTTCCAAGCAATATGAAGTCTTTAAACTCACATATCTCCAAGCTGTATATTTGCACTTACGTCGGTTTTACACTCACGGTGCGATATGGTATTTTAGATCATCAATAATATCTAGACATCAAAAAAATCATTTATAAAGTCTTCAGATAGTGTTTTTCTTGCGAATAAATGGAGGAAAGCATCATATAACCAAATACTTGCGTAGATTTTCACGGTTCGTAGCAATATGTCTTTTTTTATCAGATCATGGGTGATTCCGTGTAACTTCTCCATCGGTCTCTGCAGTCTCCATCTTCAGGGTAGTTAATAATTAATACATAACTATCCTGAAGATGGAGGCTGCAACGATCTCCAAAACGTCGTTCGAGAAGGGCCCCAAAAATCCCAAAAAACACCATCTAACCAAATCAAATGTGTCGAGAATTTTAAAGATAGGAAAGATAATTGATCATCTAGACCACAAGTAGAAAATTAATTATACACTTTTAAAAATTGTATTTAACCACTTGCCTTTTGGAACTCTGACGAAGCTCCGGCGGGAGTGAAACCGGTTGGTTGTTGTAAAGAATAAAGTGGTTTTAATACAAATTTCCAAAGGGTATTATTATTATATTTAATAATGTCACACCACAAATTAAGTGCTTCATACGAAAGTATTGAAAATTATTTATAATTTAATTATTTGTCATTAAAGACTATGAAAACATTACAGTATTACATATAATATATTATTATTGGCAATGAGGTCCGCAACCCATCACACCGCGTCTCCCGCGGCGCGAAAAGAGAAGGATGGAGTGCCGCATCGGTTAAAGTGTGACAGTCCATTATTTCTGCCTACCCTTTCGGGGAGACGGCGTGATAGTTGGTTAGTATTACAGTGTATTGAAATACGAAAATAATCACGAAAAGTTAATCCAAATGCATATATTTTCCGAGTATTCATATACAAATTTCAAATAAGCTTATGTTTTTTAAATAACTTACAATTAGTCTATTTTTTATACAATTGAACATTTTTTCGAGTTCGTAAATTTGAAAAAAAAAAAAACCTTTTCCATTACAAAATTAAAGATATTTTTCGTTTGTATGAAACTAGATTATTGTTCATACGATAAGTATAAAATATTATGCTACACTAACAATATATTTTTCAAATAAAATGTATTGTTTACGCACTTATCTAACATATGCTGTTGAAATTGCGGCTAAATATTACACGTCTGTCTGCCTTGTAACATATTCATTGATGATTCTGTTTATAGCTACTAATAAAATGCTGTTTTAAGTATTACTTTATAAGGATTAATTTACGTATGTAGGGTACGCATACAAATCATTTAACTTGCGACGATGTTATATCATTAGTAATAGAAACACGGTTCCAAAGACTTAACAATTGCTTCACGCGTTTATACATATAAAAAAATCCATCAATTTTTCACACATTCCTGTCTAATTGAGATCAGAAAGAAATCATTTATCAAATTATGCGCCACTGATCAAATGCAATGGGATTCTGTTTGAACGAAAACCGCGCGGCTATGTGAAAATTGGACGATGGTACGCATCGAAAGGGGTAATAAGGATACTTGTAAGATTTTTTTGGCATGTCGATGCGAGTGCCCCGCGGCTCGGGGCCCGCCCCCCACCGCCGGGCAGGCGCTGGAACGACGGCTGCGGGCGGCGCAGCGCGCAGTGCGCACTGCCGACCGGCGGGCGCGAACGACGCACGGTATTCGCGGGCGCTAAGACGACTCCCTCACCCGACCAAAGAAATCTCCCCCGAGAAGCGGAAACGGAAAGGGGTTGGACATAACCGGTGGCGGGAGAAATTCGAGTAACGCGACAGCGCCCGACGCACCCTGGTGAGTTCCTCGCGACTAGAGTGTCCGATAAGCCGCAGACATCGACTCCAAGTTATTTCCTCCTCCGCTAATTTTAGATCCCGGTTGTAAAGCGAACAGTATTTTCGTTTGCTTTTCCGATGCGCCGCGCATTTCGTTCAGAATCTCACAATCTTTTATTGCTGTTGTTTCCGCAAACTTAAAAGTGTATTTTCAATACTTTTACCTTTTAACTAAACATCAGATTACTTTTACCCCAACCCCCGTTTAGGAACTGACCGTCCCCCGCTAGTGAAACTACTTGTTTTAAAGTTACAGTGTGTGACTGCCAATTTAACACAGTGATTTATTTTTATTTCAGTGATTTACGAAATAAACGAAAAGGCTAAATAATAGCGAGAATCATCCTGCCAACGAGCATCCAGCGGCCGGCCAGAGCGACGGATCCTTTGGAGGTAAAGTCATTTCCCTCACTGAAGCTTCTCCGATGAGCTAATTTTATTCCGGTAATAAAGTACGCAATATGTAAACAACCTGTTTCATTCCGAGGCAGAGTAAATATAATATTTGCAGAGCGATTATTTTCTTTTCATATGCAAATGTGCACCTCCGCTGTTCGCCCGTTATAAACTACACATCACAGTCACTTGCCTACTGCCATCGGAACACAATAACCGGGGCACACTGTCAGCACTATTCATTTCGTTCATTTTTTATGTTTAGATAAACAAATAAACAAAAAAAATCTAATACTCTTCCGGAAATAAATATCTCTCTTTGATATTATGCAACTAATGTATATGGTACACATACATTGAGTAGTGTAACTATTCAAATATTGTACTATTTGTGTTTTTCTTTTGCAAGCAGCTGAAATTTTGGTGCGCGTGTTTAACAAACATGTTTTATTTAATAACTTACATTTTAAAGTATTTCACAGCGAAATAAAGATTTTAGAATTAATTTAATACGACATAAATGAAGTAGGGGTGTGTAACCCGACACAGCCCACTAAACAGATTATCTCCCTACAAGCGTGCAGCAGTTTTCCCGCTCCTAGCTAACTGTGCCTGAGTGAGTCATGTGCATACATGATACATGTATCTACCTCCACAGCACTTGATGTAAGAGGTGCACGGCGCATCGCAGTACAAATGTCAATCGCCAGCGAGATTTTCAATTAGCCAAGCAATTTACACCTCTTGCACACTCCAAGGTTCGTAGACACACTCACACGCGGAGTATTTAGCTAAATACCCGCGACTGGCTCTTCGGGCGGAGTGCATTTGCTCTCGCCTGTTTGCTCAGCGGTGACGAACTCCTAATATTTATATAATGTTTGTCATCGCCTCCTCGCGCCTTGAACGCACCACTGCTACACACACAGTGCTCTTTTTATAAATTGGCGTGTTTATTTTGCAATCAAACGCAGAGGCGTTATGCTTGTCGGGCATTAAATACAAAATTTTCATCTATCGCTTTAATACAAATTTGAAGGCCGACTTTCCTTTTCTGTTTTACAACGAAAGTTCTCTTACCTACGTGTGCATACACCTCTCATACTGCACCGTGCGCCTACAGGCTGCCAACTACAATGGACACACAAAGACCTGTTGTCAGTGAAGAGGAAAGACAGGAGGAAATGGAATGCAATAAAACTATTTATATTAAATACTTACTAAAAAAAACACCATGCTTGTGTTATGAATGTATTTCGTTTTATAAGTAGGTATTACCTATATATCGTCTTGTATAGAGGTCACATTCACATTCAAATCATTTTGAGGACAATCATGTATCGGAAGTAGCCAGCCAACGAAATCGATATTAAACAATAATTTCAAAAATAATATTAGAATTGCGAGAGAACACTTGTCGATGGTCCAATGTAGATTTTAAAGGTTTCGGAATAAATCTTATAATACCATGAAACTTCTGCGAAACGAAATCTCTTTGGAAGTAGCTAACGATTGTTTGGAAGAGAAAGGTGGTTCTCACAGACATTTAACAATGGTTTGTGGTAAGAGTGCATTTCTATGCACTTGACACTATTTGACGGTAAAATACAAATGAAAAACAATAAAGTTCGAATGTACCAGAATTGACTTTCATCTCGTTATTAATATTACGGCTGCTACAGACGGCCGCAGGTATGTGAAAGTGGAGGTAAATTATTATTGTCAGATTTCTGATTGTAAATCTATTCCGCTGCGGTTCTCTCCACGCTCGATTAGATTATAGGCTCTGCTTCGTTACTTGATTATTCCCCGAGATGATCACCTGATTCGGGTCACGGCTGGCGCTTTTCAGTTGACTTACTTCTTCGAACCCTACATTCAAACGACGAGGCAGCCACACTTTTATACACAGATATTTTATCTTATTTTATTTTATTAACAAGGTAAATACCGGCGGTGTCCATTACAAGGTATTAGTTGTGAATAATCAATGACCAAAATCAAATTGTCTTGTTACATTCAAAGAATTTAATTATTTGCTCTTAAAAATCACTAAATTTCGAATTAGTTTGAAAGCATAGTTTATAGATTGCCTGGGAAGTACGCCAATAGTTAAAATACACAATCGTTGGATAACTAAACAACAATATGGCTTTGGTTTCATGGAAGAATGGAAAAAACAAATTTAAATCTTATATTTTAATCCTTGACAATTCTGTGGCGTTTCAGTAAATAGGTAACGAAAACGATAAATGAGTTATGTATGCAGTTTTGCCTTTAAATGTCTAAGGAAGATTCGGTGAAGAGATATTCGTTCGTATACGACTCGGAAAACTTATTTTTATTAATTTGTAATAGTAAACACGATTGTTTAGTGGTTTTACTTGGATTTAATTTATATAAATTGTGACAAATTTGTTCCGCCTTACGAGGATATTCTCAAACTGTCTGAAAATGCCCTCGTAAGTCGAAACAAATTTGTCACAATTTATATAAATTAAATCCAAGTAAAACCACTAAACAATCGTGTTTACTATTATAAATTAATAATAAACTAGTATAAATTAATAATGGAGTTTTAGAAAACTAATACCTCAACCATCAATAACTTGTTTTATGTTATTTTTTTAAATAAAAATATTGATCCTCCTCTCTCTCTCTCCTAACAAACAAGTCATTGGTGAAATATACATACTTCCTTACCACAATATTACAGAATTGTTTAAAAAGAATTGATCGAATAATCGATTCACAGATATCCGTTTTATATGACTGATATGTATTTTAACCTGTACTTGTTTTCCAGCGGACTGTCTCAGTGTCTCTTGCCCCCGGAGTAGGGGCCTTGCAGTGCTGCAGCAGACGGAAGAATACTAATGAGCGGCAGGCCTAACTGGGCTCCAACTTGGCTATCTGATCGAGTGCATCACCAAATAATGAACTACCGATTCACACAAGTGTTTATCGTTTGAGCTTTCATATTTTCCAACAAAGTGCTAGCGTAAGAGTATTTATATAATTAATTAAGTTTTCATTAACGAGTACTAGTCAATTTTCTAGTGTTTATAAGAAAAATCATCGCATAAAGCTGAAAAAGATTACCGAGCGAGCGCTCGCGTCTTAATGCACCGCAAGTCTCGCGTATAATTCACAAAGTCTACTTAAAAAAACGTGAAAGTGATATACCATGCAAATAATCGTTAATCTCGCAAAAAGTTGATTTCGCGGCGAGATGCTCCGCGGTGCAGGCACCCCGCACGCGAGACACTCCGAGTGGGAAAATTCATTGCCAATCTGCCGGCGAGGTGTATTTTCAATTTGAAAGTTACGTAAGGCAACCGGAGTAAAAGTTGTCATTTTCCGGATTCGGATATCTCCCGCGCATTTATCTGTCAACGCGTGCTGCCACCTAGCGGCGTGGAAAAATAACACGCTCAGAAAGAAAGGTATTTTTCAGGCGACTGAAAAAATTAAAACGTGAGTGTTTTGTAGTGAATATTCCTTCGCGGCTCGACATAATAAGTGCAAGTGCCAGTGATTGCGTGCTTAGAAAAGGATCAGGATGAGTGGAGAACACGGAGTGGGTGGCGGGGCAGGCGCCATACAGCGCAGCCTGCGCATGCAGGATCTGCCTGCGCAGGTCGTCATGCGCGAGAGAAGTTTCGTGCGCCCTAACTCCCAGCACAATCAACACTTCGGTCATCATCCCCACCAGGTATTTATACGATATTTGTATTCCGACCGATAAATAACGGTACTCTTTGATATCATTAAAAAACTCTAGAGCGTAACGGTAATTCAAGTGTTAACATTTGTAAAATATTTTCAATGGGTTATACAAGTGATAAATATTTATAATTATGAATTTATAATACTTCTACAAAGCGACTGAAACCCTAATGACCCTATTTTGATTAAGGGCGAAACATTTGAATCACAAAAAGAAAAATGTGTCTTTTCTTCAAATGTTACACATTAACGTCAGGTCGAATGATCCTAGAACAGAAACTAAGTATATTTGATTCTATACGTACCACCTAAAAATACGTTTTGATGTCAGAATAGGCTCTATTAACATTTTACGCAGCGATCGGAATACTGTCAAAAAGTCTACTCAAATAATACACAACTTGATTTGGATGAAATTATCTGATGGGCAGATTAGTTATTAGGAGTAGTGTAAGAATACAGCAAAGACCTCGATAATTTTAATAGTTAGAACATAACAGGTCCGATGCCGCACGCTGTATAAGGCTCGCCTCTCTGGGCCAACTACTATTCCCTCCCACGAGACGAGGTTCTCCCAACACTGTCACCAGCACACTACGTACCTATATTACAGCTAATGCACTCGAAAAATATTTTTAGAACTCCATTATTCTGTATTCAAAAGATTGATGTCATTATGAATAATGTATTATCGGGGTATTTGTAATCCGGGAATACTGAAATAATCAAATCTACTGATATACGTTCCCTGCATGTGTATCATATCAAGGGGGTATATCTCGGTACTTATTTGGCAAAAGGTCCCAGATGCGTTTTTTTGTGAAATTGAGTTAAATATACCATCAGTATTATTTTTGCACACTTTATGTTTTGACAAAACGTTAGAGCTGTACTTTTTTATGTATTTTATTTTTTGCACAATTGCATTCAACCCCTATTTTTTTTAAATATATATTTAAAAAAAATTGATACTGATATATCTTGTAGATAACGTTATGCATCAAAAATTTACATTTGAAATAAACAATTTGGAACACAAATAACATTTTTATAAATAATCAAAATAATGTAAAAATCTTATTTTTGCTCACCTGTAAAATTCATAAAAAAAGCAGTTGGGACCTTTTGCCAAATAAATACCGATCTAATTGTATGCCCCAAATTGCCGTACAGAGGCGCTTGGAATTTCTCACTTAATGAAAGCGATTCGTCATCTAAACGAGGTGGCAACTAAGATAGACCTCTTTGAATCCAGCTATAGCGAACTTTTGAATATCCTAACGACTAGAGTAACAAAGGTATAATTGATATACCTACTTATTTCCAGTCACATGGTTTTATGCATATTTACTTTGTGTAATTTTTTTCACTCTTTACACCGAAGTTGGTTGGCGCTGTAACAAAACAATAATACTTGTGTATTTCACAAAATATGATTTTCTATGTATCGTAATTGATATTATATAAAAGAACATTTATCTATTTTCTAGAGGTTTTATTTTAACACAAATGTGTACCTACCTACAAATACGACAAATTAACGGCGAAGCATTTACGATTATTTACTTTTGTGAAATACCACATTCATTGTTTAGAAGTTGTTTTTATAATTTGTGTTCAAATCTAACATTTTCACGTTTTGATCCAATGTCATCGCGACATTTTAGCTAGTTGCTTGGGCGTACAACACAATGACAGGGATTCTAAATGGATTAATTCTTTTCAAGTGTGCATATCAATGTATTTTCATTTGCCTCCCCTACCTAACGACACCATCGACTACGCATGTTACCCTTATCCTGGAATTCCTTATTCTGGCGCGTAGTGTCTTGCCATAAATGTCCCTGAGTGTCTTCATTTCTGATACTCAGAGCGCATTTTTTTGTAATTGCGGTGTCCGCCCTGTATTCGATCCCATATGAATGTTAATGAATATATGCATGATACCGTCAACCATGATTTACTTCTGGCTAAGCTGTCGAAAATTGGTTTCTCTTCTAAGTAAGTTATATTTTTTATCAGCTACCTGGGGGAGAGGAAACAATTTGCCTCGTGCGGTATATTTCAATCTGCACTATTTCCCGTATATTCCAGAGTGCCACAGGGCTCAATTCTTGGTCCACTCCTCTTCACCATCTTCATCAATGATATCGCGAGGGTTATCAATTTTCGCGATTTCTATTATTTGCAGATGATCTTAAATTATTCCTTGAGATAAAGAGCCATGAAGATTGCCCCCGTCTCCAGTCAGATGTAAATAATATCGTTCGCTGGAGTAAAACCAATCAAATTACTTTCAATATCTCTAAATGCGTAATTTTATATTTTACGAGAGCATTGCGTACTGTTTATTACTATTCAGCAAATTAAGCGTGTTTCAACGATAAAGGATCTTGGTATTGTTTATGAAAGTAGGCTTATTTCCATGCTCACATCGAGAGAATATGCTGAGTTACACTGAAAATGCTGGCATTTATTCTCCTAACTGGTAGAGTTTTCAGGAATCCATATGTTTTGCGAATTTTGTATAGTTGTATCCAGCATGCAGAACCAACCTGCCTCTGGTGATGCCGGTTGGGAGAGCAATCAAACTGCTGAACATGATCGCTTCGGAGATCGACGTCTTTCATATTTGTGAAAGTACGTTCAGAAGACAAATACTCTTGACTTTGGAGAGTATCTTGTATTCCTAATGTCGAACCATCCCTCATGCGTTCCTGGTATTATATATTTACTAGCTGACCCGGCAAAGCTTCGCTATTGCTATATTGGAGTATATAAATACACCCAATATATATTAAAGAAATACAATGAAAGTTCAATATCAATTATTTTATTGGATAAAATGACATGTGTATAGGTGCAAGAATGTGTGTATCCTAATTCAGTTCATATCTTTAAAACATTTTTTTAATCCAAGCAAACTTGCTGTGAACTTGAATAATACTAATGTGAATTGAACAATTGAAGGCTGGACATTACCAAGGTGGCAAGTTTACAAAAAGTCTGAAATGAGTTTTTGATGCCAATTGGTCTTAAACATAGCTGTGCAAAAGCGCGTTATGATTTAATAATATAGTGTAGTTCAAACGTTACCCTAAAGATGCCACCCAAAAAAAAGTTAATATTTATCTTTTTCAGCTTTATGTTTAAACCATTTTTGTAACGTCTAGTCTTAATTTTTTTCCTTAATATTTTAAGTGAAATTAAAAAAACAAATAAATATACTATATCAAATTTGCATAAAACATTCATACATATACAATTCATATCCGTTCACTCCTGGGCGTAGGCCTCCTCCATCTGCTTCAATGTCTGTCGATCCTGGGCAACACGCATCCAATGTCGTCCCCCCATCGAAGTTGAGGACGTCCTGGGTTTCGGGTTGCAGTTCATCTATCATCAGGGCTGCGAGCGGCATGCCATTTTAGCGCTGCCACTCTTCCGATGATGTAATTAGTTCATAAATATAACAACATGTCTTGTGATACTTAATTAATTTATTAATTTATAAAGTTAATTAGAGCTCGATTAATAACAAAAATATGCCTATGACCATCGGGGTATTCCATTTAATAAAGTGTATAAATTGGAATAGGATCTGCTCAGGAATAACCGCAGAAATAGTCCACACACACAGCTAAGATTGCCTTTTATTTATATAGATAGATAGATAGAAGATAGAAGATAGATAGAAGATAGATAGATAGATAGATAGATAGATAGATAGATAGATAGATAGACAGATAGATATATAGATAGATAGATAGATAGATAGATAGATAGATAGATAGATAGATAGATAGATAGATAGAAGATTATATTTTACCTGTTCTCAATAGATGCCGTAAACTATAATAATTGTTGTTTGTAATATCTTTTGAGAAAAAAAATAAACTGATTTGATTTGATTTGATGAAGTAAATAGACAGAAATTGTCTACCGTTGAACCTTGTACCTGTTTTGTGATTTTTAACGTAGTGAATTCCGTAATGTTGTGAAGAAGAAAGCTTTTAAGTTTGATTCTCTTCCAATTCTGCTGCGCCCACTTATTCAAAACACCCGGCTGGGTAGGTACCCACACGCCGCACGCTATAGGTAGGTACGCCGAATAGATTCCGCGGGGTGAGGGGGGGGGGCGTGAGGAAACATGTTTTCATTGAGGAATCCAGATATAACACGCATTGATAACATCAACTTGGCAGATACTCTAAAGATGGGAATATGGGAGGCCGGCTGATGCCATCTATCATTTTTTAAAACATAATATCTATCAATCACATTACTGGAACTCTTATGTATGGAAGGAAATGCTTGGAGCTGGCAGAATAAGGAAGAAAGTTGGATAAAGGCCGAAGAAAAGAGATCTCCGAGAATAATGTGCGGGAAAACGAATGATAGAATACCGAACGACGAAATAAGGAAGAGATGTAATGAAGATGATTGCATCATAAGTATAATATAATTAAAAAAAAGGATCCCTGAGATAGATACAATAGATATTTGACATTTGGAACGAATAGATGAGAGAAGAATGGTGAAAAGTTTGTATAAAAGCTATGTAACTGAAAAGAGAAACCGCGGAAGACCAAGCAAATCATGGCATTACCAAATTTATAAAAATCGAAGATTGTGCATGTTACAATGCGTGCATGTAGAGGAAGCTCAAGAGGTATGGATGGAGGTGGTTCATCCTCTCTGCCTACCCCTCCGTAAAACGGCGTGATGGTTAATAAGTTATTTAGTTACTTAGTTTCACAATATTGACTGATCGGATGCTGATCCAAGGGTCATGGGTTCAATCTAGGATACAACCCAATTCCTTCATCATAGCTATTAATCTGCTCGCATTAGAACACAAAATATTATTTATGACGCTGAGCTGTCCTGGAATGATGACTTCCAGCAATCCCTCCATCTCTTAGGCGGCCTTCCTGATAATCTCTTGCTGCTGGGTGTTTTATCTTTGACATTTTTTGCCATTATTGTATCCTCCATGCGGTCCACATGATCTCTCCAAAAGCGCCTTTTGCTTCTTCCCCGCCTTACTATGTCTTCAACACCACATACAGACCTTATTGTCTCATTTCTGATCCGATCTTTGAGGGTTCTGCCTGCTATCTTTTTATTAAGTCATACCTGTATATTCACAAAGCGTTGAAAATTTTACTCGTATTGAGAAAAAAACTGACAGCAGAGCTGTCAGCTATTGAAATATTTTAAAGCAATACATAATTTAATCTGGAAGAGCTCCGATTGGAAGAAAACTTCATTTTCCAAAACCGAAAAAAGAACATTATAGAACATGTATGGGTTTACCTTAGCCTCAACATTCAAGTAAGAAATTTCCAACATGTGGGGAAGGAATAGCCTCCGGGCTAGTACTCCCAAAAAGACGTCCAAGAAGGGTTTACTTAGAGAATGCTTGGAAAAGCAGAACGTCAAAAAGTGCTGATAATTTTTTAATAATCTTAAAAGAAGAATCGAACGGATTGCATCAAAAATTATTCATCAAAAGCAAAAGGAGGTCATACGAAATATTGATTTATTTTTATATATTTGAATTTCTTTAACCGTTTTAAACTAAGTTACTTTCAAGTTTAAATGTAGGTATGGAAATATATTTTTTTAATGATTTAGGGATTGTTTTTTAATTACTACATTTTGGGGAGCTCAGTCATTTTATCACAAAACCAGGAGGATTTTAACCCGCAACCTTTCACCGTCCAAAGTTGGAATTCAATTTTCTATTGTAGATCCGACCTCAAAAGTAAAAACTTTTAGATTAAACGTATCGAACCCTCGTAACCTAATTTCTACTATAGAGATGATCCGAGTCAGTTAAACTTAGTATCATATAATTAAATAGAAATATTTTGAGGCATTCTAAAGTTGCCAAACCGGAAATAAATATTTATGAATTCACGATGAGAATGTTGGATCCGCCTTCGGGCGAATTTCGAAGGTAGGTACATTGGGCTGGTACTTCTTCCGTACTTACCTAGTGCACAGTTTATATCGTTGATGTTAGGTATATTTGAAGACATATTTAACCAGACCATCAACGTGGCATCTGAATCCTCATTTTTGGTCCATACTAGGCAAATGTAGTCTCCGAATATTTTCCTTGTTAATTGCAGATGTTCTACATTCCTTTCTTATATCAGCATTTGAGATTCTGTCGTAGGTAAATCGTTCTACCACACATAGGTCTTAGGGACCTCACCTGTACCGCATTTATTCTGCTCTCATCCTTCTTTTGCCAGTTCCATGCTTCGCTTCCATACATTAGGGTTGGGACCAGAACTCCATTGTGAATGGCCGTTTATGACCAAAATTATGAAAGGGTCGCTGCGTTGGCTCGGACATATGGAGCGCATGGACGGAGAAAGAATGCTTAAGAATGTATACGTTAATGATGTAAATGGAGTACGGAGTCGAGGTAGACCGAGGAAAACATGGCATGACCAAATTAATCAAAGTCTAAAAGTTGGTCATGTAAGAAGTCGAAAGAGTCGACGTGCGTGTATGACTCGCTGTATGAATGAGGCGGAATCTAGAGAGGTGAGCCAGGATAGAGTAGTGTGGCTGTCCATTCTCTCTACCTACCCCTGCGGGGAAACGGCGTGATGGTTTGTTATTGTTCTTGTTGTTATTACAGATGTTTGAGATTTAATTGAAAGTTGAACATCAAAATAACAGAGTTTCAATCTACAAAGTATTATATATTTTTATAAAAACGATACGGAATATGGAATGCCGAGGAGTTGTTTAGAAGAGTGCAAGGTAGAGAAAACGATATGTATTTTTTTCCTTGGCTAATCAGAACATAGATTTGTTTTACTATAATCTTAAAATTTTCCATGTGCTATCGAAAACAGACACTACTACAAGACCTAATGTCACCGTCGTTGGTGCTATTTTTGTGATTTTTTTAGCTTTCGATTATCAAAAATATTTATAAAAAATATGTCTATGCTAACCTATTATGTTTGGCTTTTTTTTTTACATACGTTCCAAATTTACATAAATGATTTCATCAACGTCAGTAACGTTGAACCTCTGCTAATCTCTTGGTGATACAAATAAACTATAGATTAATTTTTAATAATCAATAGCTCAATCTTCTTCTTATTCTGTAGTTATACGAGTATATGAACTCTTTGCTTAGGTGTAGGTACCCCCTCATCTGAACTTTTGAATTATCAGAACGCATTTACGTGAGAATACGGCATTACAATTGCAAATATGTACCTAACTAATGAGATTGGACTTTTGCAGTTGAGAGATGGCGGCAAAAGGAAGAGTATGATCGTGACGTCCAACACGCGCGGCAAGCCTACCATGGAGATCTACAGGCCGCCCAGTGAGTCCTTCCCCATTTTCTTCTTATCTCTATGTGTCATCCTTCTGCCAATACAAACAAGATATTCCATTAGCGTTTGAAATTTAAATATTGTGTTTGCCAAAGAACGTATGAGCCGTGTAATTTGTTTACGTTTCTTTACTAGTCTGTTTATATATTCGTAGGTAGAATACCTACTAGCTACCTTTCCATTATACTTGGCCGCATTCTATTGACCAACTGCTCGTACGTGAGAATAATCTCAAATTCCTTTATATTGTACACATTCTATCGATTATTCAATAGCGGGAATGTCATGGGTGATCCACGGTATTCTTATTGAAATTGTAATAATGTCTCATTTCATTTCCGTTGTCTCGGTACCCAATAATTGCTAATGCCTATTCATTAGTATTCCTAACGCAAAACACAGAACCTCGCATTCAAATTTATAGCTGTAATTTCGAGTACAGGTATGCCGCCACGGCAGTATTCCAATAAAAAGATAATTCGATCGCCTAAATCATATTTAAAAATAATTCTCCGACTAGGTACCATTACAGTCAAGAAGTGAGAATATTTCGAAAACAGAATTCGAAGTCCAGACGGATTCACATTTGAAATTAGAATTACTTACTCATGTTATAAGATCCACTGGTGTAGCCGGGACCAACACAATATTTTTCTTGCATACAAGGAAACGGTGCATTTTTTTTATAAATTCCAAGATTCGTGTTAATTGTGTAAATATTTCAAAACTCTTATTTTAGTGGTTTGGTACTCCCATGTGTAATGATTTTTGTATTTCTTATTGAGTGATCTATTAAAAATAAAAATGCCAATCTCGTTTAACCATTTAATTGTTTTATTCTAAATAACACAAAGTTAGTCACAACGTCAGTTATCTAGAAGTTTTATCATATTTTATGGGAGTGACATGAACATTTTGCCATGCTAATTATTTTTGCAGTTTTAAGGATACAACCAATAAGATTATGAAATTATGAAAGAATAAAAATACTTTGAAAATTTATATGCATGTAAAATAATTATCGGTATAAAACATATTTGATTACTAATCATTTTAAAAACTATTCTTTTTCTTAGAAACACTTTATTTTAAATTTTCTTAAATGACGGTGAAAACTTGTAAACACCGTCCACCCTAGTGTGATTAAAGTATAATATCAAGTAATGAAATTAGTCAGTATTTTTTTAAACTAAAATATTTACCTAAACATTTATCAAAAACTAGGACAATGAATTTTCCAAGAAATGATCTCAAAATATTGGAAATTCTCTTTTTCCTTAATTATTGTTAATAATGTATAATTAAGATACTTCATTTATGTTTGTCATATTATTTTGCTCCATAAACTCGGGGTTAAAAATGAACATGAGTTTGATCCTCGCCACATTTGATAATATCCTAGCAAAGCGCAACACGTGACTTCCATAAAATATACTTCTAATTAAACTTCCAGAAAACAGAATTTCAAAAAACTCTTCAAGAAACAATAACTTTTATGTATTTACAAAATTGCTAAGTTAGCCATTTTTATTGCCATTATTGTTCATTTAAAAATTAAATATTTGTGTCTTATTTTTTAATCTACTTGTATATATATATACAATATATAAAAGTTTTTTCAGATATTTATTTACGTGTAGTCATAAGAAACTATGATCACCGTATTTTTTAAACATAATTTAAGACCAAAAAACTGTAATTTATTTTTCTGAATGCACCCCTGTCCGCCCGCTCTCGATGTGAAGTTCCATGAACAATAAAAATGCAGGGATTCGCTGACATGGCGGCGTCGTATCCCGAGTTTTCCGATCTGAAATGACATCCCACAATAATGTTATGGCAGGTGTGCGAGTGGACGGAGTGCAGCAGCAGAACAACAAGCTGAACGTGCACGCCAAGGAGTTCACCATGTCCAAACACAATGATCTGCAGAATTCCAGGTGATATTATCATGTCGATTTTCATTTGTTTTATTTTTCCTTCTGGTCGCTGTTTCAAAATTTCAATAGGATACGTAGTAAACTGTATTTTAACGTAAATAATTAAATTGCGCTTATTAAATATTTTTGTATGGTTGGTTATGTGGAATTGTTTTTAAATGGTTTTGTTTGGTGTAATGTCTTATATTCAGAAATGCGTTGTTTTTGTTCTAAGCAATGTTCATACATTTTGTCGCATAAAAGCTGTATTCATATACATAACCGTATATTATCTGTTTGACTTATTCTTGTTAGATCTTGGCTTTCGGGAGTATCAGCCCGAAGGCTAATTATCTGTTTGAATTTTTATTAATACTTTCCGCGTAATGAGACATCTATGATTAGACAAAGAAACCTTAGCAAACATTTTTTTAATTAGTTGTTGCAAAATTAGTAATTTACTTTCAGACGTCATTATTTTTTTAAAACTAAATAATAGAAATATTTTTACTCTTACCATGTACAGGTAAGACGCATTTTCTATCCCGATATCTGTATTCGCATTTAAAGAAATATATTTTTTGATTCATAAGAAATAATCATTTCGTATTTTTTATCATCAAAGTTTTAGGTATTTAAATCTGATTATCACAACGGTTGGTAATAAATCCTAGGTATTTAACATTGTAATTACGTAAAATGTTATATTTCTGTAATTTTTTTATGTGTTTGATAAAAGAAGATTTTTGTTTTATAATATTTTCTCTGTAATGTGGTAATGGTCATAAATAAACAAATGAATACAAGTATTGTGATAGCTTTTTTTTTAAAGTTTGACATACTTATTGTGATTATAGAATTTTTCTACAATTATATAGACTAATAATTCTACCAATTCTTTATGAAGTAATAATTAAATTAATCATTGTATTAAAATAACCATTTAAAACATATTTTGTATAATTGCTATCATGTGTAATAGTAGAATCTACATTATTTAATATTGATAAAAATATGTGTTTTGTAGAAGTTTTATTATATTTTATAGGGCTATGCTAGGGTATTATAAAATGTTTATCATTATCAGATGTTTTCTAACTAAGCAATTATCACGCCATCTCTGAAGGGGTAGGCAGAATGAATGGACCCCTACAGTTCTTTCCTGATATATTCTCTCGCTCCACAACATTAATACATCATGTCATGCATGCACACCAATTTCTCTGACTCTCCAATTGGCTGACATTTAATATTTGATTGATTTGATCATGCCATGTTTTCTCAGTCTTTGTTTATTTCTAGTTCCATTTAAAAAACTTACTAACCGTCACGCCGTCTCTCCGAAGAGGTAGGCAGAAAGAATGGACTGCCACACTTTTCTTTCCTGACATATTTCTCTCGCATCCTCAACATTCATACATTGTGTCATGCACGTGCGTCGATTTTTCTGACTCCTCACGTGGCCGACATTCAATATTTGATTTATTTGATTGTGCCACATTTTCCTCGGCCTTCCTCTTTGTTTATCTTCATTCTTCATCTTAATGATCCTTTCATTATTTTGTTCATAACACCATCATTCGCACCGCGTTCACTTCTTATATTTTCATTTGACACTCTATCATACACAGAGTATCCACACATTCATCTAAGAGATCTCATTTCTACTGCATTTATTCTACTTTCATCCTTCTTTTGCCAGTTCCATGCTTCACTTTCATACATAAGGTTCGGTACAAGAACACTATTGTGCACTGCCATTTAAGCTTTTTTGAATAGGTTTTTGTTTGCGATGACAAAAATTATGTAGTTCCATTTACGTTGTTTAAATATACTTTCTTTACCATTCTTTCTTCATTCATTCTTTCCATGTCTATAAACCATCTTAATAGACATTTTCTAAATATTTAATATGGACTTTATGTCATTGTTTGAAATAATAAGGACATGTTAAATTGGATTTTAAATGATTAATTCTTGGACTAATCTAGAGATTGTGTTTTCAGATCTCAGATAAATGTGAACCAGATGGGCGGGTACGCCGGTGGGGGAGGTGGCGGCGCCGGCAATCTACAGCACTCCAAGTCCTCGGGCAGCATTCTACAGCAGCTGATGGGTGGGCCACCCCCCGCTCTGCCTCTGCTGCCCGCCCTGCCCGCCCTCTACCCCCATAGGCACCTCCTCACTTCCGCATCCTCCTCAAATATACTGCATGTGAGTGCGCATGCTTTTAGTCCAACTACAAAACAAATTAACTTTTGACAAATAGGTCATAAGCTTAATTATGCGACTTAGACCAACTTAATTTGAGGATTTATTGAAATCTTAAATATAAGGCTACGGCCACATAAGTAGTGGCCTCGCTAGTTGCTTAGAGTTACACTGCGCGCCAGGTGACACATCCGTTCCAACTTTCGCACACCATACTATCAGGAAGACCGCGCTGTGACTCAATAGTAGATAATAATTAGAGATGCGCCGAGTACAAGTTTTACCGAGTTACCGAGTACGAGTATTACTCGGTTTGATGTTTGCCAAACCGAATACTCGGCCGAATAACTCGGTTCAATTTCAAGTCGGTGAAATCTGCCCAAACATAGCGGATATGCAAGAAAAGCTTAAAGATGAAGTTCAGGGTCGCTTTTAAGGCTTAGAAGGTGATAAATATTACTGCTTGGCTACTTTACTGGACCCCAGATTGAGATTTTTTAATCCAGAGAAATGCGAATTGATCAGGAAGATCCCATTTTTAGAATCCATTGAAAGAAGCGACGTTACAGAGAGCGCCAGCAGCAGTGAAGAAAACGAATCTAATTCTAACCTTAACCAATCAAGACAATCACAAGATGCTCATGCATCATTTTGGAATTGCTTCCAAGAACTTGCTTCTACCCAGCCACCGGAGCGCGACGATCCTAAAAGCCCCATGGCTCTAGAATTGGATCAATATGTAAACGAAGGATTGTTGTCAAAAGATAAGAGTCCTTTCGAGTGGTGGGAAAGACATAAAACAAGATATCCAGAGTTAGCACATTTAGCAAGAGTGTTTTTCTGTGCACCTGCAAGCACTGTGTATAGCGAGCGGTTTTTTTCAGAAGCAGGTAACGTCTATGAAAAAAAAAGGAACAGGCTGTTACCAGAATGTGCGGAGAGTCTTGTATTCTTACATCACAACTTGCCTTTGCTAAATTTTAAATATTAATTGTTAAACTTCAATTTTAATATATGCAACTTTTTAATTCTACTGTTTTCATTATATTTCCCAAAATATTATATTACTTTAGTTAAACCGAGTATACTCGTCATTTAGACCGAGTTATTCGGCCGAGTACGAGTAATAAAAAAACGCCGAATACACCGAGTACCGAGTATTAAACGAGTACTCGGCCCATCTCTAATAATAATTATTACTTAGCTAAGTATTATACTTAGTGAAGCACTTTGCACAAGAAGCAAAGTTGTGCAAGCACATTTTTTTAAGTTTTAACAAAACAGTTTTTTTGGTATCTGTCTATTTCTATAAAATTTTCAACAAGATAAATTTAATAAAAAAAAGTATTATTACGTAAAATAAATCGTTAATGCAATGGCAATTCTTCATTAATTTGAAAAGAACGCCTTTTTTATTATACAATTGCATATTTATTTGAAAACTAGCACCATTAGCGACGGCTTGTATACCTTAATAGGTAGATGGGAATGTAGAGTTAAGGTTATTTTATTTTATTTTAATTTTTTTATTATTGCGGGTAACAAACAGCAAATACAGTATATGAATATAAACACACAGAGACAACAAAACAAGGCCAATTACATGCAATAACAAGATTATACATAAAATTCAAATTTTGTGTACAAATATTTGTAGATTTTTCGGTTTTTAGCAAATTTGATACACTTTGAAATAGATGGTTAACACAATTTCAGATTTGAGTAGAATAGAAAGTTCATTAGTAATACTCGGGACCCAAAAACTAAGGCCATACGCATATATTGTGGATCTTCAGCTCTCAGGATTGGATAGGTAATTTAATCTCCTATAGGTAGTTCCGGCCAGTTACAGCTGGAATGAGATCTTTATATCTAGAAGATGGTGGCGAGCTTCCGAAATCAGCCCGAACTAGAAGAAGAATTAATGGAATGAAACTAAATATTTATTATAAAGAGTGATTTTTCAAAATTAATTTTTATCATTCTCAAAACCTAGATTCTTAAAAAAACAAATATTTTTTCTTAATATTCACAGATATCCCATATTTATAAGGTTAACTATATATACATTTTTACAATGTATAGGTACTTAGTAAGCGTGCTCATATATTTAAATTTTTGTAGATAATATTATGAAACGTTTGACTTCTTGTTCTTGAATAGCATCGATTGACAGTATGATTAATTTATTCCAGCCCCCTCCCCGTGTGCACTTTAAGCTCCAGCCGCAGCAGATGAACACCATTCCCCTCACTCCGCTTGTGCACGAGCGCAAGAAGTCTCCCCCGGCGCCAGTGCAGGTGAACGGGAGTGCGGGAGTGGGGCCTCGCCTGCGCCCCGCCCAACCACTGGCCACCGGCCTCAAGCGCTCCAAGAGTCTCACCGCCTCCGACACACTCGCCAGTGGGATGGCCGCCCTTGGACTCACGGCGGACGCCTCTGACCTCGGAACTTTTCCCAAAGAGATCCAGGAGAATCTAGACAAGGCTACCAAAGGTGAAAATAATAGAAAAATACATTTATTTATTGTTTACACTTTGGAACCCTTTTCCTGCCATCACCCCTCCCAAGAACCACCCCCCCAGATCATCTTAGACGAATAATTTTTTTTTTCAAATAATAATTTGACTATTAAACCACCCTACGTATTTGAACGTTCGTGATACGTTCAGTTTGACTATACCATTCTGCGCTATCCCGTATCCGCTTGAGAAAAAGTAATGTACCTAAAATGTACAAACTGTTAGGGATACGCGCGTGTGCCAACAACACTCGAGTACAAGTCTTCATAAATATGATAGTTTTACAAGGGGCAGGCGAAGTGTGCGGCCGTGTATTTGACGTTTCGTAATTTAAAAAAAATAAAATTAATATATAATTAAATTTCATTAATAAAAAACCTGCTTTTTTTGCACATTTCTCGGAAAATTACCTGAAGGTAGTTCCTAAACCTTCCAACAAGCTAAAAAACTGCCAACAAGTTTTGATACAAGCCTTATTTTAATTAGTAGGATCATTGGAGAAACTTTTGACTTGGGTGATGGCTGTAATGACAGTACATAATGTGTTGAAACTGGTCAGCAGTTAAATACTTAATGAGTTAAAGAGTAACAAAATGATTATTTGATTCCAGACCCTAACCAACTGCCAGCCCGCGTGCTGATGGAGCTGGTGGGGCATGTCCTCCGGCGTGCGGTGGAGAGCCCTCGCTACGCGCTCCCGGCTGCGCGCACCGCCATCACCATCATCGAGCTGGAGCGCACGCAGACCTTCCTGGAGTCTCTGCTCAATTCCTGCCAGCAGTGGTACCAGAACAGGGACAAGGTGGGTAACAACACCAACAAAAACTATTTGAGGAATCTGTTTTAGTTATTTTTAGTCATACTTCCTAGAAAGGGGTTATTTACTGAACAAAATAAAATGAATCCTAAAGATATTCATCTGCATTTTCTACTGTCTCGAAACAAAGTCATACGTAGGATCAAATCTACCATCCCGGATCAGGGGCCAATCCTTTAATTATTTAAATCACCAAACTGACAGACTAGATACAGCAGTCTGACCCGGGGACAAAGTGGCTAAGGGCCTTGAGGAAAGTTTTCATCCTGATTTAAAACTGTTGTCGAGAATAATAAACTCAAAAGTGGAAAAAACAGTGTTTTAATTCATAAAAATTCATCATTATAGAATTCCACAGTGTTAACGCCTTAAGTTAATCTAAAAAGACCAATACTCTTCCTAAAGTATAACCATATCTTATGCATTCCTGGTATTATTATATTATATTTTACCTGTTCTCAATAGATGCCTTAAACCTAATTTTGTTTGTAATATATTTTGAGAAAATAATAAAATATGTGACAAGATGTCTACGCTGATACTTTCACTATTGTTAATACTCAGTTAGCTTAAAACTATAATAATTTATTTATTCTTGTCATTGGTAAATGTATGAATAAAATAATGTTTATAATTTGGAGTGTTATTTTGTTTTCAGTTCCTGAATGTGATGATTGGGGGCAGCCGCCCGCGGCTGGTGGCCTTCATCTCGCTGCTGCTAGAGTTGTTCTGCCAACTGCGCCGGCATCCCACCTCGGGCGGGGGCTCCGTGTCCCCGCCAGCGCGGGCTATCCTCACTCTCATCTGTCGCTGCTGCGAGGAGTGCATTCGCGCTCCTGGACCACCTGCATCGGACGTTAGTATTCATACATCCACCTCTTTTCTTCTTAAATTTGATTGCTTTTCATTATTGTTCTGGACAAATTTAAAACACTTTGGGATACTAATAAAGGATTGTTGATGTAACTTTCATATAAAACCAAGGAAATCGTAGCACAATCAAATATTTAATGTTGGCCACATCTGCAGTCAGAGAAATCGATGTACATACGATTTATGAATATTGAGGAAGCGAGAGCGGGATAGATGGTTTGATGGTTAGTTAGTCAATTTTAGCTTTAAAATGATTTTTTTTTAAGGAACCTATACCCAAGTCACAATTGTATGATCTGCCTTATCTGTATTTCATATGCAGGCTTAAAATAATTGGATAGATTATGTAATGTTTCGAATTTTTGTACCAGTAATTTATTAAATTGAAAATAAATGAATTTTTTAAAATGGGAATTCTAGACGGAGAATCTGTTTTTCGTACTGACGTTCATCGGACGAGATCTGGAGACACAGCTGCCGGCTGAGTTGGAGAAGTTGCTGGCGGCTGTACGTGATGCCTTCCTCAATGCTTCGGCTGCCGCACCCTCTGTCTCACGCACCCTTCTGCAGCTCATCGAGCTGCACGCCTCCCACTGGCAGTTGCCCGGAGGCGCCGTGCTCTACTACTACCCCTCCACCAAGTAGGCGGCACGTCCTCCTGCCCACTGTTAGAGCAGGATATTACTATAACGCCTTAACTGGAGTAAATGAAAAAGAACATGTCTTTTAAAATGAAAATACATGAATCAAGTTCGCATGTTTTGTGTGGCCACTGGTATCTGTTGCCAAGTTACATCTTTTTAATGGGTCATAAATGTGGTTTATTTATACATACATACCTACTATCAATGCAGAAATAATGAAGCGGATCTGAGAATGTTTTGAACTAAGGAAACCTTATGTTCACAGAGTGTACAGTGAAGATTTTTGTATATGTGCATCTTACAGCTTAAACACATTGTATGGTACCTAAATATGCCATTTACAAATATATTTGTATGTATTGGGAATGTTAATTACTATCTATTCTAGTAAATGGGCAATCAATCAGCGTATTTCTCTAATTTCATTAATATTCATTCCTGAATATTGTGTACTTTATTAAAATAAAAATCTGTTTTGTATGTCAGTTGCCGAAGTTCAGCAATGTGTTTGTAATTTGGCTTTCTTCCGAGGAAGCCACTCTTCTGATATGCAATTCTACTATGGTTGTGAAAAGTATGCGCATGAATTGGGCTTACTGAGTTTTTGACAATCATCAAATGAACAGTATAGCTCTCTAAAAATATGGTATGTTTATTCCATTGTTTTACGAATAATCCCACATTTCATCATTTTTACTCTGGCTTTTTTTATTTAATTTAATAAATTCCAAGCCTCCGAGTAATTTTAGAAAATTTACGCAACAATTGAATGGTTTAAATTCGATCTGAGTTTAAATTTATGAAGTTTTGAAATGTGCCAGAAATGATAATCATTTTTTGATTTGGTCGTAAGCAAGTGGAGTCAGACCGAAGGGGCTATTTTAGGACTACGTGTGTATGTTTGACTTACACACAAACAGAAAGTTAGTCACTCAAGTTTGAAACTTGCGAAGAATTTTGACATTGCAGAGGAATGTGGCAGGCGACCCGGGGGAGCAGTTACTGTTGTATGTGTTACCTCAGATGTAATTGTTTAATCCGTTAATTGTATTCAAAGATAGCGTTACTGTGTTTTAATTGTTTTGTGTTAATCTACTCAATAATGTATACATATTATTAGAAATTAATCACATAGTCATAATCCTTACCTTCTGTCGGAGAGATGCCATATTGGGAGTTCCCTTCTTGAACGTACTGACTGCAAAACATAGGTAATGTGGACTAACCCCTGACCGTGGAAGTGTCTCTCAGCAGTTGGGCAATGAATGTGTAAATTTTGATATGATAATATGTTGTAAATGGGTGTATTCCTAAGTAAAGTAATGGTGCTGTGAACATTTCATACTAAATATTATAGAATATCATTTGAGTGTAAGAATTGTAAACGCCAAACGTCTGTGACGGCCGCTCGGCGTTTGGCGCGAGTACTGTTTACTATTGATGTTTGTAAAAATGCTATAAAATAAGATAAATTTTATACTTTGGACCAATTCTTACTGATCATAAATTACTAATGTCAATAAAACTTTGAGATGTGATCACATTTAGATTCTGTACGTACTGTATTAGAATAATTTAAGCTATTGGTGGAATATTTCCTTAGTGTTTTATACATAACTGATTAGTTTCCAAATAACCTTAGCATAAGGTCAGATTACGGGACCGGTAGCTGAGAGGTGAGTGCAGCTCACGCTAGGTACCTACATAATATAATAGTACAGTTAGTGTCTCAACTAACCAAATAAGATTACAAGGGGAGCTAACAGTACCGTACCGGCTAGTGCTTACGTTTCCACTGCTGTAATCACCCACTAATCATGTCTAATTCCAACTGCTTAATGTGCCAAATTATATATTTACCCTTACTATTTATTTAGGTTTCTAGATTAAATGTTAGCAGTGAAATTGTTGTCATTTTGTATCCAAATAAATAAAGTATGATTGCTCAAAACTGACTTTTATTCATATTTCCTTATTTCTGTTCTTTCCTATTCATAATTACTATAATAAAATATTTTGGAAATTACCCTTTGGCCACGTCCAGAGTAATGATGTTTTTTTTAATAATTGGAATTTAATTACGGACAAACTCATGCTTTAATGCTAAAACAATTATTTTCTTGGCCTGCGATGCAAAATGTTTTCAATCTCTGGATTTCTTTTAGAGAATATTTAAATAATGAAAACAAACAAAAAAATTGTACAAAATTTCTTTATTATTATGTATTTAGTGTGCTTCCACTTGTGTTTATGTTCGGCCAGTTTCGGCAGCTTGCTGCCAGAAGATGGCAGCAACCTGCTGAAACTGGTCAAACATAAACACAAGTGGAAGCACACTAAATACATAATAATAAAGAAATTTTGTATATAGGTATTTTTTTGTTTTCATTATTTAAAATGAACTTCTACCAAGAAATTTCAATTAAAAACATTAATTATAAAAATGATTTCATTTGTTTGATGAACTCTCTAGGAATGGGTATAATTAATTTAGGTTTTCATTTCTTAGAATTAAATTAATAAAACATAATTGACTAGCTAAATCAGTAAATAAAGAAGCAGATTGTAGAAGTTAACCGACGTATATCGGGTTCTTATACATAATTAAATTGGAAAAAAAAGTTGTATGAATACTGTAACTATCATTTATATTTACTATTTTTAAATAAAAATCACCTAGAAAAGCAAAAAATTATAAATTAGCTAATGTGCAATACCTATGGGAATAATTTTATTTTTTTAAATATTTTTACACAATTTCTATGTTAAATGGACAGCATTATTAGCGTCTAAATAATGTAATATGCCTCCTAAAAAGAGTAATTTGCTAAAAATTAAAATTAACTTTGAATTGAGAACAAATCGATTGTATTTGAAGCGATTACTATTTTGATTGTGTTTAGCAATCCCACGGTTGAACGAACTAAAAGTACATAACACAAGATCAACTGACATCCCATCCCTATATTGTAACTTGACATCTTTACAATGTTGAGTGTTTTTTTTTGACATTTGCATATTGGCGGGGCGGCGAATAGTCGGAAAATATTTTATTTAAAATTACAAACGCCAATCGCTATTAAATTATTGCACTAAACACGCGTTGCCTTGTGATGTCATATTTAAATTGTATAGCGATGAGTCAACTCCGGCCGCAAATCACGGAGAGAGTTAGCTGGCAGCTCTAGCTGAGTCGCCGACTAGTTGTTTGGGTGACTGCGGCCGAGCGGGCGTGGGACCTGTTGCGCGATGTCTGCATTGTACATTACGGATGTGACGCGATAACGGAGTGCGATAAATAGTGTTCTGATGTGATTGTTTATACTAATCGGAGACACCATGGGGCTGATCAGCTCCAGGACAGAGACCCCGCCCTTGCTGGACGTAGTGCCGCCCTCCAAGCACCATGTCCGCTCCGGCTCCACAAGGAGCCGCGCCAAACAGCCCATGCCTGACCCCGTTGAGCTGGACAGGCGCTTCATCAAGGTTCTGGTGAGTGAAACCCGCCCAAACGATGTTTACCGTATGTCTGACAGATGTACAAAACGAGTTTTTTTCTTTTGTTTTTGTTTTTACAGCGGCTGAGACACAATGTACCCATCCGTTCAATTGTCATATGACGTGTTTATTGGCGATGTTTTGTACATTTTTAAATATAAATCATCCGAAATATATTAAACCGCGTAGCTTTGTTAGATACATATTACGCACGCACTTATTTTTATGTCATAAACATGACATTGGAGGAAGTTTTTACTCAGGGTTAACCTTTTTGCTGCTGTAAGATTTAAAGCAATATTTGCAAGTACACAATACCAGGAACTTTATAATGATGCAAAAAATGGAAAAAGAGGATTGATTTGTTATTAATACTTAAACCATTTTTTTGTAGTATGATTCATTTTGACAAGCTATTTTATAACATTATTTTTATTTAAATATATTTATTCTCTAGTAGTTTTCGGTGTTTTGGCAATGGGTTCTTTTCCATTTCAGCCTCATTCGGCATAATGTAGAGGAATAGTAGATTCTGATAGTTTATGGAAACAATCATTTATTCAATAACCACTAATAACTGCAGAAAAATCTGGGAATGGCACAGTCATATATAATGAAATTATTAATATAAAAGAAAACATCCGTCTTCTAGGAGTTTTATTAAGTTTTATATGGAAAGGACATGTTTCGCCCTTCTAAGGCATTAATTATCAAATGTGACGGGACATTTGAAACATGGCATTCCATAAAAAAACGTAATAAAACTCCTAGAAGACAGACATTTTCATTTATATGAATTGTTTAACATGGAGTTTTACTACATTGTTTAAGAAATAATAAATATAATAAAATTATTAACATGTAGAATTAAAACAGATTTTCTTGCATAGTATTTTTTTGTTCCAAATATAATCATTTGTGAGGAGGGATATATGCCATTACTTGCCTTAGTTACCTGCTATTAATACATTGGCTTATAAACTCCCAGTATAAGTGCCTACTTAACTGCACTTCTCTGTGCAATCATAATTACATTGTGTCATGCACGCGTGTTGATTTCTCTGACTCCTTACGTGGCCAACATTCAATATTTGATTTTGGAAATTTGATCGTGCCACATTTTCCTCGGTCTTCCTTTATTTCTAGTTCCATTTACATCGTTAACATATAATTTTTTTTACCATTCTTTCTTCATTCATTCTTTCCATGTGTCCAAACCACCTTAAAGTTCCTTTCATTATTTTGTTCATAACTCCATCATTCGCGTCGGATTCACTTCTTATATTTTCATTCGACACTATCATACACAGAGTATCAACACATTCGTCTAAGACCTAGGTTTTCAAAGTGGGCAATAACGCCCCATTGTGGGCGTTTGAGACTTTCAGGGGGGCAGTAGAAGACCCAGAAAAAAATAGAGAGCGTGGGCAGATAAAAAAATATAGTCTAAAAAGACAAAAAAAACACGCCAATCATTTCTTCCTTCTCTTTTTATTTATTTCATTTTATCGTTTTTGGATAGGTTTTTGTTTGCGATGACAACTTTAAGTGCACCATTCACTTTGTTGTCTGCCCTAACCCTTCTTTCAATATCCCTCTCCACTTGCCCATCTTTTGTAAACATACTACCTAAATACACAAACTCATCTACTTGCTCCAAATTTTCACCATTCACGCTAATGTTGCAGACTGTCATGATCAAAAAAGCATACGATTAATTCCTAAATCATAATTATACAAATAAGTACTTACTGTATAATTTATGCTTCATTTTGTTATTGTTATCTTATTAATTTTTCAATTAACGATAAATAGTTACGTGTGATTCTTGCTGGTTTGCAGAATAAAACATCTTTTATCATCGGTAAGATATTAGATTTCGCTGTCAGTGCAATATCGCTGCTCACGGCGTATCAAGAAAAAATCATTGCCAACCTCACGCTCCAACGAACGCAATCACATTATCTGTTGCCGACTCGGCTATTCAGCATTTTCCCACCTTTGTGAATACATGTCGTATCGCTGGCTGTTCATTAATCCTCTGTCATGCAAATATCTTCGCTTGTACCTGCACATTCCTCTTTTTCACTATCAGTATGTTGGAATGAAGGTCGGGCAAATTAAAGTAGACACTAAACAATGGGTGATTTGGTAAATTGCTAGCTGAGTTCTTGAATATTATTATAAACCAATGTAAAAAAACGTTTATTAATGAAAACTTATATATTTTATTTACTACCCAAGATATTGTTAACCCCTATAGTGCGGCTGGTTATATTTGCAGTCCAAAAAAATGGTTTAGAACTGCGGCAAACTACATTTGCTGTTCATATTTCAATGTATCTTATCCTTTACCTTTATACCTTATCCTTAAACCTTTTCACTTTAGTCTCTTACTACTAAATTGTATGTTGTACTACTAAATTATGATGAACTGGTATTATCTATCTGTGCTGCAAATGAAGATTACAGGGGAAAAACGAGGAATGTCAGTTAAAATTCAAAATAAATGTAATAATGCCATCTAGCGGCATTTGTACGTATCTATCCACAGTAAAATTTTCATATTCAAAAATCATGTGTGTCATCGACTATGGCCAGATAATCGATTGCTAATTGCTAAGAAATGTATAGACTTTGATTAGCTTTATTCTCAATTTATTCAAATTAACCTTCTACTGACATTCCTTGTTTTTCCCCTGCAGTCTTCATATGTAGTCAGCCGCCGTTCGAGACCAATTTTTTTCACTGCAAATGAAGCCTCAGTTTCTTAGTAGTGCTGTAATAATACAAATTTGTATAGTAATTTTTTATATTCATACCATTTCCTTTCATTTCATTTTATATAAATGTTAAAAAATTATAATATTTAAATTGTTTCACAGCTATAAATTAGAACTGATATTATGAAATAGAGGCCAAAGAGGCATTTATAATGGTCCCCTGAGTCAGCCGCTATATGCATAAAGATAATTTAATGTGTAGGAGTTCAAATTAACGGGGTCCACTCTAAATCTTGTAATAAAAAATGTGTTGAGCAGGTTTAGTAGTCGTTTAGTTGTTTTAATCCCAGATGTGGGTCAGGCAGTCTCACTTTCATCAATACACCACTTCCTCCTCATAATTGGCTGATTGTTATATGACCATTGCACCAACTGCTCCATTCATACAGCCGCATGGAGCACTTTAGTCTGACATGACCTATACACTTTTTATAAAAACAAAAGTGAATGTTACAGTTTCACATAACTCTTACTTGTAATATAAAATATTTATAAGTATATTCGCCATCACTTTGTGTTGTGGATTCACATTTGAATAAATAGAATAACACTTTGTATTTTTATGATTTTAACATAAGAATAAAATAACACATAAGATGCCTCTTCAATAATAATTTTTCAGAATTTGCTAATCACCTAATTCAAAACGATCACGACATTGCTATTTTGCATGTTAATAATAAAAATGTAACAATTTTTAAAAAAATGTTAACATTCCAAATCAATTTGACTCCACTTCAGTCAATATGTCCTTGGCATATTATAAATAGTTTTTAAATTCCAATACTACTTTTCTAGATAACTGTTGTTCAAATACATCAATTAAAATGTTGCTTGTATTGTCTATTTGCCAGCTTACATTCTTATAGACTTCTTCATACCTGTTTCAAAAGATACTTCATCGAATATATACTAAAGTATTTTATTACTAATTCTGAACCACAAAAGTTGTTTTTAAATTAATTATCTATTATATAAATAATATTATTTACCAAACCACTAAATGAATTTCATTAGTTTCTGCCTTGTGTCCGGTTTGTGGTGAAATGTATCAGTATGTAAATGCGAAAAAGTAGTTTATTGTTTCTTGAACAATGATGTAAAACTCCATATTAATCATTAATACGAATGAAAACATCTGTTTTCTAGAAGTTTTATTATATTTTATGTGAATGACATGTTTCGCCTGTCAATCATCAAATGTCTGATAATGCTTCAGACGGGCGAAACATGTCATTCACATAAATTATAATAAAACTTCTAGAAAACAGATGTATTCATTCATATTAATTATGAAAATGTAGTATTTCTTTCCTCGAGACTTATTTTTGTTAGAACTGAACAAATACTTAATTTGTAAACTAGATATCCTTAAAAATTATATTTTATTTTATTTCATTGACACATTATAAACAGAAGAAATACAGTACCTTATCACAATACTAACGGAGATATAATCACCGATTCCTGTTTTGTGAAATTCAAAATTGGTGATTTTGAAATATTTAAATATTGTGAAATATTTATAGTGTCAAATGCAAATATAAGAAGTGAATTCAGTGCGAAGGAAAAAGGGAATAATGAAAGGATCGTTGAAATGGTTTGGACACATGGAAGGAATGATGAAGAAAGTATATGTAAACGGAACAAGAAATATAATAATACTGAAGAAAACATTGCACAATTAAATCAATTGAATATTAAATGTCAGTCATGTGAGAAGTCGGAAAATCGACAAGTGTGCAAGACACAATGTATGAACATTGAGGATGTGAGATAGTATGTCAGAAATGAACAGAATGGCGGTCCATTTTTTTCTGCCTACACCTTCGGAAGACAGTGTAATGGCTAGTTAATTCTTCTTCTTTTCTTAGTGTAGACTTTGTGGCCTGTTTCTTAAGAGGAATTGTCTTTTGTGAGGTCGACTCTCATTTGTCAATCCATCTCTTTGGTTATCTGCCCGGGGATCGTCTGCCTTGAGGTTGGCCGTGCAACACAATGAAAGAGAGTCTGGATGTATCCATTCTTGTCACGTGTGCATACCAGTATCTTTTCTTTCTCCGCCTCTCCCACCTAACGACATCCTCAATCGTACATATTTCCTTTATCCTTAAGTTCCTAATTCTATTGCGTAGTGTCTTGCCATGTATGTTTCTGAGGGTCTTCTTTTTTGGCACTCTGAGCGCATTTTTTGTGATTGTGGCGTCCGTCCTGCATTGATTCCATGTCATAATCGGTCACACACAAGTCTTATAAATCCTTACTTTGCTGCTAATATTCATCTCAGGGTTTTAACTTGTTGAATTTTTTAAACATCCTGAGATAACTGCAGCCTTATTTACTTGACCCTTCACATTCTTCTTCTTCGAGTGCCATGTCAGGTCCCTCCGATGTCGGCTATCACCCTGGCGTTTGCCTCTCTGGCCTGTACCAGATGGAACAACTTCTCCACCCCCCGAATTCCGGTCCACTCCTTGACATTCTCGAGCCAGGACGTCTTGGGTCTTCGCACATGGCACCTACCCTCGATCTTCCCTTTCACGATGAGGTGCAACAGATCATATTTCTCGTTGCGGAGAATGTGTCCCAAATATGCCACATTTCACCCATCACATCAGTCGTTTAGAAATATTTTTTCTAGTGTAAATTTAAAATACAAAAATGTGTTGTTCTTGTCATAACTTTATATTCTGCAAAAATGTGTATGTTCCTCATTAACATTTCAGTCCATTTAATGAAACTCACTGCCTGCTGAATACAAGAATGGGGACACAAATATTTTCCGATGAGAAGTGTGTGTGGGAGGGCCCGCAGTTGATCTTTGGCCGACCAATGTGGACCCGTTACTTGATTGAGCCTTTGTCCGGAGGTGAACTCTTATCAACTGTCCAATAATTTGGCCGTTCGCTCTCCAATCTTTCTCTCACTCTTCGAGTTAATTCAATCAAGTCTGCACTGATATTATTAGCAATGGCTGGAGGCCTTGTTAATATGAGCTTGTGAGTATTGTAAAAGTAATAGATAAATTCTATTGTTTTATTAAAAAATAATCACTTTCAATAGAAATATCATTAATCCTTCATAATTGTAGGTCCTCGTGTGGCTATACACCCACTCTGGGGCTTCAAGAGCAGGGGAACCACCGTCTCCTGATGGTCTCTCCTTTCATCTCTTCCTCCTCTCTATGACGCCGTGTGATATTGAATAGAAATATATAGACTGAAGCAATGTTGGTAGTTTATAATGGAGTTCTAATGCAAACCCTTATGTATTGAAGTGAAGCTTGGAGTTGAAAGAAGAAGAATGAAAGTAGGATAAATGCTGTAGAAATAAGATCGCTAAGAAGAATGTGTATAAAAACCAAACTAAGAAGTAAGAAAGGAATGGCAGATGAATGCGTCCTTAAATAAAATTTTAAAGGGGTCACCAAGATGGTTTGGACATATGAAACGAATGGATGAGTGAAGAATGGTTAAAAGATAAATACAAGTAGTGTGAATGCAGAAATAAGTCAAAGAAGCCAAAGAAAACATGGCACTTCCAAATTAATCAATTATTAATGGCGAACATTTTTTTCAAAGTCGGAAAAATTTACAAGCGTGCATGCAAGTTACGTCACGATAGAACAGCATAGTGGTTTATATTCTCTGCCTATCCATTCAGACGGTGTGGTGGTTAGTTAATTCGTTTTATGAAAAAGCTGAAAGGAGGTGAGCAAGGAACCAAAACTGAGTATATTTTTGCTGTGAAACAGCTCTAAATTGGATTATATGTTTTTTTCTATAGAAATGAAATGACCTGAATAATTTGCAGAGCACCGGTACCGTTGTAAACCAAAAGTTATTCAGCTGTGACATAGCATTTGTAATATAAGACCCATAAAATAACTTTCTCAATACTTATAGTCTATCAATAGTGGTCTCTGTGTATTTTGAAACATTTTGGATTGAGGATTTCAGTCTATATTCTATTTTAACTTTTATTTATAATAACTTATAAATTATTATTATATTAACACAATGTTGTCGGGAAACGTAAAACTACGTTTTTTTCAGTTTGGTGCTCAAATGCGGGAAACGTAAAAATACGTTTTTTACTCTCTGGTGGTTGTCGTCGGGTAACGTAATAAAACGTGCTGTGTAATAAATGGATTTTGTTGCTAAATCGTATATCTGACTTCACAATATAATTTCACTCACAAATTTATATTTATTAGGCTTTACTTTTGATTTATTATTCAATTATAAAATGAAAAAAAAAAGTCTAAAAATATACATTTTTTGTGTGCTCGAAGAAACCTTGACGCAGATCCCGCTGGCTTGTTTTTTTTTACCTTCAATGCGCAATAACTCTTTTCAACTTGTACGGAGAAATTTTAGGGTTCTTTCTACCCGAAGAAGGGATGAATGGTAGAAATGTTTTGTTCATATTTCTACAAAACATTAGTGTTTATGTAAACGTATACATGTTCGGTCGTTCGGTCGTTGTCATTGAGTTCATATAATTATTTTTATACCTAAAACCCACAATGTTTTTTCCGGATGAGAATAAATCAGACGATGAATTGTGTGTAGACAATTTATCTAATTGTTCCTGTGCTAGTGATACAGAAAGACTATTGATGGCAGACAGTGAAACAAGTGATTTATAAAGCAAAATATCCAGACTCAGTAAGGTACAAAAATTTTTTATTGGAGACAGCACGTCATTGGATAACTAGCAGTATTGAAAGCGAACTAAGTGAGGAACCTGGAACATCGACAGTAAGTTTGACACGGCACACTCCAAATCGCGATCCTCCAGGCAGACTTTCTACGAATCTAAAAGTCCATAAATTAGAAAGGATAAAGAGGAAAGGGGAAAAAAATACACACAAAGAAAATGTCGAGTGTGTGCTGCTAAAGGAAAAAAGAGTGAAACTTGTTACATGTGTAAATTCTGTGGTGTGGCTCTTCACAGAGGTACATGTTTTGAACGGTACCATACAGTAAAAAAATACTAGACAGTAATTTTGACAATTTTAAATAGTGTTATCTAGTGTTAAATAGTTGCATTGATTTTAAATAGTATTATAATTTGATAAAAATAAAACTTCCAAAGTGCTACTTTGAAGCCCAATTTTTTTTGTGTGTTTGTTTTCCATCATTTCATCATTGAGACACAATAAGGTAAGATACATTTAAAGTTTCAGTCAATTATCACGGATATTCAAAAAGTTATAGACTTTTAAAATAATGTTGAAAAAACTCGCGCGCGAACCCAAATATCCCCCGCGCCAGGCTGCAATCAGCATAAAACAATACCCGAAAACAATGTGTTAACATTAATATAATTTATTAAGAAGAAGAAGAACTTTTATTTATAAATATAACAACAATAAATAATCACGTCTGTCTGGAGGAGTAGGCAGAGAGAATGGACCACCACGCACCCCTCTAGTTTACTCCACATTCTTGCAGCGAGTCATATATGCACATCAATTATTCTTCTAACTTTAAAATGTGATAAATTTTGGTCATGCCATTATTTTCCTCTATTCCATACTCCATTCGCATCATTAGTATACTTTCTTAACCATTCTTCATCCATACGTTACATGCGAAGAATTAATGTTGAATTAAAACTAGGATAAAGGAGGATTATGTTAATGATATAAACAGAACATGAAATAAAGGAAGAATCAATCAAATATTCTGGTCAACCACGTGAAGAGTCAGAGAAATTTACGTGTGTGCATGATACAATATATAAATGTTGAGGATGAGTGTGGCTGCCCATTCTTTCTGCCTACCCTTCAGGAAGTTTAGTAAAAGAAATGTGCTGCTGTTAAAATTAAACAGATAATTAACACAACTTTCTTAAAAAATAATTTATTTCTATTAGTTATTTTACTGAATATTAAGTTAAGACAACTGGTATTAAAAAAAATTCATTATTTTTCTATGTTTCTTTAATAATTAAGTGATAATCACATGTTAATTTCACAAAAGCCGTGCCAATTACTTTATCAGTATAAGTATTATAGTTAGATATTAATCTGTGTTTTGTTTATTCATAACCTTTAAACAATTAAAAATCATAAACAGTGTAGAAATTATTAAATAAATGAATAACTGAAAAGACGCTCTTTAATAAACTGCACTTAATTATAAAAGGAAACTAAATTGAATTAGGTTCACAAGAGTATGAGGGAAAACTATTACCAAGTAACTTAAAAAATTATGCAATCTAATAATATTCATGCATCCTCATAAATATTTGGCCATTTTAAAAAAATCTTTTTATCAAAATGCCGTATTATTTATTTTTGTTTGAGTATTTATTTAACACAGGGTATACCCAGATGTCCGTTCCCATACTCATTCACTGATAATGATATCATATTCAAATACATTTAAATTTAAGTCAAAGTCTGTTAAACTCTCGCTATCAATTGGTTTAGTTTCTTATCCCAACATAAGTCAAGTTGATAAATAGTTTTGTTTTTATGTTTAGTTTCATTCTTATCAAATACTGATTTCCGGATGGTCCCTATCAGACATTTCCTTTTCCACTATTTTTGAATATTATCATTATTTTGTTGAATCGCTCTTTACATCATTACAGCGCGAGCCAAATCCTTGTAAGGGGTAAAGCTATCATATTTATTCTCGTGACATGATATAGGTAGCTAATCTATCGCCATTTTATTGTCACGTGAATTCTACACCTGACCAAGGACAGTGTGACAATCACACTGCCATCGTCAGGAATCGACCTTCGATGTGTCAGTAAAAGCACTTACCACTCGGCCACGAAGGTCGAATTCTCTATAGCAGTTCTGTTATTTCGTATAATTTTTCTTTAATTCCTGGTCTGGTGGGTTGTCCAACCTCAGTTTGTGTCTGCAAGGGTTGCTCATCTCATTACCACCCGCCCACCATCAATTTAAAATCTTATTTATGGTGATTGGTAAATCTGAACAATGTGGAATACATGGCAATTACGTATACATTCACGGCTTGTATTTTATGATGTGAATTTGTGCAAACTAATTAACCATGACGCCTTTTCCTCAACATTTATACATTGTGCTGTGCGAGGTGCCTATTGGTGGGGATGAGGATTCGCGGGGGCGAAAAGAGAAGGATGGAGTGCCACTATGTCGATTTTTATAAATATACTTGCTCTATTATTACTATTATCATTCTCCAGAATAAAGCAATGAGAATAATTTTAAGGAGAAGCAGATATACCAGGATTAAAGTGATGCTGAAAGAACTAAAAATTACGTCATTTAAATAAACAATTACATACAACGTTTTATTACTAATACACAAAATTGTTAATGGGCACACCTCCCAAGAATTTTTAAGGAAGATAAAAAGTAACCAACATGAACATCAATATGAAACAAGAAAGAAAAATAAACTAAGGCTCCCATTCAGAAAAAAAAACAAATCTCAGAAATTCCCTTATGTATTTAAAATTTATAGATAAAAATTAAAGATATACTGGAGGATGTCAATAGTGTGCAGAACATAATAAATTTAGAATAGAATTAAATAAATATGTAAACAAAATGTAACCTTATATTGATGTGTATGTAGATATAATAATTGAATGTTTATTTGTTTTTATTAGAACATGTGTACATAAATAAAAATATTGTCTGTCTTCCTTTGCTTAGAATTAAAATCATTTTTTATTAATTGTAATAATTTTAACCATTCTGAGTTTACAAATTTGCACCAATACTGTGCTTTAAACGATAATTTTTGTCTCTTGTTGAATATTTTTTTCAGCCTAGAGGGCACACTCATACGAACGTTATTTTAATTTATATAAATAGAAAAAGAAGATTAAAACTACATTCTAAACATTCCCGGCTTTAATAAGAAGTAACTATACAATTTTCAGCTAAATCTGTCAAGTAGTTTTTGAGCCTATAGGACACACATATAGGAACATTGTTTTATTTATTTTATATAAATATATTAAAGTCCGTCACTGGTGTCTATCATGGCTATCAAATGTATCTCGCTAAACTGTAACTGTCCAATACATAATACAAGTTTATTCCAAAAAATAATAAAGCATTTTGAAATCTTCTTCTCTTCTTCTCCCGATGTCATGTTAGGTTCCCCTGACCTTGACTATCACTTAAGATTAGGCATCTCTGTCCCTGGCAACTCGAAATAGCTCCTTAATTTTTTATGCCAGTCTAGTCCGATATGTCGTGAAGCCAGGAGATTCTCCTCCTGCCAAGACCTCGTCGACCCTCTATTTTACCCTCAATAATCAGGTCTTGTAATTCATATTGTTCTCCCCTAAGCGCATGACCCAAATATGACACCTTACGGGCTTTAACCGCCCTACCTTTGGATTATTTTCCGAGAAACGTGCAAAAAAAAGCAAGTTTTTTTATTAATGAAATTTAATTATATGTTAATTTAATTTTTTTAATTACGAAACGTCAAATACTCGACCACACACTTCGCCTGCCCCTTGTAAAACTATCATATTTATGAAGACTTGTACTCGAGTGTTGTTGGCACACGCACATATCCCTAACAGTTTGTACATTTTAGGTACATTACTTTTTCTCAAGCGCGTACGTGATACGGGATAGCGCAGAATGGTACAGTCACAGTGAACGTATCATGTACGTTCAAATACGTAGGGTGGTTAATGTTGGTCAACCAACCTCAGTCAAAACTGGCAGCACTGGCTCTTTGCAATAAGCAACATATTTATTAGTCGTATTGTGATTTATGTCGAGAAATATTTCAATCTACCTCTTTCTTATTAATAAAAGTATCGAAGAAGCAAAAATGGTTTTACGATTAAAGAATTTCACCTCTATCGTCATTAGTATCTTTAGTTGTGCGTAATTATTCAGGAAAATAAACCGCACCGACCTCAACACATAATGATTATTTTTAAAACACAATCCACCATTCCTTGATAAGAATACTACGGTTGTTTTTGTAACAGAATTCTTGCAGTTTATAACAGATTTTTCAGTTGGCACAAGAATTATTGTCATTGCTGAGGATTAGCGTGGATGCTTATTCTAAGAGAGAAATGTACTATCGGAATGTAATTATTGCTTGTAAAATGCTAACATTATTGTGCTTCTATTATTATTATTGCTATTCTTCCTCTCTACATTCCTTCCTGATATCGGCATTTAAATTCTGTCATCCATTGTTTTACAACACATACCTCCAAGGAATCTCATCTCTACTGAATTTATTCTGCTCTTATCTTTCTATTGCCAGTTGCTGACGGGGTATCTTCAATTGTCAGCACATATTTTTTTAAATTTTATTTTATTTTTACTTGTAAGATTAACTTGAGAGAGTAGTCAAACTGATGAACATGATAAATTCTTTGATCTTTAAAATCAATGTAAATGGTTAATTCTCTTATTTATATGGAAAAGATGGATGACAGTAGAATACCTTTGTGGTCGAGTGATAAGTGGTTTGATTGCCACCCTGAAGGTCCCGGGTTCGATTCCCGGCATGGCAGTGTGATTGTCACACTGTCTTTGGTCTGGTGCAGAATTCACACGACAATAACATCTATCACATGTCATGAGAATCAAAATAAGAGCTATACACTACATGGATTTGGCTTGCGCTGTAATGATGTAATGAGCGATTCAACATAATAATAATAATAATAATTGCAGTAGAAATGATATCCCTTAGACGAATGTGTGATGAATTTATATTTGATAGAGTGTCATATGCAAATATAATACATAAAGTGAAAGCAGTGTAAATGAAATTGTTACGAACAAAATAATGGTCATTAAGACGGCTTAGACACATGAAAATAATTAATGATGATAGAATGATAAAGAAAGTAAATGGTAATGATGAAAATGGAACAAGAAATCATGAAAGTACCTGGGTCAAGGTTGTTCTCGTAAGGAAAGAGGGAGAGTTGTTATGGAATAATGAATTATTTGTGATTGTGAGCTAAAAATTAAATGAAACCTGTTTTCTCACAGGCCTCCATGGACCTCCCCCCGGACAAGGCCAAACTGCTGCGGAGCTACGACAACGAGAAGAAATGGGAGATCATCTGCGACCAGGACATGGTGCAGGCTAAGGACTCGCCGGCACACTATCTCGGCAAGCTCCGCACCTACCTCGACCCCAAGGCTTCCCGCAGCCACCGGGTGAGTTGGAGTCCTTCTATTTCAGCAAGCTAATATTCTGTCGGCTTATTCTCATCTATTGAATAAGTAATACTAATGAAGATGTATATTTTCTGGAAGTTTTATTATAGTTTATGGAAATTAAATTTTTCGCCTTTCTAAGGTATTATCAAATGCAGTTTGTACAAATGCACATTTGATAATGCCTTGAAAAGATGGAACATTTTATTCACACAAACCAATATATAATAAAGCTTCTAGAAAACAGGCATTTTCGGCAATACAAAATATTTAATATAGAGTTTTATATCATTGTTCAAGAAACAATAAATAGAATTACAAAGATGTATATATTTATTGTCAAATCTTACATTAACATTTTCTTCCCCTGTTGCTCTCACAAACCAAAGATATTGCTGGCCATAATGCAGGTAAACTATTTGAATATTTTAGCTATTTTATTTTATCATTATTAGTATTTATATTTTAATCTGTAAACGAGTGTTGCCAATTGTAATTGTCTGATTTAATCAACTTGCTAAAGTGTGATATAATAATGTTCGCTGAGTTTTCAGTTTTTGGCATAAATTACTTTGACATCTTCGTTCCCACACTTTACATGATTTATTCCTTTGTTAAAGCATCGCAGAGATCATTATTTATTTATTCATTCACACTTAAAAAACATTACCGCCATCTTAGCATATTTATGGTAAAATATAATCCATCAAAATGCATAATGTGAAACTGAACTTCAAACATACATAATGCATCATTTTTCTTTACAAACATAAATGGCAAATGTTACCGTTTTATATTTTATTCACATCATCCTATCATCTAGTCATATATCCATTTTATATGCTACACTAAAAAGTAGGTCTTGAAATTTGGTCATATCAATTGCTACAAAAACTGTGTATTTACAAACTAAAAAAAAGGGGCCTGAAATATGCTTTGCGGATAAAAATTAATATTTATGTATCATAATTTATAATCAATCTTATAGTTTTTTTTCAATTGGTAGAAGTTCATTTTGTTTAATTTAAAAAATATATAAGTCTTAGGTAGTCTTCCATCCACCTGGAAGAGATGGAGGGACAGTTGGACCTCATCTTCTCAGAAGACACAATTTCTATGTCACAGAACATCAAATCTATTAAAAGAAGAAGAAAAAATATGTGTGTAGATTGGCACGGTTAATATAAATATACTAGCTGACCCGGCAACGCTTCGCTATTGCTAAATTCGAGTACATAAATAAACCCAATATATATTAAACAAATACAATTAAAGTTCAATAACAATTTGTTTATTTATTGGATTAAATGCCATGTGTATGGATGCAAAAATGTGTGTCTATATCTTTAAAACAAAGTTTCAATCCAAGCAAACTCGCTGTGAATTATAAACTTGAATACATATTACTAATGTAATTGAAAAACTATTTTTTGAATATTTTATATGAAATTTAATAATCAAATAAACAATATTATATCACATTTGCAGAAAACATTCATTATATTAAAGAAACAAAACTCTTGATTTTGTTGTCCATGAAATTCACATCAGAGCCAATAAAGTAAGTTTCTACGATCGTGATTTCGGCACTGCGAGTCCGCTGGCGTGGAATAGTAATATAGATGATAATACTACAAAAGCCTCCCTTCCCGACTTCCACAACTGTATCCCTCGCCGCTCTGCGCCATTGACCTCCTGCCACTCGTTTAATGTCATCAGACCATCTTGCTTGTGATCTGCCAGAATTTGTGTAGCTGTTTCTCTTTCGCCACTCCAGGCCAGAAGATCTTATCACCCGTTGTCCTTGCTTTATGACCGATCCCATTCCATTTAAACATTAGTCGCTGCATCGGCAACTTTGGTCCGATCCTTGATTCATCAATTTTGGGCCCTGGAATTAAAAAAAAAAAATTTGAATTGCCATAAGGCGGACACCGAAGAGGCAAAATTTAAATTTCCATACAATGAATGAATTACAACTGTTTTTCACTTGTTTGCTGAAGATATTCTTCATATAAAAGGCAGTTCATGCTATATGCATAATAATAATTAGGTTAATTTGTCAAATTAACTAACTAACTAACTAACCATCACGCCGTCTCCCCGAAAGTGTAAGCAGAGAGAATGGACTGTCACACTTTTACTGATGCGGCACTCCATCCTTCTCTTTTCGCCCCGCGGGAGGCGCGGTGTGATGGGTTGCGAACCTCATCGCCACCAATAGGCATCTCCCGCGCACACTTCGATCGTCCAACACCCACAAAATAAATCTAAAACAAATAATATAAAATACAATGATATAAAATAAAATAACAAAATAAAAATAATTTTACACAAAATGTTCTTTTTAGACGGTGCACATATTGTCTATTTAATTTATAATATGTTCCACGTATCCACTGTTTTTTAATTTAGCACATAATGTAATAACACATAATGTTTTTTTCGATGTTGCACATGTTGACTTGGACAATCCGGACTTTTGTGTTTATTTAATTTATGTCACACGTATCCACCATTTTTTAAATTATCTGTAATAAGGCACTTAACCAGCAAGAACTTAAAAATAATATTGAAGAAATTATTCAAATTGTTATTGGAACAAATGAAAAATTTATTTCTACACCTGTCAAAATTCTTTACAAAAACGATAAAACAAATAAAACCTTTTAATCTGATTAATTTGATTAATTTGTCAAATTAATTAAACTAATCAGATTTTAAAGGTTGGTCATGCTAGAAGTCGGAGGAATCGACATGCGTGTATGACTCGTTGTATGAATGTGGAGGAAGCTAGAGAGGTTTGCCAGGATAGAGTAGTGTTATGGTCCATTCTCTCTGCCTACCCCTGTGGGGAAACGGCGTGATGGTTTGTTTGTTTGTTTAATTTGTATAATCGCCGTTTTCGTGAATAGCTCACCTCAAGGGCGCTTTGACATTGTTTTTAGTCATGAAAGGTGCATGTGACAACAGCGAAATCACGATCGTAGAAACTTACTTTATTGGCTCTGATGTGAATTTCATGGACAACAAAATCAAGAATTTTGTTTCTCTAAACATATGAATGTTTTGTGCAAATGCGATATAATATTGTTTATTGATATACAGACAACCGTTGTTAACATTTTATGCGATAATTTGAAAAGGTGGGTTTTTAGGTGATATTTAAAGTCTGTCGGATTGTCAATGCATCTGAGGCGTGCAGGAAGCATATTTCAGGCGGACGAACCTGCTACTATGAAAGCCCGAGCAACACAAAATTCAGATATGTAGGTGGCACGTTTGGGAATGTGCTTAATTATTGTCTATAAACTGTAAATTTAAAAACCTTACCTGAAATTAATAATGGAATTTTCATATATGAATGAAAACTACTAAAAGTAGCTTAGGTGTAATGTAAAAATTACTTTTAAGTTGATCAGATTGAAGTTTTTGGTTCGACATCATTATCAAATCATTAGGGAGTTTATTAAATTCTGTAGAGGCTATAAATTGTAAGGATTTTACACCGAATCTAGTTGAACGCAATGCTTCTTATTCTGTGAGCGCGTATCATGTTGGTGTACGTCCGTATTGAATATTGGTCGAGTATTAGAGTGCGTTGATGACTTTATTATTTGTAGTATAGTTTTAGTGATCTCTAATTTTGGATGGATTTGAAATGGAATTATTTTCGTCTGAGAATATAGGGCCCTTACATGAGTGTACCACGGTAGACGGAAAATATTTCTAACAGCCCGATTTTGGATCACCTGAATCTCAGTAGCTTTCTTTATTGTAATAAAGCCCCAAATACAGGAAAGGTAAGACAGATGAGAATGTATCATGGAGTAGTAAACATAAATTGTCTATATTCTTACGCATATATCGAGGTGTGGGATCCATCCTCTGGACATGCGAACTCCAGTATCTTCTGCGTTGTTTTCCCCATCCTCTGCACATGCGCAATCCATTATCTTCTGCGTTGTCTTCCCCATCCTCAAGCAAATGAAATAACCTGAAATCAATTAAATTATCTTTGAATATTTTAAATCTCAGCATAATGTAGAATTTAATGGCCAAAAATGGAATATTACTGGACTCTTCCAACTGAGGCAGCTAATGCTGCATATAAGGATATGTTTACCTATCACAGCATTTGTTTTCAGAGAAAAACTAAAACAGCTGAAGTAACTCATAGTGTATTTGGGTATGTGTGCTGCTGGAATTACTCAGTGGAATGGAAAATAAAGAAGAATTGCAACATGCAGATGCACCAATATGGCTCATTATCAAAATAATTTCAATCCCAATACAAAAATATCCCCATTAGACCAGTGGTCTCTCACACCAGGCTCCTCTAGTGAATTATTTTATCAAAACTTAATATCTTATCCCAAAGATATAGATTTTCGCCCTGCCAGAATAGTTTTACATTAAAATAACATTATTAAAATAGATTATACCAATTAACTAATTATTACACAACGAAACGTCATAACCTAAAATGGCACGTAAGTAAAACGAATAAATTGATATTGTATATCATTAGAACTTTCTTATCGTTGCTGTGGTAATTTTAATATTTCCCTGACCAAAGTACGCGTATAAAGAACACCTTTATGTTTATTTTAGATACATTACCTGAACGGCAAAAATAACTACCAAAAACTATGCTAATAAATGGAGTTACGATTGTGCTAAAGAAATAACAACCTTTTTACAAAAGCATTCAAATAGCGCTAAGTCCAACGATCGTGAATGGTCAGCATTACACATCAAGAAGGTCCATTCTTCAAATAATCTCCCTAATTTATAGATCTCGTAGATCCCTAGGTTATATGGCCTATCCAAACTTCATAAAACAAACACCCCCCTATCAGACCAGTGGTACATAAATTGTCTATATTATTATGTAACAAATTAAACCAATTAATCCAATGTAAACCTGTACATACCATTCCAAATTAGTTCATAAAGATAACAACATGTCTTGTGATATCATCCTCTGGACATGCACATTCCAGTATCTTCTGCGTTGTTTTCCCCATCCTCTGCACATGCGCAATCCATTATGTTCTGCGTTGTCTTCCCCATCCTTAAGCAAATGAAATAACCTGAAAACAATTTAATTATCTTTGAATATTTTAAATCTCAGCATAATGTAGAATTTAATGGAGTGGAATGGAAAAGAAAGTAGAATTGCAACATGCAGATGCACCAATATGGCTCATTAACAAAATAATTTCAATCCCAATACACTGATCTAATTCCATTTTAACGAAGTTATTTTGCACGCTGCATTGGTAATTTTCGTCCCATCTCTGATCTGTTACTTTATTTTCCTAGAAATAAACGGAAAAAGTCATAAGAATTGTGTCATTCATTCATATTGTAATTCATATTGTATATCATTAGAACTTTCTTACCGTTGCTGTGGTAATGTAACAATTTCCCTGACGAAAGTATGCGTATAAAGAAAACGGCAAAATAGAATAAACTGAAAATATATTTATGAATTAGAAATATAAATATTATATTATACTTACGGAAGCAAGTTTCTTCACATTCTTTTAGAGAGCCTCGACGTTACTTTTAATCCCAGAAACTTCATAACCTAAAAGTACCGAAACTTCATACCTACAAAATATTACGACGTAGAAGAAGAGTTTGACAGTTCAGAGACCACGTGACCAATCGAACGGCTAGAATTCTAGAAAACGAATATCATTAAGTAATCACCGTCGAACGTAAGAGAAACGAATAAGTTTCAGCCACACGAAAAAATAAAATTTCGTTCATAACCTCAAAATGACGCGTTAAAATTATACTCGCCAAAATTAAGAAGTATAATTACCTGTCTACATTAATGTACATTAAAATATGGCCAATAAAATAGACTGTACCAATTAAACAACCAATTATTTTAGTACGTAATAAGTAAAACGTATTAAGTATTATACATCCCAAAGTAAAACGCAATATATTGGACTGTCAGAATGAAAAACACATTGTTGCCACTACACAAAATTACATGGAGACTGAATTCTCTCCAGACCGTATCAAACGAATATAGACTCAAAAGATTGATACTCAGGTGATACGAACATTAAGGTCTATATTCGTTTGCACTACGAAAATTTTCAATTAATTGATTAATTTATAAAGTTAATTAGAGCTCGATTAATAACAAAAATATGCCTATGACGACCGCTGAATTCCACTTAGTCCATTCTCCAAATTTCAAAAGGATCAGCTCAGGAATAACCTCAGAAATAGTCGACACACACCCGGAAGATTGCCTTTTATTTATATAGAAGATAGAAGATTCTATGGGAATTTGCACAATTCCTTGTCTCTTGTAATACTCTTCAACTGACGTTTTGGAGATCGTTGTAGATACCATTTTCATCTTGATGACTCATCTATTCTGAAGATAGAGACTGCAACGATTTTCAAAATGTTGGTAGAAAAGGATTATTAGAGGCATAGATGTACGCAAGATCTCAGAGATTATAAATAATATACAAATTTAAATAATCGTATGTATTAAAAATTATGAAAATGTTATAATTTTGCTAATGCCTGCTTTTATATTATGTGTGTTGTAACAATTAGTTGGCAATATTTAAAAGTATTTGCTCTAAAAGTTGTTTCTGTTTCTGCTTCTCATGTCATCTCATTTGTGCCGTTTTAGAAAAGAAAAATGGTCGGGGAATCAACTTCTACACAAGTACTGAGAGATCTGGAAATTTCCTTACGCACAAACCACATTGAGTAAGTTATCCTCAATCCACAGTATATGACGTAATTTCTAAATAATCTCATTCTGTATTTTTTTGTAACCACAATGTGACCAGCTGTGATTTTATTCAAACAAAAATATTACATTAGCATCATGACAGACACTGGTTATCACCACATCAAACAACCTCATAATGTAATAGAAACAATAAGAACAAACCGAATGCATATTTAAAGTGAATGCAGTGTGAATGAAGCGCTATGAACAAAATAATGAAAGATTCATTGAGATGGTTTAGACACATGAAAAAAATTAATGGTAAAGAAAGTACATGTTAACAATGTGAACAGAACAAGATGCAGAGGAAGACAGAGAAAAACGTGGTATGATCAAATCAATCACAAAATATCAGCCATGTGCAGAGTCACAATGACACAATGTATGAATATTGAGGAAGCCAGAGAAGTATGTCAGGAAAAAATGGTGTACCAGTTTATTCTTCCTGCCCACATGTAGTGAATTTATTTGTACACATATCATGTCAAAAATATTGAATGTCGGCCATGTGAGGAGTCGGAGAAATCAACGCACATACATGACACAATGTATGAATGTTGAAGATGCGAGAGAAATATGTCAGGAAAGAAAAGTGTGGCAGTCCATTCTTTCTGCCTACCCATTCAGTGAGACGGCGTGATGTTTAGTTAGTTAGTTCATGTCAAAAATATTTTTACAAAGAATAATTTTTTTTAATATTCCATTTTAATTTGATTGGTGGTCAATGTGTTACGGAGTTGGTTGGAGGTAGAAAAAAAATAGTTTATAAGGTTTACTGACACTTTTTGTCTCAAGGCACCTAGAGATTTGATTTCTTCGCAATTTATTTTTGATTTTATAAGTGTCATTTGTTTCCAGGTGGGTACGGGAATTCTTGGATGAGAGGAATCAGGGCCTGGACGTGCTCGTGGACTACCTCAGCTTTCGACTGAGCATGATGTGCCACGAGCAGAGGATCGAGGAGTCCAGGACTGCCTCCACAGACGGATTATCACAAAGTGAGATAATGTTTATATAATAATCGGTAATATTTATTGTTTTGCACACTAAGCTGTGTAATACGTTTAACATTAACACCCACTGAAGTTGATTAAAAGAATCCAATTCTCATTAATTACTGCCAAATAGGATTTATCATAGCAAATAGGAGTTGGACTGGGTTGGGCTGCCTTTGGTAAACTAAGACATGTATTTGAAAATGATGAAATACCGGTTTTCTCAAAAGAAAGGTCTACGATATGTGTATACTGCCCATGATGACATACGGACTAGAGACGACAACTCTTACAGCAAAAAGTTTCCACAGGCTCAAGTGTACACAGAGGTCCATGGAAAGACAGATACTTGGTGTGAGCTTGCGTGACCGCATAAGAAATGAAGAAATCAGACGCCGCACCAGGGTTGCTGACGTCATGGACCGAGTGGCAAAATTGAAATGGCAATGGGCTAGACACTTGGCTAGACAGGGTGGCAACAGATGGGCACCCAGGATACTCAGTTGGAGACCATGGGAAAATAGGCGAAGTGTCGGAAGGCCACCGATGAGATGGACCGATGATATTATCAAAAGAGTCGGAAAACCTTGGATACAAAGGGGGCAGGATAGAGACGAGTAGAAGAAATTGGAAGAGGCCTATATGGAGGGAAGAAGGCTAGCAAAGAAGAAAAAGAAGAAGGATTTATCAATGTTAGGTTAGATTGTGAACCAAGTAAGGTTAAGGAAATTTATGAATCAGGTTGTGTTAGGTCAAATTAGATTAAACTAGTTAGTTTGGTTTGAACGTTGTGGCTGGCTGCTTGACGAATGCTGTTTGGAAAAATAAAAATACGCTAAAGGAGAGCAAAATTCGAATCTACAAGACATGCGTATGTTCTATAATGACATATGGAATAGAAAAGAGAGCTGACACCATCAGAACAAAAAGTGTCCTAAGAACCCCAGAAATGAAGACTCTCCGTTCCTTTGCTTGAACGACACTCCGAGACAGAATAAGAAATTCTGAAATAAGAAAGATCTGCAATGTAGAAGATGTCGTGCGATGGGGAAGACTGAGAAGACGCTTTTGTAGAGATCATGTGGAAAGAGCATGTTCTGAAAGAGTGATCAATATAGCCGCAAATAAAGTACCAACAGGAAATGGACCGGCAGGAAGACCACCTAAAAGATGGCGAGACAGTTGGACATCTGTATCCCAGGAACAGGCTCCGAGAAATAACAGGACACAGTCCTAAATAAAGCAGAAGAAGTTTGGTTGGGTTTTATCATGTTAGAGTCTGATTTAGATTACGCGATACAAATTTGAAAACATTTGTTTTAGGTGAGATTATAAATATGTTTGATCAAATCATCTAATGGAGAAAATGATAACATATAATCCAAACCAATTTGTTATGAAACATCATTTGATAATAGTGTAACTAATCTATATGATCTGGACCAGGGGTGGCGAACCTTTTTATTCAAGGGTTCCCAAAATTATACTTCATTTTTGAAAATAATCTTTTCTTGTCACATAGAAAAGAAAATATACGTATAGTACCAATGATTTTAATATTTTCATCTTTGTGAGATATATATTTTTTTTATCATTTTGTGGTTTTTAATTATACAGACGCTGTAGATAAATCTTTTCCAAGACAATTTATCATATCTGATTTGATCCAATATATTGAAGAAATTAATAACACCACTTTCACAAAACAAAGTAAATAATTAACAGAAAATAGCTCTAGTGATATTGAAACCAGTTGGTTCCCAAATACAAATTAACTGCCGCACTTTTCTTTCCTGACATATTTTTCTCGCTTCCTCAATATTCATACATCATGTCATGCATGCACGATTCCTCACGTGGCCGACATTCAATATTTGATTTATTTGATCGTGCCACATATTCTTCGGTCTTCCTATATTTCTAGTTCCATTTATATCGTTGACATATATATTTTTTACCATTCTTTCTTCATTCTCTCCATGTGTCCAAACCATCTTAATGATCCTTTCATTATTTTGTTCATAACATCATCATTCGCACCGCATTCACTTCTTATATTGTGTTTTGTTTATTTATTTTATATATGTTTTAAATATTTATTTTATGTAAGTGTTTTAAATTATTTTTAATAATGTTACACCACAAATTAAGTGCTTTATACAAAAGTATAGTTACAATCTTATTTTTCAGTTAAAATGTCTCTAAATTGCTTTGCCATTTTAATAAAATACAATATTCAAACCTTTTCATTAATAATTCTCCGCTTGTCACTGAGTGATAGGTTCCCCTCCCCTGACCTACACCATGCCAATGTTGATGGGCTATGTTTATGTGTGGCACACAAATAAGCAGCATCCTTTTCAAGTGGGTTTAGAGTTGTCCTGCCTAAATTATATTGTGATTCATTCGCATTTATTTATGGATGTTGCTGAGGGATCTTCTTATTTCTTGTGTTGACTCACGACTCTGCTGCTCAACACAGCGGTTTCCTATCTTTCATTATCCGGAACACGCTCTCCACATTTCGGATGGATCTGCTATATTTAATATAGAACTAGGCCATCTGGCATGATGACACATGATTTATCACAACCATATTTAATAGATAACTAACTATTGCATTCACACTTATTTCTGAACAAGAGTTAACTGTTATGAATATAACCAACTAATTAACCATCACGCCATCTCTCCGAAGGAGTAGGCAGAAATAATAGACTGCTAAACTACTCATTCCTTACATAATTCTCTGGCTTCCTTAACCCTCCCTTCCCCGTGATGGGTATCTTCTACACATTGCTTCTAAGAATCATCAATATCTCTATAAATATAATAAATACAAGGTTAAGATTTTAGGTATTTCATAATGTATTTACGCATTGATTAAAATAATAATATTAATAATAATCAAAAATTATCGGGTACATCGGAGGTATTTTGTTAACATCAGAAACAAAATTCGTAGCGCTGAGTGCGCGACACTATATTCGCATCTCACTCTTGCATACTTCACTGTGGAAGCTCGAGGAGCTCAATGTTCTCTCTGTTCGGCAGTAGCTCTCGGGCTTGCAACCATAGTGGACCTATGCCCGTCCCGTGAGTGTAGCCAGATGTTTTTTTTTTATGTTTTTAGCAAATAAATCTCAATTATTATAATTTTTGACTTCAAGTATAATTAATTAAGGAGATTAGCTATGAATGTTCTTATTTTTCCGATTTAAAATCACTAATTTTTGTTTGGGTACTGACTACCCAACGCGTTTTTATTTTAACACCGTAAGGGAAAGATTAAATACTAATGTTGGCATCATCAGGTTTTGTTTGTAACACTTGATGATGCCAACATCGGTTGGCGAAACAGCTGTCGCGACATTTTCAAATATGTGTATAATAAAAAATTGCGATATTACAAAAGTGTTGTAAATTTAACAGTTAATAATGTTGAAGTATCATAGTGCTTCGGTTAAAACAATGGACTATTTAATTATTTATTGTTTCTTGAACAATGATGTAAAACTCCATATTGAATAATTCATATAAATGAAAACGTATGTTTTCTAGGAGTTTTATTATATTGTAGATGGAATGACATGTTTCGCCCTTCTAAGGCAATATCAAACATTATTTTCTTAACATTTGATAATGCCTTATAATGTCATTCCATATAAAACTTAATATATAAGAATGTGCTTATATTTAATCTGTTTTGTTTCTAATTATATTAAAACCTTCCCAGCTAATGTGCCGGCCATGGATTCCGTGACGGCGGTGCCGGCCCGCAGCTGTCCGCGGCCCCCTCTCCTCGTGGCCGGGCTGGGGAGCGGGGTGGAGGGAGGCGGGGCGGGAGGCAGCCCGCACACGGCGCGGCGGCGCTCCAAGCACGCGGCGCGCCTGAACATGGGTGCCAGCACCGATGACATACACGTCTGCATCATGTGCATGAGGGCCATCATGAACAACAAAGTTAATAATTATTTATATTATAAAAAAAAATTATAAATATTATACTTTTAATTGCTCTTCTACTTGCATCACCGAGGGCAGGCTCGTTCTGCTTGAATTACAATGGTACACTTTGCTAAAAAAAAAAGTGATTTTTATCGCCATTAAATTTGATAAACTTCAGGTGTATACACTCTGGAATTTCATAATGACAATTTTTTTTATTAATTTTAGATAAACTTAAGGTGTTAACACTGGGGAATTCCATAATAACAATTTCTTTATGAATTAAAACACTCATTTTTCCACTTTTTTCCAGTGTTTTAATTCATATAATATTCAAATGATTTTACTGAAATCTCTTGATGGAAGTTCATTTTAAATAATAATTAAATAAAACGATGTTTTTTAACTACTTCCACTTTTGTCTTTATTTAGACAGCGACCGGTTTCGCCAGGCTCGCTGGCATCGACCTCGACATCGACCATCGCGGTCGATGCCAGCGAGTCTGGCGAAACCGGTCGCTGTCTAAATAAAGACAAAAGTGGAAGTAGTTAAAAAACATCGTTTTATTTAATTATTATCATATAATATTATTTTATTAATGAATATAGGGCTTTTTCCACTTTTGAGTTTATTTCTTCAACATGTTTCGAAGGTTTTATTTCTTTCATTATCGGAAGAACAATATAAACTATTTATACTCCGGATGATGAAGGTGTAATACCTTCGAAACTTATCGAGAAAAAAAAAATGGTAAAACAATATTTTAAGTTAAAAAAAAATCATATGAATCAAAACTTTGTAATAATGTACATAAGTTTTATTTTTTATATATTATGTAGGGGTTTATTTTAACATTTCGATACATTTTTTACTATAGTTTTGACCAGGCCTTAACACATTGCGATTGATGTGTTAAGACCTGATCAAATATAATGTGAATTGCAAAAAAACAAACTGTTGTTTGCAAGAATCAGCAGAAATCTGCAACCCACGAAGACTGACAACCAACTGCGAAGTTTCCTCTCAGTGGAATGAGTGTGGATGGGATTCATACATTACAACATGCTTGCAGTTTGCAGCATACAAAGTTCACATTATATTTGAATCTTTATACTCAAATCTTTTTGTGTCACCTGTGTATAAATTACTAAATATTCCTAATATTTTCAGTATGGGTTCAACATGGTGATCCAGCATGTATCAGCCATCAACAGTATAGCCCTGAGTCTGGTGCACCGCTCGCTGCGGACCAAGGCCCTTGCTCTGGAGCTGCTGGCGGCCATCTGCCTGGTGAAGGGCGGCCACCACATCATCCTGGCCGCCTTCGACCACTTCAAGCTCATCCGCCACGAGACCCGACGCTTTCACACCCTCATGGACTACTTCATGAACTACGATAACTTCCACATCGAGTTCATGGTCAGTACAATGCAAAGTTCAAGTACTGAACTATACATCCTGAAAATAGTTATTCTGTGATGTCATTTGTTAGGAGGTCACTATGTGCACGTTAGATTCATGTTGTGTCTGATTATAAGTAAACAAAAATATGATCTTACAATTTTGGTGTTCATGTTTGAAAACTTGGCTATTGTGATATCATCTTCTTCTTCTTCTCGATGCTACATCCCAGTTTTGGATTTGGCCTTCTACACAACAGTCCTCTACTGGCTTCTGTCCCTGGCCATCTCTCTTCATTCTATGTGTGATATCATAAATATTATTAATATTACACATTGTATTACACATTGTTGGTTCGGACATATGGAACGCATGGTTGGAGAAAGAATGGTTAAGAAAGTGTACGTTAATGATGTGAATGGGGTACGAAGTCGAGGCAGACCGACGAAAACTTGGCATGACCAAATTAATCAAATTTTAAAGGTTGGTCATGTTAGAAGTTGGAGGAATCGACGTGCGTGTATGACTCGTTGTATGAATGTGGAGGATGCTAGAGAGGTTTGCCAGGATAGAGTAGTGTGGCGGTCCATTCTCTCTGCCTACCCTTGCGGGGAAACGGCGTGATGGTTTGTTTGTTTGTTTGTTAGTTTAATAGTATTTTTCTTTTTCTTCTTCTCCTTTTAGACCTTTGGTCTGTTCCTGTAATCAGGCTGGCCTCTCTTGGGAAGTTGACTCCCAGCTATCCCTCAATCAGATGCGCCACAACATGGAATCTATCCTCTGCACGTGTGCATTTCAGTATCTTCTGGGTTGTTAGCCTTGGTTCTTGTGGTATCCACTCTGGTCTCAATGCTATGCTAGTTTAATCGTAGCTTAAAAAATCACTAAGATGCATCAGAGTATTTATTCACAGTATCAATGATGACATTATCATGGGTGCTGTTTTAGTAAAATTTTAGATATTAGATTTTATCAATGAATTTTTTGTTGTTGCATAAAATGATCCTGAATCAAAAAGAATTAAAACTTGTTTTTATTAATAAACTCTTTCTCTATAAAATGTGTGCAGATCTAGCTAATTGTAATTTTTCTTTGTAAAGAAAATGTTTTTTAGATTTCGAACTGTAAGTCAATTTCTTCTGAGCTTTTACAATTTAAAATAGACAGTTGAATAGTGTAATGTCACAGTTTAGTACTCACAAAAGTACCCCTGAACTATTTTGTCTTTTTTGCACGGTACTATTAAACTTGTCTGGAGCTAACAAAGGGTTAATTATATAAAATGCAAATCTCACTGCAATTCCCAAAAATGACATTTTAGTCACAGCTGAGTGTTGTTCTCACAGGTGGCGTGCATGCAGTTTGTGAACATCGTGGTGCACTCCGTGGAGGACATGAACTTCCGCGTGCACTTGCAGTACGAGTTCACCGCCCTCAAGCTGGACGACTACCTGGAAAAGCTGCGACTGTGCGAGAGCGAGGAGCTCCAGGTACCTTTCTCCCGTCCACCTCTGGTCATCAATTAAAATGCTTTGTTCATCATTATATTGAATGTTGAACCACCAAGTCACAGTCTAGTGTGATGCTCGGGTATAATTTATTTTCCTCCAATTGTTTGGAACCTTACTTAATGTAATCTAGTCGTCATCACAATGAATATAATAAAATACTTTGATACTGTGAATCATGACATTCTTCTAGCTATTTCAAATGGAATTTTTTAATGGGAACCTTTTCTTGTATTATAAATTCAGGGGTGCCACAAGGTTCAAACCTAGGTCTACTCCTCGTCACCATCTTCATAAACGATATTGCGAAGGTGATAAACTTCTTGCGATTTCTTTTATTTGCTGATGATCTGAAATTATTTCTAGAAATTAGCAATCTTGACAACTGTCTACGCCTCCGGTCGGACGTTAATAATATTGTCAACTGGAGTCACAGTAATCAAATGCAATTCAATGTCTCTAAGTGCGTTTTGCTATCTTTTACGAGAGCATTGAGACAACAACCAGCAACTAGCACATGTATCTATTGACGATGAGAGATCTCGGGATCATCTATAAGAGTAATCTGACTTTTCGTGCACACTGCTCGAAGCTAAAAATCAAAAAGAATAAAACGAAATACATATTATAAAGGAATTGTTTATTAAAAAAAATGTTTTCGTTATTATCAATGAACTTCTACTAGGACATTTCAATTTACGATATTAATAATTAATGAAACATAACATATTATACGGAAGTGAAACATGGACTCTAAAAGTGAACGTAATGAATCGGTTAGAAGCATTCGAAATGTGGATACACAGAAGAATGCTTCGTATACCTTGGACCGAAAAGGTCAGTAACGTCGAAGTACTTAGGAGAGCCGGAGCCAAGAGAGAGCTGTTGTCGAATGTCAAAGTGAAAAAGGTCTCATATTTGGGTCACGTGCTGCGTGGAGAAAAGTACCGCCTCCTCCGACTTATATTGGAGGGCAAGATAGAGGGAAGACGGGGAGTTGGCAGAAAACAGATGTCCTGGCTGCGCAACATTAGAGAGTGGACCGGAATGAGGACGGTGGATGACCTGTTTCGGGCAGCGCAGGACAGGGAGGTTTTCGCCGGAGTGATCGCCAACGTCGGGGGGACCTGACACGGCACAGGAAGAAGAAGAAGAAACATAACAAGTAGAATGTGATAAATACATACAGTTTATTAAAATGAGCTAAAATCATAAAGTACTTTGTTTTAATCTATTGTTTGGGATATAATGAACAGTTATAAAGTTTATATCTCATTAATATATTTTTATGTCACATGTTTACTTTTGTTTAAACATTATTGTGCTTCTAGCTATTTGTGTTTATGTTCAGGTCCAGATATCAGCGTACTTAGATAATGTTTTCGATGTGGCTACACTGATGGAAGACAGCGAAACCAAGACAGCGGCCTTGGAGAAGGTGGCTGAATTAGAAGATGAATTGGGCCACGTAAGAATCTATTTTAATCATTTGTACATATACCATATGCTTACTTCCCAGAATTAGGATCCTTTTTTTTCAATGCTTGTTTTTGATTGCCTTGTAAAACCTTTCAAACTAGAGTTAACATTCATATTACTTAAACAGTCGATTTCGTCCACTGCTGGACATAGGCCTCCCCTTTACTTCTCCACACTCATATCTTGCGTTTTCTGCATCCAGTCACCAGAAATTCTCCTTATATCATCAGACCATCGTGTAAGGGGTCTTCCTCTGCTTCTTTTATGGCAACTGGAAACATGTCCCAAAATTACCAATTTATATTATTACTTAATAATTAATCATAATAGGGATTCTCTGGAGAGAGGATGGATCTTCACATTCCGCTATCTTGACTATATTTATATAGTTTATTTATATTTCTTCTGCATGATAACAATCCTGAGGATTGGTCTGCAACAAACCTCACTTGTTCCTTCTACTTAGTCTTGTCTCCAACCAGTCTTTTCGTGTCTGTGTAGCTGCCTATTTATATTTATTTAGAAAAAATTTTACCTTAAAAAAATATTTAATTCTAATAATTCTAACAGAGAAATCCTATTTCTTCTATATTCACCATCACTTTGTGTTATGGATTCATAATTGAACAATATTTTTTACACAGATGAATGACTTGTGTCCTTAAACCATGTTTGTTTTTCATTTTAAATTTAAATAAAGTTTTGTGTTACAAAGTTTAAAAAATATTGTTCAATTGAGATATTCTATGTTCAAATAAAAAAAATACATACAGGAAACAATGTATTCCATCTATTCCAGGCCCACGAACGTATGGGGGCGATTGAGAGAGAGGCGCTTCACAAGCTGGGCTCTTTGGAGGCGGAGCTGGGGCGTCTGCGTGGGGAGAGAGACCAGCTAGATGAGGCCAGGAGGCAGGTCATTGAGGAGGTAATGCCACCGCACTCTTGTGCCTTATTCATCTGTTTCATTACTTAATAACAAAAAAATATTTTTTCCCTATATTATTATATTTATCCTAGAGAATCGTTATAGAGAGAGATGATGACGATGATGATTTGTATAGCGCTATTTTTGTGAGAAATTCACTTCAAGGGCGCTCTTTGTCCGGAAAGCTTCTCTTAAAAAGAGAGCTTCTGAACACTTCTTCGTCATCTTGATTGCGGATATTGTAGGGCAGCCTGTTCCACGCCGTCGGTCCCGCGATGCCAAAAGCACGATCCGCGAAGTTTGAAGCTCCTTGGCGCCGCGGGATAAGAAGTTTGTGTTGCTTCTTCCTTCGAGGATCGTAGAGTGTATAACTATTTTAATTGATGTGGGATATATAATGGAGGAATACGGAAAATAATTACCTAGTGTTTATATTTATAAATAGATATTTAAATTCAAGGATTAATTTTATCTCAATAGAGATGAAAATGCAAACTGGAAACTGAATATGGTGATCGAGGTGTTTACAGGACTTATGACCTGTCATTGGTTGGGTTAAGCGCACACTTTATGTAATTACAACATTCCCCATTCCACCTTTCTTATGACCACCATGTCTGACAAATTTTTGGAAGTTGTATATATGTTAATATCCAACACCACAATTCACATGTCAGTTTCAATTTACAGACCAGCGCCATCTATGAAGATTAGATTTAAGCATTAAGCAGAAGATCTTTACAACGCAATGTGAATTAATACAAGCAAATGTTAATATAATGTCTAGTAATTTAAAAAAAATGTGTTGCTTTGTTTAGAATATAAAATGGAGAGAAATCTATTTGGGAAGTGCTGGCTATTTCAGATCATGATGTATAACTGTGTGTGCTGGTTATCATTTCAGGTTTCCACGTTACGGAGAGCTCAGCAGGACTCCCGCAACAGGCAGTCCATGCTCGAGAGCAAAATACACCAACTGGAGACGGTGGCCCTCTCCTTGCCCAGGGGATCCTCCAGTGAGTACCTCTTCAATACATTCTAGAGTGTGTTGTACACAACCATTTTTGTTTCTCTAAAAACCAAAATATTAATATGGTCTCGACTGTAATAAAAAGTAGAAGAATATAAGAAGTTATATTAGTCAACCGGATTTTAGTGTGGATTTTTCTTATTGGTGTCCGTGATCAGCAAACTCATTATTGAAAAGAGCCAATTATTAGTAGCACAAAGAATTCAATTTATTTCATCAAGGAAGCGTTTTCTTTTAAGTCGGTTACTAAGGTCAGTTTGAGAATGCTCTCGCAAGGCGAAACAAATTTGTCACAATTTATATAAATTTAATCCAAGTAAAACCACTAAACAATCGTGTTTACTATTATAAATTAATGATGGAGTTTTACAAAACTAATACCTCAAGCATCAATCGGTTTCTAAGCTCACTGAATTAATGTATATTTATACTATTAACCCTTAACAGATGTAAGTCACCTCTGACGTGACAATAGAAATTGAGGACCGTTTTCACAAAAATGAAATTTCTCCAAAAAAAAAAAAGTTTTTTTATGGAAATGGGTTCTTCCATGTGGGCTCTATCGATTGGTGAAATAAAATTTTAACAAAACGGTATGTGTGCGAAGTTGTAGCGGTTCAAATATCGCGATTTCATACAAAACGTATTATTTTTAACATGAAAAAACCTTCTCCTGAAAAATTTACATTTTGTAGATATTTTGCTTTGTGTAAACGGTCCTAAATTTTTTCCCTGCTGTCTTATGGCAAATGTGAGGTGACACGATGAATCATAATTAATATAAATGGAAACGTCTGTCTTCTAGGAGTTTTATTAAATTTTATATGGAGTGACGTGTTTCGCCCTTCTAAGGCATTATCAAATGTGATTATGTTTAATAATGCCTAAGAATTGATTAGTGTTGTATAGCGCTTTTTTAGATTATGTTGTTTCTTAATTGTTCAAGCAAATTTAGCGTTAAGCTGGTGATATTTATATTTATTTAATAAAAAATATATCTTATACTTTCCAGTGAGTGCAATTTCTTCCCAGCTGGCCCCTCTGATTGTATCAGACCCTGCTCCAGTGGCTCCTCCTGCCCCTTCTCCTGCCCCTCCACCCCCTGCACCGCCCCCTCCCCCTGTGGCCCCACCTCCTCCCCCGCTGGCTCCCCCTCCTCCGCCACTTGTCCCTCCCCCTCCACCTGCACCTGGCTCCATGCCTGCCCCGCCCTCCGCAGACGCCATGACCATCAAGAGGAAGGTGCACACCAAGTACAAGCTGCCCACTCTCAACTGGGTCGCGCTCAAGCCTAACCAGGTCAGTTTTATAAACTATCATTCGTCCATCTAAATTAAAGTTTTTTTAAGATAACTAACTAACTAACCATCATGCTATTTCTCCGGAGGGGTAGGCAGAGAGGATCGACTGCCATATTGCTGTCCTGACATATCTCTTTAGCTTCCTCTACATTCATACATCGTAACATGCACGCTCGTTGATTTTTCCAACTTTTGGTTATGTATATTAATGTGGTCATGCCATGCTTTCCTTAGCTCCTTCCACGGCTTCTCTTTCCACTCACACTGTATACAACATGTTAACCATTATTTTCTCGTCCATTCGTTCCATATGTCGAAATCTCAGGGCTTCCTTTTTAATTTTATTTATGATGCAATCATCTGCCTTACATTTCTTTCTTTGTTAGTTAGTTATAATCATAATTACAAAAAAAAAATTAAGTTAAAATGAAAACTATACTTGGATTTTGGTGTCCACAATTAAATTTACAAATTAAGATATTTTTTCTATTATGTGTTTCAGGTGCGCGGCACAATATTCAACGAGCTCGACGATGACAGGCTGATGGGGCGCATCGACTTTGCGGAGTTTGAGGAGCGCTTCAAGATCGGAGTCGGCATCGGGGCACTCGCTAATCAGAACCACAACGACGTGGACGGTCTCAGCTCCTTCCCCAGCAAGAGGTTCAAGAAACCCGACAACGTCTCATTGCTGGAGCATACTAGATTGCGAAATATAGGTATGCTTTGCACACTGCTAGCGAGTTTTTATTCATTCTAGAATCGTGAAACAACTAAACGGTTGATCCATGGAGGCCACCCCACTTTCCCGATGTTATTTTAGAATACCCGGTATCACTCCGGGCGTTATGACTATCCTCGGTCTCTTTAAATACATTTCATCTTAGGAATTCACAACACGTAAGCCACATTAAAACTAACGCCGTTTACTTAGTGTTGTATAAACTCATAACCATCAAAGGAAGATGCCTGTTACTATAACACCCGGCGGCCTAGGAAATGACAAAAGGTCAGTTAAACGGACCTGAGAGATATGGTCATTTTTAGGGCCATCCCTACAAAATTTACTTGACATTGACATGGCAAAGAAGAAGATAATCAAGATCATTATGAATAATTTATTCTTTAAAGTAAATATCAATATTTAGTTATTTTATTAAAAATAATTTAAAATCATTTATATTTTCTTTTTATACCACACGGGTTTTGCTTGCACCGGAGCTTCGTTATGGTTACAGAAACGTTCTAATTGATAGTCAAAAAATGTGTTTAACTTGATGGTTGCCACAGATGAGATATCTCGGCAAACAGCGCAGTGCTCGTATTGCCGGAGACGAGATATCTCGGAAGAACTTTTGGTGACGTATTCTTGCGCCCTATTGACTTGTATAGACAATTCAGCAGAAACGGAACACACACTGACATTTGTTTTAGTTATCCTGGAATATTTTATCAAGTTTCCAAATACTTTTAACCGATTTATCGATAAATTTCAAAAACTCTTTGACAATGAATATTTGAAATTGGTTTAACTTCCAGAAAAAAATATAACAATCGATGCGGAATATAGTATTTCGTAAGTAAATTATAATTTCTTTCTAACGCAGCAAAAAAAAAAATTAGATAAGTTTTATTTTGACAAAAAATATTCAGCCTGATGAGCACTGCGGCGTGATTTATTTGCGGCTATGAAAAGGTCAAGTGAACAATTTGGCAGTTATCAAAAGTAAACATAATATTTATATAAAATGTTTTAATAATGCCACGCCACAAATTAACTGCTGCATATGGTAGTATATTTTATTTAATAAATATATGCGAGTACATTAATGTCATTAAATTTTTTTTTCATAGCCATCTCAAGAAGAAAACTGGACCTCCCCGTGGACAAAGTAATAATCGCAATAAACGCTTTAGATTTGAAGCAACTACCTTTAGATAGTGTGGAACTTCTACAACGGATGGTTCCCACAGATCAAGAGTCTAAAGCCTATCGCGAGTATGTGGCGGAGAAGAAGAACGTCACCCTCCTTACCGAGGAAGACAAATTCCTCCTACAGCTCACTAAAGTGGAACGAACATCGGCCAAATTGTCCATCATGAGTTACATGGGAAACTTCTTCGACAGTCTGCATTTGATTACTCCGCAAATACACGCTATAATCTCGGGAGCGTCCTCCGTGAAGTCTTCCCAGAAGCTGCGGAATGTTCTGGAGATTATCCTTGCATTTGGAAACTACCTGAACAGTAGCAAGCGGGGGCCGGCGTACGGCTTCAAGCTGCAGTCGCTGGACACACTGCTGGACACCAAGTCCACGGACAAGCGCATGTCTCTGCTGCATTACATCGTCAGCACCATTCGCCGCATTTTCCCAGACCTGCTCAATTTCGATACCGAGTTAATGTACATCGAGAAAGCGGCACAAGGTAATTATGTATATTTTCATACTCTCTGGAAGATTTTATTACATTAAAATACAGTGAAACCCGGATTTTATGTCCCCGTATTTAACGTTTTCCCGCCAATTGCGTTTTATTATTTCAGTCCCGATATATTTTAGTACATTTTTTACCCGCTTTAATGTTTTTTTTCCCCTGCAATTTACGTCGAAAATATGCGAGTTACGCGCGCTTGACAATGAGTCGGCGCATCGTTTCGGCCGTGATTGGTCGGGGAGCGACGTTGTTATTGGTCGGCATACGGCGCGCAACGTGGCGATTGGCTGACATTTTTCAATTTTTGCTGGTTAACATCTGTCCTGTCATTCGGTTTTCGACTTGATTTGTAATGCTTCGCTTACTCCGGTAGGTCTAGATGCGTACAGGGTCTTAATTGCTTTGGTCTCTCCGGCTCGTCATACATGCCCAATCCATGCTAGGCAACCGGTTTTAACGGTGCTCGTTAAACGGGGCTGCTGGGTCATCATATAGATCTATTGATTGGTCCTGTACCTCCAAGTTCCCACTGCAACACCGGGTCTAGGTCTCAGGATCATTTTCAATATCCTATTCCCATAACATTATATTATCACATCTTACATCTCGATTTAAAAAAAAGTTTGGAGATCTAATATTAATTATATTTGTGTTTACGCAGTGTCCCTAGAGAATGTGGTGTCGGACGTGCAAGAGCTGGAGAAAGGCATGGAGGCAGTGCGGCGTGAGGCGGATGCCCGAGCGGGGCGGGGCGGGGCGCCCACCGGCCCCGTACTGCGGGACTTCCTGGCCAACTCGGAGGAGAGGCTGCGCCGGCTGCGGGCCGATGTGCGCACCGCCCAGGAGGCCTTTGCCACCTGCGTTGAATACTTCGGGGAGGCGCCGCGCTCCTGCGATGCCAACACATTCTTCTCGCTGCTCGTCAGATTCACCAAAGCTTTCAAGGTATGGTGCTTCTTCTTCTTCTTAGTGCAGGCCTTGTGGCCTGTTTTTTAAGAGGAATAGACCTCCTGTGAGGTCGACTCCCGGCTGTCGATTAATCTCTTTGGTGATCTGCCCGGGGGTTGTCTACCTTGGGGTTTGCTGTGCAACACAACGAGAGGGAGTCTGGATGTATCTATTTTAATGTATGATGCAATATTTCTAATTATAACAGATTTTTATTTTCATTTTAAATCATCATTAAGTGACATCACATACCCAACAATTTTTCTTCTTCGAATAATTCTAACTAATTAACTATCCATTACTCACTACGAAGGGGGCAGGCAGAATGAATGAATTGCCACACTTTTCTATCTGATATACTTCTCTCGCTTCCTCAACATTTCATCGAGTCATGCACGCACGTCGATTTCTACAACTCCTCACGTGGCCGACATTCAATATTTGATTTATTTAATCGTGCCACGTTTTCCTTGGTCCTCTTCGTAAAATTGTTCATTAAACACATTAATTCCAAAATGTGCAGGTCGTTTACAAATTATAATTCTGCCCTTAATTTTTATTCCTTGGACTCTCTCGAAAATAGGCGAACAATTAATGATATGATGTTGCTTCACAAAATCATTCACTTCAAAATAGACAACTCCGAACTTCTTAGTAAATTATTACTGAATACCCCTATGCTTCGCACAAGACACACTGCGAACCAAATATTCCACCTTCCTGCTTATCGGACTAATTACGCCCAGAGTGTGGCGGTGTACCGGACGTGCGACATGTACAATAAGTGCTTTAATAACATCGATGTGTTCCATCTTAATGAAAGTGATTTAAAAAAAATGGTTGGAGCAACCCTTCGGGGCGAATAAAACTAGTTACTCTACTTTTTCCTTTCTTGTCTTTTTTTTTTTACATTTTAAAATTGTATTTCATCTTTAATTATTCATTATTACCAATACTACTAGTTTTCTCTTTAACTTATCAAAGTGTTACTTTATTCTTCTTATATATTTAACCTTATGTCAGTTGTTATATAATATTTGTGGTAGCATGTAATTGGCCTTGTTTTGTTGTCTCTGTGTGTTTATATTCATATACTGTATTTGCTGTTTGTTACCCTCAATAATAAATTTTTTTTTTTTTTTTTTAAATGATGAATATCCTCAGTTGTTAATTATGAATATCAATACTGATAAGAACAATATGTATTTATATTTTTTAGTTTATTAATCACAAACTAGGTTTGTAGCATTCTGCAACTGTTTTAATCTTTCAATGAATTTAATTTTAAAAATGTACTGATTCCTCCATTTTAAGGTGGCAGATCAAGAAAACGAGCAGCGTCGCCGTCTGGAGTTGGCCGCCAACACGGACTCCAGCTCAGTCCAGGACGCCACCAAGGCCAAGGTCACGCAGAAGAAACAGCAGGTCAGTTGCACTCTCTCCTCGTCACTTACATTAATTACCCTGTATTGGAGTTTATATTTATTAAATTTTGAGTGCACTTTAACATACATATTTTATCTCCCTTTGACTTGACTTAAGGAAACCTTTTCACCTTTGATTATCCGTCATTAAAAATGGGTTGCACTGGGTTTATTTTAAATTTAAATTGATTATTAGAAATGTCTCATTTAATCTTCCTTTGCCAGTGCTCTCTAGCTAATACACATTGGTTCTAATATCTTTTATAGCTCTATGATTGTTATAAATATTGGGCTAAGATATTCGGGTATTCCTACATACATTTACGCATCGATTGAAATATTATATTATAAAAAATATTTATTGAGCCCAGAATAAATATTTATTAGAAAAAAAAATCAAATATATCTACATTATTCTGTATTCTAGTGTAAAAAGAAAAGAATATACAACTGTCACACACACTCGTTACGTCTCACTCTCGCATATTTTATATTCGTAATTGCAAAAGAAATAAATTATTAATTGTGTTCAGTCCTATGAGCAGAATTCGAATATTGCATCAAATGATCTCAGACTGTAATAATGATGTGATTTTTCGCTCTATGGTTTTTCATACATTTAAAATATGACCTTTGACTTAGAAGACTCTAGTTAATTGAAGCGATTGTCTATGAATATATTTTTTTTTCCTATTTTAAATCTCATTTTAAAATGTGTAACAATTATATAGCACAGTAAGGCAAAGATTAAATAAGTATTAAGTGTCTCATTTATAATCAAACACATGAAGGTTTAAAGCCAAGTCTCAAAGGGTTCATTAAAACTAGATCTTAAAGGTTAAGTGTACTAAATTTGATGTTGTTAATTGACCCTTTCATATATAATCACAGCTGTTTATAGAGATGCTTAATTCTCTAGTCATTTGATAAACTCTAACAATTTTGATTCTCTGATATTAGATAACTAATTATTTGTAGTGTAATTAATTATTCAATTCTAATAACTGTATTGCTTTTGTATGATGTATTTGACGCCCCTTGTCTTAATATAAAAACATAATTCTACAGAAAAGTTAGTATAATATATCATTATCACTAAATAAATACATACTTATTATATCCCACATCGGTCAAAAGTTGTTCAGACATTATTTTTCTATGCTCTTCCTTCTGCAAACTTATATAAATAAAGGGAAAATTGTGGTTCTCTTTTATAAATAAACATATTTTTTAAACTATAAATCTTCATCTGTTTAATATATTTAAAATGTTCAACGTGTATTTGTAATAATTATTAATTTCAATTACATTTTTTCCACTTCAATTCAAAAGTGGAAAAGTGTTCTAATTCATAAAAAAATCTTATTATGGATTTCCACAGTGTTAACGCCTTAAGTTTATCAAGAATTACCTTTTTTTAGCAATAAATATATTTAAAAAACGCCTCGGCCACCATTCTGTTCCCAGAAAAACAATTTACATCTTCGTCTCTATTGAGATACAATTAATCCTTATAAAAAAAAGGTGTTATCATTCTCACTATGATGAAGGTAAGGTATCTTTGATAAATGTTAAGAAAAATAAACTTTAATTGGATAAAACAGTGTTGTATTTCATAAATTGTTATTTCCACAGTGTTTATGCCTTGCATTAAGTCATTGTTTTTGTTTTATCAATCACAAATTAATTTAAATATTTTTTTAATGAAGGTTTATGTACAGAGATTCCTGTATATTATTTTGCATATTTGAAGAGGAGCTTCAGAATGAAATATATTCTTGAAACAACTATTGACGCCAGATTATCTTTATTCCAAATTATGTTATGTATGTTTTTGTAAATATAGTATGTATTTATTGTGGACTCAATGTTAGACAAGTTGGTGGTGGTTTTTTCTTCCGGCTTTACGTCCTTTTCACCCGCGGTCTGGAGGACTGCCGCCACGAAGCGATCTGACCAAATCTACTTTCTTAGACTTCATTTTCAATCTAATGCTAGCTCAAAGTCTGAAATCATTTGAATTTTCACTCATAAATGTAGAAGGTAGACTTTATGTATGTCGTCAGAAAGTTACATTAAATTCTGGCAGATATGCACGAAAAAAATCAATATTACCAGAAGTAAATTCATATCAATTAATTATTGATCTATGCCAGTGGTCAGTAAACTCAAAAGAGTTAAATATCAGCAGCACATCAGTTTAGATTTATTACGAGCACCTTATTTCTTTACAAAAACTGTTCTTTGAAGTCCGTTAAAACTAAATATCATATTTTATTATAATCTTATAATTGATTTTTTTAAAATAAAATGAAAATGTTGTCATGTTTATTTATGTAAACAATGGCTTGGCATTTATTTCTTTGGAAAGTATGAGTAAGTCAAATTTTTATATTATTTTTAATTTCAATTGAATTTTAACATATAATACTACTTAATATTAACTGTTATGTAACGTAACTCAATTTATTTATGAATATCTTTAAAATTGTCGTAATATCTCTCTTAACATAACAAGGAACTGTCATTTAATTCTCTATTGAATAAATATTTTAAAAATATATCATTCATCAGCGGGAGATGCCTATTGGTGGCGATGAGGTTCGCAACCCATCACACCGCGTCTCCCGCGGAGCGAAAAGAGAAGGATGAAGTGCTGCATCGGTTAAAGTGTGACAGTCCATTCTTTCTGCCTACCCTTTCTGGGAGACGGCGTGATGGTCAGTTAGTTAGTTAGTCATTCATTAAAGAGTCGGATTTGAGTAGCTAAGGACACATTAGGCTTGCGATTCGGAGTTTGTCGACCACTGGTCTATGATCAGCAAAGAAGGTGTGATTAAAAAACATTCAAATATTAAATGAGTAAAATGGAATGAGATTTGTCAGATAGTGGTGTGCCTCTGAACGCGGGTGAGGGGGGGTGGAGTGGGCCGTTGTGAAGGGTGTTGCTTTCTGTGCACTGTTAGAAGTTTAGTTACGCCGCCGCGGGACTCCTGCAGTCCAAGTTCCAACAGTCGGCTAATTACCCCCGCCACTAGCAGTCATCACCTACTTACCATATACCTTCCTGTAAGTCCAGACACTCTTTCTTCTACTAACCTTTCTTGCTAACAACCTTCTCTTCTCTCGGCTTCATTCAATGGCTATCCTATTTCTCTTGTCACAACTTATGTAATAGAGTTTTGAGATGATATTAATTATTATATTTTACAATGGAAGATAGAACCTCTGTCCATAACTTAATGGTTGAAGTAAAATAGGCATTATATATAAAAAAAATAATTCAAACTAAGTATGCAGTTTCATTCTATATGGCATCTTCTTTTTCTTTCGGTGCCGTGTCAGGTGCCCCCCAACGTTGGCGATCACTACAGCGAAGGCATCTCATCTGGCTTTGGCTCTCTGCAGTACGTCTGCATTACTGACCGTATCGGTCCACGGTTTACGGAGCATTCTGCGGTATATCCACATCTCGAACGCTTCCAACCGGTTCATTACATTCACTTTTAGAGTCCAGGTTTCGCAGCCATATAGTAGAACAGACCATATATAACATTTAATCATAGTGGCATACTGCATACTTATTTAGATTTTTTTTGTATTTAGTGTCTTTAATTTAACCAATCAACTATTCTTCAATATTGTTACCCATAGGCTGAATATAAAATTAGCCAATGAAATCTGTTAATTTTTAAACATAGGCTTGTAATAGAAAATTGATTTAATCCACAGTAAGAAAACTGGCTTAACTATTCATTAATTAAACTAAAATAATAGTTTATAAAAAATAAATTTAATTGTTATATGTTTGAAAAATTTATGAAATGTTAGACTTTTATTCGACCTTCGTGGCCGAGTGGTAAGTGCATTGACTGCCATCCTGAAGGTTCTGGGTTCGATTCCCGGCGAGGGCAGTGTGATTGTCACACTGTCTTTGGTCTGGTGTAGGATTCACGTGACAATAAAATGGCGATAGATTAGCTACCTATCACATGTCTCGAGAATCACTATGATAGCTATAATATCATTTACATCTATTTGGCTCATGCTGTCATGATGTAAAGAGCGATTCAACAAAATAATAATAATTATTAACACAATGAATAGATAATGTTGCAATTTATTTTATTTTATTATATTAACTCTAACTCCTTTAAAATGTACTTATTTATATTAAAATCTTCTCATATACTTATTTTATACTCCCTTGTGTATTGTCTTTATAATCCAGTCACACCATCTAACAACACAACACTTATCAGATATCCAAACCACTCTCCAATTTGCTAATGTGTACGCCCTGTCTCTCTCTCACACACACCGGCTTGCTTGTTTATTTTAGGAGGCGTGTCTACACTTGCATTCATTCAACTTTGTATTTTTTGTACTTTTCAGAATTGCAGAAATCTCGTATTGCATTTTTCACTTTTTTTTTAAAGAGACACATGCCATGACTTCTCTATTACTGGTATATAACACATAAACCCTTTTAGACGGAATGTGAATTCAAATTAGCATTGAAAATAATTTGTTTGGAATGGAAAAATCGACGAGCATGCATGTTATGATGTATGAATGTAGAGGAAGCTAAAGAGGTATGTCAGGACAGAGCAATATGGCGGTTCATCCTCTGCGTAGATTTTTACGGTTGGTAGCAATATGTTATTTGGGATCTTGGGTATATATGTGTAACTTGTCTCTCTCTTTTTTGCAATCTCAATTTTCAGGGTAATAATGATTTAACCCCTAAACCCTATCCTAAAGATGGAGACTGCAACGATCTCCAAAACTTCGGTTGAAAAAGATAAGTTACACGGATATACCTAAGATCCCAAAAAACTTATCTTCATAGATGGCGCTGGTCTGTAAATTGAAACTGACATGTGAATTGTGGTGTTGGATATTAACATATATACAACTTCCAAAAATTTGTCAGACATGGTGGTCATAAGAAAGGTGGAATGGGGAATGTTGTAATTACATAAAGCATGCGCTTAACCCAACCAATGACAGGTCATAAGTCCTGTAAACACCTCAATCACCATATTCAGTTTCCACTTTGCATCTTCGTCTCTATTGAGATAAAATTAATCCTTGATAGATATGTTTTAATAAAATTTCTGCAAGTGTATATTATGGCTATTAAAATTCCATAAATCTACTTTTTAAATGGTAATATTCTACCTGTTTATGATAATTGCATATCAATTATTAAATATTCACGAGTATAATGGAACTTTCGGTAGCGTGCAAAAGAGCTTCGTTGAAGTGGAATTATGTCTGCCATATAGTAAGGACAACGGATGATCGGTGGACAGATGATTTGTGACCGAGAAAAATCCGGACAAGATGGTCTGATGACATCAAGAGTGGCCAGGGGTAGAGAGTTGTGAAAATCGGGAAAGGAGGCCTATGTCAAACACTGGATGACTAATGATCATAATGGAACTTTACTACAAATTTGAATGATAGAATTTTATTTATTCAAATATATTTTTTATTTGCTAATTTGTAAAAGACCGACATTCTTTCTGAAATGGTTATTGCAATATATTTTTTAAGTTGTACCATTGATTCTCTGGTAAATTCGACAATGCATTTTATTATTCTTCAATACTAATCATCGCATATACAGCATTGCTTTGAAGTTCTGCACTCCGAAGCATGAGGCACACATTACACACGTGATGACATCCAGACACATCATCCACATTCAAATATTAATTTAATTAATTTAACTTTCTGTATCGAAACTATCTAATAATTATTTACCAGTTATGTTTGTTGATATAATTGATTATTTTTGCACCAAAAGAAATTCTCCAGGTGTCAGTTTATTTAACCAATTTTTTTGAAGGTAGAAATCAACATAATTTTATTAAAATATCTAGAAACGCATTAAAACACTTAAATATTTTTGAGAAATCCAATCTTTCAAATGATATCTTACTAATTTGATTCAATTAGCGTTGCAGAGTATTTTTTTTATGTAAAATAAAAATAATTTATTTTTCAAACAGAAATTATGATATTGCCGACCATGACAATCTCTAAAAATATAAGTTAATTTGGATGTCATCACCGATCAATATTACCGCTATAATTAATTTTTATTATTTTTCAACCATCAACTTCTCAGGAGGCTGTAATCAACGAACTGAAAACCAAGTCGCAGCTGGTGAGTGAGAAGAAGTTACTGCAACAGGATGAGGTGTACAACGGAGCTCTCGAGGACATCCTGTTGGGGCTGAGGAGCGAGCCGTACCGCCGGGCGGACGCCGTCCGCAGGTCACACCGCAGGAGGATCAACTCTCACCGCCTCTCCAAAGGTTTAGATGAATTGGATGTATTTTAATTTAACACATCCTTGAGCTTCGAGGCAATTACAATACATGACATGGTATTGCCGTATTTTATGATTGAGAGAGATTCTGTTGAACATTCTATGGCTATTTTAAATATTTTTTTATTGACGCAATTATTTTTACGTAGACTCTGATGTCGAGCTGGAGTTAAGATTATGTGATGCAATTTCTGTAGCATTTAATAAAAATGCACATTCTGAAATGTGCATTGTCCATTTCATTTCTTAAATTTAGTAAGGAGTTGATAAATGACAAACAAATAATATATATTAATCTTTGCGAGGAATTGCTATTTCAGAAGTTTTACTCTTTATTAAGCTTCTAGCAAATCGGCATTTGATATGTTAGTAGTAAAACTATAAAAAATAATTGGACTTTAGACATTATCGTGTAATAATAGACATTATCGTGTAAATCTAAAGTTGTCATACTATAAATATAGTCATAGAAAATGACACGGAAACACTCTGGCATAAACATTGGATATGATTCCAATTGTAGTTCCATTTTTAATTTAAAACAAATGCCAGTTTTTATATCTGAGAAAGTTTGATTTAGGAAATTTATCTCTCTACATTGTGTATGTCTCGTAGTTAAGAAATTTGTGTTATTTTGTTACAATTTTAATGTGTAGTAAGTTATTGACAATTATCTGATGCTTGACAAACAAGGTGATCCTTATTTAAGAATATTAAGAGTTTAGTCCTAAGGTTAGTTTTATACACAGTAGTCTCTATAATCCGATAATTTGTAATTCACACATGGTACAATTGCAAGGAAATAGTTAATAGCACTAGTGATCATTTAAATATTGTAACTACGGTCTGAAGAGGTTTTTAGAGAACCTTTGTTATTATACTTTTTTAAAGTTGTATTTATTTTATATTAATACTAGCTGACCCGGCAACGCTTCGCTATTGCCATATTCGAGTAAATAAATAAACCCAATATATATTAAACAAATACAATTGATGTTCAATATCAATTAGTTTATTGGATTAAATGACATGTGTATGAGTGCAATAATGTGGGTATAATAATTCAGTTTTTAAGCTCGAATCGTAAAAAAGTATTACCAGAACAACTGTCATAGTACAATTAATAAGTATTGAATATTTCATCCCGTTCTGAAAAGTATTTACAGAGATAACTTAGCACACAATAACACACATTTGCGTTTATTTATATAGATTGTATTATTCCAATACCCAATATGTGAATATATTGTATACCGGATTAAAGAGACTACTTTAAAATGTATGTGAATACGTGAACAGTGGTCCTTTATATTGAAATGTATCGCACAAGTTTTTGAATAAATTTTGCTACCTTGTATTAATATTTGCGAATATTAGAAGTATGTATACTGAAGCATAATGAGGGAATTGCAATACAGCGGCAGATTGTATTATCTGCCGCAACATTTTGGACTGACTCTAGTGATTTATGTTACATTAAATGTTGCATGTATGCACAACTCTTTATGTAAGTTTTATGTCCTTGTGTATATTAGTAATAAATTTTACTCCAATATATTAGAATCTTTATAACATTTTAAGGCATTTAACAATTTTTGGATATATTTACATTTAGCGAAATTTTAAATATGTATGTACCAAGCTTTTTTTATTTTATACAAATTTTACAATTGTACTAAAGTGACATTTTTATTTTTCATATTATAGGATCTTATGGAGATCTTGTACTGTTAGTTATTGTATTGAAAGATTGTATTTTGGCATAATGGTTTACTTGTAAGAAGTTGTGTGATATTTACCCTCTTCTGTGTTAGTGGGTTGTCCGATATATGTATAGCTGTACCATTTAATTACAAATATGCTTACAAATTTTTATTTTCGCTAAAATCTTTAAACGTAAATGGCGAAATATTTCGCAAACCTGTTTAAAAATGTAAGAAGTTTGGAAAATTATGGATTAACCGCCCTATCTCCTGGTAACTTTCCGAGAAACATTCTAAAAAAATCACGTTTTTTATTAATTAAATATTCATTTTATTTTTTTAAATTACGAAACGTCAAAAATTCGACCGCACACTTCGCATGCCCATTGTAAAACTATCATACTTGTGAAGACTTGTACTCAAGTGCTGTTGGCACACGCGCATATCCCTAACAGCTTGTACATTTTAGGTACATTACTTTTTTTCAAGCGCGTACGTGATACGGGATAGCGCAGAATGATAGTCGAAGTTTGCACATCACGTACGTATATGAACGTACATGCATAGGGCGGTTAAACGCTTTCTTATTTGTGGTCCAGCTATAGTACAGAATTGTGAAGAAAGAATCGAGTGTCTTATGTCCTGCAGACATCTGGAATCAGGGTACGCGTATCGTGTAAGTGTATAGCACACATTGGATGACAGGCTGACAACACGGAGAATTTTATCCGTACATTTTTTAAACTTTTTCTGATTCAATGTTGGATCTAATAATGTATGCAATCATAATATAAATTATTTTATTAATGAATCTTGTAATATTAAGATTTTATTCTAATCATTATTGTAACAATATGCATACATTATCGCAGTCTTTTCTTGTATCTTAGGTTTAACTGTGTCTCGTAAATTAACCCACTCTGAAGATTGCATTTAAATTAGACATTTTTAATATCTGGTGAAATCACATTACAAAGTATCTTACTTATTGTTTCTTGAACTATTATGTAAAACTCCATATTAAATAATTATTACAAATGAAAATGTCTGTTTTCTAGAAGTTTTATTATATTTTATGGAAATGACTTGTTTTGCCTTGCTAAGGCGTGTTATCAAATGGAATCTGTACATTTGATAATGTAATTTCTAGAAAACAGATATTTTCATTTGTACTAATTATTACACAGAAAAACCCAAGAGCTACAAATAATATGAATCAATGATTTTACAATAATATATTTTTTTTAAATTTGTATTTTTTTAATTTATCCATGGCTTAGAAGATCTGATTTTAAATTTATTTATTTTTAATCTTTGTGTATTACTGCTTTTTAATAAGCAAGAGACTCTCTTTTTGTATAAAGTAAAGAAATATGATATAAGCTTTTGATGCAACAACTACGTTGAATTATTTGAATAATCAAATTATAAACATTATTAACAAATAACGTCTCGGGAAAAATATTGGAGAAAAGATATCTGTGCAAAGAAACAAATTAATAAATATGATGAGGCTTTATTATGTACTGGAATCTATACTTTGAATAATTGTAAAGTGTCAAAGAATTCCACGATGATAGCTTGGATATGGATATCTTGATGGTACAGTTACCACGGCACAGCGATAGATCTTTCTTCCAGAGAGTTAAAGGTTACGAGTGGAAACTTCTGAAAAATCTGATTTTCAATATTTTTTTCGGTAATATTATTCCTCGATACTATTAAAATAGGTTTATTTTATTTTATAATAGTCTCAAGGGACACTTTATTTATTTACCATTTTAGTTATTTTACTTTAAATGCATGCAAATTTTATTCTTATTTTTATATTATAAATTTAGTATGCAGGATTATTATATTTTATAATTTGAATATATGTGATCTATTTGTATAATTATAATAATAATTCACACGCGTATTGATACATTAATCAAATAGATAGCGTATATTGTAATTGACAATTTTATTTGACATCACTTTGTGAGTTTAACGTTTAGTATAATTATATTTAAAGTACGCACAATCAAACATCAATTATAATATTTGATGTTAATATATTAGGTTAATGAACTAACTAGTAATATACATTTAGCTTGCTAGGACCGTCACATATTATTGCCCTGTTTATGGACACATTCTATAGTTTTATCTTGTACATAATGGAATACATATTATACATAATAGGTACATTTCGTGTACTCTTCCATGACGTCTTGTTTTTTGCATCTTCAATTGTAGTTTAGATGTAAATATTCACCAAATATTTAGCTTGTAGTAATTATACAATCTTGTTATATCTTTTAATACAAGTTTACCATTACCCACAAGCCATATCTATGTAATTATATCATGCGGCGTGTTGAAACAACAATAAAGTATTGAAAAATAATGATCTATACAAGAGATTCCTCAGCTGCAGAAATCTCTCGCTTTCCTCTTGCATTTTCTTTTGAATTCAAGAGGAACGAATTGATTAATATTGTCAAAACACGCCATATATACTGAAACACGCTTCCTAATATTATACATTTATACAAGTCATACACGTAACATATTATTGTTCTATAAATTGAGAATAACAAAGCAATCCTTTTTTATGTACATCGTACTCGGATAATATTTGAACTCCGTTGATTAAAACACAGATTAAATGTTTCACGAGAATGTGTGACATTAAAATAATATATATGCTAAATTATCAGTTTGGAATGGTTTTATTAAAATATTTTTTCTGTTATTTTTTCCACAAATAATTTATTACAGTAAAGATTTAATAAAGAACTGGGTGAGGTAATTTATTTTTCAATCATCTAAGGCATAGTTTCTTAACCTTTTTACACATGCGGCCCACCAAAAAAACAATAAATGTTTTGCGGACCAGCATTGGAATAAAATAATAAATATTTATAAAATATAACTTTTTATTCAAAACAAATAATTTTAAATAATAAAAACACGTTACGCTGATAAAATATTTTTTAAATTGATTAAAGTAGACGGATATAAAAAACAAATTCACAAATTGCTAACTATTTAAGAATTGTAGAAATTTTTACAAACCATACAAAAATCTTCGGGGATTACTGATTAAGAAACTATGATCTAGAGCAGCGGTTCTCAAATACTCGCACCCACGTAGCATGATTTTCGTTAAATGATTATAATTAAATAATAAATATATAACCCGGTTTTGTTTATTTTTAGGCTGCGTAAAATATTTAGTGTTTCAAAAGGGTTCCGAGAACCGCTGATCTAGGGGACAGATTGGTTGAATCCTGATTCAGGAGGTGAATGTTCCATTTAGCGCTATTTTAACTCACTAAATATTCAATGATTAGATTATTTATTTTGTGCATTAGCTTTAAACATTCACATTTCAACAGGAACATACGTATTTGATAATAAATAAATATTAATTGTTTATTTTTCTTAAATATTTTTAAAAGTGTCCATTCCACCACGAGCACAAATACTGTATACACAAGTAGAATATTGTAAGAAGTAATAAAGACTGGGCGTGTGTTGCGAACACATCTAATTTTAACAAACTATTCTCAAGGAGACGATGCACTTCCGTGTCAACTTTTTATAATCTACATTTCTGTATTAATCTCCTCGGAGGTGCCTTTTGCTGAGCCGTCTGCCTCGTGTTTCACAACAAATATTTACAAAATTACTCTATGTAATTGTATTGCAACTTTTGCAAATATGTAAAAACATTTAATTAGTATTCATACCTTTTAGTTTCACAGCTTATTGCAATGGTGGTTAGAGCTGCTTTGTTTTATATCGCACAAGTAGACCTTATCGGTGCCACAAATATTGTTTTATAATTTTTAATGAAATATTTTTGTTAACATTTTTAATTATGCCACTTATACCAAGTTTGTGTTTTCAATATTTCAATTTAGAGGAAGAATCACACAAATTCTATTTTATTATACGTGTGATATCTTCCCCTTTAAAGAATATTTGTTATTATTCTGTTACCATACAAAACAGTTAAAATTTTCAATAGTTTATTGTGTAATATTATATTATAATATAAAGCATAATACTTATTATATTATCTCGAATATTATGTTCTATTGTAATCTGTATTATCTATGTTAAAGTTCTGTTATCTAGACATGTTATATTTTTAATATTACATTTCCACTAATCTGTATACCAAAATAAAATCTTAATTGCTCGTACATTCTATGTAATAGTTTATATAAGTAATTAGTTTTACTACGGAATGGAAACTCTTTGCTCACTTTATGTTTTATCTTAAATCAGATATATTTTGCAAATATTTAATGATAAAATCTAAATGTGTCTTTCTAATATAAAATCATACATATAAATATATTTTGCATAAATATACAGCAAAAACGGCTGGCAAACTGTTATATTTTTTAATTGCAGTATTACAAACGGATTGCCATAATAAAAAAATACTTAGTAGCTACCCTACATTGTAGTTTATCCCACAGCCATATTTATTGTTAACCATTGATATTGTATACATCTTTACACAGGAGTTAGCCCACGTCACTGCCTCGATGCTGTACATTCCAGCAGAAGACATATTTGTCATATTTACAAGTGTATGTGTATATTAATGCAACAGTAAACATATGTACCATCCAAACTAACTAGAAATGCTTTGTGAAATATTTTGTACCCTTTTTAAAGAATACAAATAAATTTTAATAAAATGTATAATTTATTTTATCTTGTGCCGACCCTTATGTATGGAAGTGAAGCACGGAACTGGCAAAAGAAGGATGAAAGTAGAATAAATGCAAAAAAAAGAGATCTCTAATCGCCTCTTTGCAAGAATAACGTGTTATCTCGAAATTTTTTAAAATGAAACAAGATACCTGTCTGAAAAAGACAATGTGACAACACATATACCACTGTTGTGTTGTCTCTTTCCCTCATAAATTCTCTGTTTTTCACTTTAAAAATACCATGTTTTTGTAGAAAATAAAGTTGAACATGGCGGATTTGATTATCGAATAAAAAAACTTTTTTCGAAATGTCATGTTATTCTCGCAAAGAGGCGATACGATAGAGTTTCAAATGCAAGTATAAGAAGTGAACGCGGTGTGAATGAAAGTGTATGAACAAAATAATGAAAGGATCGTTAAGATGGTTTCGACACATGGAAAGAATGAGTGAATAGAGAATGGTGAAGAAGGTAGACGTGAACGGAGCTAGAAATAGAGGAAGGCCGAAGAAAACATGGCACGATCAAATCAATCAAATATTGAATGTCAGTCACGCGAGGAGTCGGATAAATCGACGTGCATGCATGACAAGATGTATGAATGTAGAGGAATGAGAGAAGACAACAGTGTGGCGGTCTATTCTTTCTGCCTATCCCTCCGGAGAGACGGCGTGATGGTTACTTAGTTATAATTTATTTATTACCTTGTCCTAATATTTTTCCAAACCCCCCTCCATTTTTTGTCATACATTCAAGTTATATGATTTAAGATATGGAAAGCAACAGGAAACTACCACATTAAAAAGGTCCAAGAACCAGCAAAGATGTTAATAGACTTTGCAGCAAATCAATTCCTAATTTAATGTTTTTAAATCTACCTCAGAATGTTTCGTGTTGTTTTGGAAAGTTCATATAGATACATACTTTTTAGACTTAACATGAATCATATAGATACAACGACAAAACAAATGATACAATAACTTATTATATTTTACAATTCTTGAAAAGGTTGGTTACATCTGCTTTAACGAATCGTCCTCCCAAAATTATATATCGATTGTAAATTTGTTTTTATGACTATAGACAACACAACACTATCGTCTCATAGAGTACAATTTAAAGTAAAAATCGAATATGGATGCACGTCTCTCTCTATCCTTACGCAATACAGATACAAAAGAAAGAGATAGTTACGGAATGAAAGAAGGCGGAACTTTTCGTACTTTCGTAGTTGAATAATACGCAGCTGTCATGCTGTCAAACTGGAAATAATTATAGGTCAAAATAAAGTGGCTACCGTTTTATGAACTACAAATTATCAAAAACAGCAAAACAAATCATAGTAACATACACGCTCACTGCACGTGTAACCTTGTTGATGACAGATCAAGGTCCCCCGCTACCCCCACTCGACAAATGTTTATGTTGGATGTAAACATCTCAGTTAACATTTCATTATTGTAGATTGTGCTCTCGGGCGGAGTGGTTCGACGCGGTGATAGCGGCAGTGTATTATGTACAGAAATAACACTAGACCTTGTTTTTTGTTGTGAGATGGGAGATAGTCCGGCACGCCCACGAGAATGGATGTAAATTGTGAATACCGCGAGGGCTGCGGGCAGGAGGGCCCTATCCGTTGCATCTTCTTGTGCGAGTTTCACCCTAACGTCGGGCCCAGGATAACGTGCCAAGTTCCTGAAGGATACATCTCCAAAGACACATTCGACACCGTCAGTCACTATATCATACCTAAAGTACAGCTCCAGCGATGTACCCTAACAGTGTAAGTGTTCTAAATTTAAATATTTTCACTCATAATTCAACTTTTTAGATGTAAATTGTGTACGCTTTAATCTCATACAAATATCTACTTTAATTTTTAATTTATTTTCTTAATTTTATTTTAGTTTGAAAATGTTGTTTTCTTCACGTGTCTATTCGGATTCGCATAAGTAACTTTCTTGTATTGAAATTTCTACTATCGTCGATGTTTGTAAAATATGCATACTCACTTCAAAACAAAAATATTTCAAATTCCCGATGTAGAATCTCGTTAGATTCTAGTTGGGCAATATTCAATCCTTGATGTGATAATGATTGCATTATATATTATCTATGAGTTTTTATTATTGGATACGTTAGTTTTATAAGTTTCACGGATTCGTAACTCAAAGTAGACGAATAAAGATTTTATGGCGGGTTTTTATCGTCGCTATTTTTCGGACCATGTTTTATGTTCATCTTTCAATTTACTTAACGAAATATGCAAACTCGTTTTGTTTTTTGTAATTTACTTAATGAAATATGCAAATTAAAAAAGGACGTGTTTTTTCGCATGCTACAATACTTTTGTTTGTGATATAAAATACATTATTTCTGTATATTGATACGAGACCTGATTGGAAAAATACAGGTTTTTGTTGACACGGATTTTGTTTAATAATCATATTTATCTTTATATATCGTTTTTATTATTATTTTATTTAAACAAGTGTAGCTTTGTATCAAAATAACCTGTGTATTTTTCGCATTTTATATACATTTAATATCATATTTTTATTTTTTATCACATGTGTTTGTAAATGGGACATGGGCATTAGATTAAAAACAAAAGGATAATATTTAAATTTTAATCCAGATCAACTCATTTATTGTTGTCTAAAAAACACTTATTTTTGCAAATCTAAAAATATCCCCCCTTCGATTATTCCGTACCACGAGAGCCACAAAAACCATTATGCACGCACCTAACCCATCCAATTACCTACCAATTTATATTCATTGTATAACTTATTACGACACCTTCCTACACAAATTTGTCGCAGTGATATTTAAATTAAGAATGTGTCGCTAGGCAACAAATATGCAAATTACAAAAGAGGTACCTACTTAACTGTCATTTTTTGTATTATACATATCAAAGATTTTTATGTTTGTTCTAGTTAACGTTAATAATATTCAGATTACGTTTACCATACAATTTAATTATAAGGTATCGATAGAACTTGGATTCTTTTTTGTTTAAATGTTTAAAAAATATATATATACAATATTTGCACAACAAATAAATATGGCTTGATAAGAAAATATACCCATCCGATAACCAAATCTATAAAAAGTTTTTTAGTCTTATCATAACAAACCAATTTAAATATAAAAAAAATTACGAATCCTGATATTAGATAGAAAAAATTTAACCCAACGTGGTTGCTTGCAAATGTGGATATTTGGAATAAATTATTATATTTTTCATTCTAGTTCTTTTATATTTGTGTTTTATTAAACAGTTCTGTCTATTTAAAAGGATAAAACATTGTTGATAATTTTCTTCTTGGGTTCAATTTAATTGAATATCTATTTTAGTAATAATTGAATATTGTAAAATACATAATGTGTTTAAATATAAATTATTTTAAATTATAAAATATTATATTTTAATATGCAAAATAAATCAATATATATTTGAATGGGTATCTTAAGTTTTATTTTATTCGGATAACCTACAGATGAATAATAATTACTCTATTTCGGCATGGTGTAATTACAGGGCATTGTAGATATTTAATTGTGTATCATTCAAACAGATTTTAAATCCGAAATAAATTTTATATTCTTTTAACAGGACCTACATGGACTCTAAGATCCTGGGGTTTCCTGTTCAAATTGACAACAAAAAGTACGCCCGGAATGCCTTCTACTTCAACCTGTGCTTCGTTTGTGACTCTTGGGCCCGGACCGTCCACTATGAGCCCGTGGTCAAGAAGCTCACGGAATATCTGGTGAGTGGCTCTCTTTACTTTACGCCATGTTTCAATATTGCTGCCAACAAGTTGTTTTGAACATTAGTTTTTGGGACCTTGGCATAACTGTATGTTTTTTTTTTATAAATTCCTTTGAACCCAATTGTAAATTGTACCCTGTGAAATATTTTCTGTGAGTCTGAAACTGAGAATTGAAAATTGTGAGTCCAAATAAGGAATCAAATTATTTTATTGAAATCTCTTGATGGAAGTTCATTTTAAATAATAATTAAATAAGAAAGTAAAAAAAATATGTAAAAATCATATTATTACAAAAAATATATATAAAATGATGTCTTTTATGTCTTCCATTTGTGATATAATTATAGTCTTATTAGAATTTTGAACACATTGTAAAAAAGTCTATATCAATTTGATAATTGTAAATTCTAATGCATTTATTGTTTCTTGAGCAATGATTGTAGAAGTTTTATCATATTTTATGGGAATGGCATGTTTCACTGTACTAAGGCATTATCTAATAATATTTGATAATGCCTAAGCAAGGCAAAACATGTCATTCACATAGAATATAATAAAACTTCTAGAAAATGGATGTTTTCAATCCTATTAAATATTAATGCTACTGCTTAATTACAAACTTGTTATTCAATATGAAGGCTAATTAGTTTACCTAATTTATGCGTGTCAGAATGAACATTTTAACGAAGGCATTAAAATATAATTGAATTAACGGTGATCACCACGGCGTGGGGCAAGTTCACTCAGCACAATGGCGTGCAGAAGCTATAAAAACCTTTATCGCTCCGCCGTGTCTGATAATGTGTGTATCTAGAAGTCAACAAGCGGGGAAATGCCCTGATTTCACAGTTATTTCAACCTCTCTTTATGCTTATTTTGTAACAGATTTCAATTCGTGCGGATATTATTTATGTATTCATGCTCACCTGTACTGCGCCGGTGTTGTGCGCCTATGTTACGTGTTCCTATCTGAGAATAAATCTCTCTGAGATTATTTCCATTGTTGCAGATTGGATCTTGTGTCGTATTGAATACTATATTACTTCTAGGCTATAAATAACTGATATCAGGAAAATATCTATTAATATTCACGAATTTATCTTTTATGGGGGCACATTTATTTTAATAGATACATTTCATAAACAACATTTAGATTTGCATATATCAAAACCATTAGTATGATATTATCAAACCTTGATAAGGTTTAATTAATTGAATTAATATGTGTAATTAACAATCAATTTATTACTCTTCAATATAGTTATAATGTTTTTAAATATTTTGAATTGATGTATTTATTTTATAAATTTCAAACAGATGACAGTATCTCTAATAAGTGTTTTACATTGTTACCCAGAATGCTTTTCCTTAATTAATCCAGGAAGCCGGAGAAATTCTGGTTACTTGATTCTTTTCTATTTTGAGTGTTAGTAACATTTAAACATTGATTCAGTTTTTGAGTTTTTTTTTTGTATTTTGAATAGTGGCATAATTATTAACTGTTTCTAAGCTGAAAGAATATTAATGAAGGTAAAAAAATATTTGATAACTAGAAACTATTAGATAAAACAATTTAAAAATGAAAATGTGAATAAAAATACATACTGGTTCTATAGTAATTTTAATAAATCAAATTGAAAATAACTTTGTTTAATCCACTTATTAATTGATTTATAAATAATTTTATTTTTACACCTGAATATGGAGATATCCTCCGAAGAATGTTGTGTTTTATAATTTTTTAAAAATAATTATTGGATTAAACAAAGTTATTTTCAATTACCTAAGTATACTACTACGGAATTCCACAGTGTTAATGCCTTAGTTTATTTTCTCTTAGTTTTTTTTAATGTAGAGCGGAAGAAGGTATAATGAACAAAATTATGAAAGGATCGCTGCGTTGGTTCGGACATATGGAACGCATGGATGGAGAAAGAATGGTTAAGAAAGTATACGTTAATGATGTAAATGGGGTACGAAGTCGAGGCAGACCGAGGAAAACATGGCATGACCAAATTAATCAAATTTTAAAGGTTGGTCATGTTAGAAGTCGGAGGAATCGACGTGCGTGTATGACTCGTTGTATGAATGTGGAGGAAGCTAGAGAGGTTTGCCAGGATAGAGTAGTGTGGCGGTCCATTCTCTCTGCCTACCCCTGCGGGGAAACGGCGTGATGGTTTGTTGTTGTTGTTGTTGTTGTTGTTGTTTATTTTCTCAAAAGATATTACTAATAAATTTTATTTTTAAGACATCTATTGAGAACAGCTAAATATAATAAATAATTTACAATACTAGGAACGCACGAGAGATGATTTGACCTTAGGAAGACAAAAAGTAGTCTTTAAGATCAAGAGTTTTTTTCTGAATGTACTTTCACTAATATGAAAAACATTGACATTGAAAATAATTTTGATCCATGGAAATTTAATAATGTTTAGTTTGCAGATACAAAACTACAAACGATTAAAAATTAAAATATTAACATATTAAAAGGAAATGCTGAATTTGGACTAATCAATTATTTTACTGGATAATCCAGCATTTGGTTTAAACACTATGATGCTTCAACATAATTAATTGTTTAATTTTGAATACTGTTATTATATCACAATTTATTTTTCTATAATAATTTCAACGCTAGTGTTAATATCAGTCGCCAACTAATGTTGTCATTGTTAATTAAAATTAAATAAACAAATAGTGATATTATAAGAGTGTTACAAATTAAACAGTTAATAATGTTAAAGTATCATAGTATTTATGGTAAACAATAGATTATCTAGTAATATAATTAATTGGCGCAAATTCAATATTTCCTTTTAATATGTATGTATTTTAAATAGTTAATTGTTTTGTATCTGTTGGCTATAGGTTATTAAATTTTCTTTGAACAAAAAAAAAAAACTTATGAAGCAGTATATATTTTTATTCCAATTTATTTAAAAAATTATATTATCTAATAAGTTCTTGTCATCAAATATTTTTATATCATCATTAGTCTTCTTTCAGTTCAGAAATGGTAAATACTGGTAAAATCATAAAATATATCAAATCTGTCTCAAGGCAGAATCACTCTTTATTTATTGCGATGAGATAATTTTATTCGCAAGACTTTTCTTGAATGTATAATACTAAAAAAAAGCCATCATATAAAATTTGTATATCATCACGAGAATAGAGCTTCGCTGCGTTGATAGCATTTAATTTGTATGTCCTTGAAATGTCAGAATAATAAATGAGTACTCCTGGAGGCCAGCTTGGCTAATCCTCAAAGCTCACACTATCCTATTTGCTAGTGTAGATACTTGTCCTCTGACTCACTCAACTATTTATTTGCATGAGTTTATTTACTGAAAACTTTACATTTAAAAAAATTTACTTCTAGAAGAAAGAATACACCTAAAAATTTTACCTTTAATTATTATGAATATTTTATATGTAAAGCTAAAAAGTTGAATACACTAACTAACTAATAAACGGCGTTTCTCCAAAGTGGTAGGCAGAGAGGATGGACTGATATACCTCTAGAGCTTCCTCTACATTCGTACATCATAACATGCACGCTCGTCGATTTTCCGACTTCGAATGTGGCCGCCTTTTAGTATTGATTAAATTGGTCATACCGTGCTTTCCTTGGTCTTCCACGGCTTCTTTTTCTACTAACACTGCTTATATACAGCATTTTAACCATTCTTCTCTCATCCATTCGTTCCGTATGTCCAAACAATCTCAGGGATCTTTTTTTAATTTTACTTATGATCTAATCATCCGCCTTACATTTCTTCCTTATTTCGTCATTCAGTATTCTATCATATCGTTTTCCTGCACATTCTTCTCAGTGATCTAATTTCTACGACATTTATCCTACTTTCATACAGTAATTAGATTCAAATAATCTGCTGTATACAAAAAATGTTGAAAAAGATGGGATACAACCACATTATAAAGGCCCAAATGACATCCCAATAACCGTAAAGATGTTAAAAAAAACTTTTCTGCAAACCAATCCCTAGGATTTAAACTTAAAAAGAAGTATTTTATATGTAATTGTATTAGAATTTTTTATACAGTATGCAATGCTTATAGTAACCATTAAACTACTATTTAATTGTATATTTCTTAACATTTTACAGCTCAATTTAATAAATCTTTAGTAATAAATTCAATAATATTTGACAAATTTATTCATTTGATTAATATTAATTGTGAAAAAAATCTCAAATACATTTTTTTTCTTCTTGTTACATATTTAAAAAAATTCACTCCTAGGGTTAAAATACTAATGATATCTAATCAACAAGAAACTTAGTATTTCATTTAATGTAAATTATTATTATCATTCCGCACCAAACGGTTAACTGCCGACTAGAAATTGAGTAGGAGTTGAAGTGTATTTTGATTATATATTACACATATTGTTATGTGTGAAAAATGGTAATGTATTAGTTCATTAAATGTCATCACATGGCAATAGCCTCCAGACGGCACTAGACCGTACCTCTGTATAATACTTTGTGGTAGATTGTAACACTGCATCATAAATAACATTTCCTGTCCTTTGAACTCTGATTTGTAATTTATATATCTCATAATACAACAGGTACATTTTATTCTGATACTTAAGTTTAGTCACACATTTTTCAGTTTTGTGCATCTTTGAGTTAATAATCCATTGTTTGGCAGAAACACTACTTGGACATTATTAACTGTTTAATTGAGTTGATTGTAACTTCTGATGGTGCCAAGATCAATTGGTTGTGCGGTCTTGACAATTTGATAGAAATTATTAGGGGTACAAATAAGTTCTCGCTGTTTTTTCTTTGAATTAAATTTTTTATTTAAAAACAATAATAAAAATATCTTTATCAAAGTATTGTCCATCACTAGCTATTACTTTCTCCCATCTTTCGGACAATTTTCGAAATCCGTATTGGAAGAATGATGCGTCTTTCGATTTAATCCAGTCATTGACACATTTTTTGGTATCGTCATAAGTAAAAAAAATGTTGATCAGCCAAGTCGCGTGTCATCGATCGAAACAAGTGGTAGTCGGAAGGAGCAATGTTTGGTGAATAAGGCGGGTGAGGTAGAATTTGCAATTTGAGTGTTTCCAAATAATTTTTGACAACTCTTGCAACATGAAATCGGCCATTGTCATGCTGCAAAATTACTTTGTCGTGTCTGTGGCGTATTGCCGTATTTTAGCTTTCAATGCTCTGTTCAAACACATCAATTGCAGTCTATAGTGATCTCCTGTAATGGTTTCATTGGGTTTAAGTACCTCATAGTACACCACACCGAGCTGATCCCACCGGATACAGAGCATGACCTTGGAGCCATGGATATTCGGCTTTGCTGTTGATGTTGAAACATGACCAGGCTTTCCCTATGATTTTTTTCGCCTTTGATTATCGTAGCGTATCCATTTTTTATCATGATATGATGCAGAAAACCCTTTCTTTTTTGTCGTTGAAGCAATTGTTCGCAGGTGAAAAAGCACCGTTCAACATCTTTCGACTTCAATTCATACGGAACCCAATTTGCTTCTTTTTTAATCATACAAGAAATCTGACAAGTTTGAGGCAGTGTAAAAAACATTCTAATGATTTAAGGTTAAGGTTTAGTTTTAAAATAAAATTGGTACATAAAAAATATAATTTCAATAAAGAAAACAGCGAGTGCTTATTTGTATCCCCAATAAATAAATAAATTCTGAAACAGTGTTTCAAATTAAACAGTTAAATATCTTTATCGCTATAGGGGTTATTGCAACCCACTTTTTCTTTTATTCTCAATGGTCTTAATTTTCATGTTTCAGTTTGAAGAAAAGCTTGAAATCACATTAAGTGGTGCTTCAAATTCACACTCTTTTCAGTGGTTGTATTAATTTGCAAACAGCTTGTGTTTATTGTATTCTGGTGAGTGTGGGAGTGGTGTGTCTGGTCGTGGGCGGTATTATTAGTAAGGTACAGAGAACTAAACAAACATTGACTGAATGTGTTAGCAGTATTTGCCCGAGGCACATATAATACATCTCTCTTTCCTCTCTTTGCGAGGACCAAACCACTGACTGCCATCTGCAGCGACACATTCCTTCAGCTGGCCCATAGGCTGCCATCGCCGCATGTTTATGCACAAATGTGAGATAATTAGGTCATTCAACTAACTGCTTACATATTGAATCATTTTTTAATTTCCTTTATCAGTTACAAAGTTCAATTGTGAACACTCCTTGTGATAGGCTATAAACTAAGATAACTTCATTCCCGAGTCAAAACAATTAGAACTATTTTTAAAATTGTGTTACTTCTTCTTTTTTTTGGAGATTGGACAACATTATGGCTATTTTTAACAGAGTACTTGTGCTGCAAACTGAACCATTTTTGGAGGTTTTCTATCCAGGATTTTCTTCTTCTTAATTTTACCTTGGGATAATCAGTTTCAGCACTTCCCATTAATAGTCTCGTAACATGCTCAAAGTATATCAGTTTCCTGCATTTTATGATCATGATAATTTATTTTTCTTTCTTCATTTGTTGCAGTACTTCTTCATTCTTAACTGTTTACTAAATTGAAAAGATAAGTTTAATTGTTTTATAGCTAGTGCGAGTGCGGGACCTATGAATGATAATATTGAAAAAATAAGTACGAATGAGATGAAAAGATCCGTGAGTGCAATGAAAAGTGGAAAAGCTGTTGGGTTTGATTGTATTGCCATAGACTTTATTAAAAGCGGTGGCGAAGTGGTTTCTACATGGTTATGTAAGTTATTTAACCAGTGCTTGGAGGAGGGATATACGCCGCTAGACTGGAGGAGAGCAGTAATTATGCCTCTGTACAAAGGAAAAGGATCGCGTATGGAATGTGGAAACCACAGAGCTATTAGTCTTTTGAGTGTCGTTGGTAAAGTCTATGGCAGAATTTTTAATAGAAAGAGTAAGAAAATTGACGAGTGACAAAGTTTGGGATGTGCAAGGTGCCTTTATGAATGGCAGAGGATGTATGGATCAAATTTTTGGACTTCGTACATTGACAGAGAAGTTTCTGGCCAAAAATCGCAAACTTTCTGTGCATTTGTCGACTTACAAAAAGCATATGATTACGTTAATAGAGAAAAGTTGTGGAAAATATTGTCTGAATATGGAATAAGTACAAAACTGATCACGGCCATTAAGTCGCTATACACGGAAAGCACTGCTAGTGTCAGAGTAAATGGAGATCTTACAGCCTGGTTTTATATCAATAAAGGTGTCAAACAAGGTTGCGTAATGTCCTCGTGGTTATTTAATCTGTATATGGACAATTGTATGAGAGAGCTGAAAGGGTTGGATGTAGGTGCCAAAATGAGCGGAGTGTCAGTAAGCTGTCTCTTGTATGCGGATGACGCTGTCCTTCTTGCAGATAACGAGCATGAACTACAAGTCCTGGTGAATTGTATGTATGAGGTTTGCATGCGAAATGATCTGATGATGAATGTTAATAAGTCCAAGGTAATGATTTTTGAAAAGGAAGAAACCATGACAGTCTGCAACATTAGCGTGAATGGTGAAAACTTGGAGCAAGTAGTTGAGTTTGTGTATTTAGGTAGTATGTTTACAAGAGATGGGAGAGTGGAGAGGGATATTGAAAGAAGGGCTGGGGCAGGCAACAAAGTGAATGGTGCACTTAAAGTTGTCATCGCAAACAAAAACCTATCCAAAAAAGCTAGAATGGCAGTGCACAATGGTGTTCTTCTACCGACCCTTATGTATGGAAGCGAAGCATGGAACTAGCAAAGGAAGGATGAAAGTAGAATAAATGCAGTAGAAATGAGATCTCTTAGACGAATGTGTGAATATTCTGTGTATGATAGAGTGTCGAATGAAAATATAAGAAGTGAATGCGTTGCGAATGATGGTGTCATGAACAAAATAATGAAAGGATCATTAAGATGGTTTGGACATATGGAAAGAATGAATGAAGAAAGAATGGTAAAAAAATTATATGTTAATGATGTAAATGGTACCAGAAATAGAGGAAGACCAAGGAAAACGTGGCACTATCAAATAAATCAAATATTGAATGTCGGCCATGTGAGGAGTCAGAGAAATCGACGCGCGTGCATGACACGATGTATGAATGTTGAGGAAGCGAGAGAAATATGTCAGGAAAGAAAGGTGTGGCAGTCCATTCTTTCTGCCTACCCCTTTGGGGAGACGGCGTGATAGTTAGTTAGTTAATTAAATCAATAGACGGTTAAAAAGTTTTAATTGACTTGATTGAAAACATTCTTTTTATTTTTTTATTAGATTTATTTAAATAGTTGAGAGTTACAACTTTTTGTTATTTATGTAATCAAGTCTGTGAGCTATCTGTAAAGCCAAAACAGTTCACGGACTCAACTTATTTAATGATTGTAAATAATCAGAATAGGAAAATAAAATAATGACTAGATTCAATTTGAAAGATAACTAATTACAGCAACAGTATTTTGCAAACCCTTCTTATAGTAAGGTATTCTCCTTTATGATGAATATATTAAGACTTCAGTGGCTGCACCACATTGTAACCACCGCACCAGTGTGAATTAACAATGTTGTCTCCGCATTGACGTCGACTTTCTTATAAGGACATGTCCCACTGGCAACTTTTGCTAGACCTCATTCATTTTTTATTTGTTTTGAATTATAAGCTCATATTTATTTATGGTCGAATAATTATTACACTCAGTTTAATTATAATCTTATCCTTGCTTTTACAAAGTTTTAAGATTACCGCAGGCTTTTTCAGCATGTTTGATCATACTCTTTTTAAAAAAAATTCATCGCAAATAATGGACCACAACACTGTTCTCTCCTGCGTTACTTCTCTTAACTCCTCAACATTCATACATCGTGTCATGAATGTCGATTTCTCTGACTCCTCATGTGGCCTTCTTCTATTTCTTGTTCCATTTACATCATTGGAGCATCCAAAAAACCAACTTTCTTTACCATTCGTTCTTCATTAATTTTTTCCATGTGTCCTAATAATCTTAATGACCTTTTCATTATTTTGTTCATAACACTTTCATTCGCACTGCATTCACTTCTTATATGCATTTGCCACTCTTTTTAAACCACGTAACTAACTAACTAACTAACCATCACGCTGTCTCCCCGAAGGGGTAGGCAGAAAGAATGGACTGCCACAATTTTCTTTCCCGACATATTTCTTTTGCTTCCTCAATATTCATACATCGTGTCATGCACGCGCGTTGATGTCTCTGACTCCTCACATGGCCGACATTCAATATTTGATTTATTTGATCGTGCCATGATTTCCTCGGTCTTCCTCTATTTCTGGTTCCATTTACATCGTTAACGTATAATTTTTTTACCATTCTTTCTTCATTAATTCTTTCCATATGTCCAAACCATCTCAATGATCCTTTTATTATTTTGATCATAACACCATCATTCGCACCGCATTCACTTCTTATATTTTCATTCGACACTCTATCATACACAGAGTATCCACACATTCATCTAAGAGATCTCATTTCTACTGCATTTATTCTACTTTCATCCTTCTTTTGCCAGTTCCATGCTTCGCTTCCATACATAAGGATATAATTCCACGTATAATTAATAAAATCCTGAAATCTGTCATGCGTTAATCTTGTGAATACTGTTTCAACAATATCAATCACTAATTCATTCAACATGCAAGTTTTTTTTTCTTCTTTTACTTCACCGGCCATAAAATTGGGGTTATGGATCAAATTGATAATAATCAGAATGTTTTCTACATATTCTTTTCATCGTAATAACAGCCTAGAGCGAGTGAATTAATTAGCCAATGTGTTTATAGAAGATAATTTGACAATTTACATGGCTAGTTAGTCAGCCGCAAGGCGAGGCGAGGCAGCACGAGGCCCGAGGCCCGAGGCTTGAGGTCGGCCCGGACCGGTTTTGTTTCATTTGGAACATTTTTTATTCTTCATTTAAATCTTTTAATTATTACATCACAGCACACTAATACATGTTATTAGTGTGTGTTTATGTAATGGAGTAATGTATGCACATTTTAACTGTAATTTTATTTATAAATTCATTCTACGGTCTAGTTTATCTAATACAGGGTGTTTAGGATCCATATGTACTTCGCATTGTTTTTTTTTTTCATCTTCGGGTTAATGTGTTGTTCCTACCCTTATGTATGGAAGCGAAGCATGGAAGTGGCGGAAGAAGGATGACATCAGAATAAATGCGGTGGAGATGAAATCCTTTAGACGTATGTATGACAAAATTTTAAATCAGGTAGGAATGTAGAGCGGAAGAAAGTATTATGACCAAAATTATGAAAGGATTACTGCATTGGTTTGGATACATAGAACGCATGGATGTACTCGTATACGTTAACAATGAGAATGGAGTACGAAATCGAGGAAGACTGTGAAAAACTTGGCATGATCAAATGAATCCAATTTTAAAGGTCAGCCATGTTAGGTATGACTCGTATAAATATGGAGGAAACTAGAGAGGTCCATTCTCTCTGCCTACCTTCTGGAGAAACTGTGCGATGGTTTGTTATTGTTATCCAAAGTAATGTCTTTAATTATATAATATTTGTAATACAAATATGAATATTTCAACTTGAATTTAATTTTGGGGCTTTTTAAATTTTTTTAATGTATTGTAACATAATTTTTATTTATTGCGATACATGTATCAAATGGAAGCAAACTAATGCTAATTTTATGTTTTTCAATTTATTAAAAGTTTAAATAATCGAAAATAAAAAATTGTTTTGTCTATGATTTAAGATCACCTCTTTCTGATAATATTGCTAGTGTGATGGCAAAAGGTTGTAGTTCTCATTTTTACAGTTGATTCCACAAATTTCTCAAAATGCTTTTTGATAAACTTAAAGCATTAACACTGTGGAATACCATAATGGTAATTTTTAAAGTTACAGTTCAATTTTTCTCAATATGTTTCGAATTCTTTACACCCTCTTCATCAGGAGAACTAGATACAGTTAACATCGTTCTCCCGATGATGAGGCCGTAAAACCTTCAAGGTATGTCGAGAAAAATGAATCCAAAAATGGAAAAAAAACTGATTTAATTCTTAAAAAATATAATTAAAATACTGTTTTTTCCACTTTTTAGTTTATTTTTCTCAACACGTTTTGAAGGTTTTACACCTTCATCATTGCGAGAACGATATAAACTCGAGTTTATATCGTTTTCAAAAAAAAATTTAGTCAAAATAGTATTTCTTTTGCCACATCATATATGTGGGAAAAGAATGGAAATGATATGACTTAATGTATTCTGAAAAGATTATTATTATTGATATGTATGCCTAAAGACTTCTTATATTATATTCCATATAGATGTAGTAATTTAATTTAAATATGTAAATTTAGTTGATATCTTGCATAAGGAAACATGGTTTTTGCTCTCCAGTAAAATTGTGTCTGAATGAGTTCTAATTAATATAATTACACTACCGAATTGTTTCTTTCAGACCATCGTGTATCTAACATGCTTACCTAATCCTCTTTGCTTAAAAATATAAGAACAGAAAAAATATCTTACCCTCCGTTTCATCAAAATAAACTGGGTGACAGACAGTCTGAATGTGTTATTGATTGTATCATATTTACTTTGTAAGAGTGTTATCTATTAAACGGAATTAGCTATCTTGATTTTAGAATTATATAAACTGACAACTGCCACAACACCTGATAATTAATGTTATAAGATATGCCTATCAACACTGTAGGTAACAATTGTGAAGCAACTTTTTTTTTGCCTGCGGCAAATTCATTCTTTATTTCTTAAATACCATATATCTCAAATTATAGCTTATGAGTCAACTATTGTTACTTAACACAAAAAAATACTATAATTATCGATTAGCGTGATTTAGATCAGCTTCAGAGATTTCATATTTCATGGGTCACCAACCATCGGGTTTACAAGTTTAATTAATAGTAATTTGCACTTAGTTGTCATAGAAAAAAAACATCTGTCCAAAATAGCTAAGATAGCAGTGCACATCGGTGTTCTTGTACCGACACCTTATGTGTGGAAGTGAAGCTTGTAACTGGGAAATGAAGGATAAATGTAGAATAATGAAGTAAGATCTATTAGATGAATGTTTGTTAAATCTGTATATGATAGATCTTCTTCTTAAAGTGCCCTGTCCCCTTGACGTTGGCGATCACTCTGGTAAGCTCTTCCCTATCCTGCGCTGTCCGGAACATTCCGGACAGCGCAAGATATGATAGATAACCAAATGCAAATATAAGAAGTAAAAGTGCGAATGAAAGCATTTTAAACAAAATAATGAAAGGTTTATAAAGATGGTTTGGGCACACTGAAAAAATGAATGAAGAAAGAATGATAAAGAATGTATACATTAACGATACTAATGGAACAAAAAATAGAGGAAGATCAAGGAAAATCAATAAAATATTTGATGTCGCCCTTGTATAGAATTGGACAAATTGATGTGCCTGCATGACATGATGTATGTATGTTGAGTAAGCGAGGGAAGTATGCCAGGAAAGAAAATTGTGATGGTCTATTCTTTCTACCCACCCTTTCAGTGAGCCGGCGTGATGGTTAGTTAATTAATTCTAAAAAAATCTTTTTGAAATTTAATTAAAGTTCCCTTATCACAAATATTTATTATAAATTATTATATTATTTAAAAATAGTTTTGCTTAGGCTTCTCGGTACACCAATCAGAGAGGTTAATAATACTTTTTGTTCTGAGTTAACATTTCTCGCGTTCATATTTTGATTATAATTTTTTTTTCTACCGCATTTTTGTTGTTTCTTGTTTAGTTGTTCATTATTAAGCATTGGTTCCCAAGTATTATGAGTAATCTGTAAATATAATAATTGTTGGTTTTGTCGTGTCCACAGCTATCCATGGAATTGGAGAGCGAGTGGCTGTCGAAGCAGTCCTCCTCGGAGGACGCGGGTGCGCTGGGAATGCTCATGCGTCAAGTCATCCAGGACCTCAACCGTCACAAGATGTGCACCCTCACAGGTACAGCCGCAGATACAATATCTCTTCACATTATGTATATTCAAACGAACTCGGTTATTGCGATCACAGAAATGGCGATATTTTCGGATGTTACAAGGATACAGATACTTCATGCCTTCATTTGATAGGAATTTTTGTAAACATTTAAAAATATCTATTCTCCAATATAACGAGTAATGCTTATGACGACCAAATTTAGCTGGTCCCATTTTCCTCGTAATAACCAATTTGGACTGTATTTATAATATACTTCTAGATCACTGCATATTAAAGAGCTATTTACTGGTATTAAAGATGACACATTTAGATCATTTGTAAGCCGTGGACTACTGAAACTAGGTAACTCGAAATTGTTATTTTTGAGTATTATATCAATGGATTGCTCATCCAGGGAGCTTTCTAATGCATATGAACATGTATTTTAAAATATTATTTCTCAACTAAGTCCTGTAGCATTTTCATATATGGGTAAAATGTAAATGTGTAAATTAAAGATTACTTAACCCGTTAACCGCCTATGACGAGATATTACGTCATACCAAGAAAGCAACGGTATAAGCTATGATGAAATATTCTGCCAAGACATTTATAATATTACCCTATAATGGGGGTGACGGTCTACGACTTATATTTTTGCGTATCATATATAAAATCTATCTAGGAACCGAGGTGCATTAAACACCGCGTGTTTTTATTGCATTTGACTTAATATTTTGCAAAAATAAACCCGGTCAACGGGTTAAAGTAAATATCTGAAGTAACCTACATCTTTGAGTTTTTACCCTGTGCATGAAATACAATAGATAACTTCACTTCTCTAGTTATAATAAACATCATCATGTTTGACCTCGAAACCAAGAACTAAATTTTCTCAGAATAAAGATTTTTGAGATACCTAGTTATAGTACTGGGCCTGTTATACGTATGATAAGATATCCATAAAACTATTGAACGTTTGTGAATAAAATACATATAAATAATCTAGAGTAGACATCTCTGTCGCTGGCAGCTCGAAATATTAATAAAAAATACAAATAAATCCTAAAATAATAAAAATTAATCAGTTTGTTTCATGTTTAAAGAATAAGGGATATTGCGGATTCAGAAAAAGATGTTTTACTTTACTCCAGAATTATTAATAGACTAGTTTGTGCACTGTGGAAGACCTGCACAGCTCGGAATAGAGAATCTAAGTGATAGTCATTATTATGAGAGTCGCGGGGTATGGAAAGACAAGGAAGACATATTTGCATTTGCAGTCAGTAATAAGAGTGGTGTGTGTATTGCAGAAGGCACAACCACAACTCACCTGACGGTGGTGCGCGTGAGCTCTGACCCGGCGCCCGCCCAGGACCACCAGGTTCCCGTCTTCCTCTTCAGCCGCGACACTTTCGTGCCTGACCAGTGGGACCTCACCACTAACCAGGTGACCATCTTCAATCAATACCTTATGGTTAATACGAATGAAAACGTCCGTTTTCTACAAATTTTATTATAGTTAGTAATGAAATTTGATGTCTTAGAAAAGCGAAACTTCTCATTCTCATCAAATATAATAAAACTTCTAGAAGACAGACGTTTTTATTCATATTAATTATTCAATATGGAATTTTACATCATTGTACAGTAATACAATAAATAATGCCTCATGATATCTTAATTATTGTCTAAAAGTATTTTTTTTATTTTTCAAATTGTTGACAGCCTTCTTGACAAAGTGGCAACAGCTATGACTGCCACACCGAAGTGCCCGGGTTTAATTCCCGATGATGACAGTGTAAAAAAATCTCACGCTGTCTTCGATCTGGTAGAATTCACGTGATAATAAAAATGCCGATAGACTAGCTTCCTACGTCATCAGAATCAATAGCCAAAAAATTGTGTACGATAATTGGGTTCAAATAACCTGTTGTATAATACATATACAAAAATGTGAATTGCAATGGGAAAATACCATATTAAAAAGACCCAAGTGGCATTCCATGAACCAGCGAATGGATTATTTTCACACTGAAGACCATTGTGACAAAGTAGAACAGTTATGACCGCTATACCGAAGGTCCTGGGTTTGATTCCCGGCCTTGAGATTTGCCTTTTCAATAATTCTGTTTGGCACAGGATATTTTTTCTTATATTTTTGTGAGATGTGAAGTGAGGTTGTTGTAAATTGAAATATTCCTTAGTGGTATGTCAACAGTATATCAAAACAATTATGATTTTGTATTTCCAGATACTCCCATACATTGATGGTTTCAACCATGTATCCAAAATCGCCGCGCTGGCAGATGTGGAGGGAAACCTCGTGAAAGCGTGTGTCCAAAATCTGGTGTACTACGGCGTGGTGGCGCTGGTGCCGCTGTTCCAGTACTGCGCCGTGTACTGCGCCACGCCCAAGCTCCGCCAGCTGGCGCTCTGCAAGGGCCTCCAGGCCCAGTGCACGCACTACTGCTCCCGCTCAGGTATGTTGAAGTGGATCTAGCCAAGGCACGGTATAGCAGGTAGAGAGGACACGATGTAACAGAAAGTTTTGGTTTGCAGCGCGGCAGCCCGCCTCGCTGAAGAGTATCCTGTGTATGTACGCGGGCATGAGCTACGGCACCACAGTGCGAGACCTGTGCATCCGATACAACCCGCAGGCGCTTGGCATCAACGAGAGGAAGCTCGTGCAGTTCGGCCTGCTGGAGGGACTCATTCGTAGAATATACAAGGTAGGAGGAGAGGAAAGATAGTCTAGTACTTCGTAGTATTACAGCAGTTAAAAAAAATAGCGCATCAAGCTTAGTCATTCGATCTTCTTCCTCCTTTGGTTGGTCCTTCTGTGAGGTGGATTGCCGGCTGTCCTTTCATCTTTTATAGGAGGTCTTTCACGGAGGAGTCACGTGAGGCTGATTATGTAGTGCAATATAGGGGAGTCTGGTGGTGTCCGTTCATTGGACATTTGATATTATTTTTAAATGATTATATCACACTTGCACTCAATTCCCAAAATCATATTTAACCACCCTACGTATTTGAACGTACGTGATACGTTCACTTTGACTGCACCATTCTGCGCTATCCCGTATCACGTACGCGTTTGAGAAAAAGTAATGTACAAACTGTTAGGAATACGCGCGTGTACCAACACACTTGTGTACAAGTCTTCACAAGTATGATAGTTTTACAAGAGGCAGGCAAAGTGTGCAGTCGAGTCTTTGACGTTTCGTAATTTAAAAAAATAACATTAATATATAATTAATAAAAACCTGCTTTTTTTTTGCACGTGTCTCGGAAAATAACCTGAAGGTAGGGCGGTTAACACTAGCATTATAGTGTTTAATTAATCATTTACCCATGGTGCAATGCTGGAGTACCCAGTTAAAATGTGTGATTTAAATTCATATGAATCAAAAGCTACAAGATGGCGATTGAGTATAAAAATAGTTTAATGACGAATTAAATGTCAAATAATATGATATACATGCAAGAAATGTACTGTCTGACAATCATGATAGGAATGAAGACACGCATCTCTGGTCACTCGGTTAATAGAAACTATAATAATTATATAATTACAGTTGATAATTTTATTTAGAATAATTTGTACACTGTCTATATAATAAATTCTTCATGTATAGATAATCTCCCTCTAATCATTTTCATTGGCCCTAAAGCCTCCAGAATTCGAAGAGATAGGAAGACAAGATGCTTTCTAAAAAGAGAATATTTGTCCCCTGAACGTACTTTCACTAATATGAAAGACGTCGTTCAGCAGACTAATTGCTCTTCCCACCATCACCAGAGGCAGACTGGTTCTGGCGGCCGGTAGTTTTCCGCTACTCTTCCTGGCTATCGCCCTTATTCTGCCGTAACACCAATCGGCCTGATAACCCTCTCCGCAACATCCATCCACCTTTGTTTGGATCTTCCTATAATCTGGACGTGTGTTGTGAATATTTTTTGGAATTGTTTTATTTTTTCCATTCGCTGGAGGTGTCCCAACCATCTAAGACGATTCATTTTTATAAACTTTACAATGTTGGGTTTATTGTACAGATTTTCCAACCCATGGTTATATCCTCCACACTTCATTTTCACAATCTATAATATAGTCTGCCTATTCCGATAATCTCCCTCTGCTGGAGTTAATTTCTAAAGTCAGTGTCAACAACATTATTTTTACATACAAAATAAATGTTGAGTATTTTCATAAGTAATAAAGATGCTATCTACATTTCAATCACTCTTCCCTTATCTCTGGGAGCACACAGAGTCGAGTGGAGAGATAAGTGCAGAGGAGGATTATTTTGGAGTGGGTATCAGAGGGTACATAGATAATGCCAATTCCATGTAAGGAGAATTCACTGCGGCCTGCTAGCCTGCCCGTCTCTTGGAGATAAGCCCCAGTGCCGTACACAGTGCTGTAAACAATATATTTCAGACATTTTGTTTTTTTAATCAAATACTTGTAGACAAATACTGGATTTTACCCATTACGGGTTAACAGGTCATAAGTCCTGTAAACGCCTCGACCACCATATTCTGTTTCCAAATAATTGACATCTTCGTCTCTATTGACATACAATTAATTCTTAATATATTTCAGAGAATTTTGTGTTTTTTCAAAAATTATTTATTTATTCATGAATATCTATTTTGTCCCCTTCAAAATAATCCCCACCAGATATTATACACTTGTGCCAACGTTTTTTCGTATCCTCGAAGCACTTCAAAAAATATTTTTTTGTGATCTTGTTCAACTTCTCCTTTGATGCCGTCTTTATCTCCTCAATCGTAGCGTAGCGTCGTCCTTTCATGAGCCTATTCAGTTTCGGGAACAAGAAAAAGTCACAGGGGGCCAGATCTGGGGAATACGGTGGCTGCGGCATTATTAATGTGTTGTTTTTGTCCAAAAATTCGCGCACAAGCAACGATGCGAAAATGAACAATTTTGGTATGAATTTCGCGGCGACCCGTCTCATGCCCAAATCATTGGTAAAAATCGAATGGCATGAGCCAAGCGATATGTTTCAGTCCTCAGCAACTTCTCTAGCGGTGATTCGACGATTGGCCAATACTATGTTATTCACTTCATCAATGTTTTCGTCTGTTGTTGACGTGCTCGGGCGTCCGGCACGCTCTTCGTCGGTCACATATTCTCGGCCCTCTGAGAACATTTTATACCACCGATAAACGTTGCTCTGGTCCAAAGTAGCTTCACCATATGCCACAGTCAACATTCGGAATGCGTCCGCACAATTAATTTTGTTTTTCACTCAAAATTTTATACAGATTCTTTGATTCATTTTTTGGAATGGGCAAAAATCGAAGATGAGCCAAAACACGTGCAAGCAAAGCAGCTCTCAAAAATTAACTGAACATTCAAAATGGCCGAACTTGTCGGCATAAGCGAGAGACATGAGTACCAACATAACGCCACAAAAAAAATCGAATATACGTAACCCGCGGAAATTCAAAATTCGCGATACTTTTTGAACATACCTCGTATAATAAAGAAGTGGGGAATAAACTATAGCTAAACTCATTATACTTACAAATTATTTTTTTCATATCAATATTATGTTAATCACTAATCTCTTATAACTACCTTTAAATTTAAATACTTTTTTTACAGCACTGCACACGCAAGGCAAAAGGCACATGCTAGATTATATATTTATTTTTATTGCAGTATTAAGTGCAAAAAGTTAGCCTAGCAACAGGCCCGACATATGCATGTGCCCACCTACATTACTTATCTTGTTTGCCAGACTAACTCACCTTATTAACATGTTTGTACATTTAATATTTTGTGTTCACATTACATTTGATAATAGCATGCCGGCTGTGATAGACTATGGGATATTTAGTGCAGAGCTCCGAGACATGCTGGGAGAACTTTGTTGATAAAATTGTTCACAGCGCACATCTAGTAAACATTAACCAAATTTTGATCTGGGGTCTTGTTGAAGTTATAGCATCAACTGAAAACTTTATTTAGTAGCCATTTAGTGTAGTAATTGAGGTCACACCTGTGCCACACATGTGGACTCTTATAGCACTATTTGTTTATTTAACAGAATTTTTTGAAATATCTTTTTAAAATTACATTTTACGTCCTTTATTAAGATACAATGTCACAGAATTGAAATCTATTTTTAAGTCAAAACCAAACAAAATTTGAATTTAGAACTGTAATCATAGACAAAATATATTTATCTGGGTAGGTGTAAATATTGTTTGGGTAGATCCTCATATTTAAAATATACTATTTTATGAAATAAGTACCAGACCGCAGTCATGGAATGTATTTTATTAATGTACATAACCTCAACTCTCTAAATCATGCTGCAACTATACGAGAAGTTGCATCATTTAGGATCCTGGTACTTAGAGGGCTAGTAACAATGGAGTGTACGGATAAGGGAATTTACGAATATTGAAGTTGTAGTCAGATTAGATAATATATCACATAATTATCTTGCTATGTTTGTGCAGGCGAGTGATTATTTTGCATTAAAAGTGATAATGAGATTATTAATTATTTTAGCAAATAACATTTAATTAAGTGCATTAAATAATGATTACTAGAAATTAAGCTTCTACTTTAATTATTGAAGTTTCTACGAATAACATAATTTCCCACATAATTTTTATTAAATGTTTTAATTTTAGACACTGTTTTACACGTATCACAATTTATTTTTATAAGATTGTCAGGACGGCTGTTTTGGTAATCTGTGTTGATATCATCAAGCAATACAAACAACTGTTGTTTGTAACACCTGATGATGCCAAAGTATGTTGGCGAAATAGCTATCATGACAATCTCAGTAATAAATTGGGATATGTTTATATGTATTATTAACAATGTTTAAAAATTAAAAAAATTAATAATATTGTATCATGTAGTACAATGGATTATCTAATAATTATTTTGACTATAAGTTTGAATATTATATTTCAGTACCCCGTGACGGTGCATTGCGAGAGCATGGGAAGTGGGAGTGGGGCGGGCAAGATCCACACGGGGCTGGTGTCCTTGGACGAGATGTGCTGCGCCAGCGGGGGGCCCGCCTCCTCGCTGGAGGAGCAGCTGGAGCGAGATCGCAGCGTGGCCATGGTCTGGAAATAACAGCCTCCGTGATGTAGTATTAGCACGCCCCCTTCCTCCGTATTGTATCCTAATATATCATGTCTAAACACACATTTAAAATTAGTCAAAGTGAGTAATAATGGCTGATGATAAAATATAAATATTTAGGTAGCTTCTAAAGGTTCATAATAACACAAACATATGTCTATAGAACTGGGAACCCTATAAATACTTGGAATTGTATTGTTTTATATATGTTACACGTGGAAATATCACAATGAACAGTTACAATTTCCAATACATTTTTTCTTCTGTGCAATACTAAAACCTTATATAGATTAACTACCGGTTTTAAGTACGTGTTCTTATCAATGTATATTTTTGTGTTATTATCCGTTAGATTATTCTGTAAGCAAATAAATATTTTATATTGACATGATTTGTAAAACTCTATTTTTCTACAAGGAAATCAAACCTCAAATAATGTATCATAATATAGATGTTTATTTACGAAGCCCCACCTGTATGGCCATTGTTATTTTTGAAAAATTATATACTAAGAAAACGAGGCTTTAAGAAAGAATTTTAAAAAATATATTAAATATTTTTTATATTACCTTGTCATGCAAATCTTTAAGAGTAAAGCTACGGCTTACGCTGGCATAGCTTTTCATATCCAGTTACATACATACAGCACTATTTGATTCTCGCAACAATTTTAATTTTTTTAAATATATCTCGACACATTCATCCATGTCAGTTCACTCTTCCGGAGAATGGAATACTTGAGATTATGATACAGGGTACCCCCCCCCCATCTGTCCTCTCCAGCTATTAATATATAAACAATTTGTACAACTTCCTTTATGTTTCCATACGATCCTAGATCCTAAGATTAATTAAGTCGATACATTTTTATATTTCTTCCAGCTGTTGCTCATTAACTATATGTTTATTATTGTTAGTCAACTGTTTATTTAGAATGGATTGTTTTGTCTATTATTTGTTTGTACAATTGTTGTCACTTAAATCGTTATTTCCACATCGTTCATATTTTTCATAGCTTGTTGTTTAAAAAGGGCATTATCACTAGAATTTCGTAAACAATATTTTTTTATGAATGGTAACACTTTGATTTTCATTTATGAGTTTATTTTTCTCAACATGTTTCAAAGATATTATGTCTTTATCATCTGGAGAACGATATAAACATGTATAAAATGAAGAAGTTATCTTTGAGAAGTACAAGTTCATAAGTCGAAGAAAAAAAAACAGTGTTTTTATTGACAATCACAAGTTACATTTATAGATCAGATTTATATATTAGTATTTCTCAAAGTTCTCAGTTATTCAGTTAATTAAAATTTTATATTAATTTAAATTGATACACTCTCCCAGATTGAAATGATATTCTTATGTTAACCAAATATTTCAAATCCTGAAACTGTAATGTTAACCTTGAGTGTGGTTATTAATCAAGGAGACATTGAGTGGTAAAGAGATATGGAGGAACATGATATTAGGTATTCCCGGAATTAATGTCGTTTTTGTTCTGTAAGAAAAGCAACAGTCTACCCCGTTTCTCCATGGCTTTATCACCAGAGAAATGGGTTCTTTATCATGATATTTTAAAAAAGAAACAATTGTCAAACCCCAATTCTAACACCAAAACCAGGACCTATATCCTCGGAAAACATTATTGTGTTTGTGGTGATTCTAAAGGTGTAATTTATTATGAAGTTTTAAAACAATGCCAAACTGTTATCACAGCCCTCTATTGTGAACAGATGTTTAAGTTAAATGCGATTTTACAAGAAATTAGACTTGCTCTTGTGAATAGAAGTAATGTCATTCTTAATATGATAGCGCCCGGCCGAACGTTGCCGATATAACCCGGAAAAAATCCAGGAACTTGGCTGGGATATTTTATTGCATCCACCTTATTCTTCGGACTTGGCACCGAGCGACTATCACTTTTTTCGCTCTTTAGAAATGCAATTAAGGAACAAAAGATTTGACAATATTGAAAAAACGAAATAGGTTCTCTCGGTATTCTTCGAATCTAAACCAAAAGCTGTTTATGAGAGAGGAATGTTAGATTTAGTAAATGAGACGGCAAAGAGTCATAGATAATACTGGAAATTACCACTCAATTATCTCCTTGATTAATAACCACACTCAAGGTTCTACATTACAGTTTCAGGATTTGCGGGGGGAGTTTTCCCACATATTAAAATATTTATTACTGTTAAATCATGTAAAAAAGTTCATTATTAAGAGTGTAACAATTTAGTTTTTTTTTCTGCCATCTTGAAACATTTTTTTATCTGTGCATAGCTGTGTTATTTCAAAATCATAAATGATTATGAAATCGAATAAATAATCGTCTATGGTTTTAGATATTTTTGTATAAGATGTGTGCACTTTGTGATAGAATGAAATGAAGTGGAAGTAGAAACTAGAAGCACGGCACGTAGTACAGTGCGAGCTGCTGTCTGTCGGGGGCTGCCTGCTCCCCCTGAGGTCCCCCGAGGTAGTCAGCCAAGTACAAAGGGAGCCAAGGGACGCTGTTCCAGTCGGACCTAGTCAAGTGGTGCTTATCCTACTCGTGAGAATGTCTCAGCTATTCGGGTTGTTCATTTGTTTTACTTACAGATGATACTCTTATACCACAAATATAATTAAGTTTTTTTAAGACATTCTTTGTTTATTTTGTGTTAAGTTTTATTGTGTTTGCGAGAACAGTGAGAAAAATTACTAGAAAGAAAATGTTCAAATTATTTTAAATGTAGATGAGTTTTATTAACTCTATTTTTTAAATGTATTTTGGTGAAATCAAACCAAAGTTTGTAAGGAAGTAACGATTCTGAATATAAATTAGACCAGAGATGAGACAATGCTTCCCTTCCACTCATGTCACTGTTCTTGCAAACTAATTAGCACTGTGTAAGAAATATGTATTATTTTACTGTTTCACTTCCCCTTTAATGGATTTTCACGACTGAAGTATGTTCTGTTGTTATGTGACAGATTCCCAGAATCTCAGGCGTCGGGTGAGAAAGTAGGAGCGAGTGTTTATGATTTTGTTCAAAATTATTGTTACCTTAAATTGTGTTCATTTTCGCCATCAAAATTTAAAGTAATGTAATTGATACCTGACCTTGTGTTCATATGTTATATTGTAGTTCTAATTGTACATTTTTTATTATACGGGAAAATATATATTTTTTCACAAAACTATATCCAATGTTGTGTAATTAGGGGACTATGAAATATTCTATTTGACTGCATTGTGAATGCTTTGTTATGTATGAAGTTTGTAATGATTATTGGACTCTGTTGTTTTGTCATTTGCCTTGATTTTTTTATTTTATTTGCTCATTCGTTTAATAAACTTTATTTATAATGGAAAATAGCCTTTTTAATTTCTCCTTACGTTGATGACCTCTCCCTTTAGAAAATAAAACAAGATTTATAAATAACAAATTTTTGTTTAATAATTATCTTAAATATGGATGTGCACTTTTTAGTTCTGATTAGCACGGAGGCAACACAAACAATACTTCCATCAGACAGGTGGTTAATTCTTATTGATATTATGAACCAATTCTCTTACAACTTTAATAATCTACACCGATCCTTTCAGTCATACGAGGGGCGCCGCACTGCATGCCCACTGTGCCGGGAGCATGCTAGTGCGACACCACTCTTGCAAAGTTCAGACAAACCAACTTATATAGTTTAGTACAAATATTATATTATCACTGAATTTTTTTACATGTTGAAATCATATATTTTATACAAAAATATTTTATATGTATTACACCTTCTGTGTGCCAACTAATTCATTGGGCTTAGTGAAGCTAAATATTTATTCTCTGTTAAAACACAGACCGTCCATTCGGATATTTTAAAATTATTATTTACATATGCACGATTAAAACATCAGAAACATGAAATCCGCAATGGCCTTCACATTAACCTCGCCGTAAGAGGTTTCCTAAATTTGGAAATTGGCCAAAATAGCTTAGCTGGAGTTCCTCCGCAGTCCAGGGTGAGATATTACATTGTTTTATGTAAATATAGGAATGTTTAATGCAACTAATAATTTCATGGCCATGGCAAAATATGGACTACGCAGGGGAGTTACACATATTGGTGAACGGAAGCCCTAGGTTTTCATAATTATAACCCATTAAAAATTTTATAAAAAGAATTTACATATTACTAAGAGGATATCTTAATGTTTTTATTTAGATTAAACCCCAGATTGAAATCGATTTAAAAAATAAACCATGAGATTAAAAAATAATTGGCACAAAAATAATTATTATGAAGAAGTTTTATATTACTATATAAAGTCATTAAATCATCTTTCAAAAAATATTTGGAAAATTTTTTTTTTTAAATAATTTTAAATTTGTAAATAATATTGATTGTATATATTTCGTAAAGGTGTGATGACAGCTGATAAAATAGCATATGGCTCGAGTGGGTCATAATTTTTAGCTAACTGTAAAAAAGAAGTAATGGAAGATCCTCATTTAGGCACACGTTGAAGGACTGTCCCTGGGGTTGTGTGATGGAACCCGAGCCGCCACTGCACAGTCGGGGGAGAGAGAACAATAGCATTTATTGTATTATCACTTCAATCAGGACAATGGGTAGGAAGGAATATTAGTTTTACTATAAAGCATTCGATATCATATTTAGAATAGATAGGGCTTGTGAACCTGCCCCTCTCATTGTATCAAATATAGTCCCCGACTCCAGGTATAAAATTTCCACAACACCTACGTAAAGTGTATTCCGAGGTGCGCTGATCTGACGAAAGCACAGAGATTATCCTAAATGAAAACAGAAATGCTGTGATGCAGTTTATACAAAGATGTGATTATATAACATTACAGATAATATCACTTAAGACCCTACGTTAGTATAATATGTACACTTTTATGAAAGCACCTTCGAATCAATTTTAACAATATAAATTTTACTAGAAATATTTTTGGAATATACTTCTGCCCTCGGGATTATTTAGACATATTATTTATTTACAAGTGCCGTTACTACAACGGTATTCAAATAATATTTACATTGCCGACTGCTGGCTGAACACCCCGTATTCGATCCATGTCTCCCCAACACCAACTTTTCAATATAACATTGTTTCTTGGCCTTTTTACCAGCACATTCACATTCACGTTGCACCGTCTCACTGTGTACCCCCGTGGGGAATACAAAAGTTTCTTTAGCTCTCCAAGACCAATATAAAATATTTATACAAAAATTATAATTAATAATGCATTTCTGTTTACTATTAATGAATGCCATAAAAATGTAGCCATCTCTAGCATACAGATATAAGATTAACATAAAATTAGTTTGGTACATAAAATCTATCCTGCTAATCAAACAGTGCACTAATAAATGCCACAGACTTCTAAATATATGTATTAGATATTTTGCAGAAATTCAATTTAGTTGCGAGTTGATTAGCAGGTTAGGTCTAGAGCGAGGCTGTCGAGTCTGCAGTGGTCCTTGTTATATCAATCACACTTCAAACAATAGAGTTTAAATCGGATATAGAGGTAGCGTTATAGTACGTTCCTTATAAAAAATAAAACTAAAATAATATGTAACTCTGTACATATTATTATCTACGGTAATGCCATCATAAATGTTGACATTATAATTACTTTATTTTGTAGGAATCACAGGTAGATACATCCATTCTAAATCATTGAATTGTTTAAGAAAACAATTAGCTGACTGTTTGGACAACCGATGGTCCACCAATAAAATCTAAATATATACAATTTTCCCTCTATCTCTGTCCAACAAATAGACTGCACTATACATTATAGTTTAAAATGTTTGGAGTTACATAAAGCCATAGAATTGATAACTAACGATTATATACAAAGTATTCAAGACAGACAGACACACTGCAGAGAAGACACTATAATGATATTGCACGAACAAGGCTGATTGCTTGGAAAGGCCATTGAGAGAACCCATCTGGAAATAAGGGGAAACGCTTTTACGAGTTAAAAATTAATTAAACCATTTACAGTATAATGGAATCAAATGTGTATACTAAGAAATTATTGTCGAATGTTTGTAAATATTTCAGTTGTATAATTTGTACTTTAAATGCCGTATTTTAATAAATCTATTGAAGGGTATTTTGAAGAAAATTGCAGTGAAATTTACAACTGGAAAAATATGATGGTGTTCAAATGAAGAAAATGGGTGATGAGGCCTTTACTATGTAACTATCCGTTATATAATAAATGATCAGTTAAAAATAATGTAGCGCTATAGCACTGCATATAGGATAATCTACTCTCTCAGCTCTTTTCACAAACTATCAATAACCAAAATAATTATTTCTAATATGTAAACGTTAAGGAACATAAAATTGTGATTTTAATAATAGTAGATCCAAAAGAATTTAATTCGGAGAGAAGACATTCAGGCGAAAGCGGAGATCGGATGTGGCGACCGAATGTCTCTAGTAGGGCGGGGGTGGCGTGTAGTGGGCGGCGGGCCAGCAGGGGGGCTCCCAGAGCCCCGGAGGCGGGGGCTAGGCGGGTGGGGGCTCCTGCTGTTCGCGCTGCTGGCGCCGCCGCTGCTTGCTCCACAGCTCGTGGCAGTCCTGCCAGGTCGGCAGCTCGTGGCCCGGCATCCTGCCAGACAACAAACTTTAGTATTCGCACAATCAAATGCACAATGGCAAATTTAATATACAACATTAGTTTAAGGGCAAGGAAGGTGCTCCTACGTATGGTAATCTCATTGCGCGTCATAGTGTGGTGTCGTGGAGCATGCTGCGTGACGAGTGTGCACATCTATCTATCGTGTATAATCTATAGTTGAAAATGATATAAAAATATACAATTTTATAAAACTTCATACTGGCGGCCCGCAAGTGAAACAAAGTTAATACAAATGAAAACGTCAATTTTCTAGAAGTTTATCAAGACATTATCAAATATCATCATTTGACAAGTCGACATTTGATAATGCTTTAGCAAGGTGAAACATGTCATTCCCATATAACATAATAAAACTTCTAGAAAAAATATCATTTTCATTTGTATTAATATAACACATGCTTTCTTTGGTCTTCTACGATTTCTCTTTCCACTTACACTGCTTGTATACAATATCGCACCGTGAGTGTAAAACCGACTTAAGTGCAAATATACATTTTGGAGATATGGGAGTTTAAAGACTTCATATTGCTAGGAAAAACTGTTTTTTTTTTTAAATAAACCAATGATTTTCGGTTTATAGGTATATTATTATAAACCGAAAATCTTTAGTTTATTTAAAAAAAACAGTTTTTCCAAGCAATATGAAGTCTTTAAACTCCCATATCTCCAAAATGTATATTTGCACTTAAGTCGGTTTTACACTCACGGTGCGACATGTTCACTCTTCTTCTCTCGTCTATTCGTTCCATATGTCCAAACCATCTCAGGGATCCTTTTTTAATTTTACTTTTGATGCAATCATCTGCCTTACATTTCTTCCTTATTTCATCGTTCGGTATTCTATCATACATCGTTTTTTCGATGTCTTTCTCCATTTTTCCATCTCTCGTAAACATGCTTCCCAGATAAATAAATTTCAGTAACTTGCTCCAGTTTCTCATCGTCTGTCACCTCTGCACTTATGTCACAAATTGTCATACATTCTTCTTCTTCAAATACCATCCCTTTAGACTTGGACACAAGGGATTACAAGGTCACTCTTATTGCATGCTTCATACATTCTTGATACTAAGACTTGTAGATTATCCATACTGTCAGCGGTTAACACAGCATCGTCTGCATATAACAGCCGACTGACAAACTGTTCATCTTAGCACCATATTGACTCTTCTTTCGATGTCTTTCTCCATTTTTCCATCTCTTGTAAACATGCTTCCCAAATAATACTTTGATAACTTGTTCCAGTTAAAAGAGTATACTGACTGTCCAGGGGTAATATTCTTGAGCCAGGCGGACTTGAGCGCGTCCTCGGCGGTGACGCGGCGCTCGGGGTCCAGCTCCAGCATGCGGTCCAGCAGGTCCAGGGCGGGCCCCGGCATGAAGGCAAAGTCCTCGCGCAGGCGCCGCCGGTGGATCTTCTTGGGCTTCAGCGAGTGCCACAGCGGCAGCTTGATGACGGCGGGCCACACGGCGGGCGCCGGCGTGCCGCACGTGCGCGAGATCATCTCCAGCTGCATCATCTCCATTGAGGCCTGCCAAATTAACTTTATTATTATACAGTGAAACTCGGATTTAACCTTTTCCTGCCAATTGCGTGTAATTATTTCAGTACAGTTATTACCAGCTTTAATGTTTTTTTAATATTCAAAATATGTGAGTTAAACGTGCTTGACAATGAGTCGGCGCAGTAGATGACGAGACGAGCGACATTGTGATTGGTTGGTTCGGTTTTCAACTAGATTTGTAACTTTTCGTTCTTTTTGATATAAATCGCGATCGCCATTTACAAACAGTTTTTAAGTTTTTAAAGTTAATTACAATATTTTCTTTATTTTTATATCGTTCAAAATAATTACACTTTTTTTTTTCAATACCCCCCATTTACGTTTTCCCTCCATTTACATTTTTTTCTCTCGGTCCCATAAAAAACGTTAAATAGGGGGTTTCACTGTATTTGTTTGGAATAAAAAAATCTATTTATATATATTTATTATTTAATTGGTTGGTAGTCCGCAACTGGATTTATTGTTGGTCCGCGGATGTAAAAAGGTTAAGAAACTATGGCATAAAAAATGGTAATATGAAAGTATGCGTGCCTGGAAGAGCGGATGCTTGAGGAAGAGCTCCCCGAGGATGCAGCCGCAGCTCCAGACGTCGATGGCCGGGCCGTAGCGCTCCTCGCCCAGCAGCAGCTCGGGCGGGCGGTACCACAGCGTGATCACCTTGTTGGTGTACGGCCGCTGCCGGTCCTCCGCGTTGTACAGCCGCGCCAGACCAAAGTCCGCCAGCTTCACCTCCCCCCTGCAACGCACACACCACACTCACACTCGAGAAATGTTCACTAACTAACCATCACGCTGATTCTCCTGATCACCCTGTAGAGAGGGTGAACCGTTCTATCATGACATAACTCTCGCGCCTCTTCTACATTCCTTCACCGTGACACACTGGCTTGGAACATGGGCGTCTTCATTGACTTGTTCACAAGTGAAAAAGATAGTACACGTAGATCTCTTTTTCTTATTTTTACAAGCATAGGAGTGAGATGCATTATTTATCACACACAAATTATTTTAATTCAAGCACTTATGAATCAACGTTATATAGTTGTTGGGAATTATTAGGATTGCTTAAAATATTTGCCAATTAGTTAATTAAATAATTAATACGAATGAAAAAAAATCTTTTTTATAAATTTTATTATTTTTTATGGGAATGATATGTTTTCCTTTGCTAAGGTATTATCTGATGTCACATTTGTTAATGCCTTAGCAAGGCGAAGTAAGTCATTCCCATAAAATATAATAAAACTTTCAGAAAACAGAGTTTTTCATTTGTGTAAATTATTTGATAATTAAGAATGTAGAAAATCAAATGGGTATTTGTTTTAAATAGCAGGAAACTGGACACATAATAATACTTTTTTTTTTAAAGTAAATGATTTCCCAAAATGCTTAACACTGCATTCAGTTGACCAGATTGGAAGGTGGATTATATAAAAAGGTGAGAGTATTGAGAGTGAAAGGAGCGGGGGCTGGCCCTTACTTGTTGTTCAAGAGGATATTGCTGCACTTGATGTCACGGTGGAGGAAGTTCTTCTTGTGGCAGTAGTTGAGGCCGTCCAGCAGCTGCTTCATGATGCTGGCATTGTGCGCCTCAGTGAAGTCCACCATCTTGGACTCCAGCAGCCCCATCAGGTCGTGGTCCATGTACTCAAACACCAGATAGAACGAACCTTTGTCCTGAAATCGTACAATTTCTCCATTTTAACAAACTGGTACAAAGTGTTAGAAGAAAAAAATAAAATAAAATTTATTTTAAAAGATTAATTAAATTTATTTTTGTCAATAACCAATTGATTTATTTTTCACTGATAACACATTAACCGCCCTACCTGCAGGTTATATTCTGAGAAATTTGATCACCTTTTTATTAATTTAATATAATTATATATTAATTCTATTTTTTTAAATTACGAAACGTCAAAGACTCGACCGCACACTATCGCCTGCCCCTGTAAAACTATCATACTTATGAAGACTTGTACTCGAGTGTTGTTAGCACACGCGCATATCCCTAACAGTTTGTACATTTTAGGTGTACATATTATTTTTTCCCAAGCGCGTACGTGATACGGGATAGCGCAGAATGGTACAGTCAAAGTGTATGTATCACGTACATTCATACTCTTAGGGCGGTTTATAACTATTTATAGATTGGTTAAAAAAGTATTATTCACGTATGAAAAGGGTTCAATTACATATGTAAATAAAAAAACACAATTTTGCATTCATATTTCGAATAACTACACAGTGCACCCCAAGCCCTTAGTGGGAAGCGGAGTTCCCATTGCGCAGTATTCAGCATGCTCATAATTATTAGGTATTATATGCAGCGGAGATATCACAAGGGGATGTGATATCTCAGAAGCTGTTCACCTGTGCTTTGGAAGATATCTTTAAACCTCTGGACTGGTTTAAACGTAGCCTCAACATAAATGGCGAGTGCATTTCCTCCCTTCATTTTGCAGATGACATTGTCATTCTGGCGGAATCTGTGAGGGAGCTCGAAGGCATACTTGATGAACTGAACTGAGTGGGTCTCGGGATGAATTTGGACAAGACGAAAGTCATGTATAATGAACATATTATCCCGAAATCAGCAACCGTCGACGGGTCGGCTCTCAAAGTGGCACAAGAATACACATATCTTGGCCAAATCATACAATTAGGTAGAAACAATTTCGAGAAAGAAGCCGACCGAAGAATTCAGTTGGGTTGGGCGGCCTTTGGTAAAATACATCATGTTCTCACTTCTAAAATACCACAATGCCTCAAGACAAGTCTTCAACCAGTGCATCTTGCCAGTCATGACGTACGGAGCCGAGATGTCGACACTGACAAAGGGTCTAGTCTACAGATTCAAGATGGGAGAGGTCTACGTTCAGCAGTGGATGGTGATGATGATTATATGCAGCAGTGAACATGTTAAGGGCTTAAGCAGAAATGCAACTGCTTATGGATAAATTTTATTAAAATTTGTTTGGTTAAAAAAACAAACCAAAAAATTGCTTTGATAAAGGGTTAATATGAAGATGAAAACTACCTTCCTGAAGTCAAGGGCGTCCTGCTTGTCAGTGACGATCTCCCGGAGGTTGACGATGTTGGTGTGGTTGAGCTGGCGCAGGATCTTGATCTCGCGCACGGCGGTGATGGGGAAGCCCTCCTTCTCGTGCTCCAGCCGCACCTTCTTCAGCGCCACCAGCTGCCCCGCCCGCCGGTCCCGCGCCTTGTACACCTGCCCGTACGTGCCTTCGCCGATCTGCGCTATCACCTGCGCCACAATCACCCACCCATTACACATACACCACTACACAGACACCTTGAAACCTCTCAACATTATGATAACTTTTTTGTTGACAATTTTTAAAAGTTTTAATCCCAGGGATTGGTTTCCACCAAAATACAACCAACTTTGCTGGTTCTTGGGATGCCACTTGAGCCTTTTATGTGGTGGTTTCCCGTTACTTTCCACATTTTTGTATACAACAGGTTATTTGAACCCAATTACTGTGTACAACTTTTTAGCTATTGATTACAATGACAAGTGGATAGGTAACTATTTGAATAAAATTTTATTTCTGAAAACACAAACTTTTAACGCATCTTGTGCGTCAAATATGGTTCTAGTGTCCATACAAATATATTAGTCATGCAGTAGACATGGCAGCCATATTCATGTCATTTGTACTTTACATTAGAGGGAAAATATTACAGCGTCACCTCAAAAGATGACACTGCTTACCAGTGTGACTGAATACCGTATAGTTTATACGGATATTATCTGTTGGTCAGCCACTTGTGCCATTTTTATGATATATTCATAAAAATACTCTTTTACATAAATGAAAATAGAATTAGTATTCAGCTGTATAGAATAGAATAAGAGACGGGGCGTCACCTCGAAGACGTCGACGCAGCGCTCGCCCCAGTCGCGGCCGTGCTGCTGGGGGGCGGAGCGCGAGCCGCGGCGCCGGAGGATCTTGTGAGGCGCAGGCGCGGGGCGGGCGTGGCGGGGGCCAGGCTGGCGGCGCGGGGCGGGGGGCTCGTGTCCTCCTCCTCCGCGCTCAGTTCCTCAGACCCGGGGATCACTACAACCAAATATTAAAGTTAGCTGTTTCTATTTATTCTCTCACACAATATTCAAGGGGTGGCTCCTAATCTCTCACAATTTAAATATGTAATTGTCTTACAGCATATTTTTAAACCCATCTTATTGGTCCAAAATTTGGGATAAAATTAACTAGAGTATTAATAAATCAAATAAAAAAAATCATGAAAGAAAAAAATAGCATGGAGTGGTGTCATTTCTACGTTCATTCATGTTTTCTTTTGTTATCACGTAAACTAACAAAAGTTGTAAAACTATTTAATGTTAATATATACTAAGCGAACTAATTTTAAAAAGTAACCTTATAAGATGGAAATATCAAAATACATACTTTTAAACAGATAATAATTTTTTTTCTACACATTCCATAAGCAGTTTTTATATTATTTCTTAATGCAGCAAGTCTAACATCGTTGCTGGTTCGTGGGATGGTACTTGGGGCTTGAATGTTTATTTATTTACTTAAAATAGTACACATGTTCTAATAAAAACATTAAATATTAAAAATAATAATCTACTCAAATGTTATAAGGTTACAATTTGGTTACATATTTACATAATTCGAATTTGTTCATATTCTTCTCACTTCTGACATCCTCCGGAATATCGTCATACATTTTCAGTGATTACTTTGATCTTCCTTAATTTCCGTGTTAGTTTCCTGTCGCTTTCCACATTTTTGTATACAACAGGTTATTCGAAACCAATTACAGTTAAAGTCCGTTAATTCGAACAACGATATTTCGTAATTCGAAATTTTCATAATTTGCTCAGTCCAAAAATTGACTTTTCATAGTAAATCGAACCGTTAAATAGAAATATCGCATATTTCATAATTCGTAATGTTTTTCATCAAAATGTACTTACGATTTCTAATAATTCAAGTGAGACATCACATGAGAAAGAATCAGGTTCGAGCGCTTACATACATTAGTGTAAGCGAGATATCTATATATTACATATCACGTGGTAAAGAAGTGCAAAGCGATAAAATGAGAACACTATGTAAAAAGGATATCTTTGGGAAATTCGGTTCCTTGAACTTCAAATTAACGGACTTTTACTGTACTGTTTACAACTTTTGAGCTATTGATTCTCATGACAAGTGATAGGTAGGCAGGGACAGGAATCGAACCTGGAACCTTTGGTGTGACAGTCATAGCTGTTTATAATAAGATTAATAAGCAGTATGAAAAGCAAGCAGTGGGAATTGTGTTAGCTGACCTGGAGGCATGGGCAGGTTCATGATGCCGGACTTGCGCGGGGCTGGCGGGGCGGGCGGGGTGGGGGGGTCGCTGAGCGGGGAGGTCACGTTGGGGAGGGGCAGCGCCGTGATGCCGCGGCCCGCAGGGCCCCGCTGGCCGCCGTCCGGCTCCGGTACACCCCTTCCACCACACTGCCGCCAACCTGATGAATGATGCAAAACTCCATTTTAAATAATTCTGTTTCCTACAAGTTTTATTATATTTTATGTGAATGACATGCTTCGCCTCGCCGTGTCAGGATGTCTGAAGAATCTGGTCTGGAAGAACAAGCACATGTGTATTGCGTATCGCACAGCAAGGTACGAATTTATAAGACGTGCTTGCGACCTATCATGACATAGGCTGTAAATACACGGGTCGGCACTGTACGAATCAAGGGTTTGCTAAGAGCATCTGAGATGAAGGTCCTAAGATCCATTAAGGGAAAAACTCTCTGAGATTGTGTCCATAACCCAGACATAAGAAAAACTTGCAAAATAGATGATATCGTTCGGTGGAGTAGATCTAGAAGATACCGGAGAGACCATGTAGCCAGAATGGATAGTGACAGACTCGCTTACGAAATCCCCTCCGGACACCGTCAACCTGGAAGACCACCTAAGAGATGGAGGGACAACTGGCTCTCATCATCCGAGGAGATATGATTTCAGTGTCACAGATTGTCAGATCTATTAAAAGAAGAACACATGTTTCGCTTTGCTAAGGCATTATCAAATGTTGCCATTCCCATAAAATATAATAAAAGTTCTAGAAAACAGACATTTTAGTATTTTTGTTGTACTCCACATGGATACAGATAAACAGATAAAAAATACTTACTGGTAACCTCACTTTAGTTGTTTTCTGTACGACAAAATCACTAAATTTCTTTGATAACCAGACAATTTATAAATTTAGAAAATTTACATTTCTTTTATTTTCATAAAATAATGTAATATTTTTAAAATATGATTCTGTGATTTTTTGGAAAATACATAAATGTTTTTATTTTTTCTTGTTAAATGTGAAGTTATCGAGGATAATAAAACATTTGAACAAATAGAATTGCACTTATATTTTCACAACACTTTTTCTTTTCTTTTTACAGACATGTTTTGTTTGCGAAGCAAACTTTTTCCATGTGCAGAATTTAGCCTATTAAATTTGTACATAAAAAAAAGTTGAATCTACCGAAACATGTCTGTAAAAAGAAAAGAAAAAGTGTTGTAAAAATACAACTGCAATTCTATTTATTCTAATGTGAATCCACTAACACAAATCAAAGGCGAATAAAGAAGAAAACAATTAAACCTAATATTTTTATATGTATATTGTAAAGTTATTTAAATTTTTCCACATACAGTCGAACTTGGTAAACGAAACCAGGAAGATGAAACTGGGTAAATTTGTTTGTTATAAGCATTAATTGTTATATCAGAGAATATGTATTTTTAAATGATTCCAAAAATACCTAATATCACATGAAGACATGTAGTATCTGTTTCCTCGTTACATCCGAGATCTTGGGATTTTCGTGATTGTTATAACCGAGTCCGTCTGTATTAAGTACATATATAAAATAATAAAAATAAAATAATAATATATGCAACCGAATTGATTCCTGACTGAATTGAATTGAACCAATGTGATTCACAAGTGATATATCATAAAGTGAAAAATGTTTTGATTGTCAAAAACCTTAATAATAGCTTTATACTTAAATGAAACAACTAAATCTATATAAATAGTCCATTGTTTTGGCCGAAACACTATGATACCTTAACATTTTAAACTGTTAATGAATAAACTTTATTTTTTGTATCACAATTGTATTTTATTTTACGCGACAGCTGTTTCATCAACCAATGTTGACATCATCAGTTAAATAGTAACTAACCGTTCTTTTAATTAAAATATTTAGGTACCTAACTCAATTTCAGCAAGAACCTTCAAAATTATATCAAAGAAATTATTCAAATTGACATAGGAACAAACATAAAGATTCGAAACATCACGAAAATTTGACATTTGATATGGTTGATGAAACAGCTGTCGCGTAAAATAAAATACAATTGTGATACAAAAAATAAAGTTTATTCATTAACAGTTTAAATCTATATACGTAATAATATTTATATACAAGCAAGTGAGGAATTAGACTTATCACGCATCTATAGTGATAACTTTTCAATATGAAAAACATTGAACAAGTCTACAATTTTGCAATGCTCTAATAAGCACAGCGAAGACATGCATAACAGGGTGCTATTAAATGTTATTACACAATCGTTAATAGTTCTATCCGTGCATGTACAGTTCAAACTATAAAACAGAGGAATTAGAAGGCAAACGGATACATTGGATACATGTCACGCTGTACATGCTCGAGGTTATTAGTGTACTCTTGGGTGTTATCAGGCGCATCGCTTCCTCGTGTTTTACTAGCGATAGTGTATTTATAGCCACTCAATTTAATCTAAAACATTACACGTTGACAACGCACTACTTACGAATCTCACTCAATACCATTAACCTATTCATAATACAATCTTTAGATACAATGTGGTACCCTTCTTGACCTAAATTATTTGAGCTATGATGTAAAACTATACATCAAACTATCACATGTCATAATTACACTAGATATTGTTCCCCTGAAGATTAAGATGAACCCTTTCCCACTCAAGTTTTTTAGTTAAATATTAGAGTGTTTGAAATTGATGATATTATTATTTCTTGTTTCTTTAACGATGATATAAAACTCTATAATAATTAATACTAATGAAAACTTCTGTTTTATTATAATTTATGCGAATGACATGTTTTGCCTTTCTAAGGCATTATCAAATGTCAGATTTGATAATGCCTTAGAAAGGCGAAATATTAAATAGATAATTATTGTTTCCGAGTACAATTTAAAACGAGTCCTTTTGATGAAGCAGGTCGAGAACTAACAATGACAAATAAAACATTTAGAAGGGTCCTGTTAAGTATACATTTAAAAGCTCACAGAATAAAATTGATCAATGTACTTGAGATAATCAAATTATTTTACTGAAATATCTTGATCGTAAATCATTTGAAATAAAATTTAAATAGAATACTGATTCTTTAAGAACTACTCCTACTTTTGTCCTTATTTCGACAGCGATAGGTTTCGCCAGACACTGGGATCGACAGACCGGTGAAATGAGCGAGCCTTGTGAAACCGGTCACTGTCAATATAAAGACAAAAGTGGAAGAAATTGTTAAAAAAAAGTTGTATTATGGAATTATTATTCAATTTACTCAATGTTAATTACATCAGTAAATGTTCAATTAACAAATACATTACCAAGCAGCCAATACTACAAAACAATCAAATTTGTGGTGATTTTAAGATAAGCAGACTATAGAGAATTCTTAGAATAAAAGTACTTATGTTAAATGTCTCACAACCTTATTGCCTCGTCATCTCTTGTAGTATCTACTGGCTAGCCGCTACTACCTACAGTGTCACCCTCGTAATAATAATCCAGGCACCGAAGGGTTACAAACTGTACCTTGATAATGGGGGGGATGGGGGTGCCCCGGGCAGTCTGCTGGGCGGGGGTGACGGTGATGTCCATCTCCTTGCGGCCGCCCATCCCATTGCTGTCCTGAATGAACGAGTCTGTCTGGTCCATGGTGAAGCGGAGGGTCTCAAAACTGGGCGGGGGCTGCAGGGGTTGCGGGGGCAGCTGTCCCGGCATGGGGATGTCTACCAGGTCCATGGCGGGGTGCATGTTGCCCTCCCCGTTCTCCGAGAGCTTGGGGGTCGCGGAGCTGAGCGCGGAGTTGCTCTCCGAGTTATCCTGCGGTGTCTGTTCTTCTTCCGCTTTCTGATCGAGGATTTCTTTCAGTTTCTGCCGTGAGAAAAAAGCAGTTGAAAGTACTCGACAAATATATTTGTCTAACATATGGCATCTTATATAAAGAGTAATGAATTACTTCTAGACTTTTCCTGTAACGCTAAATCTAATACTGTCGCTTGTACAACCTTTTAAAACCCCATATCAAAATAGATGTGCTGAAATTTCCATTTTTTCAGTTGACATGCTTGAACTTACTAGGGCACAATGCTCTAGTTAGGCAAAATATATCAAATGTACAAGCAGATAAAACCCTGTACTATTAAACCGCGGAGTCAAAATATAAATAATTAAAACTTATTTAGGAAAACGGAATGTGTGAATAATAGAAATGTTAGATCACAAACAATATGTTATTGTATGAAACTGATAGTCACTGAGGCGTGGATTCCACCCTGGACAATATTTTGTAATTGCAATAATTTCAACAAAAATATTCCATTGTTACGCATAACATAATTTAATTTTAGTTTTTAAGATATGTAATTAATAAAAAAATAACCTCTGTGTATGTAAAACTGTGTTAGATTATAAGCTTGGACCTATGCAAGGTTGAAGTTGAATGAATGCGGCTCTATGCAATGTTATGTGCAGGTTAGGTCACTCCACAACAGAGAACACGGGGGGCGCGAGGGGGGCAGTGGTTATTCAGCCTTACCTCCTCCCGCTTGTAGCGGTCCTTGACCAGCTCTGCAAAGAGGCTGGTGTCGCTGATCTTCTCACGGAGGTCGATCTTCCTCTGCAGCGCAGTCGAGGGGCTGACGGAGTTGTGGACACTGTGGGAACGACTGCCACTGGAATCATTGCACCATTTTTAAAAATTCATAAATATAACCAACTATCTAACCATCATGCCATCTCTCCGAAGGGGTAGGCAGAAATAATGGACCCCCACACTGTTCTTTGTTCGCAACATTCAAATATCCTTAATATACATGTCGACCTTCGTGGCCGAGTGGGAAGTGCTTTGACTGCCACCCCGAAGGTCTCGGATTCGATTCCTGGCAATTGTAGTGTGATTGTCACACTGTCTTCTTGTTGACAGGTACCTGTCACATGTCACGAGAATCAATTTGATAGCTATACCCTTTACATTGATTTGGCTTGCGCTGTAATGATGTAAAGAGCGACTCAACAAAATAATATTAATAATATCATGTCTTGGGAACCCGGTCTATCCTCTCTGCTTATCCGGAGGGGTAGGCAGAGAGGATAGACCGCCATACTGCTATGTCCTGACATACCTCTTTAGCTTCCTCTAGATTCATACATTCTAACTTGCACACTCGTCAATTTTCCGACTTTGAATGTGGCCGTCTTTCAATATTTGATTAATTTGGTCATGCCATGCTTTCCTTGGCTTTCACGGGTCTCTCCCCTCACACTTCTTGTATTCAACATTTTAACCATTCTTCTCTCGTTCATTTGTTTAAATATGTATTCCATATGTCCAAACCATCTCAGGGATCCTTTTTTAATTTTACTCATGATGCAATCATCTGTCTTTCGTCATTCGGTAATCTATTATTTATCATTTTCATGCACATTCTTCTCAGTGATCTCAATTCTACAGCAATTATCATCCTTTCATCCTTTTTTGCCAGCTCCAAGCTTCACTTCCAAACATAAGGGTTGGCACTAGAACTCCATGATGTTGAAATTGAAAATATAAGATGTCAATTTACCTGTTCCGCGACGGGGAGGGAGAGGGGTACCGAGGCCGGTGCCTCGGGGGGCTGTGGGGCGAGAGGTGGCGGTGTGGCGAGGGGTGGCGGTGCGGAGAAGGGTGGCGGTGGTGCCGCGAGTGCACACTCTTGCCCGCAGACCGCCGCCTCTTCAGACCACTGCGGCTGTTGGACCTGCAAACATTATATAACCATAAACATCATACTATGTACCTGATTATCGAAGGTAAAATTAACGGTAAACGAAGTATTTATTGTTTCTTGAATAATGATGTAAAACTCCATATTAACCCTTTGGCTGCCGGCACTTTTGGGATACTTCTAATCTATAAATGATCTTTTATTAAAAATGGAAGAATCAACGTGCGTGTATGACTCGCTGTATGAATGTGGAGGAAGCTAAAGAGGCGCCTGGCACACCATAGAGTAGTGTGGTGGTCCATTCTCTCTGCCTACCCCTGCGGAGAAACAGCGTGATGGTTTGTTGTTGTTGTTGTTATTAAATATATTATATAAACAAATCGTAAATAACGTGTACCACTGACTTACTCCCCCACACTCTGTCTAAAGTTTATATGAATATTTTATAAATCATGACTTTTATTTGTCAGATTTGGCATTTCCCGCTGGTGTAGCCAAAGCCGATATATTGGATTTTGGCAACCAAAGGGTTAAATAATTAATATGAATGTGAATGAAAACATAAATTTCCTAGAAGTTTTATACCAGCTAACTAACTAACCATCACGCCGTCTCTCCGAAAGGGTAGGCAGAAAGAATGGACTGTCCACTTTTCTTGACATATTTCTCTCGCTTCCTCAACATTCATACATTGTGTCATGCATGCGCGTCGATTTCTCTGACTTCTCACATGGCCGACATTCAATATTTGATTTATTTGATCGTGCCACGTTTTCCTCTATTTCTGGTTCCATTTACATCGTTGACTAATAATTTTTTCAACCATTCTTTTTTCATTCATTCTTTCCATATGTCCAAACCATCTTAATGATCCTCTCATTATTTTGTTCATAACACCATCATTCGCACCACATTCACTTCTTATATTTTCATCTACACATGCGTCTAAGAGATCTCATTTCTACTGCATTTATTCTACTTTCATCCTTCTTTTGGCAGTTCCATGCTTCGCTTTCATACATAAAAGTCGGTAGAAGAACACCATTTTTATATTAATATATTTTATGGGAATGACATGTTTCACCTTGCTAAGGCATCACCAAATATCATCAAGATTTGATAATGCCTTAGCAAGGTATAACATGTCATTCAAACATGTCAAAATATAATAAATTTTTTAAAAAGTAATTATCAGAAGGAGAAAATCCTGGATAGAAAATCTTAGAGAATGGTTCAGTTGCGCCATAACATCCCTGTTTAGAGCTGCTGTATCAAGGGTAGACATAGCCATGATGCTGTCCAACCTCCGATAGGAGAGGAACAAAGAAGAAGAAGACCTTGTGATTGTGTAAATTAAATAGACATAGCAAGTGTAGAAACAGAATGAATCCAACTTAAAGTCATTGCCGATATTTTAACCACTAGTGGGATTTCAGTCAATAAATGTAACATAAATCTCAAGAACAGATCTTTAAAAAGCCAAGATCCAGACAAAAAGTAAATAATTAAAAAAAAAAAAGACTAATATGAAAGATTTCAATCAATGATATTAGAATTTATTTTGCAATCTTCAATATGAGCAGAAAATAGCTCACTATTATGAAGAAGGAATCTGGTCGTGTCCAGGCTCGAACCCAAGTCTCCTGGATCAGAAGCCAAGCGTTCTATCCCCTAGACCACCACCCGATTGAAGTCTTTCATTTAAATATTGAATTAACTGATAAAAATTGTATTTTCATTTAATTTATTATGCGACCCCCTTCCTCAGTGTAGGATATTTTAAATATCTACACTGAGGAAGGGGTTCTGAGGCCCGAAGGGTGTCTGGCCTCCACCCGTGGATGTGACTGTTGAAGATATATTATATCTTCAAGTGTGGGAAGGGTGTGAGGGAGATTGAAGTACCTTCGGATGGAATGGCGCTTGTCCTTGTCCCGCGGCGGGCGGTGGCGCCGGTGTTCGCGCTCCACGCGGTGTTCCGATCTCCTCCTCCGAACTGGACTGAAGGACTGCAGGGGCGGGGAATCTAGAGAAAAATATAATTGATTAGCCAACTACCTTTAAAACATAACCTACATTCAATTAAATGTATTCAGATAAATCACAACATAACACATTTGGAATATCTTAAGATATTTGCACCGAAGAAGGCTGATAATCGCCTGAAACATGTTTGTAAGAGAATGCTGTTTCGCCAAGCTATGATGGCATCATTAAGTAAAACATTTGAGAATAATAATGTTATAACAAAGTATGTATAATCCAATATAATTCTAATTTGTATTTCTAGTCACCTGCCATTGGGCGAAATAAAGAATGTTATTACACATGCACCCAGAACAGTTTTATCAGACATTTTATGAATGAAATGTTTTTGAAAATCAAAATATAAAAAAACACTAGTTTAATAAAAAAAAAAGAGGATTATAATTACTATAATAAACATACAGGAGGCAGTTCCAAAGTCGACTAGCAAAAATGCCAGAGGCAAGATTAACACCGGGACTCATACAAGATAGACAGAGGGAGCAACATTCTCAGTTCTTGTGTTCTACGTGGATGTTGCAAGATAATAATAAAAATCAGTGGAAATGATTTTATCTTCTTGAATTAATAAGCAACATGTCCAGGGGTGAACTATGACCAGAAAGGCACACACTCTGATCGGTAATTTGATTAGTTATGAGAAATATATTGCACAAAGTACCGTGGATGGGTATAGGTGAAGGGCTCCTGTAGTACTCCTGGGGCCCCAGTGAGCCGGTGTAGATGACCTCGGGATCGGACTCGATGGCTGTTACGTCATAGAGTGTTATCGGGGGCAGCTGCGGCGTGTGCGGAGATGATGGCGTCATCCTTCTCCTAGATCAAATTAAAAACATTCAATGCCAATAGCTGGGGATTTTGTTTTTATCGGAAGCAGAATTGATTGATTAATTATATTTTAATGCATTCCAGACACCAACTAATATTATTCGATACAAAAGTTGACGGACACTACAGAAAAGGGGATTGTAATATTTAAAACTTCATAAACCATTATTCCATATAAAATGCGCCTCACTAGCTGGCGTACAGTGAATAGTAGCCAAGAGATGCTGTACTGGGACATGTACTGACCTGGGCGGGGGGTGTTGGGGCGGGGTGCGGGGCGGGGAGTAGGTGTTATGGCTGATGTCACTGGCGTTGGTGAGGCGGCGCGGCGGAACAGGAGCTGCTGCGCGCAGGGGCGGCGGCGTGGTCGGGGAGACGGGCGAGCAGGACCCGTTCCGTGCCGCAGGCGACAGAGGCTTCTCCCAGTCGCTGAGAGGCACACCCTCGTAGTGGACAGGTGAGGGAACATTGTCGTCCGGGGACACGCTGTCTAAACTCGCTGACCGCGAGCGCCGTTTCACCCTCTTCTTCTTTTTCTTTTTGTCCTTTTTGCGCTTTTTCTTCTTGTCGGCTGGGGAGGTAATGTGGGGGATGAGTTGGGGCGGGGGAAGGGCGCCCGCGCGGGGGGGGCGCGGCCGGCCAGGGCGGGGGGCAGCCTCGGGCTCGCTGTGGATCTCTCCTGCCTCGGGGCCCGAGAGGTCCTCGCTGCTCACGTCCGAGTACTCCACCAGCCGCCCGGACGGGCCGCGAGAAGGAAGTTCAACACTACCCGAGTTGGCCCGCGATCGATGCTTCTTGTGGCCGCGCTTGTGGTGACGAGCGTGCTTGCGTTCTTTCCGATCCACGCGTTCCACTCTATCGACGCGTTCTGCCCTCTCCACACGCCCCAGGCGCTCCAAACGCTCCATGGCGACGAGGGCCTGCGTCACAGCCTCCAGCAAGTCGGAGTTCTTCACATCCCCTGCAACATCCCAACACACACACTGTAGAAGACGCGAACTTTCCCGCCACTGGATGAAACAAAATAGGTCAAATATCTTCAGTACCTAAGCAATTCAACTGGAAGTACTAAATTGGTGTTGAAAAAAAATTATTATAATGGACAAAATGGTATTAAAAATACATAAATATAGTTGCTCACTACTATGAGGCATGAGAGAGGTTAGAAGGAACCTGATATGTAGGTATTTCTTGTACAATTTACGAAGAGTTTTTAGAACTTTAGACCGCTTCTCGTATTATGATAACGATATGAACTTCCATATACGCCCAAACCAAACTTCATACGTCACTTGGTATTGTTGACAAGCGTAAAACAAAACTGTAATTGAATAATAAAGACATGCAGTAATATAAAAATTAGTAAACGCAAAAGTTTTTGACAAAATAATAGGCAAAATATCAGTCATAGGATGTCCATTAACAGGAATTTATATTACAAAAAGGGTTAAATAAATGTTGAAAGACAGATGTAAGCATCACCAATCATATATAGTAAATAAAACAACACTCACCTGATAATTTGCAGACTGAATAAACGAAAACTGTGGCGTTTGTTAAAAAATAATATTATTTGCCAAGTCCAATTTATCGGGTCCCTATATAACGGGCTATCTCATTCGTTACGACCTCTTATGGCCAAATTTATAGTGTGATAGGGTTTTCCAATGCAAAAATAAGCATTAGATTTTTTGAGGAGCATGGATGTGTCATATTTTATTAGATATTTTCGGATTAAATTCGATCTCCTGATATAGGATCGTCATTTATGTCAGCCATTTGCTTTTTCATTTTGGATCATAGACAAAAAATATCTTTGGATGTTTTTAGAGTTGTTTATACAATACCAATCGCTATATAAAATCTAATCGACATATAATTAATTGCTTAACCCTTAATTGGACAATATTCAATTTCTTAACCCTAATGAAAAATATTTCCCCCTTGATATTTTCTATATACAAGTGAGTATTATCCGCAAAATGTTACATAATAAAAATGAATATGTAATATTTGACCACAAAATAAAAAAATTATACGTATTTTTTATTATTATAAAAAAAAGATTAACAGCTTCTTCTTCTTGATGTGCTATATCAGGTCTCCCTGACGTTGGCAATCACTAAAGCGTGTAACACTGTAAAGGCTTTTCTGTCAATTAAAATTAACAATAGTTGGAGGATCTCGTATTTGCCTCCACGCAAGATGTGACCCAGATAGGAAATCTTACGGACCTTAATACATTTCAATAATTCTCTTTGCAATGTGTTCTCCTCAGGACTGTTGATCAAATCTGTTCACGGTATATGAAGCATTCTTTTGTGTAACAATATTTCGAATGCTTCTTATCAGTTCATAATATGCATCTTCAGAATCCAGGTTTGCGATACACACAACAGAGCGAACCAATCATTATAGAGTAGTCTGCTCGCTGCTGCAGTTTGATTGCTCTCCCCACCGGCATCACCAGAGGCAGGTTGGTTCTGCATGCTGGGAAATAAAACAGTCTGTGTTGACGCTGTCGAAGATAACCATCCGGAACATAAAGACGGATATCCTCCAAGATGACGGAATTCTCAAAGAATCCCCTGATAAGTCTGAAGGAATGGGTAAGTGTGCACCCATCCCTTCTTATTTGTAAACTATTGGTCCCCAGCATGCCCAAGAGGAATGCAGTGGGATAAAGCCACGAATAGCTACCAAACTCCCTCAAGTAGAGATATCTCAGAAATCTTTTCTGAACCCTCTCCAACATGAGCGAGTATCTCGCCCCGTGGGGTTATTATGAAGAAAGAATCTGGTCATGTCCAGCCTTGAACCCAAGTCCCCTGGATCAGGAGCCAAGCGTTCTGCCACCTATACCACCATCCGAATTCAGAAGAAATAAGTTAATAGGTTATTTTTGGTGTACACGTTTGTACTTCTCTGTTGTAAAAATTCATCTTACTTAAACAGTTTCCTAGAGCCCAATTAAGAGTTATATAAACAATGTGTTTTGTTTTCGTATACTTGTGAACAATTGATTTTTAAAATTAAAAACTGTATGTTTCACGCTAAAAACTGAAAAATAAAATAAGTATGTGAATAGAACAAATATGCATGTAAAATAATATGATATAATTAGTGTTGTTAAGTAATAATATAACAATTTTAAATGTGATCTATTGAAAAAAATAATTGATATATTCAAAATGCAAGTGAATCGATTATAGATATTTTTCAAAAAAAGTATTGTCTCTGAAAGTTTAACTCAACAACATTTTTTTTTAACAAAAATCAAACTAAGTTCATAAAGTCGTGGCAATCTTCCATTCACACCGTCGCGTCGGGATTCATTATTTTTATTTTAAATAATATCGATTGTAATACGAAGTAGCGATAAATTATGTCACATCTCTAAAAAAAAAATATGTTTCGTTTATCTATGTTTCTTCTATACTACAATTCTCTGAACTTTGACCTGTATTTGTATTGCGTTAATGATTTTAATCGAAATAAACGTATGAATATGAATTAATTTTAAGGTGTATTGTACATCGTGACACACAGCGGATTGTTCCAATATAGTATATTTCGTCAGCAAATATATATTTAAAAGTTGTAAAAATTGTCTATAGATCGGTTTTGTAACCAATCAAAAGCGCCGTACATTTAGTAGCTAAATTCAAAATTCATATGAAAACTATCCTTCCGCGCCCTCTGTTTGGTTTAGCGAATATTACGACATAATATATATTATTAAATGAGTTATTTTGAAGAGCGAGGACAGCAGATTTGGAGGTAAATAATTGAACACGAAATTCCCATCAGTGACACATTTATTGTATAAAACATATATAAATACAAATTGTAGGTAACAAATCTGTTGACTAGTATCAATTTTTCAAGTGAAAAAGAAAAACAAAACATACTTAGGATTCATAATACAAAAAATATTAGAGTAGGAGGAACATATTGATTATTGTTATTTTATGTTAAATCGGTAGGTTTTTGGTTTAGTGTAAATACTTTCACGTTTTTAAATATTTTGTACGCATTTCATACAAAGCTCGATATGCATATTTCTTATAAAATGTCACCTGAAAGTAATAAAAGGCAAGTTAAAAAGAATATAGAAATAATACATTTTAATTAAAAGCTCATAAGTTCAATGGTGACAAAAAGCTAAAATAGCAGAGTAAAAAGTAATAATAACACAATCATTCAATAATAAATACGGCAGGAATTATTAGAAATGAAACATTTTATGAAGATATATGGTGAATGTGTGTAGTTTATCTTTAGGTCAAATGAATCATCAAAAGCTTTTATAGATTAGTTTCCACTTCAAATATATATGTCTTTGATTCCTTTAAACACAGATTTATATTGGTTATGGTAAATGATTTCTTTTTTTTATGTATTACAAACTTGTATTCATTTCTGAATTTTGCAAATAAATAACAAAATGCACTTTAAAAAAAATGCATATAAAAATGTGATGTATTAAAATTTAAAGGATAAATACGGTTCAATAAAAAAAAGGTGTATTGTTCTCACGTTGTTGAATACCACCGAAACATGTCGAGAAAAACTCATAAGTGAAAAATTCACATAAAAAATAAACATAAACGAAAATAAAGATTAATGTTCAAATCATGACAAATTGAATTGAATAAAAATCTGTGGTGTACACAGTGTGGACGCATTATAAATACAATATAAATAGGGATGGGCATATAAGAATACAAACTGCGATAAGAGACGTCCATCTTTGATCCTTGAAAGCAGAGTAATATATATTTTGATACCGTTTGATTTGCCTTACTAAATAGTTTGCTCTAAAAATAATTGGAACTAGAAAGATACAATACATGGCATAAAATACTGCACACTAGTTATAATGAATGGGTAACGTTAACTAGACTGGGTCACCACATTTATATAAAGAATTCGTCGAGTGATGACATTGTATAAATTTGATATTAACCTATTTGTGTGTACCGGCCATTGAATACATGGTCAGATAGCATATGGCCTCGTGCCTGGGGTTCATTTATAATTTCTCAAATATGCTCAGATTATGCCAAAATTTCGACTACCAGCGACATCTTTTGGTGTACACAAAATTAATGTCATTAATATCTCACTACTCTAGAGATTAAAATTGAAACATGTTTTCGTTTTGATTTGATTTTTTATTTGAACAGCAGAACTTCCTGCAAATGCTTCTTATTTAACACGAAAGTCGACATTTTAAAGAGCGATAAAACAAATGTTTTGTTGTGAGAATGACAAACATTTGCGAACTGAACTTAATTGACAGATGCTCCAGCTTACTAAAAAAAAAAATGGCCGGAATGGAAACACATAATAAATAAAAAAAACGATAATTCTTCAATAGGAACCTCAGTTAGAATAGAAATCTCTTTAGTTTTTTTCCTTTTGTCAAAGTGATGTATGTTACTAAATGAATTTATACTTTTGTTAAAAATTTAGAAGTGATTATGATGTTGCGAAGGATAAACTCCACGACTTTTAATAGTACAAATTAAATATTATATGTACACAGGTCAATATCTTTTAAGATGGTTGATACATTTCAAGATATAAGCTAAATTAGTGGTAAATTGCAGTCAAACATCGAATTCTTTAAATAAACCATGGTCAACGAGGTAAAAAATATAATTAAAAAACGGTCGCTTCTTAAATAAAATAAAAGTTTCAAATGTACGAACAGTTACTATAAATAATTATCAAACTAATTACATCGTTACATAAAACACATAAAACCGCATAAAATTAATTAAACTAGTTACAGAATTTAAACAGACATCACCAAGACCAAGAGCAATGTTCCAGGTGAGGTTCAACCTGCCACTTTATATTTCCCTTTACAATAAACAAATGCGACTTAGAATCCTAGTCAAATCATCAGAATGAATTAAATTGTAATAAAGTGACCAGATACCACAAGTATGAAAACCATTTTCCATCCAAATTATCAATTCCTCACATATTCAATCATACTGCGGATAGTGTTCTATCACAGGGTGTAATGTGTTAAACTCTCACATCGGCGTTATCATGTGATAAAGAAATATCAACAAGTTCTTAACGTCACATTTCCGAGTGGACAATTTATTTTGAATCTGAGAATTCCATTTCCTTTTTTAAAAATTCCATGTAATCCACAGCTAACAATAGATAATTTGTTCTAGTTGGTAAAATAAGTGTCACACTTTGTTTTTAATACATGATTTTTATCAGAATTAACTTTGGTACAATCTTATACATTAGAATAAACTCCATAGACCGATTATAAAACATTTATCTGTCATTTTTAATGCGTAATAATAAAAATGGTAAACTCCGCAATGTTCTAAAGTTGTTGCATAAATGTCACTTTGAGAACATCACAAAAACTATAAATAAAATATGCATCACGACGCACTAATGCTGAATCCAAATTTTGATACGCGCATATTCACAGCGATTGTGATGTCACGTGACAAACACACCTCGGGGGAAAAATGCAGAGAATGTGAGAATGGACCACTGAGGGCTAATAACATGTATTTACAGTTCAATTATCTCCTCGGCCTAACTTCCATCAAAGCAATATTACTGCGAAATGAGCATCTGAAAATCAATTATGGCAGCAATCCCTAGCAACACAAATAGTACATATTTAATACTAATGAAATTTTTTGTTTTATTTATAAGGGAGTGATACATTTTGGCTTGCTAAGGCATTACCAAATGAAACATTTGATAATATCCTAACAAGGCGAAATATGCCACTCCTATAAAACATAATACAACCGATGTCTTCATCAATAGTTGAAGACACAAAAAGTGGTATTAGAGAAATAATGTTTTTTTTTTAGTAAGAATGAAAGTTTCTAGTTTTTAAATACAGATCGTAGAAACTATTACACGTTATGTTACATTGAATGATACAAGCTACCTGTTACCAAGTTCTCTGACTCGTGGCAAGAGTAAAGTATAAACTGTCAGAGATAAGACATTAAAGTTTAGAGTTTTTAAAATCACTGCCTGGCAATTGTTTATAATATTTGTAGAATCTAGCTTAAATATATATATTTTCATTTAGCAAGCTTTCAAGAATGATAAAATCGATAATGTTTCAAAGAAGCACCTCTTCTAGGGTAAATAATATTCAATTCTAATAAGCACCATAAACAACTCCTTATGCCTTTCAGACAGAGTTCGAATTACATTTTTTTAAAGGTTTTGTGATTATATTATTTTCTTTTATATAAAAATAAATTACAGTTAAACTGATCAAAATTAACAATCAAACTGGTGATATTTTTTTAAACCGCTAGGATGAACAATAAGTACTTGAGGATGAAAAAAAAATTAAGTACTTAAAAAATGTTTTTCTCGACACAAATTCTTATTTAGAATATTCAGTATTTTTTAGACCTTGAGATCTGAAAGGACAATATAATACAACTACTTTTCTACACGAGACGAAGTGTTAACTAAGAAACGTATTTGATTTTTAAAAAATATAATGCAAAATCTTCAGTTTCTTGCTGCCATAAGATTTTCAGGTGTCAAATAAAATCTGAATATGCATATACATATATGTAATTTTCCCATTCTGGGCTTTACCATCCATCAACAGTCAACAGTGCCGCGGAGAAGTCTTTCAATTTCTTTCTTCTAATCTTACAATATAAATCTCTTAACGTTATAAGTGTAAATTATACACTGTACATACATACTTCTGTATCTATGGAAATGTAAATATTTCAATATGAATATATTATATAAAGGAAACAATAATTTACAATAATGAATATGATTTGTATAATGCTACAGGTAATAATATATTGTTAAATATAAAAATGGTAAAATTGTAGAATTAATACGGAACTAATGACAATCATTACAAAGAGATTAGTACTTGCGGGCTATTAACAATGACCCCTAACATTACACCGGCGCTCCAGCTGAGTTTCTACACTCGATATCTAATTAAATCAAATAAAAACAACACTTGACGCTTAAAACACATTTAGAACATAGAGATAAATTAATTAAAATGTGGCAATCATCAGGAATTCATTGAATCATTATTACAGACAAGATTAATTTGGATTTTACAAACAAGCGAGGAATGCTTTAAAATATTCCGAAATTTGTAAAAAAAAAAGTTGAAAAACGAATTACAAAAAACAACTGAAGATACAACAATAATATAGTGGCTAATAGTTGTTAACACCTTAATGCAGATAGCGGATGTGCCTGACTATTTTTCATGCAGATTTGCATAGGCAAAACAATAGTTTCCCACATAAGAAAATTCCTCAATATTTCAGCTGAAAATAATTTTCTTTTAACCACCCTACCTATTGAACGTACGTGATACGCACACTTTAACTGTACCATTCGCCGCTATCCCGTATCATGCACGGGCTTGAGAAAAAGTAATGTACCTAAAATGTACAAAGTTTTAGGGATACGCGCGTGTGCCATCAAAACTTGAGCACAAGTCTTCATAAATATGATAGTTTTACAAGGGGCAGGTGAAGTGTGCGGCGGAGTAATTGAAGTTTCGTAATTTAAAAAAATATAATTAGTATATAATTAAATTTCATTAATAAAAAACCTGCTTGTTTTTTGCACGTTTTTCGGAAAATAACCCAAAGGTAGGAGGGCGGTTAACATAACATTTCAAATGAAAATGTCACTGTGAAATTATTGAAACAAATATAACTTTATTTATTTATTGTGTAGAGATAAATTTTAGATAAAAATAATTATTAACCCCCATTGTGCGGCTTGCTTCATTTGCAGTAAAAACAAAATTGGTCTCGAACTGCGGCCGACTACATTTGCAGCTCAGACAGAGAGTCCCAGTTCATCGTAATATTATGTACAATTTAATAGTACAGAACTAAAGTATTAAGTTTATAAGATACATTTAAATATAAACTGCAAATATAATCTGCCGCAGTTGGAAACCAATTTTTTTAGATTGCAAATGCAGCCAGACGCACTATAGGGGCTTAATATTACATTACGAGTTTAGATTTTTGATGGTATTAAATTATCTATTTTTATATGGCAATGTATTACATACATTATATATTGTGGTTCAGACAGACATGCGACCCACCTGCATTCAGGTATTCACACATTAAGAAGGTAGGAAGGCGTGGCCTTAAAAGGAAGAGATATTCTATTGGCTACGGAGAGTGAAGAGATGAATGATGAAGTCAGTGGCAGGATACTTCAGTTCACGGGCGGTTTCCTCAACCGGAACACACTTCTGAGTGCTCATCCCAAGCGGACACCTGTAAAAATTAAAAATTTCTTTTAAAAAAAAATGCACACTTATTTACATAGGGCGTACAAAAATAAATGGTTCTTCTCAAAGGAATTTCACTACGGTTTATAATAATTTCTTTATATTAGTTTTTTGTGAGATAATCATGTTAACGATAATGATCAATTTAAAAATAAAATTTCTATTATATCTTAATAATAATCAAAATGAGAAAGTTTTATTTAATTGAAAAATACAAATAAATGTAAAAATACTGCATACGCTAATCAGCAATTGGCATTCATTCCACAAGCCATATGCTGTTTAGTCATTAGGTATTGTCAATATAATTTGTGACAATTAACAGTCAGCTCATGACGCGGATAATAACTAACTTACCGTCACATCCTTTCGTAGATAATATGAACCGTCACACTGACCTGACATACCTCTCAAGCTTTCTCTACATTCATACATCGTAACACGCATGCTCAACCATTTTTCCGACTTCGAATGTGCCTGCCGACGTTTCAGATTCCTGCCGGCCACCGTCTCCCCGGAAGACTGCCAAAGAGATGGAGGGATAGCTGGGAGTCGACCTCCCAAGAGAGGCCAGCCTGATTACAGGAACAGACCAAAGGTCTAAAAGAAGAAGAAGACTTATCCATTCGTTCCATATGTCCAAACCATCCAAGTGATCATTTTCTAATTTTACTTAGGATGCAATCATCTGCCTTACATTTCTCTCTTATTTGGTTGTTTGGTATTCTATCATACATCATTTTCCTGCACATTATTTTCAGTGATCTCATTTCTAAGGTAGTTATCCTATTTTCATCCTTCTTTTGTCAGCTCCAATCTTCACTTCCATACATAAGCGTGCATACGCTGATAATAAGGTTAGTAAAATTGACACACAAATGAACTTGTTACTTAAAAGATTAAAATTAAAAATACAATCATTATTGCGAGTATAAACTGAGGTTGGTCACCTGGCAATCACGGCTGCAGTACCACTGGTTGGCGCACCCAGCGCAGACAAACTGCGCCTCCTTGCGGTGGCAGCCCTGGCACTCGGGCACCTCGCTCTCGCTGATCTCCAGCGCGCCCTCCGCCCCATCATCTGCGCGCCCGCTCGGCCCGCCCACCACTCCCTCGTCTATCACAAGAGGCCGGTCCACCGTATCCTCGTCCATTTCTGCCTCATCCAGGTCATCCTGGGAAACATAAATACACACATGTATAGAATATGGGTGGGAATGAATATGAATGGAATGTTGAAATACTTTAAACTATAACATCCGTTATTAACACACTGTCTGCGGGAAGGGTATAAATACCTTTTTTGCAAAGTCCTAAACTGTTGGAAATGTAGGGTATATTGAATTCATTTCTATGATTATCAGATAGTATACATATAGTGTAACATTATCATTATTTTTTAGTTACAATCTATGCGTCCACAGACAATGTGTATTATACTACATACATTGATTGCACACAAAAGAGATACCGGGCAGGCAGTCTATGGGAAGTGTACTATTTCTTATAACCACAATCGTCTTTTAAACTCAATATTTGTTGTAAAGCGATCTAAAGTTTAAATAAACTAAATTCTTTTTTAAACAATGCTTCGTAAGGAAAGATTCCACCCAGTTCTTGAATGTGAAACATGCTTTTTATCTTATAATAACAATAAGATTCATATCACATACCATCTCTTTGGGTTATTTAAAAATATTAAATATTGCCAGATTTATTTTAACATTTGCAGGAGAGGGTCAGAGGAAAACAATGATACCTTGATGACTCGTGTGGAAAATAAAATTCGATTGAATTATAAAAAAACATACACATTCTAATAAATGTTGGCATTTGAAAAAAATAATTTATTATCAAAATGTCCTTTAAATTCAAAGTGTTACCTGAAAATTTAAATCTTAAATATTCCTTATTAAATATGGAGCTTCAGAACATTTAACTTAAATTTATAGATAAACTATTGGATGAAATAAAATCTCTTATTATATCGTGCCCCAATAGTTAACTAGGTACTTAGCTAAAATTCTTTATTCTGAGAAGATTACATTCTTTGGTTTGAGATCCTTTTATCAGATAACTCCCCTTTAATTATAAGGTATCCCACAAATATCTTTTATGGAACTAATTAACTTGTATTCATTATGACGAAAAAAATACTTAGCCACCAGCTTAAAGCCTTAATTAAAATTATAATACTCTTCTCCTTTTTCTTTTAATAGATCTGACAATCTGTGACCCAGAAATTATATCTCCCGAGATGATGAGGTCCAACTGTCCATCCATTTAAGTGGTCTTCCAGGTGGACGGTGTCCGGAGGGGATTTCGTTAGCGGCCATTCCATTCTGGCTACATGATCCCTCCAGTATCTTTTTCTGGATCTACTCCACTGAAAAATATCCTCTATTTTGCAATTGTTTATTATTTCTATGTTGTGGATACAATCTCGGAGAGTTTTTCCAGTAACGGATGTTAGGACCTTCATCTCAGACGTTATTAGAAGCCAATTGGTTGGCACAGTATCGGGCCAGGTCCCTACAGCATACGTCATGACAAGTTGCATGTATATTTAAAAAATTCTGAACTTGCTGTTAATCTGCATATATTTGTTCTTCCAGACCAAATTTCTTAGACAGCCAGATATGGCAGACGTGAATTATAACATGCTGAACATAAAAAAATAGTGGTTCATTATCGACAAAGCAATTTAAAGTAGAAAGATCGTTAATAATGTGAAATAAAGTGCGTGCAATATTAGCTTATTTTAGTAACAAAATATAAATCTGAAAAACATGTCATCGCAAACACAATTCAGCTTGGTAGAATATAAAGCCATTGTTTTGGCCAAAACACCACGTACTTCAACATTATTAAAGGTTTTAATTTTGAAGCACTGTTATTATACATATCACAATTTATTATTAAGAGAATGTCACGATAGCTGTTTTGCCAACCTAAGTTGGCATCATCGGGTGTTTCAATTGATTATATTTGCTTGTCAGTAGCAACACTGTAATTAGTTTTTACGTATACTTAATTTTAACAATGACTAATCTCACTAATGAGTTTTTTACCTTTTTAAAATTCCTGTAATTATAAATATAATAATTTAAATAACTACATCCACTTTTGTCTTTATTTTGACACTGACTGGTTTCGCCAGGCTAGCTGGAAAAACTGGCTGCTGTTGAAATAAAGACAAAAGTGGAAGTACATAGTTATTAAAAAACATTGTTTAATTGAATTATTACTTAAAATGAACTTCCATCAAGATTATCTTATCTACTAGTAATCACACTAATGAGTATTGTTCTCTATATAATTAAGGATTTATATCAATGATATTAGAATTTATTTTACAATCTTCAATGTGAGCAGAAAATAGCTCATTATTATTAAGGAATCTGAAGCTCTCATTATGAAGAAGGAATCTGGTCGTGTCCAGACTTGAACCCATGTCCCCTGGATCAGGAGTCAAGCGTTCTATCCCCTAGACCACCACCCAATTAAGTCTTTCTTGTTGAATCTTTAGTTGTTTGTAACACCTGATATTGTCGATATAGGTTGGCGAAACAGCTGTCGAGACAATCTTATAAAAAAAATCATTAATAAATTGTGATACATATAATAACAGTGTTATTTAAGAAGAGACGACGTTTGGGCTAAATTGAGCATGCGGCGACAGATGTTTAAAGTCAAGGAAAGGTGGTCCTTACCAAATGAACAACTTCGGGTTCATTCCGACTGCCGGCCGGGGCTCCCGCCGGGACGGGCGTTATGGTAATTTCCATGCAATTCTGCGGAAGACATCACTTATGTACACAACTGTTAATGTCGCAGCTCATTCACGGCCCAACATTGGAAATTATAATCAGCAAATGTAAGAAAGCGTGTTAATATTTAGATACAATAAATTCTTCTATTTGATGACTGAAATGCATATTTAAACCAACTAACTAATTAAATAACCATCACACCGTTTCCCTGGAGGGGTAGGCAGGGAGGATGGACCGCCATACTGCTCTGTCCTGACACACCTTCAAGATTATTGACTTCAAATGTAGCCGTCTTTTAATAATTTAATAATTTGATAATGCCATGTTATCCACTTACACTGCTTGTATACAACTTTTTAGCCATTCTTCTCTCATCCATTTGTTCCATATGTTCAAACAATCTCAGGGTTCGTTTTTTAATTTTACTTATGATGCAATCATCTGCCTTAATATGTCATTTGACCCAAGGCTGAAGTAAATTTTTTAATTGTGCGTATTGACTGATAGCAGGTAGCGATATCCAATGTTGGGCCGTCCATATGGCGCATACACCCCCATGCACAGATCCTATATTTCACGGACAAGGCCTAAGACCAAGCAAGACACCATTATATTTGGTATACATATATCTTAAAAATTCAGTTTTTATTTTAATGAAATATTAGACTGAATCGGGATTACATTTTTCAAGATTAAAGAAAATTCACAATTTCCAGAATCTTAATACGAATGAAAAGTCTGTTTTCTAGAAGTTTTATTATATTTTATGGGAAGACATGATTCACCTTGATAAGGCATTATCAAATATCCTTAGCAAGCTGAAACACGTTGTTACTATAAAACAAAATAAAACTTCTAAAAAACTGACATATTCATTTGTATTATTTATTTAATATGGAGCTTTACATCATTGTCCAATTGATTGGCCAAATTCTTGATATTTTTATCAAAAATAATTTCAATGATAAAGCAATTGTATAGTGTGCTTGTATTTGGATCATAATTCACTTAATCTTGTAGTAAAGATAAACAATTTTTAATTGCAAAATTTAAACAACATGCAAAGCCAATATGAAAGAGTTCTATTCAAAGAAGAGAGGTTAGGAGTGCCAATTATAGCTGTTATGTTATGAAAGATTCGACGTTGCCTCATCACACACATTGAATACCTTCTGCGGCGTGTAGGGGGCGGAAGCAGGGGCACTAGGAGCCACTACCTTCTCGGGGGCGGTGAGCAGGCGGGCCAGCGTGGGGGAGAACGTGGAGAAGCGGTTGTCCTGGCGACTCTGCGACTGTATAAAACCACATCATGAATAAGGGAATAATAAAAATGACAAAGAATCAGGTTTAAACACTCACTGTAAAGTTATGGACACCCAGTAACCAGTACCCATGTTTTATTTTTTCTTCTCGGTGCTACATCCACTGACTTATGTCCTTGACCATCTCTCTCCATTCTCCAGGTTAATAGGGGAGTCGGAGTTCCGAGGCAATTGTGCTGGCGTTTTACCATGCATGGTGCTTAACCTTGCGGTGAACCCTCCTGCTTTATCAACACATAGTCATCTTCTGATGTTAGTGTAAAGCTGTGGAAGTGTTTGTAGCAAACAAATGCATCTTTGATCGATTTTAGAAGGGCATATATCTATTGCAGTGCCATTAAGAACTTTAATGAAATAATTCAATTTTGAAACAAATTCTAAACAGTTCATACAAATTTCTTAAAACACTTCTGACAGCTGCTAAAATGTTCACATGAAAATAGTTTAGCTTTATGCAATTTTGACTGAAATTAGTTAAGTTATGATGGCAGGTACAACTTGCAAATATCAAATTTGATTAGAAGGACATTTCTTTGATCTGTGATCATGCATTAATGATCTCAGATCAAAGTTGAAAAACATTTTAACATTAATACCCAATTTAAAGCTTCATATGTCTGTATGTTTTCGTAATAATTATTATTAAAAAAAATATTTTATTTTGTATACACCAAGAGATGTCGCTAGTAGTCGAAATTTTGGCATAATCTGGGAATATTGGGGAAATTATAAATGAGCCCCAAGCATGGGGCCATATGCTATCTGACCATGTATTCAATGGACCCACAGTTGGGACACTACACACAGAGAGGTTAATATGAGGGCTGCACCTGAAGAAGTCTATCAACATTTACATCAGGATAGGTTAATTTGAAAAGGTGCATTTTGAGTCTTGATCTAAACTCTGACAGATTCCTTATGTACTTGAGATCTGTAGGAAAATTGTTCCAGGCCTAATAATGCTCACTTTGGTAAGTATCCCATGCAGCAGGGAGTTGTTCCCTTGGGAGTTCTTGTTGGCGGCGGGCCCGGAGACAGGGTGCAGCGTGACCTCTGGGTAGGGTGGGGGCGGCACCGCTGGTGCGCCCGAGAGCCCAGCGTACTGCACCAGCACGTCCTTGAAGCTCATGCCGTTGGAGAGTGCCAAACTCTGGTTCAGCAGGGAGTTCTGATGCGAGGCCAGCACCTCTGATATTGACATGGGAGGGTTCTGTTTGACAAAAAATTAAAAATATAATAAAGTTATACTTTTTTGGTGTAACAAAACAAAAAACATTTTAAAAGTTTTTAAATACAAGTTTTGTCACTGATAAATCTTTCACTACACAATGTGCAAAAATTGAATAAATTATTTATCACTGATGGCTAACACTTATGTAACTTTAAAACTGCGATATGTATTACTAATATTCAAATTATTCTAATAATATATTTGGAAGCAGGTTCTTTATTCTTATTAAAAAAAATTACAAGTAATATTTCACAAAATAGTCTAAATTACTCCACTAAAATGTGACGGTTCATTGGTACTATTTTGCACTTTTGGTGTCAGGTGAGAATCACGCTGTCTTGTAGTTCTATTGCGAGAATCACACGTTAAAAATGACATAAAAGGTCATCTTATGCTACCATCATACCATTACTGGTGGACTGTCTAGCAGATATGGGCTAACTCTTTCTCTCTTAAACTTTGGAAAGAAGCTATTACTTGGTGGTTTGACATATTTAAAATTATAATAAAACATTGTATAAACAGTTATAGTTTGTGTATAGCCCTGACGAAGCTCGTTACAGAGTGAAACCGGTTGGCGCTCCTGACTAAAAATAAAGTGGTTTTATACAATGTTTTAAAAGTGTTTAATTCTTTCTCTCTTGTTAATTCATATGAGTAAGGTACTAATTATTGGACAGTCATTATTTAAATTTGTGCATATTCTAATTATCTTTCAGGCAATGACAATTGTTAACATTTCTCAAAATATAGAGTTGTTTACAATTCAAACGATTAAAAAAAAAGTATCCAAATTTCCTTTCTTAACCTTTCACAACCATTCGTAAATATTCATTTACAACATAGGAAATAGACTTCGGAATGGGATTTTGCAGGATTGTAGTACAACCTAATAGTCGTCCATAGTTAAAGAAAGAAAGCAGAATACCCAGCCAATATTATTAGAAAAAAATTAAAAAGCTTTTTATCATTGCTTATCTATTATATTTGAAATTTCTCCACTAATTTCAATAGCTAGGTGGCTGAGCGGATAGCTTGCCTCGTCTATTCTACTCATTTCAGAAGGAAAAAAAGTTTTGTAGATTCATAAAAGATGGCTTGGCAAGTACCCCTTCCATGCGTCCCAGCAGCATCTCGAGGTCCACGCCGCGGTCAGGTGGGTGTGTCTGGTGGGGCGGGAGCGTGTGAGCCGGATGGGGTGCGATGGGACGGGGGCCTTGCGCCATCTGCGGGGTTTGCGGCCCCAGGGGGCCCTTGAGGCGCCGCCCGCGTCGGGGCACCGCTTCCGGGTGTCTCTGGCGGTAGTCTGCGATGATAGACTGCACATCCTTCACGGGACCCTGGCGGCCCATTGACATACCTGGGAAACAAACAATATTCCATTGTCAATGATTGAACAGAACAGTGGTTCTCAAAATGTATTCCGCGGAGCCAAGAGGGTCTGCAAAGCCTCAGCGAAGGCTCTGCCGCGACATGCAGCATAATAAATCTACAATAACATTACGATCAAAGGTATTTGGCGACTCTATACTGTTGTAGAAGTCAGTAGTGTATAATGTACCTATTTTTGTATGATTTTCATAAAATGATTATAAGTAAATAATGAACATAAAACCAGATGTTGCATATCTAGTGTTTCAATAGGATTCGGTGGACAAAAAAGTTTGAGAACCGCTGGACTAGACCATCACTTTGAAATTAGCTATTAGAGGTAGTTGTCAACTTACGAAAACCATCAGAAACGATACCAGTCGTAAGTCAAACAGGTTGTAAGTCGATCTGATAGATTTTCTATGGTTTGTTTTCTTTATTATTATTGTCCTAACTATAACAACTAACTAATCATCACACAGAAAGGATGCACCGTCGCACAGTTCTATTCTGTCATAACTCTCGCATCCCTTCTACATTCATACACTATGAGATGCACACTCGTCGATTGTTCCAACTTGTGAGACATGGTCTCTAATGCAGAGAGAGGAAGGCAGGCTAGCAGTTTTTGAGAGGAAAATTTTTGGACCCACGCTGGAGGATGGGACTTCCAGAATCAAAATAAATCTTGAACTTGAAGTATTGATTAATCAGGAAACAGTGGTGAGATTCTGTAAGTCTCAACCCCTACGGTGGGCTGGCCATGTAGAAAGAATGCCAGAGGGTAGAACACCAAAAATTATATCCAGATGGGTGTGTGGAAGAAGACTGAGAGAAAATGGAAATAGCTGGGGAATGGATAGAAATGGCCAGGGACAGCAGCCAGTGTAGGACTGTTGTGGAGAAGGTCAAGCCCACACCGGGATGTAGATGGAGCACCGAGAAGTAGTAGTAGTATTAAAATATGAATATTATACACATACCGTAACTATCTAAGAGGCCATTCCTGTCGGGCAACTGATACGCTGGCAACATTGGTCCCGACATCATCCCCAGAGGTTTAGGCACAATCTTCTTGTTGCCGTAGTAATTAATGTTGTTCTTGTCGATGGTGAAATTCGGCATCGACGCGGGGCAGTACGGCATCGAGGTCGGCGCCATCGTCAGACAAGTGCTGGAGCTGACCGACGGCATGGAGTTGCCGCCCGAGAAATTCTTGCTCAGTCCTAAAGCACCGATATCATCAAAACGCTCTCGAGCAAAACTTTTATTGGACATTGGATGTTTCTTGTGCAATGCATTTTTATTATTCTCTGCGATGTCGTGGTTTACTTTTTCTAAAAGCATGACCTTTTTTCTCCTCACTAAGCGACACAATATTTCTTCTTTCACATTTTTCAAGTGTATAACATTATTCCATTCCATTTCTTTGGTTTGCGCTAGGTCCTTCAGTGTTTCAATTTCCGAGATGAGCATCTCCGTATGGCGGTCGATCTCTTCTACGGAGCTGTTGGAAGTATTGTTAATATAATCTGAGAGCATTAAATTGTGCTTTTCATACGTTTCTTCCAACTCCTGACACAGTTTCTTGGATGGGCCATGTTCCACTCGAACGGTCTCAGTCTCTGCATTCTTTCTTTTATAATAGCCATTATCTTGCTACAAATAAAACAAAAATATATATTTGATAAAGCCAGTTACTTGAAACATATCATTCCCATAAAATATAATAAAACTTCTAGAAAAAAGACGCTTTAATTTTTGAACTTTTTATTCATTTTTTAATTCTAAAATCAGATATCAAATTAAATAATCAGATATATGTTATCTTACCTTAGGCAAGATACATTATAAACATATTAAAAAAAAACGATTGATAACCCAAACATGCATCAATAAAATAAATGTGTCAGGTAAGTACCCAAATTTAAAAAAAATAATTAATTCAAAAAGAAAAATAACATTCCAGTCTCATTTAATGCAGTTATAAGAGATAACTAAAATGGTTTCTTTACCTTTTTTTCAGTATCCTCGACAATTTGTAATGGTGCGTCATCTACATCAGAATCTCCGGAGGTGCAGTTGTCCTGCCTGTGGAGAGGCTCAGCGGGGGGGCGTGTCTCGCAGACTAAAGATATAGCCGCATCATTTCTAACAGATATTGGCACAACTTCGGTTTCTCTTTCCGATATCTCCTGACTGACTCTTCTACCAGATAACTGAAATCCTTCAACTTGCGTGCATATATCTTTTTTGTTTTCAGAATACGGAGTTCTTTTTCCGCTTTCTTTTGGATCTTTGATATTGATCGGACACCCCTCGATAATTTTAGACATCCTAATCTCCATAAATTTAGACATATTTTGCTCAATTAAATTGGACATGTTTGTCTCTATTGTATTAAGCATATTTGTTTCCTTGGGTTTATCTTTTTCAACAATTTCTGTTTTAGTTTTCATAACAATTTCAGAATTATTATTCTCAATAATTTCTGGTTTCTTCTTTTCCACAATTTCTGAATTATTTTTCTCAACGATGGCTTGTTCTTTTTTCTCAAAAATCGCTGGTATATTTTTTTCAACAATTTCCAATTTATTTTTATCAACAATGTCTGTTGATTTTTCTGATTCTGATATGTTTTCCACTCTTTCTATTTGCAAATTATTTGTTTCTACTTTTATAGGCATCTCTAAGACTTTATTGCCATTTGACTCTGCTATTTTAATATGTTTTGTTATAGGTGTTTCCATTTCATTTTTAACTGTAATTTGAGTTTCCTTTTTTAGAATGCTTTCGATATCTTTTATAGGGGTTGTTTCTTTTTCACTTATATCCATAGCATTATTAGGATCAACTTTCATATTCACAACTGCAGGGTCTGGTGGGATTGTAGTTTCTGTTGGCTTTATAACGAGACAATCGTTTGGTTTTGGTAAAGAAATTGAATTATTTTCGGAAACAGCTTCTGGTTGAGTTATTGTATTAACATTTGATTTCTCTGTAAATTGAAATGCACATATTAAAACCAAATTTACGGAAATATTAAATGTATATAAAAAAAAAACATCAGAGTTCTTTCTTACTTCGATTGAAAGAAAGTAGCTAATAATTTTAATCTTAGTAATTCATAAATAATAATTGAAAGAGGTTAAGTTGTCTTCATAATTGTTGATTGGATCAATTAAACATAACACAAATCAATCGCTGTTTTATAGATGATTAAAATAAAATTATGCTTTTTGAAATTGCTCATAAATCAAAACAAACAGTAATGTACTCGTAATACAACAGTAAAAAAAGGAACAATTATAGAATGTTACTCACCATCTTCTTTATCTTGAAAGGGCTCTTCTGCTGGCTTATGTTCTTCTTTCTTGGGAGATTGCTGGTTAATAATGGCCTCCAAGTTAGCTTCTTTTACTTCTACTACAATATTTTTACCCTTCTCAATCTTATCGTCTTGTTTGGTTCCATTAGGCAAACACTCCCTCGTCTCCAGCGCGCCGTCTTCCGCGGCGTCCAACTCCATCTTCTCGTCATCTAAGGCTAGAGGGTCAGTCTCTGGGGTTTCCATCGGTCCGTTACTATCTTTATCACTATCAAATTTGGCTAAGCACAAATCCATATCTGTGTCCTTATGACTCAAGCTCATCTTGACGTCCGTCATCTTGTAAATTATATGTGAAACGCGTACTGAGCGATGGGAGTAGTCCTGGGGGTTGCACAGCAGGGGGTCGAGAATGGGCGAATCATGAAGCGGGGGCTCCTCAGCCCAAAATCAAACGCACGGATGTTAGCTGCGCTCGCGAACACACCACTGCCGCCACAAGTCTTTCAATTTGGACAATCGATTTTTGTATCGATTGATGTCCCGGTTGCATCTTTTCGCAAAGGTATTTTGACGTCCGACATATTTGTTGTTAAAGATTTAGTTTCCGGAAAAGTTATATTACCATGCCGAAATGTCGTTAAATAGTTTATTTAGACGCGGTTTAAAATAACTTATTGAACAAATAAGAAACACTAACATCATCGGTGTCGTTTTCAGTAAAACCTAGGTATACGACACAAGCATAGAAGGTTTCGATTCAAGGAAGTCTCGAACATCACTCGGACGATTCACTGTGTTTCCACTTTTCTAATGTATAAAGTATTTTATCTAAAAGAATACATTTCGCATGAATCATTTTGCTCAGACGGCCGCCTTTCAATTTAATTCCCTCGAATTGTCATTTTTAGGTCATGCAACTGCATAGATTTTGTTGCGCGTGCGTTTGTTTAGTATTGTGACCAGGGTTACCAAATGTAAATAATTGTTTTTATGCCGAGTCTAAAGGTAGGAATGTGAAACCATAGACATTTTTCAGAAAGTGATTTAACCCGCGAAAATTAAAAAATAACCGTCATTTTATCATTGGGTAGTAGTTTACCTTCCCTTACATGGTGTGTAACTATTATACATTGCTCCTAATGTCTTTAATATATCTATAAATATATAATAATAAAAACTGAGTTCAGATTTTCAGTATTCTTTCGTAATATATTTACACATCGACTGAAATAAGTACGTAATAAATATTTATTGGGCTCACAATAAGGAGTAATTAGTCGTGCGCCCAGAAATCGGATGGAATCGGCGGTCAGTTTAGGTCCATTTACATGAGAAGTTATCTCGGTTGATAGTTCTCAAAATATGTGAGTTTCTGTCAATGTAGTGAATACATAGTACCTACTGCTACTCGCAGATTTTTTTTTTTAGCATGGAAAGGTAAAAAATTAGGCACGGCCAAACCTTGCCCACGGGCCACATGGGGTTTTGTGTGACCCTTTCAAGGTTTTCAACTTTCTATCAACTAACTAACTAACATCAATGTTGAGGAATGAATGTATGAATGTTGAGGAAGCGAGAGAAATATGTCAGGAAAGAAAAGTGTGGCAGTCCATTATTTCTGCCTACCCCTTTGAATTAAATTTTAAAATATTTATGTGTGGCCTACCCGCCTGCATTACTTTAACTGGCCCACCAAGTGATTTCAATTGGGCATCCATTATTCATCTATAATATAAAAAAAAACACTCTTTGAATAACCACATGTTTTCGAAATTCTAACAGGAAATCTTCATCAGCTTGTCTCCATGCACTGCTGGACGTAAGCCTCTCCACCCCCACGTCATCCCTATTGGTCATTTAATGTCATTATTAAAACCACCAGCTAATTAAAATAATAATTTATTGAACATAATTATTTTATTAAAACATAAACAGTATCTATTAATCATACTTCAAAACAATTTATTATAATGTAAAGGAAAAATAAATCACTTTATAAAATATAGTTGGCTTTCCGCACATCTGAGTCAATAATACAGATTGCATAGATGGCCATGTCTAGGAGTAACGTATGAAGGCATCTTATTCTTTGTACATTATGGCAGTTAACGGTTAGTATTCCCTGGATGGATCAGGGCGTAGCCACCTGGAAAGAAAAAAACATTTTCACTATTAGAGAATTGTACATTATACACAGTTAAGAAACATGCAAAAATATATATGTTAACCTGTCCGGTGGTATAACAGTACCAGTACGGTTGCGCTTACAAATAATTTAATATTATTTTTTTCCTGAATACCGAACGATACTGGCATCTGTGAATCTTTATCACAAATGTTCAAAGTTTTTAGTAATGTAACTATAATACGGACAGAGTATATAACAATTTAAATATTCCGTGATGTCATGACTCTCATGTTGATTGTCAACCTTTTAATGTCAGGCTGCGATTTATGTGTAATTCAATATTTATCTTAATTTTATTTTTAATTTCCAGTACTTTTAGTATTTTAACTCTTAAATATTATGTCTAGCCTCATTTTGGTTAGTTTAAATTCAATCTCGTTTCACACTGTCATTTTTTTAACTGTTAACTATTATTTTATATTTGTGGTAGCATGAAATTGGCCTTACTTTAATCATTCGAAATGTTTTATTAAATATATGTTATTGATATCGCTGTATGTTACCCTCAATAAATAAATAAATAAACAATAGAAATAAAGATTGATAATTTTTATGTAAAGAGTAAAAGAAGATGTTGTACTTCTCATATACCTTGACATAATCCTACTTGTTAAAAAAAAAGTGCATTCCAAATTTAAAAAGAAGAAGACATCAAATAAACAAACAAACCATCACACCATTTCTCCGCAGGGGTAGGCAGAGAGAATGGACCGCCACACTACTCTATCCTGGCAAACCTCTCTAGCTTCCTTCACATTCATACAACGAGTCATACACGCACGTCCATTCCTCCGACTTCCAACATGACCAACCTTTAAAATTTGATTAATTTGGTCATGCCATGTTTACCTCGGTCTGCCTCAACTCCGTACTCCATTTACATCATTAATGTATACTTTCTCCATTCATGCGTTCCATATGTCCGAACCATCGCAGCGATCCTTTCACAATTATGTTCATAATACCTTCTTCGGGAGTAGACAAAACTTTGAAAAATTTGATTCTTCAGACATCCTGACATGGCTGAGGCTTAAAGTAATTCATAATAACCTTGGATCTCATCCTCACCTCGAGCAATACGGAGAAGCCACCATTTGCAATTATAGATTTGAAAAATTAATTCAGAAAACCAAAATTCGCATAATTACCACAATTAGATGGCCATTTTTATTTTTCTGGATAGCTGGCTGTGTCCCCGTTTGAATTTCGATAAGACCTCCTTGCTTACCACTGACTAGGTTGTGCACAATACTAAAAAAAATACAAAGGAAAAATGAGTTGATCTGATTTAGATTCAGAAAATCACAATAAATTTATTACGAGAACAGTAATAATGCTATATTATAAAGTAATAATTATACAAATGATAAACTTGGCATACATTTTATAATCTTTTCAATGAAAGATATCAAATATTTTTAAAATAAACATTTGGTAACTTCAAATAATTTTGAACACTTACGATCCCGTATCTACAATGGAAACTGTATTGGGTTTCTTGGTTATATCCAAAATTCTAGTAACTGCTTCGATGGGATTCGGTACAGCCAAAATAAGGTCACCCTGAAAACACAAATAATTAAAAGTCAAAGGATGCATTGGACAATTGTGATTTTTTTTAGAACAAGTGTATCCTTATTATAAGATACCTTCATTATTTATGGAACAATGATGTAAAACTCCATTTTAAATAAATAATAAGAATAAGAACATCTGTTTTCTAGAAATTTTATTATTTTTTATGGGTATGACATGTTGTGGTTTGCTAAGGAATTATAAAATGTCAAACATTTATCAACATTGCTTTAGCAAAGCAAAACATCCCATGAAATACATATAATAAAATTTCTATAAAACAGACATTTTCATTTGTATTAATTTTAACATTTATTAGGTGGGTATCTCTTTGCAATTAATCTTAAAATTTATATTAAAGATTGGCGATATTTAGATTAGGTGTTACCTTATCTTTCTTGAGCTCAGAGGGGATCTTGACAATGAAAAGGTTGTCACTCTCATTGGTGACGACATAGTCCAGTTTATCCAGCGGCAAACGGTGCTTGAGCTTGAAGGCTTTCTTTCCATCCAAAAGATAGAAGGATCGGTTGCTCACAAGCAGTACTCTCTCGCGGGGTTTGTAGCCACTTCGGTCGTATTTCACCACCTCTGTCGAGTACTGGAACCAATACCCACAATAATATATTCCCCAACAATTATTATAATAAATAGACGACTCTGTTTTCTTTCATTTTTTACTGTTTATGGGTTATACCCACTATACGGTGATGTGTTAGGCGCACAAAGCATGCGCCGAGAATATTCCTTTTCGTGTGATCCTCTATGGAAATATATTTCTTCTGTGATGGTTGCCATTTGCAGGTCATGAATTTAGATATTTCAAGTTAACAAAATATTGTTTGTCAGAATTCAAAGGTTATTTTGATTTTACTGTCTAGTAATATCATATACGAGGTCTGTTCAAAAAGTATCGCAAATTTTGAATTTCCGCTGGCTACGTATATTTGATTTTTGATTTTTTTGTAGCGTTATGTTGGTACTTATGTCCCTTACTTATGCTGACAAGGTCGGCCATTTTGAATGTTTAGTTAATTTTTGACAGCTGTTTTGCTTGGATGTGTTTTGGCTCGTCTTCGATTTTTGCCTATTCCAAAAAATGGATCAAAGAATCTGTATCAAATTTTGTGTGAAAAACAAAATAAAGTGCACGGACGCATTTCGAATGTTGACTGTGGCATATGGTGAAGCTACCTTGGACCAAAGCAACGTTTATCGGTGGTACAAAATGTTCTCAGAGGGCCGAGAAGATATGAACGACGAAGAGCGTGCCGGACGCCCGAGCACGTCAACAACAGGCGAAAACATTGATAAAGTGAAGAAAATAGTATTAGCCAATCGTCGAATCACCGTTAAAGAAGTTGCTGAGGACCTAAACATATCGATTGGCTCGTGCCATTCAAATTTTAACCAATGATTTGGGCATGAGTCGGGTCGCCGCGAAATTCGTGCCAAAATTGCTCAATTTCGACCAAAAACAGCATCGCGTTAACATTGCTCAGGAGATGTTGGACTCGGTCCGTGACGACCCAAATGTGCTCAGAGGGTCATAACTGGTGACGAATCATGGGTTTATGGTTATGACGTGGAAACCAAAGCTCAATCATCCCAATGGAAGCTGCCGCATGAGCCAAGACCAAAAAAAGCGCGCCAAGTTCGGTCGAACGTGAAGGTTTTGCTCACAGTGTTCTTCGATTGCAGGGGCGTGGTGCATCATGAGTTCTTGCCACAGGGTAGTACGGTCAATAAGGAATATTACCTGCAAGTTATGCGCAATTTGCGCGAAGCAATCCGCCAGAAACGCCCGGATTTGTGGAAGAACAAAAACTGTCTTTTGCACCATGATTACGCCCCTGCTCACACATCGTTGCTTGTGCGCGAATATTTGGCCAAAAACAACACAGTAATGGTGCCGCAGCCACCGTATTCCCCAGACCTGGCCCCCTGTGACTTTTTCCTGTTTCCAAAACTGAAGAAGCCCATGAAAGGACGACGCTACGCCACGAGTGAGGAGATAAAGACGGCATCGAAGGAGGAGCTGAACAAGATCACAAAAAATGATTTTTTAAGTGCTTCGAGGATTGGAAAAAACGTTGGCATAAATGTATTATATCCGAGGGGAATTACTTTGAAGGGGACAAAATAGATATTCATGAATAAATAAATACTTTTTGAAAAAATATAAAATTCGCGATACTTTTTGAACAGACCTCGTATATAGAATAAAATAATGACATTGTGGTTACCATGATTTTCTCCCCTTGTGGGAAAGACGAAGATGAGGTAAAGCCCTGCTTGAGGATGAATTGGTCTGGCTTTAACCTCTCCTCCTTGAAGTATGGGGCGATGCTCTTGGGATAGCTTTTCTTCTTGCCTGAAATAATACAATAATCATCATGTTAAATGTGACTCAAAAACTTTCATAACATTGACAATTCATCTTAAAAAAATTTAACACACACTAACTATATAAAAATATTTTCAATATAATTGAGGTTGAACTCCTACAGTAAATTCAAACATTACTGATGGGTGTGATTGAGTTTACCTTTGAAGAGTGTCTCTGCGAGCACCTTGAGCTCAAATTGCCTTTTCCTCTCAGCAGAGAGTCCAGCGCGGTACTTGCGGGCAAGTTGGTTGCGATGCAACCGGTGCAGGTGCTCTGAAGCCTCCTTGCATGCATAAGGGCACACCGGCCAACTCCTGCAACAGGAAGACATACTTAAGAAATTCTGTCAAGGCGAAACCAATTGTCGAATTAAACAAAATAAACACTTCTAATAAATTTATTTTCTCTCAAAAATGTTACTGTAGGATCTAGTCTTTTAGGAATATTAGCCCAAAGTTGGAAGTTCCTTTATTGGAAATGAGGATATTTGAAAAATGTATTTCTTAGTATAAATTAAATTAAAAGCCTAAACGTACATATCCATAAGTCGGAAAGGCAATCTCTTAGCCAAGCGCTTGAGCCAGTGGGACTTGGCAATCTCGATGAACTTTATGTTGTCCTCGTTGGGGGGATCGTTCCTGGTGATGAAGCCCTTGATGAAGCGGCGGATCGTGTTCGCGGCCCGTCGGCGCTTCTCCGCCTCCCGCTGCGCTAGGAAGCGCCGCACCCATTTCTGGATGATGATGGCCGACTGCCGCATCTTCAGGTAGCGTCGGCGCTGCACTAACCCCTTCCAACGGCTCTGAATGATTGCCGCAATATCGTTCTTCTTTTCCTGAAAAGCGTCCTCCGTTTTGAAGAGTGTCTTCGGGAAACGAATGAACAGTTTTGTGCTGAAAATAGAGTAAGTAAAGGATTCTCAATAGATTTATCAAACATAGCTAAGTTAAAAAAAAAAATAACATTTGAAAAATATAAAAATTATTAGAAACAGGGCTAAACACCAAATAATTATCTTTTTAACTATGAACATAAGGACACTAGGGTCCGAGTAGTATTTTATCAGTGATTATGGAATGCTGAACACATTGTACTAAGACTAATAAATATAAATACAACTAACTAACCATCACGCCGTCTCCCCGAAGGGGTTGGCAGAAAGAATGGACTGCCACACTTTAACCGATGCGGCACTCCATCCTTTTCTTTTCGCCGCCGCGGGAGACGCGGTGTGATGGGTTGCGAACCTCATCACCACCAATAGGCATCTCCCGATAAATACACAATTAAAAAAAATCTGAGATATCTCTATAATTCATAGCTTACTTCTGTATAACACAGAGGCTATGTCTGTATAACATAGAGGTGAAAGTTAGTATTAAGATTATAAGATAATTCTAGTAAAGAAGTGAGTAGCCACGTACTTGCCCATTCTGAACTCATCCGGCTGGTAGTTGAGAGCCTTGACCAGTTCGCCCACTCCGGCCCGGGGAGTGCCCTTGTAGTTGGGCCAGGTGGCGCGCGACAGGCACTTGTAGCGCTGCAGGAACAGGTCGTAGGGCCTACGGTACGCGAAGCCGGCTCGCCTCACGCGCAAGTTCTCCATGAGACCCAGGTACTTCACCTGGTGGGAGACCACCTTATCGTCAAACTGACCTAAAAGCACATTGTAAAAATGGGATTATTTTAGATATTTCATTGTTTTGGCTGAAACACTATGATACTTCAACATTATTCAATGTTTAAATTTGAAACACTGTTATAACGTATCACAATTTATTTACATGAGTTTGTCGCTGATGGAATTATTTTAATCGCATACTAAAACCTAACCATAAAAGCTAAGATGGCAGTGCACAATGGTGCTCTTGTATCGACTCTTATGTATGGAAGTGAAGCATGGAACTAGCTACTTTCAAAAGAAAGTAGAATAAATCCAAAAGAAATGAGATTACTTAGACAAATGTGTAATAAATCTGTATATGGTAGAGTGTCAAAAAGTTTATGCTAACGATGTAAACATATGAAAAATATGGGTTTTCAACTTAGATCTTAAATCTGTTGGCTCATTTGTGCACCTAAGGTATGAAAGGAAATTGTTCCAAGCTAATGGGTCTCTTACTCTGATGCTTAGTTAGTTAGTATATATTTTGAGAGGAGATTCATATATTTTTTGATGTTTACCTGATGCCTGTCGATCATTAGGCTTGATGCAGCGAATGTAGGAGGGCTCCTTGCCCATGAGGATCTTGACGAGGTCGTTGAGGGAGTTTTTGAACTGCGTGACGGCTGTGTCCGGCCTCTTTTTATTCTCCCACTCGTTGACAGAGAAGCAGCTGGAGACGATGGGGTTGCTGGACTTGGTCATGACATCGCGCAGATCGCGGAAGAGGAGGTCGTTGTTTTTCTCCAGGAAGCCGTTCACATTGTACGTCACGTCTCCAGCATAGTGAACGAGACAGAATTCCTGGAAAATAAACAATAACATTAATTACATCATTCTAAATGTACAAAAATCTTTACGCATATGTAGTAATAAATTGAAGTTTAATGGTTATGAAAGGATTTAAAACAACAACAATAACAAACCACCACGTCGTTTTTCCACAGGGGTAGGCAGAGAGATATGACCAACCTTAAAAATTTGATTAACTGTTTTCCTTGGTCTACCTCGACTCCGTACTCCATTTACATCGTTAACGTATACTTTTTTAACCATTCTTTCTTCACCCATGCGCTCCATATGTTCGAACCAACGCAGCGATCCTTTCATAATTTTGTTCATAATGCCTTCTTTCGCTCTACATTCCTTTCTAATATCAGCATTTGAGATTCTGTCGTGCATCGTTCTACCACACATACGTCTGGAAGCGAAGCATGGAACTGGCAGAAGAAAGATGAGAACAGAATAAATGCGGTAGAGATGAGGTCCCTAAGGATTTAAAACAATATTTTTAAATGGTTTAATGCTTTGTAATATTTAGGATCCAATCCGTACTTGGAATTAGTTCGCCATTAGAAAAAAAACAGGTTTATGATACAAAATTTCTCTTTAGTCAAAGAAATTTGAATGTGTTTTCCGTTCTTGTATTTTTTAGTTGCTATACTGTAAACATATGTATTTAGAAAACTTTCACTTTTCACTGTATTTAAATTAATACAATTTTAAAGAAGTAATATAAATTAATTAAAAGATAATGAATAAATATTCTTCTTCTTCAGCTTCTTTTCCATTGCTGCCGTCTACTCGTAGCCTCCTCTCGTATTTACACTTGTTTCTCTGTATCCAGGTACTTCCCGCACGCTGGAAAGTCGGCCAACGCATCTGTGGATACCCAACTTCTCGGGTGTCAGTACAGCAATTGCTTTGTCCACTTCATACATATAGTAAATAATAAATTAAACAAATACAAGAAATTTTGTGACTAACATCACGGCCCATGGTCTTCTGCGTCTTTATGTCGGCCTTCATGTGGCCGATGAAGTGCGCGTGGTGGGAGAGGTGGCTGTTGATCTTGGCCAGCAGGCTGAGGTCCGTGGGATCCCCGGGCCGCAGGCACTCCTCGTCCATCAGGGCAATTATACCTGCAACAATTAACAACTAGTGAGCGAAAAATCTAAAAAAGAAAAGACCTGACATCCTATCAGTTTGAGTATTCAACTAGAGAAAAAATACTCTATTGATTTATATAGGAAGGTGCCTCCATATATGCTGTTTTTGAAATTATAGCATTGGCACTAGGAAATGATAGAAAGCTAGCCAAACCTTTCACCACAATGCCAAGTGTAAGATAAGAGATTAGGTACTTTTAGGGGTAATCCCAAGAAAAATAAAATTGGCTTGTCACTAGACAATTGACAATGTCCTAACAAAATAAAACAGGTCAGTCTTTTACAATATTACAAAATTAAAAGAAAATGCGTGTTTTCATCAATGCTCAATATTGAATGGAAACGATCCTATCATTGTTCAAGCAAAAATAAATATAAAAAATTAATGATTGGGCAATACTTCATTTTCCCACCCAAAGTTCAAACCTTTGTGCTTCTCCTCGATGAGGTCGCAGATGACCTGGTTGTTGAAGTACTCTACGGGCTCCCATGCGATGCCCTCACGCAGGTACTCCTCCTGCTCTGACTTCAGCGTCAGATGAATGAACAACTGCTGCAGTTTCTCATTGCAGAAGTTGATGCAGAACTGCTCGAAGCTGCACAATGAAAAAACAATGTGTTATTAATAACTCAATAAAGCACTACAATGTGGAAATTACTACTGTATAATGAATGTGGAAAGCAACGGGAAACTACCTCTACTAAGATATTCATAGATTTTCTGCAAACCAATCCCTAGGATTGAAAATTAAACCAAAAAAGTGCTACAATTCATCACTACACTGGAATAATAATGACACAGTAGCAATCTTGTAGCGAATTTTAAAAATATCATAGTATACGTAGAATGTATTTTGTACGAATCCCATGAGAGATTTCGATAGATTTTTTAAAAAATACTTACTTTATAAAACAATTCAAAAATTCACAATTACAGTACACTTCACAAGACTACGGACAATTATTTTAAATTTCTACACTATTTTTCATGGAAAAAATGCTACAATTATCTTGCTCTTCCTGGGAATTGAACCTGGGATTGGATCCCGACACGCCAGTGGAGCCAATCCACTGTGCCACGAGTCATGTATGATGGTATCCTTAAGTAAAATATTTTTTATAATTTCAACAATATAACATAATTTTTAATGCACTCAGGACCATTTTTAGATTGATCCAGAAATAAGTATGTAATAAAACTAACTAACTTACTAACCATCACGCCATCTCCCGAAGGGGTAGGCAGAAAGAATGGACTGCCACACTTTTCTTTCCTGACATATTTCTCTCGCTTCGCTATCGTGTCATGCACGCACGTCAATTTCTCTGACTCCTCACGTGGCCGACATTCAATATTTGATTTATTTGATCGTGCCACGTTTTCCTCGGTCTTCCTCTACTTCTAGTTGCATTTACATTGTTAACATATACTTTTACCATTCTTTCTTCATTCATTCTTTCCATGTGTCCAAACCATCTTAATGAACCTTTCATTATTTTGTTCATGACACCATCATTCGCATCACATTCACTTCTTATATTTTCATTCGAAACCATATGTAATAGTTTGTATATATATACTTTTCATGTCAAAAGTTCATAAAACTCACGAAAAATCATCTTGTAAACAAACATACATTTTCAAGTTAAAAGTACACACGAATGAAAGCATATTTTTGTGTTATCGGACTTGTCCAACTGCCCCGCGACAGATATGTTTTAGTGTGATTGGACCGTAGTGTGTTAAGGTTAAAAAAATAATTGAATACCTATTTTTCTTGAAGACTTCGAATCCATATATATCCAATATTCCTATAACCGGGTTTATGCTTGTGGTTAAAGGCTGGAGAGTGGCGTTGAGCTGCTGCACGAGCCACGTGAAGAGGCGGTCGTAGACAGCCTTGGCCAGGGCATCGCGGGCGAAGTGCGCCAGCTCCAGCTCCAGAGGGCTGGTCACTACGTCGCCCCTCGCATCAATGGTGCGGTGCGTCAGCGCCAAGCGCAGTGCTTCTGCATCACACCCCAGAAGCTGCCATCATAATAAATAAATGTTATAAGGATTAATTGTATCTCAATAGAGACGAAGATGTAAATTGTTTTCTGGGAACAGAATATGGTGGCCGAGGCGCTTACAGGACTTATGAACTGGTCCAAGTTAAGGGATAAAAATTGGAGAGACATCTCCAGGCGTAATCTAGCACTGTATGATAATTGCAAAGCCTTTCACAGTGCATTAATAAAGATTTTCTGCTTGATGCTTCCCAATCTTAATAGATGACGCTAGTGTAGAGTGAACTAAAAAATGTAAAGATAGGCGCGGCATCTTAGCATATATACAACTTCCAAAAATTTGTCAGCCGTGGTGGTCGCAAGAAGGGCGGAATGGGGAATGTTGTTAAACATAAAGCGATCGCTCAACCCAACCAATGACAGATCATAAGTCCTGTAATCGCCTCGGCCACCATATTCTGTTCCCAGAAAACAATTTACGTGTTCGTCTCTATTGAGATACAATTAATCCTTATAAAATAATAATTTATCCGCAGTGGGCAAAATCCAGTATTTGCCTACAAGAATTTGTATGCATTCAAAATATTTTTGATACTGATTAATTTGTTCATGCCTTGCTTTTCTCGGTCGTCCATGGCTTCTCATTCCACTCACACTGTTTGTATACTACATTTTAACCATGTTGCATTCATCCATTAGTTCCATTGGTTCAAACCATCTTGGATATCCATTTTTAATTTTACTTATGTATACAATTTATTTAAGCTATTACATTGATTCTCATGACATGTGATAGGTAGCCAATATATCACAATTTTATTGTCACGTGAATTCTACACCAGACCAAAGACAGTGTGACAATCACACGGCCATCGCCGGGAATCGAACCTGGGACCTTCTGTATGAAAGTCAGAGCTCTTACCACTCTGCCATGAAGGTCGATCAATCTCTTGCCTTACTTTTTTCTTTATTTCGTCATTCACTATTCTATCATGTCATTTTCATCCACAATCTTCTCAGTGATTTCATTTTTACGACACGTATTTTACTTTCATCCTTCTTTTGCCAGCTGCAAGCTTCACTTCCATAGAACTCCATCATGATAGATATCTAATGAAAACTGTTTTAGTTGCTTGTGCTAACAATGTTGAAGAATAATTTATTACGTTTACTCCATTGCATGATACTTTGTATGTCGCACTGAAAATTCAAGCAGGCTGAGGAGGCTGAATTTCACTGAAAATGTTTAACTCATCAGCAAATAAATGGAATTTTGAAGATTTCATTGCATTTGAAATGTCATTGATGAAAACTTACTAACCATCACTCCGTCACGCTGAAGGGGTAAGTAGAAAGAATGGACCACCACGCTTTTCTATCCTGATATACTACTCTGGTAGATTCATCATTGTGTCTCTGAATCATTTTATTCATTTTTTTTATCCATTTACTTCATTATTATATATGTTCTTTACCATTATTTTTTAATTAATTATTTCCATGTATCCAAATCATCTTAGTAAACTAATCATTATTTTCTTTATAACATTATCATTCGCAGAACATAAACTTCTTTTTGACACTCTATCATATACAGATTGACCTAATAATTGATGTAGAAATGAGATCTCATTTCCACAACAATTAAATTGATTAAAATAAATGACGGTAATATATTATGACAAGTATTATGATAGTTTTTTTTTCTAGAATAAAATAAATAGGACTGTTATTGAACTAATTCAGAAACAATAAAATCTTTTGACGGAAGGGTTGTCAACCTTGGCTATACTGTTAACAGATGGGTCTGATATGGAAACTTCTGCGTGGCCCTTCTCGTTGACGATGTGTTTGACGTTCCCGATGTGGAGGATGCTGGCCACAATGTCGAAAATGTTCTTCCGGTCTGTCTCCTTAATATCGATGACCTCCATGGCCCGAATCACAGCCTTGTATTGTTCCGAATCCTTACGAGCGATGTCAATGTTTACGATCTAAAAACAAAAAGTAATATATGTTTATTTGAAAAAAATTCTGTCATATTTTTATATACATAATACGCATGTAGCCGAACTCCTCCTAAACGGCTGGACTGATTTTGATGAAATTTTTTGTGTTTGTTTGAGTGGGTCCCTGGAAAATTCATGAATAATTTACCTTCTGTGGCATAGATGGCGCTGATGTTGAATTCTGTGGTATTTGATTTAAGCAAGCGCAAATCACTTGCGTCGTAACTTGTTATGTATAAATATCCATTTTTGCTATCATTTAAATAATATTTTTAATAGTTTAATAACTTCTCTTTTATCAGACGCCACCCAGAACAGACAGTCCTGTAGATGCCATACAAGAAGGGACAACCCCAAGTAAATTTGATAATGCCTTAGAAAGGTGGAAAATTCCATTCCAATAAAATATAATAAAACTTCTAGAAAATGGACTTTTCCATTGGTATTAATTATTTGATATAGAGTATGTTCAAGAAACGATAAATAAATATTTATGAATTATTTTGTTAACTACGTAGACACTGCAGGGATAACCATGTCTTTTTAGGTTTAAAGGTGTAAATTGTATCAGAATATCCCTGTATTCTTACCGCTTCTTTGGTGTATTTATAGTTCTGCGAGTTGCTCTGCAGGTCCAGCCTCTTCAATGTCTCCTCGTCGGCTCCAGCTAGCAGCTGATGGAAGACATGGAAGTTTCTCTCGCCCTGTGACTGGTGAACCACACGAGACTTCTCGAGCAGGTAGTTGATGACATTGCCGCCCACCGGTGCACCCTCAAAATTGAACTGGATGTCCATGTACTTGCCGAAGCGGCTGGAGTTGTCATTGCGGATTGTCTTGGCATTCCCGAAGCACTCCAACACCGGGTTGCTCTGCAGCAACTTGTCTTTCACCTTTTCCACATTGTTGAGGTGACTGGTCCGGGCTGCGATGTATTCCACCACTTTTTTTGATGTCTCAGTCTTACCCGAGCCAGATTCACCTGAATATTAATTAATTAGATATATGTCCTTTCAAAGTTATTTAAATACTTAAAAAGCAGCCTAAAAATTATTTGCAATTCTAATTTTCTATATTATTTTGTTAAATAGCTCTTTACATCATTACAGTGCGAGCCATATTGATGTAAAGGGTATATATTGATTCTCATGACATGTGATAGGTAGCCAATATACTGTCATTTTTATTGTCATGTGAATTCTACAGATCAAAGACAGTATGAGAATCACACTGTCATCGCCAGGAATCGAACCCAGGAATTTCAGTGTGGCAGTCATAGCTGCTACCATTCTGCCATGAAGGGCGTTAATAATTCATTGTTTTAATTTTTTTAAATAAACAGAGAATTCTTCTGTCTTCCAAAAACAGAAATGATGACGGTAGTATGTTAATATATCATAATAATAATATATATTTGCGGAATAACTTGTTGATGTCAGAGATGTGATGATTCACATAGGATAATGGTTAAATATGGAGTGCATACCCGATATGAGAATGCACTGCTCTCTGTTCTCGTCCTTGAGAGATCTGTAGGCGTTATCTGCAATGGCGTATCTGTAAAGGAAAATAAGATTATGAAAAATTATTGTTTTATCAACATTATAATGGTTATTTGCATTTTTAGACTTATATTATTTATATTTTATAAAAAACATAGATGCAGAAAATAGTACAGATTCATTCAATCTTGATTACTTTGTAATGAGTGATGCAACGAAAGTGTCAAGGTGGAATCAGAAACGGAAACAGATGTAAAAAATATTTTTTATCAGAAACAGAAACGGAAACAGATGCGTAAGCGGAAGTGTTAATACTATGAATAAAAAAAGTTAAAAATTTTACAAATACGATTTTTTATGATATTAATATTCACTATTAAGTAGTGATAAATTATATTTTATGAAAAGTAGTTTGGTCACTTTTACACCTGACAATCTGTTCCGATGTTATATAAGACCAGCTCCACTAAATAATTGCTCACTGGCGACGCTGCTGGCAGGAGCTAATACATGTTGGCGCACTTATGGCAAAAGATTAGTATATTTGTATGAATTTAATTTCCACCACATAAGGGGATCCTTATGTAAACGCAATAGTTTTTCTCTTTTGTACTCCCGAAGTTGTGAATGGGTCTCCAAAAATAGATTGGCATTCTCGTTATTAGTAATCAAGTCTTGTTGGTCTTCATTCATACTTAACATGGATTCTTCAAAGTTCCCTTCAAATTTCTATTATAATAGTTCCGGAAACAGAAACAGAAACGGATGTCAAACAACATGCAGAACAAGAAGCAGAAGCAGGGGTCTGTTGCATCACTATTGGCAATGAGTCCTTAAAGCTGTATTTTTGTTTAAAAAAATTATCCATAAGAAATAAAATATTTGCAGCAGTTTAGAGTGAGGCCAATTTCGGATAAATTTGAGGAGAACCATCTGAGATGGTATGGCCATATCGTGTGGTGCCCAGCTGACCATGTTGCACGGATGATAATGGAAGCGGATTAGCAACCCAAGGGACGTCGTAGTTGACATAGATGTGACTCTCAAAAGAGACAGTCCTGGAGACGCTATACAAAAAGAGCCGACCTCAAGTAAATGGGACAAGGCTATGAAGAAGAAGAAGATGCGTCTGTTGATGCTTAGTTTACTGATTAAGCGATGAAAATCCTAAGTGGTGACTAATTCTAGATTTCCCTCATTATCAAGAGAGAATTTTAATAATTTAATGAGAGAGATAACCTATCACTGGAGATAATTATCATACTGTAAAAAGACTATTTTTATTATGTGATCCCAAAATATAACTCATTATTTGAGCTTGTGAATAACTCTTGATAACAATTATTAGTGCAAATCACTGGATGATCGGTCTATTGTAATATTATATGGAGTTACATAGGGTTGTTACAGATAGCGTATATAATAAAAGTTGAATAGGAGTGGTCCTAAGCATTTTTTTAAGAAACTTTTTACCTAACTCCTAAATCTAATTAAATCTTATTTTCTTTCTGAGAACCGAAAAAACTACACCATGCTATAAAAGTATCTTATTCTATTTACTCACACGTGTGGCGGGGCTTCAAAGAAGTGTTTGCTGGCGTACTCCTTGGTCTGCTCCTGTGTGTAGATGGGCAGGGTCTTGTAGGGGTTCACAGCGACCAGTACCTGACCGATGTAAGTCTGGAATAGTCGTAAAGCAAATTTGTTTTATTACTTTTTTTATTAATGAGATTATAAAGAGAGAAACAGTTTATTTCAAACAATGCAAATGAAATGAAACAACAAAAAATGAAATGCTGGAGAATCTTTAAAGGGCTAGATAGAATGGCACCATGTTATATATCTGAAGTCTGTATAACTGACCCTTAACTTCAAGGAAACCCACAATTCCCTAGGCACACTCCTCGGCAATGGTTAAATTAGTTCAGCTGAAAGGTTGCTCTATCATAAATTTCAGGGATTGAGTCTTCGTGGTAGCTGGCCCATCACCTTGCAAAAAAATCCCTTAAAACCATAGGTGCATTGATGATTCTATAGATTTCAGATCTATGCTGAAAACCCAATTAACTAACTAACTAACCATCACACCGTCTCGCCAAAGCAGTAGGCAGAAAGAATGGACTGCCGCACTTTTCTTTCCTGATATACTTCACTCGCCTCCTCAACATTCATACATTGTGTCATGCAGGCACGTCGATTTCTCTGACTTCTCACGCGGTCGACATTCAATTGAAACTTTTGTGTCTATAAAAGAGAAAGAAAATGTCAATTTCAGGCTATTATCAATAAAACTAATTATAATTATTATTATTCAACCGATCTTAAATATCTAATATAGTGTTTATTGTGGACTTAAAATACATTTTAATTTGACTTTGGGGTGATTATGAATATTGAACTTTTAGAACTAATATATTATTATAAACAAATTAAATGAAAAAAACTTTTAACAAGATAATTTTGCATAACAAATATCAATAAAAATTGGCTTAATTGATTGTGAAAAACAATTAATAAATATCATATTGACTCACATAGATGATGTCCTCGTGGAACCTTTTCTTCATATTGTCTATGAAGGCCTCTTCGCTGTTGAAGTTCTCCAACAGCACGAAGTCCTGCACGCCCACGCGGTCCCGGTTGTGCAAATGTGTCTCCATGGCGGGCCGGCCGGAGATCCTGGGAATGGAGAACGGGATCATTGTTAGCAATTCAATAATATCAAAGTCATATATTTACCATCACGCCGTTTCCCCGTAGGAGTAGGCAGAGAGAATGGACCGCCACACTACTCTATCCTGACATACCTCTCTAGCTTCCTCTACTTCATACATCGAGTCATACAAGCACGTCGATTCTTCTGGCTTCTGACATGACCAACCTTTAATATTTGATTAATTTGGTAATGCCATGTTTTCCTCGGTCTATCTCGACACCTTACTCCATTTACATCGTTAACGTATACTTTTTTAACCATTCTTTCTTCACCCATGCGCTCCATATGTCCGAACCAAGGCCTAATATTGTAGACTGTCATGATTTCTTCTTTTTCTAGAATCATTACTTATTCATATTCATCAAGCGTCTGAATAAAATTTCATTTCAGACTTGTTTGAGGGACTCGAATGATTGGAAGTGCCACGGTTAAAATTTTAGCTACGAGCCTCCACTGTTTTTGATGTTATTTAAGATTACTAAGATATTTTTTATGATAATTCATCCCAAAAAATCAAAAGAGAAATAATAGAAGGAATTGAAATGTTGCTGTGCATATATTTTTGCATGTTCTTAATTGAAAATATTTTGACAGAATATGTTTCAAGGAATACACAATCAATTTAATTATCTTAAGAACCTAGAAAGATAAATTTGTAACGGGGGTTTTCTATGTAATTTAAGCATTATCAAATAAAATAAAATATTTGATAAACTCAAGGCGTTATCACTGTGAAATTCTACAATGACGAATTTTGTATTTCGAGACCGTTCACCTTCGAAACATGTCGGGATTGGTTTGCAGCAAAGTGTATCATTTTTTCTGGTTCTTGGGATGCCACTTGGGCTTTTAATGTGGTAGTTTCCAGTTGCTTTCCACATGAAGTTAGTACACAATAGAAGAAAAAATTTTAATACTTTTTTTTTTTTTTTTTAACTAACTAAGTAACTAACTTACCATCACGCCGTCTCCCCGAAGGGGTAGGCAGAAAGAATGGACTGCCACACTTTAACCGATGCGGCACTCCATCCTTCTCTTTTCACACTGCGTCTCGGCGGCGAAAAGAGAAGGTTAAAGTGTGGCAGTCCATTATTTCTGCCTACCCCTTCGGGGAGACGGCGTGATGGTTAGTTAGTTAGTTAGTTAGTTAAAAAAACTAATTAAGGTAGAACGAACTAAAAACTTTTATTTTATTAAAATATAATATTATCAATAAAATGGAAAGAATATTTTTCGAAAAAGAGAAAGCATGACAGAGAATATTTAAGAAGTATGTTTACAAAGGATGGGCGAGTGGAGAGGGATGTAGAAAGAATAATTGGGACGGGCAACAAAATGAATGGTACACTTAAAGTTGCCATCGCCAGCAATCTATCAAAAAAGCTAAAATGTCAGTGCACAATGGTGTTCTTGTATCGACCCTTATGTATTTAAGTGAAACATGTAGTTACCCAAATGATTCTTTTGTAACAATGGAAAATAAAAAATCCTTAACACAAATCTAAAAACTATCGGAGAAAAGGGTTTTAAGTTCAGTTTTCGGATATCAATATAAATCATATTGATATTTTTCGGATTACACAATTGAGTAAGATGAACTTTGAACTTATTTAACAAGATTGAATCACTTTTATGTTAAAGGATAATGCAATTTACCTAATTAGTATACAGAGTTCTTTAATTAATTAATAAGAATAATGAAAAATATTTTATTTCATTATTTAAATTATAATTATCGAATAAAGAAACACTTCAGTGACTTCACTACACATAATAAGTAAACTAAATGTGACATTTGCAATATTTTGCTATTGACTAAGCTGACTACAGGTGACTATAATGGGGTACTATTCCGCAAATACATTTTTCACAACTGATAAAAATTTTCAACAAATAAATATTTATAAAAATTAAAATATTTCGAAATTTCCTTTAGGAAGAATATCATATTAGAATACTTTACTAACGAATAGAAATGATTAGGTTATTTATTAAAAATATATACAATTCAACCGATGAAATGTACATATTCTTCTTCTCCTTCTTTCTCAGCCTATTCCAGTCCAGACAAAGGCCTCCTCTATTCGCTTCCATGTCACTCTGTCTTATGCAGACTGCATCCAGTTATTCCGACATGTCTCTTCAGGTCATTCTTTCACCGTGGTGCGGTCGCCCTGCACTTCTCTTTGCCGTCCACGGTCTCCAAGTCAGCAGTCTTCTTGTCCAATTTTCGTCTGAGGTTCTAGCTACGTGACCTGCCCATTGTCATTTTAAAGTCGCCATCCGTTGGATGATGTCAGTGACCTTTGTTTTTTTCTCTCATCGTATCGTTTCTGACTCTGTCTCTTAGGCTTATTCCTAACATGTCTCTTTCCATGGCTCTTTGGATCACTCGCAGTTTCTCGGCACTTTGTTTGGACAATGTTATAGTTTCAAGACCAACTGTACCAACTGGCAGAACACAGGCTTCATAATCGGTAGTTTCCGGTTTTTAAGGATGTAACCCATTTTTCCGAAAGCGCCCAGCTTAGTCCAATTCTTCTCTTGAACTCTGCGGTTTGGTTTTCTTGGCCCAATCGAATATTGTGTCCCAGGTATGTATATTCTTGGACATTCTCGAGTGTTTCTCACGAGTACATATTATACTTCAATAATCAACAGATCTATATTTAAAAATGTTTTAAAATATTCAATTAAAGGTATAATATAAACTAATAATTTATACCGTTCTCCCGATGATGAAGGCATTATACGAGTACTATTCGAGATAAGTAATATTTAAACGTGGAAAATCTCAGCCGACCTTATCCTGACTCGAAGGTTTCTTCAAATAATAACTTTTTTTATGAAATTATTTTAGAAAGTGTACAATAAATAAATAAAATGAAATTATCCACAGCACGCAATTTAAATGTTAAAAATGGAAGGGGTGGATAAGACAGAGATATGTTATCTTTTTCAATCGAATTTGGTCTGAAGTTTTATGGCCGGCAAGTATTAGTCAATTCAAAGAAACATTATCAACAAATAATAATAATTCCACATATTCATATTCAGAAAACTATGAAGATCTGTGCAGTTGATGAAATACAATACGTTTTAAAGGTTAATTTCTTGATGGAAAAAAAATCTCTATAAGTTATTTTTTTTCACAAAATGTGGTAATCCTAAGAATACCATTATGATATAACTGCGCATTGAGCCTTTATTTACTATTATTAACCCTTAACGGACGCAAGTCACCTATGGCGTGACAACAGAACTTTGTCGCTGCTGTCGTATGGCACATGTGAGGTGACACGATGAATCATATTGAATCTTGTTGTCTGTGGAATCTGCGCACAATCACTTTGTCAGTTGAATATTACCAAAGGAGCGATTTACATACACATTGCCTTTTTAAAATTAAATATTGATAGAATAACATATTCAAAAGATAGAAAAGCTAGCATCCGAAAAGGGTTAATACTTGTAATTCATCGTACTTACATTGTTGTGATTTCTTGTTTATTATAAAGGTGATGACCATACAATAAAATCGTTTTATTTTATTATAAATATAAGACATATTTACATTAAATGTTTCTTGTAATTTTAAATATATATTCTTGTAAACACATACACGACTTAAATGTTATCCCACACACCGCCATTAAATACTTGGTTAAAGCTATAAAACACAAACTGATTGTTTTGTTACCCTGACGAAGCTCCGATGAGTGTGAAACCGGTTAAATAAACAATAATAAATAGAGATGTGTTAAACTTATTGTTATAAATTAGTCCAAATCTATTTTTAAATAATGTTAAAACTATTTCCGTGAGACATAACTAATTATAACTCATGGCGGGTATCGCCATAAAAATAATATAAGTTCAAATAAATGGATCCATTAACAATTTAAATTTAAACCTTAATTGCTTTATGATGGATATCCCATTTGTCTTAATGAATTCTTATATATCAGTGGTTCCCAATTGGGTCGGTAACGCCAATCGGAGGGCGTTTTAGAGATCTAAGTGGGCGTTTTTAATCCAAGGCTAATTTAGGGGGCGTTGGGGACCAACTGCCGCCCCCGGTAAATAATCGCAAGAAAGCGTAGTTTGATTTATACTAATGGGTATAAAATAGTATATTTCACGTAAGAGTAACGCTATCGAATATGGTAATGAACAAAAATAGTTTTTAAATATGATTTCAAGAACGGGAATTGGCGTATTTTTTAAAGGGCAGTGAATGATTCATTTGCGAAAAGGGGGTGGTGAATTATTGATAAAAAAAAGGAGGCGTGAGTATTTATTTCTCTAAAGGGGGGAGGGGGGGTGAAATACTTTTTTATAGGGGGGCGTGAATATTTGTTACTCGAAAGGCGAGGGGGTTAAAATTGTATTTTTCAAAAAAAGAACGGTGAATTTTTATTTTTTTTTGTAAAAAAGGGGCGATGAATGTTTGTTTCTCGAAAAGGGGCGGTGAATTATTTATTTATAAAAAATGGGAATGTGAATTATTTATCTTTTGAAATGAGGCAGTGAACTATTTATTTATTCTATATTCACCATAACTCTGTGTTGTAGATGTTCTATGTTTTAATATACTTTTTTTATATACTTAGTATTTTAAAACACTCTAAAAAAAATAAAAATGTTTCGGACTAACGACTCCTTCATCATTGATATTATAAAAATAAAAATATGTAAAATATTATATAAAAAAATTACAAATCATTATCTGTCAAAACTGACCACGTTTGTAATTTTTATATTTTTAATAAAATGAGTGTTGTATACTAAGTATATATACAAAAAAGAAACATTATTTATTATTTTTCGAAAGGGGATTGGCGAATACATATTTTCAAAAGGGGGCGGCACGATAAAAGGTTGGGAACCTTTGGTACACGATGCATTATTATTAAATTGTTAATTCAGGGCGATTATAAACAGTGTCTTTTACTTGAAACTCGCGTATTATGCGCTGGAGAAGCTCTTAAAGGCGCGGAAAGAAATGAATAAACAAATAAGCGATTTCCTTCCTACATATAAACATAATAAAAATATTATCTGAAGCAACGATCTTCAAATACATCATTCAACCAAAATGTTGTTTTAAATGATTCAGCATCCTTAATAGCCCCGCGTGGGAGGCTGTAATAACAATATCAAACAAACATGTATTACGTATAAAAAAACTATTAAGTCAATTTTTCCATGGAAATATGTCAGTCATCGATGTATCAAACTAGGATCCAGATCTTTACGCAAATAAATGATAAAAAAAACTAATCATCAAGATGTTTCTCGGGAGAGTTACCTCTCCTCTTACGTAGAGCGAATGGGCAGCCACACTGTTCTATCCTGACATATAAAAACTCTAGCGTCTCTTCTACATACTCGTATATGGTACACTATACTCATCGTTTATTCCGACATTGAATATGGTCTCCTTTTTGTAACTGATTAATTTGGTCATACCATTGGCCTTCCTCAACTTATTTTTCCATTCACACTACTTGTGTGTGTGTGTGTGTGTGTGTGTGTGTATGTGTGTGTGTGTGTGTGTGTTGGTCATTTCATTTATTTATTTTAAATATATCTAAAGCATTACAGATTTTTTTTACCAATACACTAAAGATACAAGTTAAAGATACACAAAATAATAAGTAATACATAATAGATTAATAAAAAGAGCGAGAAACATAAGATGCATGACAAATTAATAAAATAAATATACCAAACAATTATAATAAAGATAGTACTTCCCTCAGATGAGCCAAACTATCACAAAATATGTCAAACTCCGAGGTGATACGATTAAGCAAAGATATTGCTCTACCTACCGGCATAACCATTGGCAGGTTGGTTCTGCATCGTGGGAGATAAAACAATCTATGGCCCCTTTGTCGAAGATAATTATCAGGGACGAACAGACCTACATCACTCAGGATTTCTGAGTTGTGTATACAACCGCCTATCGGTCGAAAGAAATGAACACCCAAGTGAATGTCTCGTCTTCTCTCGAGTGACTGGTAGCCTAGCATCCCTAGCAAGAAAGCAGTTGGAAGCGAAGAGCCACGGGTAATATCCATACTCCCTAAGATAGAGGTGTGTGTGTATATACACATATATATTTAAAAAAAATCCTCGACCATTCGTTTCATATGTCCAAAACCATATTCGTGACCCTTTCTTAATTTTATTAAGGACGCATTCATCGTCCGGTGTTTTATCATACATTGTTTTTCTCTGATCTTCTTCCTACGGTATTATCCTTCTTCTGACTATGTATGGAGAAATTATCATTTTCATTTTTTTTAATCGCTCTTTACATCATTACAACGCGAGCCAAATCGATGTAAAGGGTATAGCTATCATATTGATTCTCTTGTCATGTGATAGTTAGCTAATCTATCGCCATTTTATTGCAACGTGAATTCTACACCAGACCAAAGACAACTTGACAATCACACTGCCGAGAATCGAACCCGGGACCTTTGGTGTTGCAGCCAAAGAATTTACTACTCGTCCACGAAGGTCGTCATGAAATGTTGAATCCAAGTTCCAGTAAACGAAAGTAGGGCCTGGAGTAGTGCGCCAATCTAAAGATAGGGATGAGCAATCGCCTGTGTTAGATTGCGTGACCGAAATGCCTTATTGGTTAACCGCTACCTTACATATTTAAGTAGCTAATGCCGTGGAGGTAATGGGTAACAACATCAATAGAGGGAGCATTTCATATTAATTTAATAAAGGCCTCTGATAACCTCGAAAGAAAACATATTTTAAATATTGTTTGCCGTCATCGTTTCGACTTTCGTTAATTTGAATTTTATACAACTGAAACAAATGAGATGCTAGTCTGCTTAACGCTTCATTGTATAATTATTTTAATTTGAACCAAAATGATATTATTAGTTATTCATTGCAAAATAGAATCTGGGGGAAAAAAAGATTTTAATTACTACGAATGGAAACGTCAGTTTTCTAGAAGTTTTATTATATTTTATGGGAATGACATGTTTCGTCCTTCTAATGTTATCCCATTATCAAATGATACAAACATTTGATAATGCCTTAGAAGGGCGAAACATGTCATTCCCATAAAATATAACAAAACTTCTAGAAAACTGACGGGCCCCGGGTTCATTCACAAATGTTACTAGAGGTTGTCCGGCAGAGTAGGAACAAAGGAAGCAAAACATATAAAAGCCGTACAGCCAACCACTCTACACGTCAGTCATTATTACGACTTCTAACCGACACGAGTCTACGTTATCAAGTTTACGTCACGAGGGAACTCGGACTCCCTCCCGCCGATTTACGAATCCACTCTACTACGTCACGCAGCTTCTGGCGAGTCTTCGCTTCAGCTGACCGACACTACCGCCCAGCGTAACATCGTCCTCAGCTGCTCGCCGCCCGGACTCCGCCTCGCTGCTGTCGACACCCTGCGCAGTTACGCCGACGTCCATCACGAGTTACCATTAATATATAATTACTTTCGATCGAGAATAAACGTTGAATCCTTCATCGTCTTTCAACCCCCACCACGCCCCCAAAAGTTTAAAAATATTTTGGCTTTAAAATCTTCTACTGAGTGGCTTCCTAATTTTAGATTATGGCTCCTCCAACATTACAATTTCTTTATTTATTTAGTACTGTCGGATTCGCTCGGGGATGAGCTATCATAAATTGAACCACCGCGGGTAATATTAATCGCCATTTGACTGACACTGCTTTCTCAGTTTTGAATACAAATTAAAGAGCATGACGTCAGCTAAATCTTGTGTGTAGCAAGAAACATTCAATACCAGAAGGCAGTGCAGGCAACTCAAACATGCGAGTTGCGCAGGCTAGGAGATATAATACTAATACAAAAACTGTTAAAGTCTAATATTTATACGAGGGTCATCCGGAAAATAGTACCCGTTTGGGAAGATAAAATATCTAGTATACTCGTATATAAACAAATATGAACGTTTTATTTGTAAATAACACACCTTAAACTACATCTCAACATAGTCTTCTTCTTCTTCTTCTTCTTGTTCCTCAGCCTATTCCCGTCCACTCCTGGACAAAGGCCTCCTCCATTTGCTTCCATGTCATTCTGTCCTGTGCAGACTGCATCCAGGTTATTTCGACGTGTCTGTTTAGATCATCCTTCCACCGTAGTTGCGGTCGCCCTGCACTTCTCTTCGCCGTCCACGGTCTCCAAGTCAGCAGTCTTCTTGTCCACTTTTCATCAGAGCTTCTGGCTACGCCCTGCCCATTGCCATTTTAGAGTCGCCACTTGGTGGATGATGTCAGTGACCTTTGTTTTTTCTCTCACCGTATCGTTTCTGACTCTGTCTCTTAGGCTTATTCCTAACATGGCTCTTTCCATGGCTCTTTGGGTCACTCGTAGTTTCTCGGCACTTTGTTTGGACAATGTAACAGTTTCAAGACTATAAGTATCAACTGGCAGAACGCAGGCTTCATAGACTTTTCGTTTCAGGTTGATAGGTATTTTCCGGTTTTTAAGGATGTAACTCATGTTTCCGAAAGCTGCCCAGCTTAGTCCAATTCTTTTTTCTACATAGTCACCTAGCAAATTTAAGCATTGTCGTAACGTGTGACGAGTTTTTGTATCCCAGCGTTATATTCCTCCATCGCCAGTGTATTGAGATACGTAGTCACACTATTTTCGCATAATACAGGTGGTGTTTAACAACTTCATGAATAACTGTTCGTGAAACATTACATAAATGTTCAAAGATCTCATCAATTGTAACGCGCCGATCTTTCTGATCGAATTCGGCAATTGAACTCAGCAGTTCGTCCGTAATGACTGACGGCCGTCCTGTACGCTCGTCATCATGAGAAATTTAATCACAGCTCTAACTTCACAAGTAGCGGCGTTCTCTATCTTCTTGAATACTAGAAACACTTGCAGAAACAACACAGTCAATACCAGCCAGATGTAACGTTGCACATAGACAGCTGAAATACAACTGAACGTATTTATTGTTTCTTGAACCATGATGTAAAATTTTTCTAAAAGTTTTATTATATTTTAGGGAAATGACATGTTTCGCCCATATATGGCATTATCAAATGTTTGATAATGCCTTAGAAGGGCGAAATAATGCTGAAATAATGCCTAAAAATAATGCCTTAGAAGGGCAAGTGTTTGATAATGCATTACAAAATATTTGATAATGCCTTAGAAGGGCGAAACATGTCATTCCCATAAAATATAATAAAAGTTCTAGAAAACTGACGTTTTCATTCGTATTAACAACTGAACGTGTTAGTACTTGTCCGGCGGCTACTCTATTCGCCAGCGCTCCGCACGGCGTAAACGGGTACTACTCTACGGATGACCATCGTATAATGCATTAAAAAAGTGAGTGAATATAGTGATTCCAATATCAAATATTAATGACAGGCCTAATCAAATGAGACTTAAACAAACTAAGAACGCGTTTTTTGTTCGTAATTTCTTGTACCTACTTTATAAGAAGGCACTCATATAGCATGCAATTGTGGTGTTTGTATCTGTCAATTTCCCTTTCAGAATCGTTCGTGTCTGTTCGATATTCTCACAGCTCCAGTACGAATTATGAATCAAGACAACAGTAGTCAATTCTGTTTCATGCGCTCTTTATCTATACGGTTTCAGAACAAAACATACTTGAATAAATGTATGCTATTTTCAACTAACACTCACGCCGTTTCCTTACAGGGGTAGGCAGAGAGAATGGACGCCACACTACTCTATCCTGATACACCTCTCTAGATTCCTCTACATTCATACAACGAGTCATACACGCACGCCGATTCTTTCGACTTCTATGAAGACCAACCTTTATTTGGTCATGCCATGTTTTCCTCGGTCATACTTGACTCCGCACTCCATTTTTAATTCTCGCGTTCTTTTTCTATTCATGCGCTCCATACGTCCGAACCAAGGGAGCGATCCTTTTATATAATAATTTTGTTCATTATACATTATGAAATTCCGCTCTACATTCCTTTCTTATATCAACATTTAAGATTCTGTCGTACATCGTTCTATCATACATATGTCATAGGGACCTCATCTCTAACGCATTTATTCTGCTCTAATCATTCATTTTCCAGTTCCATGCTTCGCTTCCATACATAAGGGTTGGGACCAGAACTCCATTATGAACGGTCATTTTCGCTTTCATTAATCAATTCTTTTTTTTTTTTTTTTTAAAAGACTAACACCAAAAATTTAAATCAATGATATTAGAATTTATTTTACAATCTTCAATAGCTCATTATTATGAAGAAGGAATCTGGTCGTGTCCAGGCTCGAACCCAAGTCCCCTTGATCAGAAGCGAAGCGTTCTATCCCCTAGACCCTAGACCACCACCCGATTGTTCTTTTTTTAACTAAAGGTCTGTTTTTATTTATTTTTGTCATGCTGGAGAAATTTCAATACCACGGAAGGTATCTCCCTTTTTCTTATATACTTGTTTTATATTATATAACAATGTACCTAGTCTTTTTTCACACGGTATTGTGTGAAATGTATCGAGCGTGTAAAATAGAATTAAGTGTAGTTACATTGGTGATGTAAGTGATATAAAATAAATCTCATCTCGGTACACTTCCCACGGAAGGAAAATGTTATGCAGATATTAATTGAAGCCTTTTAACACAGAGAGACGCAGAGAATACTATATAGCGTATTTGTTTTTTTTCTAAAATCACCTGGATATTTTTAAAGTGTTAGAAGCTTAATTAAGTGGATCGAAGATGATGGTACATTAATACGGAGGCTAAGCATCTTTAAGAGTTACACGTCAATTAAAAATATTTAAAAAATATTAACTTCAAAAATTAATTATATTCGCCATCATTTTGTGTTGTGGATTCACATTTGAATAACTTTGGAAATATTGTATTATCACAACACTTTTTTGCACTTTTCACAAATATGTTTGGGGATATAAACTTCCCTTCTTAAGTGTATAAATTTTAACCATACACCGAAGAAGGGATTAAAATTCATACACTGAAGAAGAGAAGTTTGTGTACCGAAACATGTTTGTGAAAAGTGCAAAAAAGTGTTGTTATAATACAATGTTTCCAAAAAGTTATTCAAATCTCACTAAATTTCATAATAATTTTTTTTAAATAATGATGTGCATCGCAATTGAATATTACTTATGATAATGCCTTGGAAAGGCGAAACATGTCATTTCCACAAATTATAATAAAAATTCTAGAAAACAGACGTTTTTGTACGTATTAATTAATTCAAATTATATTGATGAAACAATAGCCGAAAATCTTAAACAAGTACTTATAGATATTTGGGAACTACATAAAACCTTTGTTGAATGTTGATGTCCTAGCGTACATGACCACAGTTACCATATCCATATCTATGTATGGATAGCACCGAGTTTGTTGGTGGAAGGAAATTCATGTAATACTGGTAGTATTTTACTATATACAATACTATTTAGTATATAGTATTTTACTATATTTATGCGAAACATGTCATCATCTATCTATCTATCTATCTATCTATATAAATAAAAGGCAATCTTCCGGGTGTGTGTGGACTGATTCCGGGGTTATTCCTGGGCAGATCGTTTTCATATTGATACAATTCCTTAATAGATAGACATAGGTGGGCATAGGCATATTTTTGTTATTAATCGAGCTCTAATTAACTTTGTAAATTTATAAATTTTCGTAGTGCGTAGTATAGACCTTCATGTTCGTATCACCTGAGTATCGATCTTTAGAGTCTATATTCGCTTGGCGTTATAAGATGCAAATTAGTTGCTTATTTGACTCTTAGCGTGGCGTTCTTTAATAATACACGCACGTTTTGCATCGCTATTTTGACTCTTTGTGTGGTCATCGTTACTGTAGGGATGGGCAAAACGACTCATCTCAGGGATCTGATCTGAACGAATCGCTCAGCAAAGTGAGTCGACTCTTTTTCACGACTCACGACTCGCTGAGATGAGTCGTTTTGCCAAGTGAGCCGACTCTTTTTAACGATCCACGGTTCACAATTTTGAGTTGAAATTATTTTGACCTTTTTTTTTTTTTGCTCCTCGACCAAAAAATTTGATTTCGATTGTCGGAAAAAATTATTGGTGACCTTTTCGATCAAAAATTTTGATTTCGATTGCCGGAAAAAATTATTGGTGACCTTTTCGATCAAAAATTTTGATTTCGATTGCCGGAAAAAATTATTGGTGACCTTTTCGATTTTTGATTTCGATTTTTCGACCAAAAATTTGGATTTCGATTGCCGGAAAAAATTATTGGTGACCTTTTTTTTTTTTGCTCCTCAACCAAAAAATTTGATTTCGATCACCGAAAAAAAATGAATCGGCTCACTTTGTTGAGCGAAACCGTTCAACTCAGATCCCTAAACAGCTCACTAAAAAGAGTCGACTCACTAAAAAGAGTCGAATATACGATTCACCCAGCGGATCATTGAGCTGCCGCTCTTTTTTTATGGATCATCGCTCACCCGCTCACCAAAGTGAGTCGATCGCACATCGCACATCCCTAATCGTTAGTCGCGTCATCTATTTAAACGATGTCTGTCATCTATGGAAGTGAACGGTTTTGTTGAGTATTTACGGTGAGTATTTAAATAGTTACTTTTGCCGTTGAAATGAATACAGTTTCTTCTGTATTTAAGTAATTATAACTGTCAAATTGTACGTCGTAGACTTCCAAATTTTGGGGAGTATAGCGTCATTTTGAGGTTATGCACGAAATCTTATTTTTTCGTGTGGCTGAAACTTATTCGTTTCTCTTACGTTCGACGGTGATTACTTAATGATATTCGTTTTCTAAGCTTTCAGGTTATTTCAAAGGATGATAGCGAAAATATAAAATATTGGACGTCGAAGCTCTACAAGAATATGAAGAAACTACACTGGCAGAATTTTGAATGGTATTGCGCTATTTTATTAATGTTATTTTATTATTATGATTTCAATTAGTTATTTAAAATACAATTAATATGAATTCAAACATAAAGGTGTTCTCTATACGCGTACTTTGGTCAGGGAAATATCAAAATGACCACAGCAACGATAAGAAAGTTCTAATGATATACAATATCCATTTATTCGTTTTACTTACGTGTCATTTTAGGTTATGACGTTTCGTTGTGTAATAAATAGTTAATTGGTATAATCTATTTTAATAATGTTATTTTAATGTAAAATTGTTCTGGCAGGGCGAAAATCTATATCTTTGGGATTAGATATTAAGTTTTGATAAAATAATTGCCTGGTTGTGAGAGACCACTGGTCTAATGGGGATATTTTTGTATTGGGATTGAAATTATTTTGTTAATGAGCCATATTGGTGCATATGCATGTTGCAATTCTTCTTTATTTTCCATTCCACTGAGTAATTCCAGCAGCACACATACCCAAATACACTATGAGTTACTTCAGCTTTTTTAGTTTTTCTCAGAAAACAAATGCTGTGATAGGTAAACATATCCTTATATGCAGCATTAGCTGCTTCAGTTGGAAGAGTCCAGTAATATTCCATTTTTGGCCATTAAATTCTACATTATGCTGAGATTTAAAATATTCAAAGATAATTAAATTGATTTCAGGTTATTTCATTTGCTTGAGGATGGGGAAGACAACGCAGAAGATAATGGATTGCGCATGTGCAGAGGATGGGGAAAACAACGCAGAAGATACTGGAGTTCGCATGTCCAGAGGATGGATCCCACACCTCGATATATGCGTAAGAATATAGACAATTTATGTTTACTACTCCATGATACATTCTCATCTGTCTTACCTTTCCTGTATTTGGGGCTTTATTACAAAGAAGAAAGCTACTGAGATTCAGGTGATCCAAAATCGGGCTGTTAGAAATATTTTCCGTCTACCGTGGTACACTCATGTAAGGGCCCTATATTCTCAGACGAAAATAATTCCATTTCAAATCCATCCAAAATTAGAGATCACTAAAACTATACTACAAATAATAAAGTCATCAACGCACTCTAATACTCGACCAATATTCAATACGGACGTACACCAACATGATACGCGCTCACAGAATAAGAAGCATTGCGTTCAACTAGATTCGGTGTAAAATCCTTACAATTTATAGCCTCTACAGAATTTAATAAACTCCCTAATGATTTAATAATGATGTCGAACCAAAAACTTCAATCTGATCAACTTAAAAGTAATTTTTACATTACATTTTACATTTTTACATTACACATAAGCTACTTTTAGTAGTTTTCATTCATATATGAAAATTCCATTATTAATTTCAGGTAAGGTTTTTAAATTTACAGTTTATAGACAATAATTAAGCACATTCCCAAACGTGCCACCTATATATCTGAATTTTGTGTTGCTCGGGCTTTCACAGTAGCAGGTTCGTCCGCCTGAAATATGCTTCCTGCACGCCTCAGATGCATTGACAATCCGACAGACTTTAAATCTCACCTAAAAACCCACCTTTTCAAATTATCGCATAAAATGTTAACAACGGTTGTCTGTATATCAATATTATATCACATTTGCACAAAACATTCATATGTTTAGAGAAACAAAATTCTTGATTTTGTTGTCCATGAAATTCACATCAGAGCCAATAAAGTAAGTTTCTACGATCGTGATTTCGCTGTTGTCACATGCACCTTTCATGACTAAAAACATTGTCAAAGCGCCCTTGAGGTGAGCTATTCACGAAAACGGCGATTATACAAATTAAACAAACAAACAAACCATCACGCCGTTTCCCCACAGGGGTAGGCAGAGAGAATGGACCATAACACTACTCTATCCTGGCAAACCTCTCTAGCTTCCTCCACATTCATACAACGAGTCATACACGCATGTCGATTCCTCCGACTTCTAACATGACCAACCTTTAAAATCTGATTAGTTTAATTAATTTGACAAATTAATCAAATTAATCAGATTAAAAGGTTTTATTTGTTTTATCGTTTTTGTAAAGAATTTTGACAGGTGTAGAAATAAATTTTTCATTTGTTCCAATAACAATTTGAATAATTTCTTCAATATTATTTTTAAGTTCTTGCTGGTTAAGTGCCTTATTACAGATAATTTAAAAAATGGTGGATACGTGTAACATAAATTAAATAAACACAAAAGTCCGGATTGTCCAAGTCAACATGTGCAACATCGAAAAAAACATTATGTGTTATTACATTATGTGCTAAATTAAAAAACAGTGGATACGTGGAACATATTATAAATTAAATAGACAATATGTGCACCGTCTAAAAAGAACATTTTGTGTAAAATTATTTTTATTTTGTTATTTTATTTTATATCATTGTATTTTATATTATTTGTTTTAGATTTATTTTGTGGGTGTTGGACGATCGAAGTGTGCGCGGGAGATGCCTATTGGTGGCGATGAGGTTCGCAACCCATCACACCGCGCCTCCCGCGGGGCGAAAAGAGAAGGATGGAGTGCCGCATCAGTAAAAGTGTGACAGTCCATTCTCTCTGCTTACACTTTCGGGGAGACGGCGTGATGGTTAGTTAGTTAGTTAGTTAATTTGACAAATTAGCCTAATTATTATTATTATTATTATGCATATAGCATGAACTGCCTTTTATATGAAGAATATCTTCAGCAAACAAGTGAAAAACAGTTGTAATTCATTCATTGTATGGAAATTTAAATTTTGCCTCTTCGGTGTCCGCCTTATGGCAATTCAAATTTTTTTTTTTTTAATTCCAGGGCCCAAAATTGATGAATCAAAGATCGGACCAAAGTTGCCGATGCAGCGTGTAAAATAACTAATGTTTAAATGGAATGGGATCGGTCATAAAGCAAGGACAACGGGTGATAAGATCTTCTGGCCTGGAGTGGCGAAAGAGAAACAGCTACACAAATTCTGGCAGATCACAAGCAAGATGGTCTGATGACATTAAACGAGTGGCAGGAGGTCAATGGCGCAGAGCGGCGAGGGATACAGTTGTGGAAGTCGGGAAGGGAGGCTTTTGTAGTATTATCATCTATATTACTATTCCACGCCAGCGGACTCGCAGTGCCGAAATCACGATCGTAGAAACTTACTTTATTGGCTCTGATGTGAATTTCATGGACAACAAAATCAAGAGTTTTGTTTCTTTAATATAATGAATGTTTTCTGCAAATGTGATATAATATTGTTTATTTGATTATTAAATTTCATATAAAATATTCAAAAAATAGTTTTTCAATTACATTAGTAATATGTATTCAAGTTTATAATTCACAGCGAGTTTGCTTGGATTGAAACTTTGTTTTAAAGATATAGACACACATTTTTGCATCCATACACATGGCATTTAATCCAATAAATAAACGAATTGTTATTGAACTTTAATTGTATTTGTTTAATATATATTGGGTTTATTCATGTACTCGAATTTAGCAATAGCGAAGCGTTGCCGGGTCAGCTAGTATAAAATAAATAAAACTTCTAGACAGACAATTTTATATTATTGTCCAAAAAATATATATTTTTATTCGAATGGTAATGTCTGTCTTCTAGATTTATTATTATATTTTATTGGAATGTTTCGTCTTTTCTAAGACATTATCAAATGTGACATTAATTGTGACATAACTAATGCGAATGAAAAACGTCTGATTTCTAGAAGTTGTATTATAATTTATGGGAATAACACATTTCTTCTTTTTAAGGCATTATCAAATGTGATGTGCGAGTAGCAAGGTCATGTCACAGGTAAATTCAAAGCATAATAAAAGTAAAGCACGTATTTATATGAAGTTTTTCAGAAGTCCTGTTGAAACAGTGACTCCAGTCATAATGATTCTTGGTAGTCATTATCGTCGCCAATAATGATCAGATGATCAACAACTCGTAAATTTAATTAAACAACACGCCGGCTTATCTCCTAGAATGGATACGCGGAATGTTCGATACCGTATCTAAACAAGGCAAGCATTTAAAAACAATCAGCTTTATCATATACTATTATACGTCTTCTTTCGGTATCATGTCAGTTCCTTTCGACGCTGACTGTCACTTGAGAGTAGGCGTCTCTGTTCCTGGTACAGTAGAAGGTCTTTTATCCGGACTAATTAGGACTGGAGGTGTTCCGGAAACCGATTTTCTGGATAATAATGATATTGTACACACGCAATCTCGAATAAATACTAATATAATAATAATTGAAGCTAACTAGATGACACGTTGAAACTCGAACACAGCGGGAGATTGACTGTCCGTAGGGTGCGGGGGAGAACGGGAGGAGGAGGGAGGAGGAAGATGATGCAACCCACACCCAACGTTGTTTAGGTGTGGTGGGGTAAGCTTAGTCATGCGCAGGTCACGGTAGAGAACGCCTTATCACCTCGGCTTGTCCGGATAATTGACGTTCCGGTTAACTGACGTCCAGATAAACGACGTTCTAATGTAGTTCGAAATAGCTCCTCATCGCTTTTTAAGCCAGCCTCACGCGTGTAAAATGTGGACTATAATAAAATATTATTTACAAATAGGGATCGAGGAGCTTGGCGAAAAATCATCAAGGAGGCTAAAACTCTTCAAGAGTTGTATGGCCATAGGAAGTAAGTAAGTAAGTATACAAATAGGGATGATAGAAGGCAAGACACTGAGAGATCGTGTGAAGAACACCAGAATTAGAGAGATATGTGAGGCTGAGAATATTATAAGATGCAGTAGACAGAGGAAGAGGGACTGGCATAGTCATGTCCAAAGAATGGACACCACCAGACTCCCCTATACTGCATTCCTCACGGGACTCGTCCTCGTGGAAGACCTCCTAAAATATGAAAAAACAGGTGGGAATCCATCTTACAGGAAGAGCAACCCTCTTGAGAACAGACCACACAGGTCTAGAACGAGGAAGAAGAGGAAGTATACTTAATACTAGTTTGTATTATTATTATTTTGATGACTTGTATTTTAAGTGCGCAGTTTTGTAAAATCAATTACTCCAAGGGCGCATTAGGAAATGACTGACCGAACAATGCAGTCTTTAGAATTTTCTTAAAATATCCTCATAATTAATACTAACATGGAGGCTATTCCACGCCAACGGACCCGCAACGCTGAAAGCACAATCATAGAAACTTGCTTTATTGGCTCTGACTGGAATTGTTATGTTTGCACTTGTTTCTACTGATCGGAGTGAACGTTGCCTTTCCGTTGGCATGGGTGTCACGCAGAGGTCCGATATATACGCTGGCACTCTCTGGTGTCGAGCCTTAAACACTGTCAAACACAATTTATACTCGCTCTCGGATTTTAACCCAGTGAAGTTCCTTCAGGAGCGGCGTGATATGACAGTGTTGCCCCATAATCAATCGGGCAGCAGCATTGAATACGCTTTGTATTCTGCTTAATTGATTATTTGGCAATCTACACGTGACACTACAAAAGAATTTACGAGGGTCCTAGCTTCATCAATAGGTATTAAACGAACGAAAATGTAATATCGTGGCTGCAATGCTGGTGAGGCGGCGATGAGGTCAGCCCAGCTCTCGGATGATGTCATCCACCGCCCAAATGCCGGGACCTTTGCGGGAAAACGAAAGAGCGCCGAAAAAACAAAAAAAAAAACAAATGACAGACAATTTGGGCAGTCCCGCGGGACATGGCGATGCGAACATTGACATTTCGTTATTGAAATGGCGCAGGTAGGAACGGGCTTGTCGCTATGTACACAGAATGTGTCACCTAATTTTGTGTATATCAATATGTACCTACAAGTAGGTATATATACACAACATTTAATGAACGACATATGCTATATACCTGCACGCACAAGACCTTTCGAAATTAATGATCAAAAACAAGGGGATACTTCTATATCCTATTCTCAGATGAATTTATTTGCTGCCTTTTTAAATCAAATCAAATCATATACTCGTACTTTCGTATGAGGCACTTAATTTGTGGTATGGTATTATTAAATTTAATATTAATACACTTGTAAATTTGTATCATATTAACATCTCTTTTCAACTAATATATTCATGAACTTTTTCAGAATTATTGAAAAATTTCATGAATATAATATACCTGGGACATTGTATCCGATTAGGTAAAGAAAATCAGATGGCAGAACTAAAACGAAGAATCGGACTAAGTTGGGCTGCCTTTGGGAAACTGAATACATAGGTATTAAAAAATAAAAAAAAACACCCATTAACTTGAAGAGGAAAGTATATGAAGCTTGTGTTCTGTCAGTAAGTACATATGGTCTTGAAACTGCCACTCTGACAAAGCACAGTGCAGAGAGACTAAGAGTCATGCAGCGAGCGATGGAGAGAGCCATGCTAGGCCTGTCCCGTAGAGATAGAGTCAGGAACGAAACGGTGAGGGATGAAACAAGAGTCACAGACGTGATCCACCGGGTGACGACTTTAAAATGGAAATGGGCAGGGCATGTAGCTAGAGCTGCAGACGAAAGATGGACCAAAATACTGCTGAATTGGAGACCGAGAGACAGGAGAAGAAGAGTAGGAAGACCACAAATGAGGTGGAGGGAAGACCTGGAACGATACGCTGGGGTACTATGGATGCAGACTGCGCAGGAGAGATCGACATGGAGGGACATGGAGGAGGATGTCCAAGAGTAGACGGAGATAAGCTGAAGAAGAAGAAGAAGATTCTTTTCAACAAATAATCGGTTTCGCTCCCGTCGGAGCTTTGTCAGGGTTACACGAGACACTAGGTCTAAAGCCAGTCAGGAACAATGTGGCAGTCCATTATTTCTGCCTACGCCTTCGGGGAGACGGCGTGATGGTTAGTTAGTTAGTAAGTTAGTTTTATAAAATAATTATTTCAATCGATACGTAATGCAAAATGCATAATGGAGGAATAGGTATAATAGTTCAGTGTTTGTTATTTTTATAACGCATTTTAAGGTATTAGAAGCAATGTGTACTGGCTACACAGCAACGGTGCGGGAAGGTTAACAAAAGGTCGGAAGGATAATGAAGATGGGAAAAGATTTATTTCTGTTGAACAAAAGGTCTCCCGCCCACCGTCAACGCTTGCTTTGAATATTGTGTACCCGTGTAATACAGTATCAAGTTTCGTGTCTTGTCTAAGCAGATTCCTGTATACCTCGAGCTGGCTGTAGGTATATAATAGTAAACAGGACAGATTCAGGTTGGATGGATATTAATGCGCAGGAAAATTTTACAATCACGCGATCTCGGACACGCCATCAACATTTCACACAATCAGATTTAGGTAAAGACAAAACCCCGATTTAAAAATGATATTTTTGATTCAGAATTATCAGTTATATTACCGGCCCGACATAATTTAACGTTAAAATAGTTTTGAAAAGGTTGACCTTGTTAAAACGAACTGTTGTTCTCGTTTAAACGAGATTAAAAAAATATTAGATCACATACTGAAGTTCAAAGACATTCTGAGGGACAAAATATCCAATACCGAAATCAGACCTCGGACTAAGCTTATCGATGTAATAAATGAAAGTTGCTCACTCCAACGGCATCATCAGAGGCAGGTTGGTTCTGAATGTTGAGAGAGCTGTGCTGTCTCTGTCGAAGATGTCCACCCGGAACCTAAAGATGAATACCCTCCAAGATGACGGAATTTTCAAAGAATCCCCTGATAAGTCTGTAGAAATGGGTAATTGTGAACCCATCCCTCCTTATCTGCAGACTATTGGTCCCCAGCATGCCCAAGAGGAATGCGGTGGGATAAAGCCATGGATAGTTCTCTGGACCGCCTCAATGAAGCGCCAGCACTTAGTCGATCATGCTCCGATATCAACATTCGGAATTGACATCATCCCTAATAACTCCATAAAACTTCTTGGAGTCAACTTCAAAGCAGATCTCTCATTAAAAACCCAAATAAATAAGACAGTAAGCGCCAGCTTCTTTCACCTAAGGCAGCTCAAAGCGATCAAAAGAAATATTCCCACTGATGCATTAAAAACACTTGTTAATTCCTTCGTCGTATCTCGACTCGACTATTGCAACGGCATATATGCCAACATACCCAAGAAACAAACAGACAAACTTCAATCCGTTTTCAATGCGGCAGCACGACTTATAAAAGGTGTTCCAAAAAACTCGCATATTTCACAACATCTAAAAGATCTTCATTGGCTCAAGTGTCCTGAAAGAATCCAGTATAAACTATGCTGGACGGTTTTTAAAGCGCTTCACGGAATGGCACCAGCCTATATATCTGAACTTTGTGTTGCTGATAGCCCCAACTTGCGGCAATCTACGCTTCGATCAGCAAACTCCTCGGCAATAGGCAGATTAGTTGAGCCAAAGCGCAACCCCCGGACAAATTTCGGAGATCGGGCCTTCGCAGTGGCAGGTCCGTCCGCCTGGAATATGCATCCTGCACGCCTCAGGTGCATTGACAATCCGACAGACTTTAAATCTCACCTAAAAACCCACCTTTTCAAAATATCCCATAAAATGTAAACAACGGTTATCTGATTGCTGGTGTCACATGCAGCTCTCATGACTAAAAACATTGTCAAAGCGCCCTTGAGGTGAGCTATTCACGAAAACGGCGCTATACAAATTAGCCTAATTATTATTATTATTATTATTATAGTTACCAAACTCCTTCATGTAGAGACCTAGTATACTATATTATATTTTGCCTTAAACATAATTTTTTGTATGTAATATCTTTTGAGAAAATATCCTGATATGAATTGATATCGTAATTCAGTAACAAAAAGTATCTATAGATAGGAACCCACAGTCTTGACGTGGAAACCATGGGTGGAAAAAAAGAGCATCGATCGACCCAAAAATAGGACGGCTGAAGACCTAATTCCAGTCGGGGGAAGTTGCTGGATGAGAGTCGCACAGGATAGAGGAAAATGGAGAACGTTTAAAGAGGCCTACATTCAGCAATGGAGAGATGGCTAAGAAAGATGAAGAATAATCTAGATTATACTATATGACAGTTTGATTACACATTTTTATTCCTCTTTTTATGTTAATATTTCCATATCCAATTAAATAATGTTTTTGATTCATTATAATCAGTTATATTACTGGCTCAACTAGATTTAACGTCAAAATAGTTTTGACAAGGTAATTATACTATGTGATTGTTTGATTAGATATTTTTATCACAATCTGACCTTATTAATAAGGACAATAAGCAAGGAACTCACTTCTGTAAAATAAAAATACGTAAAGATGAACCAAACAATTTTCAATTTTATCTATGGTCAATTAAATGGATTCCGACGCAAACCAGATGTAGTTATTTAGGTTAAATATTACAGAATTTATAACACTAAAGATTAAGGAGGAATAAAGATATACCTTCTTCTTTCTTTGAGTTATTTTAGAACACCCGGTGCCCATCATCGATCTTGTTTACCATCAGTCTTTCCTATTTATAAATTACTAATTAATCATATAATCAGTCAGCAAAGTAAGGTGCGGATAGGCCATATTTAAGCTACTAACGCAATTGTGCTTATTCACTCACAAATTAATATCGCATACAATTCGGAAAACCTTACATAATTGACGCGTTAGACAACACAGAAGGAAGGATGTCAGAAATGAGGGTTGGGAGACAACTACTTATAGCTTTCATGGCAGATAAAACAAATATTAGAGAATAAAATAACAATATTACCTACATTACTTGTGACAGGTTGGCTCAAAGAGATTATATGGAAATATAAATGTATGAGAACTGAATAGGTAAGGTCAAAGGCTATAGACATATGACATTTATACCAGAGCGGATACCATAAGAATGAAGGCTTAAGTGCTGGTAGCAGAGATGGGGATGCTGAGGACAATAGTAGGAAAGACTCTTCGAGATCAAATCAAATCAAATCAAATCAGTTTATTTCATCAATAGACATTACAAAATTAATTTTTAAGACATCTATTGAGAACAGGTAAAATAATATATTATTCTGTATAGTAGGTATACTACCAGAAACGCATGAGAGATGGTTCGACATTAAGAAGACAGGATATTCTCCAGAATTAAGAGTATTTGCCTTCTGAACGTACTTTCATCAATATGAAAGACGTCGATCTCCGAGGAGACCGCGTTCAGCAGATTAATTGCTCTTTCCACCGGTGTCACCAGAGGTAGGTTGGTTCTGGCGGCCGGTAGGTGAAACAATCTATGCTGTCGCTGTCGGAGATCAGGGACAAAAAGCCGAACACTTCCAGCACGGCCGAGTTCTCGAAGATAGGGAGATAGGGTGAGGAATACGGCTATCCGCAAAATCTGCAAGGTGGAAGATATTGTCAGATGGGGTAGACAACGCAGAAGACACTGGAATGCGCACGTGCAGAATGGATCCCTTCAGAATCCCACACGTTGTGATGCTTCAGATTCTTGTTAGCTACCGTGCCCCCGGAAGATAGCCTAAGAGATGGAGGGATAGCTGGGAGTCAACTTCCCAAGAGAGATCAGTCTGACAACAAGAAAACACTAAAGGTCTAAAAGGAGAAGAAAAAGACATTAACTGTTTCTACAGAGCAGGTCTAAGCACCAAGCAAGGCTCCTTCCCGTGTATCTTAGTGATACCCGTGTCATAGGTTCTTCGTCCATAAACTAGACAAGGTTTGGGAATGCCGCATTGATCTTATTGAATAATAATAATATGCTAATGTCGTTTTCGTAACGTAATCACCTCAAGGGCACATAAAGACGGGTTTTAAACCTAAAAATTTAAATATGAACGGTGCATCTGATCTGAAAATATGACAAACATGGGTTTCACGTTAGATCTGTAATCTATCGGATCATTTATGCTCCTACGGTATGAATGGATATTGTTCCAAGCTGATGGGCTGGCTACTACAAAGGCTCGATCTCCGAAATTTGTTCTAAACGCTTCGGCTCAACTAATATACCTATTGCAGAGGAATTCGCCGAGCAAAGTGTGGATTTCCTTGTCAATTCTTGTATTATAGATAAATAATTAGCATATACATATACTTACCTAGCGTGTTACACATAGGGGTCTAGTGACGTCAGCACAGGTGCTGTGTGAAATGTGCCCCCATTAGATTATACAACACTACGACATTAGAATATGTTTATGCATTGTGCTATATACCATAATAGACTGTATAACATTGCTTGTGATACCCAGCTGCCGCCTAATACAAAGGTGTTCATCATCAATAAGCGATGATGGTACGTCTTCCTGGTTAAAAAAGTGAGATGAAAAGAATCAAATTATATAAAATAACTAGCTGCTTTGTTGCCGGTATAACATCAAAAGAAGATACACAAATAATTATTGATAATTTAATGGAATGTTAAACGAGTTCTTAGGCATTAAATACGTGCTAGTGTTTTATATCTTCTTCTTCAAGTGCCCTATCGGATCCCCCCAACGTTGGCGAACTTGTCCCTGTCCTGCGCCGCTCAGAACAGCTCCTCCACCCTTCGGATGCCGGTTCACTCACATCTGTCTCCTACTGGGCCTTCAGCGTCCTTCAGTTTCATGCACAATAAGTATCTGTCCCCTGAACGTACTTTCACTAACATGAAAGACGTCGATCTCCGAGGAGACTGCGTTCAGCAGACTAATTGCTCTTCCCACCGGTGTCACCAGAGGCAGATTGGCTCTGGCTGCCGGTAGGTAAAACAATCTGTGCTGTCGCTGTCGGAGATATCTATCGGGGACAAATTATACCCCTTCCACTTTTATACATAACTCCACTCTGTTTTATTTTATTGTTAAAATTGTGTACATTGATAAATGTTATGTTATAACCGAAACGTGTCTCTATTAAGTGAAATAAAGTGTTGTAATACTAAGTATAATTATATTTATTCAAATATGAATCCACAACACAAAGTGAAAGCGAATATAGAAGAAAAACCATAAACTAAAGTTTATAAGTATTCCTCGCAAAATATTTTTTATAAATAAATAATGTAATCTTCTAATGTATACAATCTGTGCGTGTATGTATTTACATACAGCGTATTGTGTGTTGGGTGTACCAAATTAATCTTCTGTGGTTGGCCAAATTCTGGTGGTAATTCTAATTTCAAATTGCGAAACGACTTCTTTTGTTTCGGCATGTATTTGTTGCGAAAGAGCCGATTACATATTCCTTATTGTGCATGAATCTGTACCGCAATTATTCGCATTTACGAGTTATTCGGTAAGCGACGGATTTTTATTTTCATCGATAAAACGAATCCAAGGCTATATTGTGAAACACTTTATAATTCGTACGTACATGTATATTCTTGTATAATAATATCGATTTTATTTGTTATCACATAGTGTCACTTCTTCTTCTTTATTTAGGACTGTGTCTTGTTATTTCTCGGAGCCTATTCCTGGGATGCAGATGTCCAACTGTCTCGCCATCTTTTAGGTGGTCTTCCTGCAGGTCGATTTCCTGTTGGTACTTTATTAGTGGCTATATTTATCACTCTTTCAGAACATGCTCTTTCCACATGATCTCTCCAGTAGCGTCTTCTCAGTCTTCCCCATTGCACGACATCTTACAATTGCAAATCTTTCTTATTTCAGAATTTCTTACTCTGTCTCGGAGTGTCGTTCCCGCAACGGATCGGAGTCTTCATTTCTGTGGTTCGTAGGAGACTTTTTGTTCTGACGGTGTCAGCTCTCGTTTCTATTCCATATGTCATTATAGGACGTACGCATGATTTCGAAGGTCCACGTTATTTGGAAGTACTTAAATATGTTTTATAATTTACGTTTTTTCACCCGTGGCAACACATTAAAATAAATCTTTTGAATATGTTGTTAATGCATCTGATTATTTTTTTTAATTATTAATCATGGCAAAGGATCTAAGCTGTTTCTGCTGGTCCTATCTCGCTTCGAGAATTATGCAATTCGTACCATCCTATTCAGGTGTTTAATCAAAATACAGTCGAACACGGAAATAGCGAGATCTCGGATGTAACAAGGAAATAGATACTTCATGTCTTCATGTGATGGGAATTTTTGTAAGTATTTAAAAATACCCATTCTCTGATATAACAAGGCAATGCTTATAACAAACAAATTAAGTCGGCCCCATTTTATTTGTGATAACCAAGATCGACTGTTATTGAAATACGAAGTTCTTCAATAAAAATACAAATCGTACACTATCATACTTCGTTCAGGAGTCAGAGAAAAGTTTATAATAAATCATTTGGATGATTTGTTTCTTACATCCGTTTCGCAGATGATATTGTCGTTGGAGGGGCTAAAGGCATGTTGAATAATTTTAATAATGCATCCAGATGAGTAGGTCTTGGGATAAATCTGGACAAGGCAAAAGTCATGTATAATTAGTACGTTTAGAAGACAAATACTCTTGACTTTAAAGAGTATCTTATCTTCCCAATGTCGAACCATATCTCATGCGTTCCTGGTATTATATTGTATATATTTATAATATTACATTTTACCTGTACTCTATAGATGTCTAATACATTTATATTGTTTGTAATGTCTGTTAAGATAATAAACTGATTTGATTTGATAATGCACGTATTGTCCCGGAACCAGTAATCGTACCTAAATGACTCAACTCTCGAAATAGTAAAATAATATATAATACATATCTTGGTCAAATCATACAATTAGGCAGGAACAACTTCCTTAAGATAGTAATCCGAAGAATTCAGTTGAGTTGGAAAATTGCGTAATATTTTTGTCTTTCAAATATCACAATTTCTCAAGACCGAAATCCTTAACCAGTGCTTCTTCCCAATTATATAACATGCGGCCGAAAAGTGGACACCGAAAAAGGGTCTAGTACGAGTACCTATACAAGCTCCGAGTAGCCCAGCGCGCCATGGAAATATCCGTGTTTGGAATAACCTTAAGGGACAGAATAAAAAATTAATATATCCGACAACGAACCAAGGTGATTGAGGTGGTTATGAAGATAGCGGGCTGAATTGGCGGTGGGCTAGCTATATTTTGGAGAACCGAGAGCCAATGGGGAAGACGGGTTCTGGAGTGATGACTGCGCACAGATTTCAGTAGGGTTGTGGACGTCATCTGCTAGCTGGACCGACGTATTGTAAGGATTGCTAGACATGGATGGATGAGAGTGGCAATGGATAGTGGTCAGTGGTGTGCTTTGAAAAATTAATAAATTTTATTTATTTGTTTGTTTATTAATCATTGAGGGAAACTAGAGGGTCGATGAGTTGTTGGCAGAAGGCCAATCTCCTGGCTACAAAACAAAAGGGGCCAGACTGACTTGAGGAGCGTCGAGGAGCTGTTTCGAGCTGACAGAGACGCCTACTCTCGGGTGATAGTTAACGTCGGGGAGACCTGACATGACACCGGAAGAGGAAGAAGATTAATTTGTAGTTTTGGAATGTTGGCATAGACTCCATTACAGTAATCTAGTTTAATAGTTTTTCAAGCATCACCAAAGGTTACTAAATTCTGTAAACTGGGAGAAAATACGATATGTCTCCCAATTTTTTTTATGAGATTTCTTTAAGTAGGCACAGTAATCGGCAAGTTGGTGCTTGCCCACATAGAAGATGATTTAATCAATATATCCTTGGTATGGTGGTTTTGTTTATATCTAAGTTTGGAAAGAGTTCTGATATATAAGCTGGTGCCATTCCATGCAACGCCTTAAAGACCGTCCAACAAGGCTTTTCCTAGACATTTCAGTCAATGGAGCTCCTTGAGGAGTCGCGTTATATGACAACTTTCGGCACACCTTTCAGTGTAATATTGAGTTTTATAAACGGTCATTTTCTTGGTTAATTGTTAGTGTCTGGTGTGAGTGTCAGGGGTACGTTTGTACCTGCGTCTTGCAAAGGGCGAGATGAAACTAACCGTGCCAAGAGTGGAGTGGCGCGGCGCCCTCCCGCTTATCGGCCTTGCGACCAGCAAGCGATAAGCTATCGCGAGGGGCCATTGGCAATATACAATCAATACCTTATCTCCGACCTTCAGACACCAAGTTACCCGTCTTATTGTGTGTGCGCCAATTACCGTTATTTATTATTTTATCCAACACATACAGGCCTGTTTTGAAATATGTGAAAGCGAAAAAAAAATTATGTTGTTGTTTTTTAAACCTTATAAATATATGTATTTTGAGATCTTGATCTTGGGAGACTGCGGCGATCTCCGAAACGTTGGTACAGAAAGACGAGTTACACGGATTTTCCCACGATCCCAACCGTGAAACTCAATTATTTGACATAAAATATAATTGCTGGAACCCTTCTTTCAACATCTAACAATATCTAACCTCAATATCCAAAAACGAAAATTCTAGAGCTGGTACTCCCGAAAAGTCAAGATCTAAGACAATAATAATTAAATAAAACGATGTTTTTTAACTACTTCTACTTTTGTCTTTATTCAGACAGCTACCGGTTTCGCCAGGCTCGCTGGCATCGACAGACTGGTAACACTATTGTAAACTTAGTCCTTTATATACATACAGCTCAGGGGTGGTAAACATGATTCTATACAAAAATAATCTTCAAATATTTATTTATGTAAAATTTTCTGAATTTAAATAATGGTATTACAGGTATTCTTGGAGGTTCTTATTTAATACAATGGATTTTAATTTTTATTATCGCTTACATATTCATATATAATGTTTGAAAAAATGGTAATTTTGTTGTTATTGTCACTGAATTTGTTTGAATGCTGTCTAAATAAAGACAAAAGTGGAAGTAGTTAAAAAACATCGTTTTATTTAATTATTATTTAAAATGAACTTCCATCAAGAGATTTCAGTAAAATCATTTGATTATCTAAGACAATACATTAAATATTTTTATACATACTAGAGTAGGGCTTTGACTCTCCCTTGGTCTAGCGCAGTGATTCCCAAAGTGGTCTATATAGACCCCAAGGGGTCTATGACAATTGTAAAAAAATGGGGGTCATGAGATGTAAATGGTGGCCCACGACATGGTTCAACTCAATTGAAGCCGAATATTGAAACGCAAAACGAATATCGAAATCGTAGGCGGCCTTTTTCAATCGAATATTTTTTAAGCTCATTCGGCAAAGATCGGACATTCCCCAAATAAGCTAAAAAAAAAAAAAAGGCGCCAACGATTTCTACCGGCAAATTTTCCCGAATGAGCTAAAAAAAACTATTTTAGGAAAGCAGGGGGGAAAGGAGTCTGGGAGATTGGGAACCTCTGGTCTAGTGTCTTTTAATCTTTAAGATGCCGCGAACCCATGGTAACGTGACCCCTGACATAATTATCGGTGTCATAGCCAATAGAGAGTGGACGAATGGCGAATTTCCAACATTCGTCATAAAACTGAACCCACCCGGCTAAGGAAAGGAAACCCCAACAGAAAAACTCTGGATATCGTTATAAAGAGGTATCAAATCATGGCTCTGAGTCCTGGGCAACCCTTGAATAGGTCAGGGGCGTTGTCCAGGACACAGATGACTACTCTCAAGTGATTGTCAACGTTGGGAGACCTCATAGTAGGTACACCGCGAGGTAAAGAAGATTTGTGGTCATATAAAAACAATATTGAATTTAGCGCATTGGTGCAAGATGTCGAAAATGAATGCAACGATTTTGTTGAACACATACAAAACCAATTATTGCTCTTACTATCTCTATATTATAATATTTATATTCCCGTACTTTCGGTGGGCCATAAAGATAGCGGTCGCAGCGAAACGTTTTATCTCTGTAGGAAATGGCGAACGAATATTTGATGCAAGCTTCAAATTAAAAATGACACACGAGATGGAAAGTATTAGATCATCACTATTTGTATAATTACGGTTAAGGAAAACCACTAGCCGTGTTTCTTGTGAAAAAATCAAATACCTACATAGTTTTATAAATAATCATAACGAGCGTAAGGTACATTATTTATTGACGTTTATATAATGATTTAAAACCGTTTTGACTACAATAAAAACAGATGTAATCATTCGAATTAATCATATATTTTTATTCTTTCTTTAAAAATTATGTAAAATATTAAATATAGATTAAAATAATGTTTTCTAGTTAGTTTATTAGATTTTGGGCGAGTGGCGTGTTTTGTCTTGTAAAGGCATTATCAAATATCGTATTTGATAATGCTTTGGCATGGCAAATATCGAGTTGTTTTGTTTTGTGAAGATTTAGACTGAATAATAGAAATTTAATCTTAATATTTGCAATAATTAAAGTTTGGTAATGAAAACAAAAAAAAAATGGTACAAAATTTCTTTATCTACATCTACATCTACATCTACATCTAAATAAAACTCAATGTCCCATCTGTGTGTCTCCTTCTTTCTCGGTGATTCCTCAACAGATCCTTCTGAATCTTGGAAGTGGAATTCAGCGGTCGTCATAGGCATATTTTTGTTATTAATCGAGCTCTAATTAACTTTATAAATTAATCAATTAATTGAAAATTTTCGTAGTGCAAACGAATATAGACCTTAATGTTCGTATCACCTATGAAATTCACATCAGAGCCAATAAAGTAAGTTTCTACGATCGTGATTTCGCTGTTGTCACATACACCTTTCATGACTAAAAACATTGTCAAAGCGCCCTTGAGGTGAGCTATTCACGAAAACGGCGATTATACAAATTAAACAAACAAATAAACCATCACGCCGTTTCTCCACAGGGGTAGGCAGAGAGAATGGACCATAACACTACTCTATCCTGGCAAATCTCTCTAGCTTCCTCCACATTCATACAACGAGTCATACACGCATGTCGATTCCTCCGACTTATAACATGACCAACCTTTAAAATCTGATTAATTTAATTAATTTGACAAATTAATCAAATTAAAAGGTTTCATTAGTTTTATCGTTTTTATAAAGAATTTTGACAGGTGTACAAATAAATTTTTCATTTGTTCCAATGACAATTTGAATAATTTCTTCAATATTATTTTTAAGTTATTGCTGGTGAAGTGCCTTATTACAGATAATTTAAAAAATGGTGGATACGTGTAACATAAATTAAATAAACACAAAAGTCCGGATCGTCCATGTCAACATGTGCAACATCGAAAAAAACATTGTGTTATTACATTATGTGCTAAATTAAAAAACAGTGGATACGTGGAACATATTATAAATTAAATAGACAATATGTGCACCGTCTAAAAAGAACATTTTGTGTTAAATTATTTTTATTTTATATCATTGTATTTTATATTATTTGTTTTAGATTTATTTTGTGGGTGTTGGACGATCGAAGTGTGCGCGGGAGATACCCATTGGTGGCGATGAGGTTCGCAACCCATCACACCGCGTCTTCCGCGGGGCGAAAAGAGAAGGATGGAGTACCGCATCAGTAAAAGTGTGACAGTCCATTCTTTCTGCTTACCCTTTCGGGGAGACGGCGTGATGGTTAGTTAGTTAGTTTTCATTTTCATTTCATTTAATTTATTTTGCTAATAATCACAAACATTACAGACATACAATTCCAAATCGTTTGCAATTACATTATAAACAGAGAAGCATTAAAAAAAATAAAAATTAAGCTTAAGAGGAAGAAAAAATCATAACATTGATATTGCATCCCTGAGGCAACTCACACTATCACGAAACATGTCGACCTCCGAGGCGATCCGATTAAGCAATAAGATTGCCCTACCCACAGGCATTACCATTGGCAGGTTGGTTCTGCAGCGTGGCAAATAAAACAATCTGTGCTGTCTTTGACGAAGGTAATTATCAGGGACAAATAGACCTACATCACTCAGGACATCCGAGTTCTGTATACGGCCGCCAATCAGCTGAAAGAAGTGAACTCCCAAGTGAATGTTCCTCCTTCTCTCCAATGATTGGTAGCTTAGCATACCTAGCAAGAATTCAGTCGGAAAGAGCCACGGGTAATAACCGCGCTCCCTGAGGTAAAGAAAGCGCAGAAATTTTTTCTGCACTCGCTCCACCATCAGAGAATATCGGATCCCAATTTGACAAATTAGCCTAATTATTATTATTATTATTATTATTATGCATATACCATGAACTGAATATGAAGAATATCTTCAGCAAACAAGTGAACAACAGTTGTAATTCATTCATTGTATGGAAATTTAAATTTGGCCTTATGCGCCTCTTCGGTGTCCGCCTTATGGCAATTCAAATTTTTTTTTTTTAATTCCAGGGCCCAAAATTGATGAATCAAAGATCGGACCAAAGTTGCCGAAGCAGCGTGTAAAATAACTAATGTTTAAATGGAATGGGATCGGTCATAAAGCAAGGACAACGGGTGATAAGATCTTCTGGCCTGGAGTGGCGAAAGAGAAACAGCTACACAAATTCTGGCAGATCACAAGCAAGATGGTCTGATGACATTAAACGAGTGGCAGGAGGTCAATGGCGCAGAGCGGCGAGGGATACAGTTGTGGAAGTCGGGAAGGGAGGCTTTTGTAGTATTATCATCTATATTACTATTCCACGCCAGCGGACTCGCAGTGCCGAAATCACGATCGTAGAAACTTACTTTATTGGCTCTGATGTGAATTTCATGGACAACAAAATCAAGAGTTTTGTTTCTTTAATATAATGAATGTTTTCTGCAAATGTGATATAATATTGTTTATTTGATTATTAAATTTCATATAAAATATTCAAAAAATAGTTTTTCAATTACATTAGTAATATGTATTCAAGTTTATAATTCACAGCGAGTTTGCTTGGATTGAAACTTTGTTTTATAGATATAGACACACATTTTTGCATCCATACACATGGCATTTAATCCAATAAATAAACGAATTGTTATTGAACTGGTCTAGGGGATAGAACGCTTGGCTCCGGATCCAGGGGACTTGGGTTCAAGCCTGGACACGACCAGATTCCTTCTTCATAATAATGAGCTATTTTCTGCTCACATTGAAGATTGTAATAATAAATTCTAATATCATTGATTTAAATCTTTGGTATTAGTCTTTTATTTAAAAAAAAAAAAAAAAATTTAATTGTATTTGTTGAATATATATTGGGTTTATTTATGTACTCGAATTTAGCAATAGCGAAGCGTTGCCGGGTCAGCTAGTTATTATATATTTAGGGTGCTTCCACTTGTGTTTATGTTGGACCGGTTTCGGCAGCTTGCGGCCATCTTCTGGCGTTGATCCATCATCCTCAATTTTTTTTTGTTTTCATTAGTTAAAATGAACTTCCACTAAGAAATTTCAATTAAAAACATTCATTATTTGAAATTTGGTACAAAATTTGAAGTAAATGGGTGAAATAAAACGAATGAAATAGAAATATTATGTCAACCATGTTGAAAAAAGTCGTTTTGAGAAAAACGCGTTTAAAGATTTGAGCAAAAGTTTCAGGCAACCGCAGTAGTCACGCATAGAATACGTTATACGAGTACTAACATTTTGTCTATGGGCGAATCCTGATTCATAGAGTGTGCCTTCTTCTACTTCAAAATATATAGTTTTCGAAGCTCGTTCCAATTTTACGATCAGATCTAGTTTCCTTGGAGGCATTGCTCTAACCAGACGGGCTTAGGTGCGGCGTCACTAAAATAGCTATAACTTCGTCAGTAAGCTGTCTCTTGTATGCGGATGACGCTGTCCTACTTGCAGACAACGAGCATGAACTACAAGTCCTGGTGAATAGCATGTATGAGGTATGCACGCGAAATGATCTGATGATGAATGTGAATAAGTCCAAGATAATGATTTTTGAAAAAGAAGAAATCATGACAGTCTGCAAAATTAGCGTGAATGGTGAAAATTTGGAGCAAGTAGATGAGTTCGTGTATTTAGGTAGTATGTTTACAAAATATGGGCGAGTGGAGAGGAGAAGGGTTGGGGCAGGCAACAATGTGAATGATGCACTTAAAGTTGCCATCGCAAGCAAAAAACTATCCAAAAAAGCTAAAATGGTAGTGCACAATGGTGTTCTTCTACCGACCTTTATGAATGGAAGCGAAGCATGGAACTGGCAAAAGAAGGGTAAAAGTAGAATAAATGCAGTAGAAATGAAATCCCTTAGACGAATGTGTGGATACACAATGTCGGCCATGTGAGGAGTCAGAGAAATCGACGCGCGTGCACGATGTATGAATGTTGAGGAATCGAGAGAAATATGTCAGGCAAGAAAAAGGGTGGCAGTCCATTCTTTCTGCCTACCCCTTCGGGGAGACGACGTGATGGTTTGTTGGTTAGTTAGTTTGTAAATTATTGGAATTTTAACATTTCCTCTTGAGAATATGTTTTTATATGTATAACCTTTTAGAATTAGCTTGAAAAAAAATTTTTTTTTTCAATATTCTAGGTCAGAATACCCCCTTAAATGTGATCGTTTTGGGAAGACCAAAAACTAGGAGACTGAGAATGTTCTAGTTTGCGATACTTTTCACCATAGAATCGAACCATCCGCTGTGGAAGTTCACGTTTTTAGACTGGTTTAATTCGAAACTGGTAATAAATAATAATTGTTATGGGCCAGAGTGTTGCAGAGAGTGAATATCGTGGCAACTTTCGATCATTTCTAGTTTTAGCGGTACCTTAGGGACAAACGAAAGTCAATTATCGAACTTTTACTTGACAGCTGCATTCACTAACGACATAATAATACAGCTATGTTTGTACAATACAATACATGCTTTGATGTTAAACGAATTTTAAAGATGCCGGAATATGGGTCTAATTTTTCAATGTTTTTGGTCTGGTAGAATTCACGTGATAATAGAAATGATATAAATAGTTTCTTCTATATTCCCCTTCACTTTGAGTAGTGGATTCATATTTGAATAAAAAGATGTTCTGCTTAATGCTTAATAAACATAAATCTTCATAGATGGCGTTAGTATGTGGATTATATAGATTAATCTTAGAGATTAACATATATAATCAAAATCTTCATAGATGGCGCATTGAAACTGACATGTGAATTCTGGTGTTGGACTTTAACAAATATACAACTTCCAAAAAATTGTCAGACATGGTCATAAGAAAGGTGGAATGGGGAATGTTGTAATTACATAAAGTGTGCACTTAACCCAACCAATGACAGGTCATAAGTCCTGTAAACACCTTGATCAACCATATTCAGTTTCCAATTTGCATCTTCGTCTCTATTGAGATAAAATTAAATCATGAAATATAGTTACACTTTGTATTAAAACACTTTTTATTCATGCTGATATTTGTACCGACCCCAATGTATGGAAGCGAAGCATGGAACTGGCAAAAGAAGGATGAAAGTAGAATAAATTCAGTAGAAATGAGATCTCTAAGACGAATGTGTGGATACTCTGTGTATGATAGAGTGTCGAATGAAAATATAAGAAGTGAATGCGGTGCGAATGATGGTGTCATGAACAAAATAATGAAAGGATCATTAAGATGGTTTGGACACACGGAAAGGATTAATGTAGAAAGAATGGTAAAAAAATGATATGTTTACGATGTAATTGGAACTAGAAATAGAGGAAGACCGAGAAAAACGTAGCAAGATCAAATAAATCAAACAATAAATGTCGGCCACGTGAGGAGTCAGAGAAATTGTCGTGCGTGCAAGACAGGATGTATGAGTGTTGAGGAAGCGAAAGAAATATGTCAGGAAAGAAAAGTGTGGCAGTCCATTATTTCTGCCTACCCCTTCGGTGAGACAGCAGATGGTTAGTTAGTTAGTTAATTTAACAATAAAATATGTGTATTTTATTTTAATTTAATTTTGTTGAATCGCTCTTTACATAATTACAGCGCGAGCCAAATCGATGTAAAGGGTGAATCTATCATATTGATTCTCATGACATGTGATAGGTAGCTAATCTATCGCCATTTTATTGCCACAAAAATTCTTCACTAGACCAAAGACAACCTGACAATCACACTGCCATCGCCGGGAATCGAACCCGGGACCTTCGGTGTGTCAGTAAAAGCACTTACTACTTGGCCATGATGGTCGTATATAAAACTAAAATGGTGTTCCGATTTACTAATTTACACATTTAGCGAAATATAATAGATAAGGTAATGAATTAAAACTTGCTATAATTATAGCTAATAAAATGATAATAAAATGGCCGCGGCTTATATCGGACTTCTGCCATAATTGGCGAAAACGAGTTCAATGCTAATATAGATTTTTTTTAAATCCAAACCATTAAGTGACTAGCACAGCATTAAATAATACGTAAGTATGTGTTTAGATTAAATTTATATGTCTATTATAAAGAAAACATTGTTTTTAAAATTAAGCATAGTCATCATCAAGTAACCTGAGGTAATGAAAGAAAATCCCGCCCAGAGGTGGGCGGGATATTATTTCATTTGATTTTGGACCAATGACTGTATGATGTAATTTTAGATTTAGAAAAAAAATGTCCAAAATAGGTTTGCAACAACAATAAGGTATAATTATAAATATAATATATAAAATTAAATTAAATCAAAATCAAATCAAAGATAATCAAATGATTTTACTGAAATCTCTTGATGGAAGTTCATTTTAAATAATAATTAAATAAAACGACGTTTTTTAACTACTTCCACTTTTGTCTTTATTTAGACAGCGACCGGTTTCGCCAGGCTCGCTGGCATCGACAGACTGGTAACACTATTGTAAACTTAGTCCTTTATATACATACAGATACATATACATGTTTACCACCCCTGATCTGTATGTATATAAAGGACTAAGTTTACAATAGTGTTACCAGTCTGTCGATGCCAGCGAGCCTGGCGAAACCGGTCGCTGTCTAAATAAAGACAAAAGTGGAAGTAGTTAAAAAACATCGTTTTATTTAAATATTATTCAAATCAAAGATTATACGTTTTTCTTAGCGCCCCTGATATGATTAACTTATAAAAAAGACGCTTTACAAATCATCTTAATGTATTATGACTTTTCCGGTAACATCTATTTAAATATATAAAAAAATAAGAAAACACACTTCGTACTGCCACAATACACTTAATTTATTTTTTAAAGTTTTTGTGAGGTCGCTATTACTTTTCAACGTTAACTAATGTTTTTTGGGATTATGGGTATACTTGGTCCTTCTCGACCGACGGCGACGTTTCGGAGATCGTTGCAGTCTCCATCTTTTAGCTTGTTATATATGTGTGGTAGGCAATGTATGCTTAACTCTTTCTAAGCTGTGCCATATCGCTGGCAGTGATATTTAATTATTATTATTATTCTGATGACTTGTATTTTAAGTGCGCCGTTTTGTAAAATCAATTACTCCAAGGGCGCACTAGAAAATGACTGACCGAACAGTGCAGTCTTCAGAAGTTTCTTAAATTTAACGTCACTATCCTCATACTTAATACTAACATGGAGGCTATTCCACGCCAACGGACCCGCAACGCTGAAAGCACGATCATAGAAACATGCTTTATTGGCTCTGACTGGAATTGTTAATCGAATACTTATTTCAACGAAATTTTAAGCTTTCGTTATATTTTAATTAATTAATTGTTTCTAAAACAATGATGTATATCTTATATTAAATATTGATAAAACTCTATAATCTAGATATTTTTTTAAATTATATATTGGCAGTGACATGTTTCGCCTTGATAGTGCATTTGGTTATGCTTTAGAATCGTTAAAAATGAATATAACTTAATTAAATAACTAACTAACTAACTAACCATCACGCCGTCTCCCCGGAGGCGTAGGCAGAAAGAATGGAACCCCACACTGTTCTGTCTTGACATACTTCTCTCGATTCCTCTACATTCATACATCTTGTCATGCACGCACGTCGATTTCTCCGACTCCTCACGTGTCAGACATTCAATATTTGATTGATTTGATCGTGCCACGTTTTCCTCGGCCTTCCTCTATTTCTAGCTCCGTTCATGCCGTTTACATATACCTTCTTTACCACTCTGTCTTCACTCATTCTTTCCATGTGTCCAAACCATCTTAATGACCCTTTCCTAATTTTGTTCATAACACTTTCATTCGCACCACATTCACTTATTATACTTGCATTTGTCACTCTATCATATACAGATTTGCCACACATTCGTCTTAGAGATCTCATTTCTACTGCATTTATTCTACTTTCATCCTTCTTTTGCCAGTTCCATGCTTCAATTCCATACATAAGGGTCGGCACAAGAACACCATTGTGCAATGCCATCTTGGCTTTTTTGGATAGGCTTTTGTTTGCGATGACAACTTTAAGTGCACTATTTATTCTGTTGCCTGCCCCAATTCTTCTTTCAATATCCTCCACCCTCCCATCCTTTGTAAACATACTTCCTAAATAAACAAATTCATCCACTTGTTCCAGATTTTCACCGTTTACACTAATGTTGCAGACTGTCATGTTTCCCCCTTTTTCGAAAATCGAAATGTTTCCCCCTTTTTAGAAACCTTGGACTTATTCACATTCATCATCAAATCGTATCGCTTGCATACCTCATACATACTAGACACCAGGGCTTGCAGTTCGTGCTCGTTGTCTGCAAGTAGCACAGCGTTGTCCGCATACAACAAACAGCTTACTGACACACCGTTCATTTTTGCACCTGCTTCCAACCCTTTCAGCTCTTTCATAAACTTGTCCATATATAGATTAAACAACCATGGAGACATTACACACCCCTGTTTGACACCTTTATTGATATCAAACCAGGCTGTAAGATCCCCATTTACTCTGACACTAGCAGTGCTTTCCGTGTATAGCGATGTAATTGCCGTGATCAGTTTTACTTAATTAATGGTTTATTATATGCACCCCTGTTGAGCGTTTCCAATGAATTTAAAACACTTATTCATACATATGAAAATATCTGTTTTCTAGGAGTTTTAATGTATCTTATGGAAATAAAATGTTTCCCCTTACTAAGGCATTATCACTGATAATTAAAGCCGACACATATAATTCCCATAAAATATTAGTAAAACAGGCGTTTTCATTCGCCTCAATTTTAAAATATGGAGTTTTACATTATTGTACAGGAAATCGACTTCGATTAGTACTCTACAAAATTAATAGAAGTTCAATTGTTTGTTATATTTTATTGTTATAATTTGAGGAGTTTTAATTGCAACGCTATTATTAGAATAGATATGAAAATTATTCACAAAATATCTCACTAAGTGACGGTTGAATCCCAGTCGACATTATTGTATACTCATTTTCTCACATTCGTATTCATGATACAGACCAAACATGCCCATCATGTGAGGTGGAAGGCTACTGGTTGTCGGAGTGAGTACGAACTTTTCAGTCTGTACCGCTCGGTGGTGAGACGCAATGTTCGATCAGCCTTTCGAACATATGTGGGCACCATTGAGGGCAATCTTATGGATGACCCTGGATCCTTCTGGAACTACGTAAAAAGTCTACGAAAGGATGGGGGCATCCTAAACACTATGATGCATGGGGATGGGGAGGTTGAGGGTGTAGATATAGTGAATGCATTCGCTAAACACTTTCAATCTGTCTATAGCAATGTTCCCCCGCGGCTAAATTTCAATTCAGCGACTGAGTTAAGTGCCAATTGTTGTGGTCATGGCTTTGTCATATCGCAGATAGAAGCGAATGATATTATATCCTCCATTAAAGCTATGAAGAATTCGCACTCGGTTGGTCCTGATTTTCTTCCCATTTACTTCTTAAAAGGCTGCTCTGAGCTCCTAATATCTCCGCTGTATTTTTTATTTAACCTATCGTTAAGTACAAATACTTTTCCTGATCTCTGGAAACTTTCCAGAATCAGTCCTATTTTCAAGAGCGGCGCAAAAGAGTCGGTCGAAAACTACAGACCTGTAGCGATACTGTCGGCTCCAGCCAAAACTATTTGAATCAATTTTACACAAATTGATATTTCCCAAAGTCGACCCCTATATTATAACAGAACAACATGGATTCAGGAAGGGGCGCTCGACTGAAACTAATCTCATGGTATTCACAGATTACATTGCAAGGGCCTTGGATGATGGTCACCAAGTTGACTGTTCATATAATGATTTCTCAAAGGCCTTTGACACTGTGAACCACGACATTCTGATAGCAAAGCTATCTCAAATTGGATTCTCTTCTCAGTTGATTATGTTTTTCATTAGTTACCTCGAGGGGAGAAAACAATACGTCTCATACGGAATTTTTCAATCGGAACCTTTTCTTGTAAATTCAGGGGTGCCACAAGGTTCAAACTTAGGGCCACTCCTCTTCACCATCTTCATAAATGATATTGCGAAGGTGATAAACTTCTCGCGATTTCTTTTATTTGCCGATGATCTGAAATTATTCCTGGAAATTAAAAATCCTGGAGACTGTCTTCGCCTCCAGTCGGACATCAATAATATTGTCAACTGGAGTCACAGTAATCAAATGCAATTCAATGTCTCTAAATGCGTTATGCTATCTTTTACTAGAGCATTGAGAACTGTGTATTATAGATACACAATGAACAACCAGCAACTAGCACATGTATCTACGATGAGAGATCTCGGGATCATCTATGAGAGTAGGCTGACTTTTCGTGCACATGTTGAGAGGATTTGTGGCACTGCACTGAAGATGTTGGGCTTCATCGTCCGGACCGGCAGAGTTTTCAGGGATCCCAATGTGCTCAGAGTCCTATACAACGCATTGGTTCGGAGCAGACTCGAAAGTGGTTCTGTGATATGGAGTCCTCACGAGGCGAGATATTCCATTATGCTGGAGAGGGTTCAGAAAAAATTTCTGAGGTATCTCTACATGAGGGAGTATGGTAGCTATCCTTGGCTCTATCCCACGGCATTTCTTTTGGGAATGCTCGGAACCAATTCTCTACAGCTTCGAAGAGATGGACATCTAATTACCCATTTCTTTAGATTAATTAGGGGATACTTCGAGAACTCGGCCGTACTGGAGGGTGTTCGGCTTTTTGTCCCCGATAGATATCTCCGACAGCGACAGCACAGATTGTTTTACCTACCGGCTGCCAGAACCAATCTGCCTCTGGTGACACCGGTGGGAAGAGCAATTGGTCTGCTTGGTTTGATTTGATTTGATTTGTAACTAACTAACTAACTAACCATCACGCCATTTCCCCGGAGGGGTAGGCAGAGAGGATGGATCGCCACACTGGCCTGTCCTGGCATACCTCTCGAGCTCCCTCTACATCCATACATCTTACCATGCACGCACGTCGATTGTTCCGACTTCGAATGTGGCCGCCTTTTAGTAATTGATTAATTTGGTCATGCCATGTTTTCCTCGGTCGTCCTCGGCTTCTTTTCCCACTCACGCTGCTTATGTACAACTTTTTAACCATTCTACTCTTATCCATTCGTTCCATATGTCCAAACCATCTCAGGGATCCTTTTTTAATTTTATTCATGATACAGTCATCTGCCTTACATTTCTTTCTTATTTCATCGTTCGGTATTCTATCATACAACGTTTTTCCGCACGTTCTTCTTAGTGATCTCATTTCAACGGCGTTTATCCTGCTTTAATCCTTCTTTTGCCAGCTCCAAGCTTCACTTCCATACATGAGGGTTGGCACTAGAACTCCATTGTGTACTGCCATCTTTGCTTCTGTGGATATATTCTCACATTCGTAATATGAAGAAATGTATTTACATAAATAATTGAATGCAGATCTTTTTTTGCAAGAGACAGCGACCTAAATCTTCCAAAAGAATACTTCATTGTGGCTTCGAGTATTCTCGTGATAAGTGATACAGCGTATCGTCACTTCTAAAGTTTCTAATGGAGAAAAAAAGGACAATCGTCATGCAAAACAATTCAGTTTTTAAAGTATTTTACTCTTTTAGCAGTCGCATGTATTGGTACACCCATAGACTGTAATTATATGAAAATATAATAAAAAATAAAATGATAAAAAATATTAAAAAAAATCATATTAACATATTATTATTATTCTTCTTCAGTCGGTTGTTGAAATCCATCTATGGCCTCCTTTCGTAATTTTCATTAGGTTTGATCTTTAGCGATCTGCAACCAGGCACTTCCCGAGCTCTCCGGATGTCATCGCGCCCTTAACGCCCTTTATCAAAAATGTACGAGTATTATATCCTAATTTAATTGATCATTTAATGAAAATCCTTCTCATTATTATCATTGTCGAAATCTCTTCGCAAAAATGCGCAGTTACGTAGGTATATAATAGATATGTAAGAAATAATGTGTAAATCTAATATATATTCATACATATTTTAGTTAAAACTTTCTTATAATATATGAGGTCAAAAGTAGTGATTCAATTCTGGATTATTTGACTATTTGTTAATAAACTAACCAAATTTTACATAGCAGATTAGATGGAATGCTAATTTTGTATTCATACATCGTGATACGCATGCTCTTAGATTTTTCAGAGTTCTAAAATGATTGCCTTTTTGTAATTGATAATCAAATCAAATCAGTTTATTTACTCAAAAGACATTACAAACAGCACAAATGTTTAAGGCATCTATTGAGTACATGTAAAATATTATATACATACAACATAATACCAGGAACGCATGAGAGATGGTTCTACATTAGGAAGACAAGATACTCTCTAGAGTCAAGAGTATTTGTCTTCTGAACGTAATTTCACTAATATGAAAGACGTCGATCTCCGCAGAGACCGCGTTCACCAGATTAAGTGCTCTTCCCACCGGTGTCACCAGAGGCAGATTGGTTCTGGCGGCCGGTAGGTAAAATAACCTGTGCTGTCGCTGTCGGAGATATCCTATAACATCCTCCAACACGGCCGAGTTGTCGAAATATCTCCTGATTAATCTAAAGAAATGGGTTTTGAGATGCCCATCTCTTCGAAGCTGTAGAGAATTGGTCCCGAGCATTTCCAAAAGAAATGCCGTGGGATAGAGCCACGGATAACTGCTATATTCCTTCATGTAGAGATACTTCAATAATTTGCGTATTCTAAGCTTTTCTCAAACTTCCTTGTATTTCTTTTCCATTCACACAGCTTGTATAAAACTAATAAAAAATCCTCATTCATTCGTTTTATATATCCAAACTAAATTCTTAATTTTACTTAGGATGCATTTATTAGCTTCCTTTTTTCTTCGTTCGATATTATATCATACATCGTTTTTCTGCACCTTAAATTTAAATATCTCGATTCTATGGAATTTGACACATTTTCATCCAATTGTTAATAGCGTCGGCTTACCTTTGTAATGTTGCGAAATCTAAAACCATTTCGATCTTTTTAAAATATTACAGATTTGTGTGGGAGGTGAAACATCGGAATTTTAACCTTTTCGTGGGGCGCTTTCTAAAAATGAACAGCCATGACATCAGCTCTCATTCGTTTTTCAATAGAGGTCGGCGTAAAATATAATTGTAGAATACTTGAATAATAACGCTAATAATTCTTAATATGGAGAATACATTTAGGAGGTCAAGAGGTCGAATAAAGAGGAGAAATGGCGGGCTTTTCTAAATACCCGAGGCTACAACTAATATTATCATCTCTGCTGGACGGTCTATAAGGCGTTGCATGGAATGGCACCAGCTTATATATCTGAACTCTACATCAACGAGAACCTGCCAGACAGTCTACATTGCGATCAGCTAAGTCTTCTGTGATCAGTAGATTGACTGTGCCAAAACGCTGTCCAAGCGCAAATTTTGGCGACCGGTAGCCGGCCCTTCAGCCTGGAACAATCTTCCAGCAGATATTTAGCACCTTAAGTGCATAGATAATCAGTCAGAGTTTAGATCGAGACTCAAAACGCACCTTTTCAAATTATCATTTCCTGATAGGAAAGGCTGATCGACTACGTCAGGTGCAGCCCTCATACTAAACATGTTTATTATTATTATATATATATTTTTTTATCTAGTTCATAAAACGGAGCATTTTCTACAGCGCCCTTGAGATGAGTAATTCATATTATTATTATCATATTATTTCTTTACTGTGAAAAAAACAAATACCGTAAAAATATATTATTACAGTTTGGATCCCTCAAAGTCACAATGAAAGGATGATTAGACAGCAAAAAGTGTCTTGGCTCAGATACAGTAGAATATGGATTTGCTTGGTATTAAAGAACTGTTTCATATCGTTGAGAAAATGTAGGAATTTGTAGATGATATGTATGCATATTCTGTTTTTATTCTTTCTCTAACATATGTTCTTTTCGAACCTTCTGTTTCTATGTCGATTTGAATAAATTCTTTGTTATCTTTTTGTAGTTCTTAAATAATCTATTTACCTACCTGTAGTCTTAGTTTTATTATTGTACTTCTCCCGTTAATAATCTTATACCTGTATTCTTAATTTTAACTATGTCCTTTCTTTATTACTCAACATACTCGTACATGTATTCTCATTTATAATAGTGTCCTTCTTTCATCAAAAACCTATTACAATAGGGGTGACCGGGGCTTGTAGGCGAAGGGGTAGGTAGGCGAACGGCCATTTAAAATTTAGTTTATGAACTCTCCGCAAGGAGACCAAGTCGTAATCGTCGGTTATTCTAATGCACATCTGTCATTTAACTGGCGGACAGATCATTTGTGTGTGTGTGCTCCTGTGTCAAAAAACGTGTTTTATGCTAACGTAAGTAAATATTTTGTGTTCTACTTTATTGTCTATATCTCAGTTACCACTTAACATATCCGCAATGTAATAACATTATTTAAATAAACATAGTATTACCTACATTACGGTTAAGTTGTTTTTTTAATCATCCATCTTATATTGGTGGAATATTAGGAATTAATGGAAATTTCGGTTTGGGGCAAGTTGGCGAATCTTGTCAGGGGCTAGTTGGCGAATTCGCTTACTTATCCCGAAGGTGGTTTTATGTGCAATAATTTGATTTGCTTTTATTATTTTACAGTTAAATTGAACTTATAATTATGAGAACCTACAAAAGAAAAATGAAAAAGGGGAAAACCACGAAAGATGACATGTTGAGAGCTGTGAAAGAATTCATAGAAACCAAAAGATAAATTAGAAGAGTTACTATGGATTTTGGAATCGCTGAACGCACACTAAACCGATATTGCTCAAAAATAAATGTCGATGATCCCAATTAGGAAACAATAATTGTTGTTGGATACAAAAAAATTAAACAGGTAGGTACTTACATAAACAAATAATTATTTTTAATTAAAATTAATAGATTTCGTAAATTAAAACTGTATATTTTCGACAGATATTCAATGCTCAAGAAGAAACACTGTTTGAAGAGTATATAAAAAAATGTGCCGACATTTATTATGGCTTGTCCCCGAAGGAAGTGAGAAAACTTGCTTGGCAGTATGCAGTACATCTGAAAAAAGCATTTTATTTAAAAAGCTTCTTATTTACCTGTTTTATTAGATATTAGTATAATAATTGAACCTATGTTTTTCACTTTTTTTAATAAATGTTTTTTTATTGCAATAAATTGTACTTTTATTTGGACCCCAAATGTTCTCGCCTACCTGCCCCATACTGTTCGCCAACTAACCCCTAGCATGGGGTAAGTAGGCGAACTCGAATTACTTTACTAAAACATCCCTAAAATATTAAATAAAGTGAAATAGTACTTTTTTTACATGTAGAAATACTCCTAATTGATTGGCCGTGTAAACCAATACCATATTCTCCATCTTTATAATTTGGTTATGTTTTTATTAACAAAAACACTAAAAGTTCGCCTACTAGCCCCGGTCTCCCCTACTTACCTGTATCATTAAGACTGATCACAGACTTAACTCGTCTTAGGCTTAATTTTTACCGTTGCTCATAAAATGTTCATAGATTTAAGTAAACTGTCTGTAATAAAAAAATGTATTGGAATTTATTCCGTTTATAACAATAAATAAAAATAAAAAAAATAAAAAATATGTTATTTATGTATCAATTGTGTATTTTCTTTTGCTGTTGTATTGCTATGTGTGTACGGCGGGACATCGAAGGAGAGTAGCTTAGCTTAAATGTGGTCTGGGTCCCCCTTGGTTGCAAATATACATATATTATTATTATATAACGTAAGTTCCTAGGGGGTGCACGAGTGAAGCTGACGAAAGGCGCCGCTGCGCCTATAACAGCTTCGGGTAAGCGGAGGGAGCCCTCTATGGCTCGGCCATATTTATGCATATTCAGTGCTATTTACGGTAAGATTTCTATGCACAACACGGACGTGAAATTTGAAGAAGAAGAGTATATATACTTTATGACACATTAAAGATTTGTTATGTATGGAAGCGAAGCATGGAACTGGCAAAAGAAGGATGAAAGTAGAATAAATGCAGTAGAAATGAGATCTCTCAGACGAATGTGTTCATACTTTGTGTATGATAAGAGTGTCGAATTAAAATATAAGAAGTGAATGCGGTGCGGATGATGGTGTTATGAACAAAACAAATAAAGGATTATGAAGATGGTTTGGACACATGGAAAGAATGAATGAAGTCCACAAAACTTGTTTGTCCTTACTGTGTCTGTCCTTGCTTCGACGTCATATGTTATTATTGGTCTTGCGCATGCTTTATAAATTCTCAGCTTACTCTTAATGGCCATGTCTTCGTTTTTACGTATTGTGGATTTTAGTATCAAAAAGTGGAAACAGTTGTTAAAAATAAATAAATTATTAATTGAATTATTATTCATACGTATGTTTGATACAGAATTATGAATGTTTAATTGTTTTTATACAGATAATAAATCGCGTTATTTTTTACGTTCGCCATCTTGACAGATCATACGTTTAAGTTTTAAATGATTTATAAAGATGTGTAAATTAAATTGCCTTAATATTTGGGTATACCTATACGGGTACGCTAGGTGTATGTAGAATAGAATCGGTACCGTGAAAATAATTAGCCGGAGACACGCGAGGCTCGAACTAAACCGTTACTGAACACTTGTCTTCTTCTTTGTACTCTCGTTTCGCGACAATATCCGTGGCGCTCTGCAACAATGCGTGTATCTTACAACTTACATAAACATTAGATAGTAGATGGCAGTACACAGGAGGCCTAGTGCCAACCCTCATGTATGGAAGTGAAGCTCGGAGCTGGCAAAAGAAGGATGAAAGCAGGATAAACGCCATAGAAATGAGATCACTAAGAAGAATGTGCCACAAGGAAATCGAAAGAAGAATCACAATTGGTAACAAAACATTCTTCTCTCTACTACCAGCGCTCAAATCAAGAAACGTACACTGGAAAACCAAAATCACCCTGTATAAAACAATCATCCGAACAGTAGTGACCTATGGGTGTGAGGCGTGGACAATGACAGCGAAATCTGCAGAGCGACTGGATACTTTTGAGAGAAGGGTGCTGCGCAGAATTCTGGGGCCTGTGAATGACGGTGAAGGCTGGAGAGTGCGGCATAATGACGAGCTGTACAATATTTACAAAGCTCCCAGTCTCTCCACACAGGTCAGACTGAATAGACTGAGATGGGCCGGTCACGTGCAGAGGATGCCGTCATCGCGAACCCCAAAAAGATTGCTGGAGTGGCACCCAGGTGGTAGAAGACCAATTGGACGACCAAGGCTGCGATGGGAGGATGAAGTTGGGAGAGATGGAACAAGATTGTTAAGAGTGTCAGATTGGAGGGTCGAAGCGGAGGACAGGAGGAGTTGGAGGCGAAGAATACTGGAGGCTAAGGCTCGATATGGGCTGGGCTGTAGGGCCATCGAAGAAGAAGAAGAAGAAGAATGTGCGCGGAAAACGTTGTATGATAGAATACCGAACGATGAAATAAGAAAGAAATGTAAGGCAGATGACTGCATCATGGATAAAATTAAAATAGGATCCCTGAAATGGTTTGGACATATGGAACGAATGGATGAGAGTAGAATGGTTAAAAAGTTGTACACAAGCAGCGTGAGTGGAAAAAGAAGCCGAGGAAAACATGGCATGACCAAATTAATCAATTACCAAAAGGCGGTCACATTCGAAGTCGGAATAATCGACGTGCGTGCATGGTGCGATGTATAAATGCAGAGAAAGCATAAGAGGTATGCCAGGACAGAGGTTTGTGGCGATCCATCCTCTCTGCCTACCCCTCCGGGAAAATGGCGTGATGGTTAGTTAATTAGTTAGTTTCCAAACACAATAAATCGTTAGATAATATAATTATTATGGGAAAAACAAGGGCCTCCATGATTGAAACATTTGGACATGTTACGAGAATGCCGTCGTCTCGGGTACCAAAGAGAATCCTTGAGGGACATCCGGGTGGAAGGAGAAGGGTCGGTTAGCCTAGATTCCGATGGGAGAATGAGACGAGGAAGGACGCTGCACAACTACTGCAAATGAGAGACTGGAAGTCCGCAGCAAGTGACAGAAGTGCTTGGAGGCGAGGACTATGAAGGCCAAGACTCGATATGAGCTGTAGATCCATCGAAGAAGAAGAATAAAACAAGAGCATCCACGCGCGGTGTTACCATAACACCTGGTGCCCTGCAAATGACACAATGTCGGTCAAACCTTCCACCGTATTGGCAAGAAAATACCAAAGATAAGTTAAGCTTGCAATTTGGAAGAAAAAGTCGAATACACGTAGAAACTCAGATCCCAACTAATTATACCCGTAAATGAAACAGTAACGAGGCAGAGTATACATATTTTACTTTTAATTACTGTTGTAATGATTTAAAGTTATGTTGTAGTTAATTTTTATGTGGTAAATTCTTTAATGTTTTTACTTTAAATATATAAGTTATTAATTAATAATATAATAGTAAAAACGATTGTTTAGTGGGTTTACTTGGATTTAATTTATATAAATTGTGACAAATTTGTTTCGCTTTGCGAAACAGTTTGAGAATGCCCTCGCAAGGCGAAACAAATTTGTTACAATTTATATAAATTAAATCCAAGTAAAACCATTTTCCAAACAAAGTGCCGAGAAACTACGAGTGACCCAAAGAGCCATGGATAGAGCCATGTTAGGAATAAGTCTAAAGAGTCGGAAACGATACGGTGAGAGAAAAAACAAAGGTCACTGACATCATCCACCGGGTGGCGACTCTAAAATGGCAATGAGCAGGTCACGTAGCCAGAAGCTCAGATGAAAAGTGGACAAGAAGACTGCTGACTTGGAGACCGTGGACGGCAAAGATAAGTGCAGGGCGACCGCAACTACGGCGGAAGGATGATCTGAACAGACACGTCGGAATAACCTGGATGCGGTCTGCACAGGACAGAGTGACATGGAAGCGAATGGAGGAGGTCTTTGTTCAGGAGTGGACGGGAATAGGCTGAGGAAGAAGAAAAAGAAAACCATTAAACAATCATGTTTACTATTATTAATTAATAATGGAGTTTAACAAAACTAATACCTCAACCATCAATAGAAGTTATTCATCAAAATGCATTAAAATATATTTTATAATAGTTAACATGAAATAATAATGAAAGGATTATTAAAATGGTTTGGTATTTATGATATATAATGAATGAATGGTAAAGAAAGTATATGTTAATGATGTAAACGAAACAAGAGATAGAGGTTGCCGAGGAAAACGTCGCACGATCAAACCAATCAAATATTAAATGTCGGCCTCGTGAGGAGTCGGAGAAATCGACGTGCGTGCATTACACGATGTATGAATGTTGAGGAAACGAGAGAAGTATTTTTATAATACGGCCAATTTTAAGACTACAACGAAGCAGTTGGTTAACGCATTGCTGCAGGGCAGCACTCATAAATATATGAATGTTAACAAACGGCTAAATTGGGTAGTTCCATATGCACATAGCATTACCGAGTGATTGCGGACGTGCTTGGGACACACTTCTTGCTGGCAGGTCTCCACACCCGGTGGGTTTATAACAATTGTATTCCAGAGCGCATGCGCGTCTCACTCTCATGGCAATGTCACTCTCATTAGTATTGAAATGGGGTAAGGCGCTTGCGTAACAATTCATGCGCGCGATCATGAGATATTCGTTAGATCGAATACAAATCACGCGCAGACTTTTTTATTTGTTCCATTTTCAAAATTTATTTTAAGTAGGTAATATCATTCTGTGTACTGAATAAAAAACATATTTTGTTTAAAGATATACAATATATTGTAAATTATTACTAAATATATAAGCTTTGGATAGAAACCATTTGATATCATAGATCTATCACGTGACTATTTGTTTCTACGCATGCGCTAGGAGCATTAGAATATTTTTTGTAAAGCTATAATATTTAAAATAATACATATAATCAAATGATTTTACTGAAATCTCTTGATGGAAGTTTAATTTAAATAATAATGAAATAAAACGATGTTTTTAAACTACTTGCACTTTTCTTTATTTCGACAGCAACCGGTTTCGCCAGGGTCGCTGGCATTGACAGAATCTGTCGAGTCTGTCGATGTCACGAGTCTTTCGATGCCAGTGAGCCTGGCGAAACCGGTCGCTGTCGAAATAAAGACAAAAGTGGAAGTAGTTAAAAAAAACATCGTTTTATTTACTAACTAACTAATCATGCCGTCTCTCTGAAGTGGTAGGCAGAAAGAATGGACTGCCACATTTTTTCTTCCTGACATACTTATCTCATCTATATATTATCATATAAAATCTTCCTGGCATTAATACCACGAGGGGAGAAGCCTGCTAACGGGGATGGTCCCCCAAGAGGTAGTGTATAGATTCAGGTAATACGCTAATGGATTCACCACATCCGGTCTTATCATGGTTGCAAGATGAATTGGTTCCTACTAACCTAACATTGCCGACAAATTTTGCCTTCGTGATTAGACCAGGGTTTCTAACACCAATGTTTTGCTGAACCTGAATATGTTCCGCGACAATTTGGAAAGGTTTTATACATTGCAAATACATTTAAAGATTTTCTACTTCACAATGAAAAGATAGTGATAATTAATCTCCATTAATATTCGACGACCTTCGTGGCCGAGTGGTAAGTGCATTGTCTGCCACCCCGAAGGTTCCGGGTTCGATTCGAGTCACACTGTGTTTGGTCTGGTGTAGAATTCAAGTGGCAATAAAATGGCGATAGAGATTAGCTTCCTATCACATGTCACATGTCGAGAGAATTTGATTTGATTTGAATACCATTACATCGATTTGGCTCATGCTGTCATGATGTAAAGAGCGATTCAACAAAATAATAATAAATAATAATATTTATGACGTCAAGTACACCGACGCGACACAAGATACAGTAGAACGTCGTTTATCCGGACTCATTGGAACCGGAAGTGTTCCGGATTCCGATTTTCCGGATAATGTATACACGTAATCTCGAATAAATAATGACAGCTTGAAACTAACGAGATGATACGTTAAAACTCGAATACAGCGGGAGACTGACTGTCCGTAGGGTGCGGGGGAGAACGAGAGGAGGAGGGAGGAGAAGGATGATGCAACCCACACCCAACGTTGTGTAGGTGTGGTGGGGTAAGCTTAGTCATGGTAGGTCACCGTACAGAACGCTTCATCATCTCGGCTTATCCGGATAATTGACGTTCCGGTTAACTGACGTCCAGATAAACGAGTTTTATGTATTAAAATTGAAACTAACATTGTGCCTAATTTATTGTTTTTTTGTACAATGATGTAAAATTTTATATAAAATAATTAATATGAATAAAAACGGCTGTTTCTAGAAGACATACAATTCAAGACTCAAAATCATTTTTTCATATAGCGTTTTATTTAATCATATTTTTATATTTAAAGTTTATAATAATTTTATATTTAAACCTAAACTACCCTAAAAAATAAGCTAAGTGTTCTGTTAAAAATTCCATTTTGTGAAGTGTTTCATTGAGAAACACTGGTTTAGACCAAACGTATTAGAACTCTTGATCTAATATACTTTAATTTATTATGTTTACATATTTGGTTCTGCAAGAGCATTTTAAAATACGGTGAGACATTTGAATATATTAATTTGTATACGATAAGAACTCTTACTTGAAAAAAAACTTTATTAACATCCTAGGCACTTAGTGCAAAGTTACATTAATCGCGTGAATCTATACGTCAATACATCATTAACTCTGAGGAATCAAATCAAATCAAATCAGTTTATTTTCTCAGAATATATTACAAACAATTTTTATATTATAGTTTAAGATATCTATTGAGAACAGGTAAAATATAATAAATATATTATACCAGGAACGCATGAGAGATGGTTCGACATTAGGAATACAAAATCAAGAGTATTTGTTTTCTAAACGTACTTTCACGAATATGAACGACGTGGATCTCCGAAGCGATCACGTTCGGCAGTTTGATTGACCGGCATCACCAGAGGCAGGTTGGTTCTGCATGCTGGGAGATAAAACAATATCAATATACAAAATTATTCCGTTTTTGGCTCTAACCTACATAATTTAGTACTATAAAAAAAAAATAACAAAAGGTTTTACCAACACTACTGCCATTGCCAAGTCAAAAGTATTATATTAATTTATTTATTGCCTATTTACCAGGTACATTGTTTTTGTGCTCCCCAAGTAGGATAACCCGTTATAGGGAGGCATTTTAGTACTATTATATATACAATCACTAACTAACTAACTAACCATCACGCCGTCTCTCCGAAGGGTTAGGCAGAAAGAATGGACTGCCACACTTTAACCGATGCGGCACTCCATCCTTCTCTTCTCGTCCCGGCGGGAGACGCGGTGAATATATTGTAATAAATAAACATATTATTTTTCTTTTTGGTGTTGGTCTTCTGGCCTGTTTCTTAAGAGGGGTTAGCTTCCCGAGAAGTGGATTCCCAGCTGTCGATCTATCTTTTTGGTGGTCTGCCCGGGGTTCGACTACCATGGGTTTGATAGTGAACATAATGATAGGGAGTCCGTGTGGATCCATTGTTCTTACGTGTGTATTACCAATGTCTTTGAATTTATTTCCTTATTATTATTAATTAATAAACAGGGAACAAAATTGGGATAGTAAAGGTACCTCCATGTTTGGTGCTACTATAACTGAAACAACCGGCGCCCATGGAAACGACACAAAGTCGGTCAAACCTTCCACCACAATGGCAGAGAAATACGATGGATTATTTTCGATATATTTCCGAATGGCCAATTTCTATTTTACTGCCACACATTAATACTAATATGTCATCATCGTTAAAGGCTGTCCCTTGTATCCGAGGAAGACTGTCCTTCCTTCTGTGGGTTCTCGTGTGGCTAATGAGCGCAATCCTCGACCCACGCGTAGGACATTGAAGTACAGTAAAGAGACGACGAAGCAGACAGCAGGAGGAGGAGACGAAAAGAGAGACCATCGGGAAACGCTGGCGGTTCCGCTGCAAACGTCTTTCCCTGTTGTACATGCCCCAGAGTGTGTGGGTCCAGGATTGGACTATTTAGCCACACGAAGACCCGCAGCCGTGAAAGACAGTCTTCCTCAGATACGAAGGACAGCCGATGCTGATGAATGTTATTAGTGCTTAATTAATACGAATGAAAAGGTCAGTTTTCTAGAAGTTTTATTATATTTTATGGGAATGACATGTTTCATTTGATAATGGCTTAGAAGGGCGAAACATATCATTTCCATAAAATATAATAAAACCTCTAGAAAACTAACGTTTTCATTCGTATTAATTATTTAATATGGAGTTTTACATCATTAGAAACAATAAATAAGCTATTAGTGCAAATTAGGTTCCCGCGTATCGCAAAAGAATAGCATAGGAGTATTATTCTATATTATCAAGAATGAGAGAGATCTGAGGCGAGCTTCCACCGAGTAAATCATCATTATTTATATAACCGTCCTAACAATATTCCAAAACATTTCCCATGACAATGTCATATTATTAATTAGATGTTTTATTTACAAGAAAAAGTGCATACGCGGATGTCTACGTATAAGACACAATACGAGCGGTGGACGAGTGTGTTCGCAAAGAATGGGACAATATACATTCTCGATAAAACACGAAAAGTTTATGGCCGATTGCAGTTTATTGTTTTACAATCGTGACTGAATGACATAACAATGTTATCGTTGACGGTCGGCCATCGTTTCTAAGTCCACGATTTGATAAGATTCAACAAAGTTAAGAGGAACACTCTTTTTAAATGAAAATGACTATCTTACTGCTGTTTTAAAATCTCCGTAAGTATCTTCTGTACACTGCTCTTTTTCAGAAAAATAAAAATAACAATAAAACGAGTGCATAACAAAAAAAAATAACGGATAGCCTCTACGGTTTTAATTACTACCTTCGAAGTACTAGAAAATACAAGCAAGCTACAGAACAGCTTCCAATAATACAACTTATGCAAATGTCATACTTGGATTACCTTTATATAAAATATATAATTCTTCTGTACGTGTGTATATTACTGAACTCTTAAACGGCTGGACCGATTATGATGAAATTTTTTTTGTGTTTAAGTGAGTTCCAAAATGGTTTAGATTCAAAATTGGACCCGGTAGGCGGCGCTGCGATCTGTTATTATATAATATGTAAGGGGTTATATATGTATAATATGATGGTATTAATACTTGAAAGAAATATCGAAGGACGTCACAGTAATGTCGCGGTTCCAGACGTAATTGAATGGACCGGTTTTGAAACTTTGGAGAAGCTGTTTAGCTCGATTGAGGATACAAAAGCTCTCTTCCAGATGATAACCATTGTTGGATAGATTTCACACGACAAGAGATACTTTTATAAGGTTTAATAAAAGTATCTCTTCTACATTCACACACTATGGCACGCGCGCTTGTCGATTGTTCCGACTTCGAACAAGGCCGCCTTTTAGTAATTGATTAATTTGGTCAAGCCATGTCTTCCTCAGCCTTCCTCCATTACTTTTTCCCTTCACACTACTTGTACATATCTTTTTAACCATTCTTCCCTCAACCATTCGTTCCATGTGTTCAAACCATCTTAGTGATTCTGTATTAATTGTATGTATGACTCATTCATCCGCCTTACATCCCGCCATTACTCCTTCGTTCGGTGATCAATCATAATATCTGGTAAATAGGCAAAAATCGCTTGTCATCAAGAAAGAGTACGAGAATATTTTAAATATAAGAGAGCGAAAGAGGAATATTTCGATTCTCTCCGAAAGTAATTCGAAATGCACACGATGCGCATACCACTCGAACGTTTCTAGATTATTTTGAAATTTGTTCTAATTATTGTTGTATGACAGAAGTGTAGAACACAAAAAGAGAACAATTTGGTGTTGTTAATTGTGAAATTTTAACGTGTGAAAAAAAAAAGATTTACATTAAAAGTTAAAACTCATTTACTCATTACGATAATACAGTGAATCAAGTTTTTATGGGGTAGAAAATCTTTACTTTCGTGAATATTTCACGGGTTGCAACAAGTTGTACATTGTTTAAAAATAAATATGATAAACAGTTGTAGAAAAGTGAAGCGAAGTTTTTTAAAAATCACATCTTCGGAATAAACCGTTCAATGATTCTTATTCTTCTTCGATGGCCCTACAGCCCATATCGAGCCTTAGCCTCCAATATTCTTCGCCTCCAACTCCTCCTGTCCTCCGCTTCGACACTCCAATCTGACACTCGTAACAATTTCGCCCCATCACTCCCAACTTCATCGTCCCATCGCAGCCATGGTCGTCCAATTGGTCTTTTACCACCTGGGTGCCACTTAAGCAATCTTTTTGGGGTTTGCGATGACGGCATCCTCTGCACGTGACCGGCCCATCTCAGTCTATTCAGTCTGACCTGGGTGGAGAGACTGGGAGCTTTGTACATATGGTACAGCTCATGATTAGTTTTTTTATTTATAACATTTACGAAAAATGTAGCATTAAAAATAGCATTTATTGATGGCAGTGGGTGGCCTTTCTAGTAAAAATACACACTACGCACATTAGCATTGTAATCAACGGAATTACTTAGAAGCCCCACAATATAGTATCTAATATATTCCTGCTAGAATCTAGTACGAATATATACCACAAGTTTATCATTCTTATCTGTGATGACGTACTGCATCCAATTTTATGTGTAGTTGATCAATAATATATAAAAAAAATACACATTATTTTGCTACACCAATAAAATATTTGCACTTTAAAAGTTTAGATTAGTAAGCAAAAAATATAAATATTTAAATTCAGCGGTTTGCGGGTTTATTTCCTTTATTTAAAATTACACCTAAAACATACATCATTTGCTTAATGAATATGCATTCGCTAATAATCTTACGCAATTGTTTCTGCATGCTGAACCATTTAAAAAAATGAATAAATCATGAAAGGTGTTTAATTGTGGCTTCGCACATTCATAAGTTTTTTTTCCTGCTGTAAGTATGTTCAAATATTTAACCTGCTGTAAGTATGTGTAAAGTGTCTGATTTACATTCCCCGGAGTTAGTCACATTTTGCTCACCTTATACTGTAGGATTATTGTGATTTAAGATTTCCTTTTTGGTTCGCGGCGGTGATTTATCGTTCGTGACACATCGTGTATAAAAATATCTTGCCTAGCGCACTTCACTCACACTTCACACGACATATTATTATATTATTTAAAGCACACCAAACTCTTAGTTTGATAATACAATAATATTAAATATATAACAGTATTCAATTTATACAATCAAAACCTCACGCACTTCGACGGGCAAAATCTTGACAGTTGACATTGACATTTGAAACGTCAAATTCGAAAATAGTTTTATCACACTTGTCAATAATTTTAAAACGTAACCTTTTGACTAGGTAGGTACCTACACTAAAAATATCTCGATAAAGCTGTGTTTGCACTACACATATTTTGTTAATACATTATCAGCTGTTCACATAGAATAAACGGTTTAGTACTAACAAAGACATAATCTGATGGCACGTGTGCTGCCGCCGTCAACGGTAATTAGTTTGAAACGAAAACGGAATCGTTTAATGGCGGGAACACGCGCGACCGGTGCGACTCGCGGGCCGGCATCGGAGTGGCGCATGGCGGTCGAGGAACGGACCGCGGCGCGGGCCCGACGGGACCGGGTTGAAAAAATTTGACTCACGCTTCTCGCTAGTCCTGCCTCTCCGGTTTAGTGGGGGGCATTCGCCTTATGTGCAGAAAAGGATATATTCGGCAGGACCGCACTGTGTCCTTGAAGAATCCCTGTCGCATTGCAATAACCGTTAAATGTTTGTTTTGAACTATGAATAAATAGGTTAATCTAATTATTGTTTATTTATTTTTAGATCATTCAATATTTTAACTTGTACGTACATACATACATGGAAATCTATTTTGAAATAAATAGGGGTTCTCTTTTACGTTCCTCCCCTCTCTATGTCCATATTCTGAGAAGGATTAACGGGTATTTCCTATTAGTTTCTATTAAACCTTTACAAATTGTTGGCAACTCAACAAAAAAATATCATGACTCATATGAAGCAGCCTAGGTATATAATGAATTATTAGAATTCAGATTTGTTAGAATTCAATGCTAAATTAACTAACTAACATTACGCCGTTTTCCCAGATGGGTAGCAGAGATGATGGAACGCCACACCATTCTATCCCGACATATCTCTCTAGATTCCTTTACATTCATACATCGTGCACGCTTGTCGATTTTTTCGACTTCGAATGTTGCCGCCTCTTAGTTATTGATAATAATTTATTCAAGCAAGATAATAGGTATTAATAATAATTTATTCAAGCATGCCGACGGGATGACGATTTTTGACGAGGAATTTTGTTTACTTTAAAAGACTAAGATATTAGGAAAAAATAATATGCGTCATATAGAATAAAATTACTTTTATTTGAGCAATTCAACGAGGGCGTTTTTTTATAGAAACTAATCTGTTATGATTTATGGAGAGATTAAATAATAACCCACGTATAGCGGTTAGTCTGCACTGGCGCGCCAACATACGAAGCGAAAGAAAGAGAGTGAAAGCAGTTTGAAGATGTCAGATATACGAAACCCGTTGGGATGTATGTCAGTAGATTCAATTACCTATCTCCGTTTAATATATTCATACAATTATTTTCAAATAGAGTAGCAATTTAATTACTAAGGTATTTGGAGCAATTCTTTACAATAGTAACTAATAATTATTATGTGTAGTTTCCTCTATAATATAATAGTTTCTAGTTAGCTTGAAATTGTATTGTGTTCACGTGCTTATCTAGTTAGATTAATATAGACCATTAAGAAGTATTTCTACTTGATATTAATGATTATATATTACTAGCTGACCCGACGAACTTCGTACCGCCTCAGAATCAATAAATGTTGTGTTAACTTATAAGCTAAATTTAATTCACCTTTTTATTGAATTACAATTAATACTTAAAATGAATTAAGTTCATGAAATGTGCAAAAGTCAAAATTAAAAATATGAATTACAATGGAATATAATTCACGTGGAAGCCTGCATTAATACCTACTTAAAATGAATTATAAATTGTTAATTAAAAACTTTGTTTTATGTATCACAATTGTGTTTTTATTTTTTCGCGACAATATATTCAACCAAAGTGGAATCTACCAGATTAATTGTGAGGATTGTGATGCCGTGTATATTGGAAAGACGGGTCGATCATTTTGAAGAGGTTATATGAACACAACATTTAATACAAAAACAGAATCATTGTGTGAATTTTGACCATCATTTCAATTCCAAAAACACATTTTTTTTGGATATAACAAACAATTAAAAAAAAAATTGATAAATTAGAAAATTTAGAAATTTTTAAAGCAAAGGCACGTGAATTGAATGTTATAAATAACCAAATTCCAGCTTATTCCCCCTTAGTATATATGTAGTACATTAAAAACTTTTCCTTTATACAATCTACCAAAAAAATATTAATACTACCTTCCATTTTTGTCCCTTTCTTACTAATGTAATCTGCTTCCTTATAATGTTTATCGTCTTTAATATATTAGGATTCATCGTTTTTGACTCTATATTATGTATGATTGTTCCTTCTAATTACTGTTTGAATTATTATTATGATTATTATCATTCTTATTATTTTATTATTATAAATAAATGAATTTCATACAACAACACAACAACAACAACAAACCATCACGCCGTTTCTCCGCAGGGGTAGGCAGAGAGAATGGACCGCCACACGACTCTATCCTGGCACACCTCTCTAGCTTCCTCCACATTCATACATCGAGTCATACACGCACGTCGAGTCTTCCGGCTTCTGACATGACCAACCTTTAATATTTGATTAATTTGGACATGCCATGTTTTTCTCGGTCTACCTCGACTCCTTACTCCATTTACATCGTTAACGTATACTTTTTTAACCATTCTTTCTTCACCCATGCGCTCCACATGTCCGAACCAACACAACGAACCATTCATAATTTTGTTCATAATACCTTCTTTCGCTCTACATTCCTTCCTAATATCAGCATTTGAGATTCTGTCATACATCGTTCTACCACACATACGTCTTAGGGACCTCATCTCTACCGCATTTATTCTGCTCTCATCTTTCTTCTGTCAGTTCCATGCTTCGCTTCCATACATAGGAGTTGGGACCAGAACTCCATTGTGAACGGCCATTTTCGCTTTCATTGATAAATTCTTGTTTCCAATAACTACTTTTAAAGCTCCATTCACTTTGTTACCCGCACCAACCCTTTTTTCAACATCACTGTCCGTTCGGCCATCCGCTGTGAACATGCTACCTAAATACACAAATTCCCTCACCTGTTCCAAGTTCTCTTCATTTACACTTATATTACAAACTGTCATTTGCTCTTCCCTTTCAAAAACTAACACCTTTGACTTTCCGACATTCATCAAAACACGTTAAAACAATTAAATAGCAGACAACATAATTTTGAATAAGTGTGATCCATCAATGAACTCCGTTTTCATCATTAGCATCATCATATTCATCATTTGAAGAGTTTGATGATTCAGTGTCCCTATCAATTGAAAAAAGAAATTCCTCGTCTTCATCTAGCCAAATATTTCGTTTATTAAGTACTCGCGGCTGAATTTCCTATGGTAACAATTCTCTGGACCGAATGTACACAGATACACCTATAAAATCAATACAAAATATACAATACGTATTTTTATTATTATTCACTAATCATAAATCGGTTATTTAATCTCCACGGAACACTCATCTGTCATCTTTTTCGAATGGTATTAATGGCGCAAATATTCTCTGCTCTCCTTCACAAAAGGGGTTTAACTTTTAGAATAGTCTCTCTGATACTGATTTTTATAACTTTGGGCATTGTTAATCTAAAATTAATAAAGAAAACCAAAAATCCCGGTGACGATTAAAAAATAACCTCAAATCTTTCACATTGAGTATTGACATCTGGCATCAACAATACACCACCTACGGGCGTTTTCGAAACTAAATGGAAGCCATGATGTTTTTTGTACTTTGTCTCAGAAGTCAAATATAGTCAAATTTACGACAAATATAATTAATTTTAAATCATTTAAGTGATTTTTTCAAATGTTTTAATGATTATTCTGTTATCCGGAACGGAGACAAATCCAGCAAATATAAGATCTTCAAAATTGGTCCAGCCGTTCTCGAGTTATAAATGGTGTAACTAACACGATTTTTTACTTTGTTTTATATATATAGATGTATAACTGGTATTATGACTAGATATGTATTGTCAAAGCCGATTACTGAAGTATTTCATTTTAAAATATATAGTGATTTTTAAAAATTCGTACATGAACACAAACGTATTATTGACATGAACCTGATATTACAAATAATTAGAATGCCTGTTTTCAAGAAGAAGTTTTATGTGAATATACATATTCATGAACGAATATGAATTTAATAATGACATGTTTCGTTATGTTCTCTTGATCAAATTGGACGTTTTAAAAGGTATTATGATATTGTCGATTTACCAAATATTTATAAAAAGGAAAAAAACAAACAAGTAGGTATCAACAGCGTGTTAGTATCTTGTGGATTGTGTAGGGTTAGCAAGTGTGAAATACCGACAAAAAATGTTGGTTATAAAGAAAAAATCTTCACGGGAGAAGACAATAAGTTTTATTAATAGAATAAGTTATCTGTGAAATACACTTGGGAATCGGATTTAAATAGAAACTAAATTTAATCAAAAAACTTGTTATCCAGAATTTAAAATGCCCGATTAAAGGTTATCACTGTTAAAAAGTGCTGTATAATATAATTTATAAATAATATCATAAACATAATCGAAAATAAGTTTTCATCAAATATATTTCGTATTTTTAGTTATGACACTCATCGTAACGTTTCACGAAAGACTGTATTTAATATAATTTTAATTTTAGATAAGCTTAAGGCGTTAACACTGTGGAATTCCAAAATAACGATTTTTTAATGAATTAAAACACTGTTTTTTCCACTCTTTACTTTATTTTTCTCGACATGTTTCGAAAGCCTACACCTTCACCTTCATATGTCTATTGTTATCTCCCTAGTACTAGCCAAGTTAACTAACACATGTTATATATGATTCTAGGTTTTTGCACTCAGTTTGTAACAATTTTGGTTAGTTTGTATCGTTCCCCCGATGATGAAAGTATAAGCCTTCGAAACATGTCGAGAAAAATAAACTCAAAAGTGGAAAAAACAGTGTTTTAGTTCATAAAAAAATCGTCAATATAATTTTAACCAATCCGCGAATTGTCAATCCATGACAACGCAGAAGATACTGGAATGCGCACGTGCAGAGGATGGATCCCTCCAGAATCCCACACGTTGTGGTGTATCAGATTCCTAATGGCTACCGTCCCCCCGGAAGACCGCCAAAGAGATGGAGGGATAGCTGGGAGTCAACCTCTCAAGACAGGTCAGTCCGACTACAGAAACAGACCAATGGTCTAAAAGAAGACGAATTTTAACAAGATGTTTTTAATTATTACATTGTTTTAAAATTAAAAATCGCCGACAGCCGGTCTGACTCGAATATAGAGAAAACACTCACGATGGCCATCTATGTGAGTCACCTGTATATTTATTTAAATCGTATGCGTCTCGAGTATCCACTTTATGAGGCATGCCCCAAAAAGCGACTAAATATTTAAGTAGGCTACTCTCATTATCATAATTAAATCATTTCTTTCTTAGGGAAGTTAATATGGCTCTTCACTCCTATTAATATAATTGTTATCAACTCCGCTCTCTAGATGAGTGATTGAAATGCTTTCACCTTTGTTTATCAATGCTCTTAATTGGGTATAAAAAATGACAAGAAAACACTCATTATCGATACTCTATTTTTTTCTTTTCGAATGAAAATGATTCTAGTTAACACTGTTAAGTATAAATGATATATTCATCAGTCTTAATTATATATTTGAAAATACAAATTATGGTTTCTATAGATGTCATTTGTCAATGGAGTTTACTTTGATATGGTTATAATATATTCTCGAAATTATGAACTACACTGTTTTTTTCTTTGTATACAACATGTCGTTTGAATCTAATTACTGTTTACAATTTATTTGAGCTATTATATTGATTATTATGACATGTGATAGGTAGCCAATCTATCGCTATTTTACTGTCACGTGAATTCTACACCAGACCAAAGACAGTGTGACAATCACACTATCAACGCCGGGAATCGAACCCGGGATCTTCAGTATGGCAGTCAGAGCTCTCACCACCGTATCACAAAGGTCGCTGGTACAATATTTAAACGGTTCAACGATAAAGAAAAATTACCATGAATGTATATTTAGGAAATATTTTAAAAGAATTAACCACAATAGTAATCTTTAACTTAAAACTAAGACAGAGGATGTTAAGGTGTTATGTGTGGTCTGTTCTGTTATATGGGTGTGAGACATGGACATTAAAAGTAAATACAATGAACCGGTTAGAGGCATTTGAAATGTGGCTTCACCGAAGAATGGACAGACTTCATCCCATGGACAGACAGAGTGACGAACACAGAAGTCCTGGATCGTGCAGGAGTAAATAGAGAGCTGCTGACATTGATCAAAGTCCGCAAGATTTCATATCTGGGTCACGTTCTACGAGGAGAAAAATATCGCCTGCTGCATCTAATTTTGAAGGGAAAAATAGAGGGCCGCAGGGGGGCAGGGAGATGGCAGATATCTTGGCTGCGCAATGTGATGGAATGGACGGGAATCAGAACTGTGGAGGAGCTATTCCGGACAGCGCAGGATAGGGAAGAGTTTACCAGAGTGTTCGCCAACGTCGGGGGGGTCTGACAGGACTCTTTAAGAAGAAGAAGAATTATTATTTAAAAAAAAAACTCTTAAAACAAGTATTCATGAAATTAATACTATTTTAAATGGCAATTTCGTTACTTAATTTTGTTTACAACTGAAATTAGGCGTACTCGTAATGAACCAAACCCTTTTTTACATTTTTACGGCTTCATATCTAGAAACGTTAAATAATTTTAAATATCCTTTATAATAATAATAAAAACGTCTTCTCTTATTTCTTAATTGTGATGTGAATAAAGCTTTACAATGTATGCAATTTAAAATGATGTTTGTCTATGGATTGTAAAATATTAGGCTAGGCGCTGACTGTGACTTTTTGTTGCAGTAAGGCTAGGCGCTGACTGTGACTTTTTGTTGCAGTAAGGCTAGGCGCTGACTGTGACTTTTTGTTGCAGTAACTTTTTGTAACTGTCACGTTGTGTCACCGTGGATGCGCTCACTACTGGTGACAAAATGTTCATTTAAGCGATGGATTTCGAAGAGGTCGCAGTGATTTGCGCTCTTGAATTACGCAGAAGGAAAATTAAGCGAAAGAAACGCTACTGGGTACATCCCATATATAATGAACGATTATTAAAAGGAAAATTTTACACCCTGTATTCTGAATTACCTCAATATCCTCTTAAGTTTTTTAATTATTTTCGTATGTCAATGAACAGTTTCGACGACTTGTAAAAGTTGTTGCTGGAAATAATTGAATAGAAATCTCCTCCTACAATTTCCTTTTTAAATGAATATCCGAAAATTCCTTTAATTTTTTTGTATACAATGCTGGCCTTTTCTCAATCTTTTCTATTAACAACTCATTGTCAATATCATCTTCTCGCAGAGAAGCCGCCATCTTATGGACTGAAAAATTCGCAACACACGTCCGTTCGGTAGGCGTCTCCCGGCAGAGTGACAAAAAGTTTCTAGTGAGCGCACTCCCATACCACTGTACAGGCCGTGTGATAGTCACGTCACGCTAATGTCGCCGGCCGCTGGAACTTTTTGTTACCGTATTGTCACGTCGCCACAGTGAGCGCACTCTCATTTAACTCCATAGCACTTGACTCGGCGACAAAATGTTACTGTGACTTTTTGTCACAATCAGCGGGGGCTCTTAAACTTGAATTATGTTATTTGATTTTAGTATTTTTGATTTGAAATACATATAACTAATTTTGTTAGAGATTACCTATATGAATGTATTTTTAATAATAATTGTCTAATGAATATTTCATATTTGAATCAGAATAGATAACGATGTTATGGTCGTTAATTAATCATTGGTGAGCATATTTCGAAATTCGTAAAAATCTATTATTTTATAGCCAGTAATGAATTAACCGCACGAATATTTGTTATCTATGGAACTACACAACCCGATGATGGCGATATGAATCAATACAAGTCGATGACGTACTCAAAACTTTTGATTGATAGACAGTGATTAAATTGTACGAGATTACAAATTAATACTTTAATCGCTACAGCAGAGATTCTTAGTAAATAGATTCTTCGTGTTATTTACAAATATAGAACAGATTTATTAGAATTGCTTTTTAAAATAAAACTAATTCGAATCAAACACTCCGCGTGTGAATTTGGTGATTCTATTGAAATCTCTTGATTGAAGTTCATTTTAAGTAATAATGAAATAAAACGACTTTTTTAATAACTTCTTCCACTTTCACTTCAAGATTGATCTTTTTATAATATTTTCCAATAATTGTTCTTATACCAGAAGCGCGAATATGGAAAAAAAATACTCTTTTATGAAACGTCAAATGTTATTTCATTCATTCCATAGTAAAAAAAGACGCCATATTCACGAATAATAATGAGAGTTTTATAATATAGGTATGCTAATATAAAAATGTCGTTTTATTGTCTTTTTTCTTCTAATTTACAGTATTCCAAAATGTTTTCTATATCCATACCGTCATCAACTAATAACTCTCATGGATAATTTTGTACTGGAACATAAATAAAATAGGTGAGAAATGAAATTAAATGCAGGATAAAAATAATGAGGTGGGACTACACCTCTTGTTACCCTGATGATGTTCTACTTTGAACAAAACGGTAGTTTGTTAAAAAAAATGAAAATAACAAAGAGGTGTTAAAAAAATAGTTTTATATTTATTTATAAAAAATGCCACATCACAAATTAAGTGCTTCATATGAAAGTATAAATAATGTTCTTACAGCTGACCACAGTAAAAATTAAAACAATATAAAGCATATATTTTCCTCACAAAACTTTATTTCTTCTTCGCTAGATTCATTCCAAGCAATTATTGGTTTGAAATAAAGTGTAATATTTTTGCTGGTTCTTGGGAAACCATTTGGGCATTTAATGTAGTAGTTTCCATTTGCTTTCCACATTTGTTTACAGCAGGTTATATGAACCAAATTACTGTATACGACTTTTTAAACTATTGATTATCATGACATGTGACAAGTAGCTAAACGATCGCAATTTTATTGTCACGTGAAATCTACACCAGACCAAAGACAGTGTGATAATCACACTTCCATCGTCGGGAATAGAACCCAGGACCTTGGGTGTGGCAGACATAGCTCTTGCCAGTTTGTCACGAAGTCGTCTTTAATAGAACCAGGAAAATAATGCTATTATATTTCGAACGATGATTTGTTTGTTTATATACGTACATCATACTCACGAGAACATTTCAAACGTAACATTTTATATAATTTTCAAATTTAATTTGTAACATATACAGTAGTTTTTAAAATAAAAGAATAACGATACATGATAGATTAGCCACATAACTACAGATAACATTACGATAAAGTTTCATTTATATTCAAGGGAAACAATTCATCAAGATAAAACGACAAAATATATATTAAATCGGCTAACAAATTAGATTTATGATTTATATGATATATGAAAATTAAACACTTAAAAATATTTTACCTTACAAAAAAAAAAACAATAAGTTATACTTATTAAGAAATACTGAATATTAGAGCATTCAACAATCTAAACGTGTTTTTTTTAGAGGTATACAACACAAATACAAAATGAAAAAAAAAACACTTTAAAATAATGTTAATGTCTATGATATTGGCTTTATTTAATAGAGAATTTTATGCCATTATTGTTTAAATATGATTTCGAGAATATGAGCGCCACGGCTAACTCGAATGAAGCGCAATCGAGAAGTCCACTTTTCGACAATTGTCGTCTTTGTGGATGCGTATTATTCACTAGAGTGTACGTGGTGCGAAAACGATCCATGGTCTTCCGAATAACTTGCTCGGATGGACGATTATGTCGACCGTAAAATGGACGTAGTGCACGACAAGTATGGCGAACCAAACCACGATTTTCAAAATAAATTTGCACAATTTGCAAGCACTGTTCTGACGTCAATCTATTCATGGTAAAATGGCAAAATGTACTGACTACAAATCAACAGTTAACTGTCAAATTGACAGTCTGTAGAAACAATGTTGCCAGTTTAAAAAACAAACCTCTAAAAAAAAAACACTCTATGTATACTAATTCTTTGATCTGTTCATTTATTTGCACTTAATATTTATATGTGTATTTTTCATACGTGTTTGTTGCACACAGGAGAGCATAAATAAAATAATGCATTATGAGAAATCTACTCATGGGAATACAATACCATATTGTATGTTTGTGAAATAAATAAAAAAACAATTTTGTCATAAATATACAATAGAATAGTAATTTCACAAAGTTAGATTCACAACTCGGCCAAAAAATTATTCTGAAGATGGATCCAACATTATATTATATTTGCTAAGAGATTTTACAGTTTCTAGTTATCAATACATGTATCGCATTTACAATATTTGAAACGGTCAGGACAGAAATATTTGTACGGGATCGAACTTTGATTCTATGTCCTTTTAGTGGAATATTGTAAATTTTTACATATTTTATGAGAGTTTAATAACAAACTTCGTAAATGAATCGCGTTTTTCAGAAGGAGCACACATCCAGTAACCTCAAGTTTACAGGACGGACAAAAAATTGTCTGGTACAAAATTTTCCTACAATATATATATATTTTTTCAATACACATTTGTCATAGGGAGTAAAATAGACAAATGTGTATTGAAAGAAAATATATTGTAGGAAAATTTTGTACCAGACACTTTTTGTCCGTCCTGTAAAGTTGCGGTTACTGGATGTGTGCTACTTCTGAAAAACACGATTCAAATACTATCACATCCCCTTTGAATGAAAGCATTTGGAATGGAACTAATCACTAAAAAGATACGTAGGTACTAACTAACACAATAAATAAATAAATAATAAGACTTACTTTCTCCCCGAGCCCGGGGCCATTCTATCTGTCAATGATTCTCCCATCGCTACTTTAACCAATCAGCAACTGAAAAAAGGAAAATTATCGCTTATAGTATTCCACTTTCAAAACACATACATAAAATTTGCGTAAAAATTAAACATTGATAAGGGATTTAACTCAAATCACAAACGATAAGCTACAACAATAATAACAGTTATATGTTTAAAATTAGCTTGTATATAAAATGAGAATTTCAAAAGACGGTGTACCTCAATTTCACAGAATTAATTCCAGTACACTTGGAAAAGTTTTCGATTAACGTCACCGAGCGAACGTCTCGGGAATAAGAAATGACATATGCGAGTCTTGTTTTACGTAACTCCATCTTGTTATCAGTGCCGAGTTAATTATCGGGCGATAAACAATGTGTTAATCGATTTATATAAAATGCAAGCTGATACCAGCTGAAATATGCGATACGCGCCATATGCTGTACCTATATCCTACAACAGTATCTACTTGTATCGTTTGTTAAATACTCCAATTTGAGGGTTTTAATCGCAAAGAATTCGAGATAATCCTTAAATACACGACATAAAAATTCCATCGTTTTTTCGCATTTTAATTTATAATTTAATGTGTAGGTACTTCAACTGGTAAAAAGCATTCGGTTGAAAGCATAAATTTCTTTTGGATTTTAGATGTAGCCTCCTAATCCTAATTTACCATAGACAAATGTTAGTAAACACAAAATGCACGAGCAATGTCGTCTTGAAAGTATTTACCAGTCCGTCAGCACATAGACAATATTAGCAACATGGAGCTTTTCTGGGCCGTTAGTGTCTCCTTTGTTGATGGCGTGTTCATTAAATGACAAATCTTGTATATTCTATTAAAACAAATTATCAGTGTTTTTTAATTTTTATAAATATACCTATATTGAAAAAAACATTTCCACCAACAGCTGAACCATTGTTTGCCATAAGATTCAAGCCTACTTTATTAAAGCAAATGTGTAAATCAGAGGTTCCCAAACTTTTTTGTCCTGTAGACCCCTTGCCGATTTATTCTATATTGCGTAACGTTTGGCGACTTTTTTTTTAGCTAATTTGGGAAAATCGAATATCTGATCTTTGCCGAATGAGCAAAAAAAAAAGGTCGCCGAAGATTTCGATCGTCCGATTTTCCCAAATGAGCTAAAAAACAGGTCGCCGACGATTTCGATAATCGTTTTGCGTTTCAATATTCGGCTTCAATTAAGTTGAACCATCTCGTGAGATAGAATAACTAACGGAGGGATTCGCAGAACCTGCAATATCGATGACATTGTGTGATGGAGTAAGCAGAGAAGACGACTCTGGAGAGATCACGTGGAGAGAATGGGCCAAGCGAGGATTCCCAAGATGGCGATGCACGAGACTTCAGAAGGCCGTATACCACCAGGACGATCATCAAAGAGATGGAGAGAATGTTGGACGTCTTCATCACAGGATCAAACCGATATCCTAACTAAATAGAATCGACAGAAATAAGAATACATATGAATAGTGCGAGTATGAAGATCTGGAGTATTAAGATATAAGGGTACGGTATAATAATATTAATGTATAATATGTACATTTGTTGAGTTAACATAAAACATATAGCGGATCGCCATTGCACATGCGCCCCACTCATCGTGAGAAGAGAACTCTTCAATCAATGACAATGCACAAATAACGAAAGTCGACCTTTCTCTAATGAAACCTCGGTGACAGATATAACTTATGGCTGGCATTTCAGGTCACAGGTATTCAACTGGAGAAATTTCCCATTATGCTTACACTGCAAGTGGTATTAAACGATTGCATGCATCTACAAGGTGTTCCACGGATAATCACACACATTGCACATTGAAATTCAAGTAAATAAACTTATTGAACGCTAAGGCATTGAACACTGTGGAATTCCATAGTAATATACTTAGGAAATTGAAAAAATTGTTTAATCCACTATTTATTAAAAAATATTAAAAAAACACGACATGTTTCGGAGGATACCTCCATCTTCAGGTGTAAAAATATAATAAAAACTAAACAAAGAAAGACTAATAAAAAACGAATTTCAAATTCGATACAATAATTCAAATTTAAAAATTAACCTGGGCTATTTGTTATAAGTACCCGCCGTCTCCCCGAAGGGGTAGGCAGAAAAAATGGACTGGTACACTTTTCTTTCCGGAAATATTTCTCTCGCTTCCTCAACATTCATACATCGTGTCATGTACGCGCGTCGATTTCTCTGACTCCTCACATGGCCGACATTCAATATTTGATTTATTTGATCGTGCCACGTTTTCCTCGGTCTTCCTCTATTTCTGGTTCCATTTACATCGTTAACATATATTTTTTTACCATTCTTTCTTCATTCATTCTTTCCATATGTCCAAACCATCTTAATGATCCTTTCATTATTTTGTTCATAACACCATCATTCGCACCGCATTCACTTCTGATATTTTCATTCGACACTCTATCATACACAGAGTATCAACACATTCGTCTAAGAGATCTCATTTCTACTGCATTTATTCTACTTTCATCCTTCTTCTAAAAAATAAAACCTTTTGATAAAATGCCAATGTTGAATAAATGTTTATAATTTGCAGTAAAGAGTGATTGGTCAAATAAACAAATAATATGACAAACTTTCCGGTTAATGGGATCCTATTTTTAAAATATTCTCCTCTTTGCCATCTGGCGGGGATCCAAATATTCTCAGAAATACATATTATACGGCCTACCGCCGATGACATTATATATTTTTTATGCTCTGACCACCATTACCGTCGCTGGAAGGACACGTCACGAAATCATTAAATTATTATTATATTTATTTATTGATTTATTTAGGATAACAAACAGCATTTTTTATATACCCGATATTCTAAAAAACCTTAGAAATAAATAATGAATTTTTTTTTTGCATTTAAAAAAAAATGCATATTTAGTTAAAATCCACTAATGTTTGCGTCTTCGACCGGTTTTGGCAGCTCTATGCCATCTTCTGGCCGATCTGCCGAAACCGGTCGAAGACACAAATATTAGTAGATTTTAACTATACGAGTATATACTTTTTAAAAAGATTTTTTACAAAGCGAAATAATTTCATTATTTACAAAGAACTTTCATTTCGAAATTTCAAATACCAATATTATTTTTTTAATGTTAATTTTAAAATGGTAAAATATGTTAACGATGTAAATGGAACTAGAAATAGTAGGGACCGAGGAAAACGTGTTACGATCAAATAAATTAGGTATTATTTACTATTGTGTGTCTCAAACTTTTTATTAATAATATGATGTATTGGTGCCTTGAAATGTAGTTCTGTGATGCTTTTGATACGTTGAAATAGATAAATAAAATGAAATAAATCAAATATTGAATGTCTGTCACTCGAGGAGTCGGACAAATCGACGTGGGTGGATGACACGATATATGAATGTTCAGGAAGCGAATTAAATACGTCAGGAAAGAAAAATGTGGCAGTCCTTTCCTTGATGGTTAGAATTAGTCATTGTTTAGTTAATTTAAGAAATACAACTGTATTATTAAAAATGTGCAATAATACACGCCGTTAATTCAATTATTGATTAATTTTAATATCCCGCAATCATATTGCTTTATACGATAACATTTATCTATGGAATATTATAAATATGTCTTTCGCAATACGAATTATATTACGATAACTCTTATTATTAGTAATAATTACAATAAAACATTATCTATTATATCTTTATTAAACCTTATGTTATTTGAAGGACTACCATTTGTTTGTATTTAAATATGTAATAATTACCCTAAAACTTGTATGATACAGAACACTTTCTGGTTAATGTGACAAACTAAAAAATACATTTAAAAAGAAACGTGTGTAGGTAGTTATGTACGTACTCAAAAAGTTATACTTATTTGGGGTAAAAAAAACTTAATCGTGTAACTTTAAAGTAACTCCGAGATAAAATAAGAAATGAAGAAATAAGATGCTGAACCAAAGTTAACGACATCATGGATCGTACAGCTTAATTAAAGTGGCAATGGGCTGGACATATAGCCAAGAGGGCATCTAGAATACTTCAGTGGAGGCCTTGGACAAAGAAAATGAGTGTCGGGAGGCCAACTAAAAGATGGACCTACGATATTGCCCAAATAGCTGGAACGAGCTGGGTGCGGAAGGAATAAGACAGGGATGAGTGTAAAAAAATTGAAGAGGCCTATATCCATCAGTGGAGGGAAGAAGAGGAAAATATGTGTTGGTACTATTTTATACTTACGACTAACTTCATTCATGTCTCGTTTTATGACATGTTTCGCAATTGTTGGCTAACTTCATCATGTCGCACTTCCGTACCAGTGTGCGTGAGCGGCTCCTAATTTTACCCTATAATTAACGCACTATAAAATGTATAATTTAAAAAAATGCACATGAAATCTGAGCGACATTTCGTTGAACTACGTAAACATAAATTATCAACGAAGTACCTAATTATGTTTCTTTGACGCGTTCTAGAAGATTCTAGATTCATTAACTAACTAACTAACTAACCATCGCGCCGTCTTCCCGAAAGGGTAGGCAGAAATAATGGACTGTCATACTTTAACCGATCACTCCATCCTTCTCTTTTCGCCCCGCGGGAGACGCGGTGTGATGGGTTGCGAACCTCATCGCCACCAATAGGCATCTCCCGCGCACACTTCGACCGTCCAACATCCACAAAATAAATCTAAAACAAATAATATAAAATACAATGATATAAAAAAAAAAAAAAAAAAATTTAACACAAAATGTTCTTTTTAGATGATGCACATACGAGTATTGTCTATTTAATTTATGTTCCACGTATACTCGTATACCGTTTTTTTTAATGAGCAGTAATTAGGCACTTAAATCAAACCAACACCAGTAAGAACTTAAAAATAATATTGAAGAAATTATTCAAATTGTCATTGAAACAAATGAAAAAAATATTTTTACACCTGTCAAAATTCTTTATATAAACGAAAAAACTTGTATAATTTTAACATCAAAACAGTACAAACTTATGACGTGTCACAATTAACTATTATAAAGTGCGGTAGCAATCAAATTGACCAAAACAATTCACATATAGGTACACGAAATATCTCCAAATTTACGGGAGCACCACATGAACCAAACCTAGGTTCATAGATTTGGATATTGTTGGAATCGCGATCTTATGTCTTTCGCGCTACTGTAAAGTAAAATTTCTGATGGGACTCGGAACCATTAAACTTCTGTAGGAACTGTCACGCCTGCTGCTTCCAGTGCGACCCTGCTGCGTGATGGTGGCGGCTTGAATGCCTTCTTCCCGGTAAAGATTACGTAAGTAGAATGGCTAATGATTCAGTCACAAGCCACACTACCGCCGAGTCTGCGTATGTTCTGTGACCCGGATGAGAAAATCATTTCTTCGGGGATTCGTAACAGTTGATACATCTAGTTGGCTAATATGCAAATCGTCATTTTTTGTGAGAAACGCTTTGTGATTCTTATTCAAATATTCTGTACTTATATTACTTATATTTTTTAGACCAGAGGTCCCAAAATGTTTTTATCCCGTAGACCAATTGCCGATTTTTTTCTGTTGTATGTAGACCCCTGCTTTCTTAATATTGATTTTTTTACAAATTTGATTTTGAAGCTGACACAGAGCTTTTCACTTTGATAGGGCTTAGTGTGGAAAATAAATTTCTTAAATACTTATAATTTTATTATACCTATAATATTTTGCGTAAGCCTCCCAGATTGCATTAATAAAGATTTACTGCTTAATGCTTACATTTAATCTTAATAGATGGCGCTAGTGTAGATTGACCTAAAAAATGTGAAGTGTTCTTAACATAGTAGAATATATACATCTTTCAATTTTTTTTTAGACATGTTGGTCGTAAGAAGGGCGGAATGGGGAATGTTGTTAACATAAAGCGATCACTTAATTCAACCAATGACAGGTCATAAGTCCTGTAAACGCCTCGACTACCATATTGTTAAAAAAAAAGCACATTGTCGTCTCTATTGAGATACAATTAATCCTTAAAAATGATTAACCCCCAATGGGTGAAATTCAGTATTTGTCTACAATTATTTGTATACATTAAAAAAAAAACTTATAATAAAAGTTAAGTTTTATAGTTATTTTACGGGACAGGATCAAATCAAATCAAATCAGTTTATTTCATCAACAGACATTACAATTTTTTTAAGGCATCTATTGAGAACAGGATGCTTCTATAAAATATTTATTTAGGTGCTGGTGGCTGCTTGCTCATACTATCTACATATTATTACATTTAAATATTATTACATTTTACATATTGGTTAAATCGTCATATTATCATTTTCTAATACAGATTTATTCGTTTTTTTCTACATTAGATCAGTTATACATTAGATCCATCCATAGAATGGAATAAAACAAAACAAAAACAAATAAAACTAAACAAAATGCAAATCCAACATTTATATATAATACTAGTTTAAGCCCGTGAAATATTCACGGATATAAACCAAATTCTACATTTTTGAAATATCGAATGGAGCGAGATCAGCTTCAAGTTTTTTTGGTTCATTAATGTTTAAAGAGTTAATTAATTTTCTAAAACATTTTTAAACACGATTTTGTGTGTATAAAAAATACTGTTCAATTTAGATCTACGATAAAGTTTTACTTGAAGACTTGTTTCAGATATACTGACGTTAATGTTTTCGTGTATCCGACATCGTGAAAAAGTCACTTTTCTGTTTTTATTCTTATAATTAATTTGAGGTTAGTGCTCTGCGAACGGCTCTCTTTTCATGAAATTTTCTACTCTTAAAAACCTGGAATCACTAATAAGTTTTAACTTATAATGTGAATCTATTTTATCTAACCCGTTTAAAATTTGACAGTCAACTTGTTACGGACAGTGTGACAGTTAACTCAAAAGACAAATATCAAAATAACGCTATAGAGCATGCGCACTCGAATCGGGCATGCGCATTCGAAGTATTTCTCTGTCCCCTCGAAGTATTTCTATCTCACTCTCTTGTATTCAAAATATTCTTGTTCTCCATTTGATTACATCCGAGTTGCTTATGTAGTTGCTTATTAATATTATGATAAATACACAAAAAACAATGTTTTAACGGAATGGATGAGCTTGAAGCTTTGATATCAAAATTGTAATATTCGGCTTCAATTCAATTATTCAGGTTCAACCTTAAATCTCCTTGGCGACTGCAAGTTATTTCAATATCCAATATATCTTATGCACCCTCATTTTATTCATTCCTTGCAAGTCGGAATCTAATAAAGACCAGTTTGGGAATGACTGATTTAGACTAATAACGGTTATTTGGGACTTCACACTAGACCAGAAGCACAAAAGCAATGCTCAACCTAAATTATAAGAATGAAGAATATTCCCTAGATTGAAAAACGTATACCACTATCAATTATTACTTTTATCTAAATAAATCCAGTCTTGGCCGAAACAATTTGATACTCCAACACTATTAATTGTTTAATACTATTAAAATGTCACTATTTACGTAATTTTTATGAAATTATCGCAGTTTTTGTAACACCTGATGATGCCAATAAAGGTTGGCGAAACAGTTGTCGCGACAATTTCATTGAAATTAGATAAATTTTGATATCATAACAGTACTTTCGTACGAAGCGCTTAATTTGTGGTGTAGCATTATTAAACATAATTTAAAAAACTCGTGTACTTTGTTTTTCTTCTTCTTCTTCTTCTCCTTGTAGACCTTTGGTCTGTTCCTGAAATCAGGCTGGCCTCTCTTGGGAGGTTGACTCCCAACTATCTCTCCATCTCTTCGGCGGTCTTCCGGGGGGACGGCAGCCGGCAGGAATCTGATGCGCCACAGCGTGTGGGATTCTGGTGGGATCCATCCTCTGCACGTGCGCATTCTAGTACGTTCTGCGTTGTCTGCCCCATCTCACGACATCCTCCACCTTGCAGATCTCGCGGATGGCCGTGTTCCTCACCCTATCTCGAATAGTCCTTCCTGAGATGAGGACGCTGAGGATGATAGCAGGAAGGACTATTCGAGATAGGATAAGGAACTTTGTTTTTACATCACTTTATTTTGTGTCATCGCACCAACCGGTTTCTGAGCTACGACAGAGTTACAAAAACAAACCGTTTGCTGTTTTGTAACCCTGACGAAGCTCTGGCGGCAGTGAAACCGGTTGGTACGACAAAACAAAATTAAGCGATGTAAAAACAAAGTACACGAGTGTTATAAATGTTTTTTTATTGAAATAGTGTTCCAAATTAAATAGTTAACATATTTTATATGAAATATGTCGTACTGTACACGCCAGATGCTGGCTAGTTCTATGAGTTCTTATATAATCGTAAGTATTTTTATTCCTAGGATTTAATCACACTTTGTAGAAATAAACTGTTTTAATATTTTAAATAAATACCAAAGTGAATGGTGCACTTAAAGTTGTCATCGCAAACAAAAACCTATCCAAAAAAGCTAGAATGGCAGTGCACAATGGTGTTCTTCTACCGACCCTTATGTATGGAAGCGAAGCATGGAACTGGCAAAAGAAGGATGAAAGTAGAATAAATACAGTATAAATGAGATCTCTTAGAAGAATGTGTGGATACTCTGTGTATGATACAGTATCGAATGAAAATATAAGAAGTGAATGCGGTGCGAATGATGGTGTTATGAACAAAATAATGAAAGGATCATTAAGAGGGTTTGGACATATGGAAATAATGAATTAAGAAAGAATGGTAAAAAAATTATATGTTAACGATGTAAATGGAACCAGAAATATAGGAAGACCGAGGAAAACGTGTCTCGATGGAGGACACGTGAGGAGCCAGAGAAATAGACACGCGTGCATGACACGATGTGTGAATTTTGAGGAAGCGAGAGAAATATGTCAGGAAAGAAAAATGTGGCAGTCCATTCTTTCTGCCTACCCCTTGGGGGAGACGGCGTGATGGTTAGTTAGTTAGTTAGTTGATAAATACCTACCACTTGTACAGATTAAATTCATTGTCATTTTCTAAAATCTTTTAAAATAATTTTACACGTCATTAATTACGTCAAGCCGAAACGAATGATTATTGCCAATTAACGGTGTTCAATGTTTTTCGGTAATTATTCGGTTTGCCGTAAAACTAAGGTAAGGTCAGTGAAAGTCGACAAATTATATTTTTAGATGATGACTTTCAATTAATCGTAACTAGTTGTGTGCAGCTCGTGTCTATAATCTACTTTCTACAACTCTATTGATTTCTACAATATAAATATCGATCAACAAAATTCACACAAACTTACAGAGAATATTGCATTTACTTCTCAGGCATCGTTGGATTATGATATGTTATAAAATAACGAAAAATGCGATTAGGTACTTTAATTTACTTTAATTCCGTTATTGATCGATCCCAACTCTGGTTCCAACCCTTATGTATGGAAGCATGGAAGCGAAGCATGGAACCTCTAGAGCCTAGGTTCTCAAAGTGAGCGATAACGCCCCCTTGTGGGCATTTGAAACTTTCAGGGGGGCAGTAGAAGACCCAGAAAAAATAGAGACCGTGGGCAGATAAAAAAATATAGTCTAAAAAGACAAAAAAAAAACACGCTAATCACGTAGGTACTAATAAAGCAAATTAAACATAAATATTGGTTTATTTTGTTATCGTATGTTTTGTAATCATTTTCTCCTTTTTGGAATAACTTTTATGGGAGGTGGGCGTTGAATGTTTATTTTTCTTAAATTGAGGGTGGGCTTCTTCCAAAATATTTGTGTGACAAGGCTGCTTACAATTGAAGACTACAGGGGAAAAACAAGGAATGTCAGATAAAATTCAAAATAAATGTAATAATGCCATCTAGCGGCATTTGTACGTAGGTATCTATCCACAGTAAAAATTTCATATTAAAAAATCATGTGTGTCATCGACTATGGCCAGATAATCGATTGCTAATTGCTAAGAAATGTATAGACTTTGATTAGCTTTATTCTCAATTTATTCAAAATAACCTTCTACTGACATTCCTTGTTTTTCCCCTGTAGCCTTCAATTATGAAATACATGGGTATCTACCCAACGAGAGACAAAACAAATTTTAGAATTAATAGAACAGTATCAAGGGGCTCCGAAAACAGTTTTTTTTTACAGGGGTTTGAAAGTATTTAATAGCTTGCCGCAAGTCATGAAGGACCCGGATAATGTTCACCAATTCCGCAACCAATGTATAGTGTACGTCCGCACAGAGGTCCCAAATTCAAATCTGACGGGAAATTTCTCTAATATGTAATAAAATGGTAATTAATGGTTTAAAAAATATTTTAACACAAAAACTGCAATATTTGTCATATGAAATACTTGTTTTATTAAAGAAATGTGAATACATAATATATTTCAACTTATATTAGAAATATCAAAATTTAGTAAATCATCGAAATTATTATGTAGATAAATCTACTAATTATTGTTAGAAAATGCATTTATCTAAGACGAAATTAAACTATTGATATACCGTAACATACATATGTACAAGTAATTCTTGTTCCAAGGTATAAGTAGTAAAAATATTTTTAAAAAAACGTGAAGTAAAATAAGGACAAAAATGAAAATTAAGTAGAATCATAATAACCATGTTATCTCAGATAGATTATCTGTAGAATCTGGTGGTTGCGGATTTTGTTGCAATTTTATAACCTCTGGATTAAAACTACCCTTAGGCCTTTGAGAGTTACTTCTGTAGGAAGTTATTAAAGGGTCAGAGGAAATGAGGAGCATGTGAGCATTCCATTATATGGTCCAATATCTTTTGTAAATTTACTTCTGCACAATTTTCAGTTATTTTAACTGAATTGACTGGATAGCACTTTTTTTGCTTCCAAAATATGTTTGTAAGATGGGTAAATATTAGCACCTAGAGCTTTAGCTTCTGATTGAATGAGCATATTTAGTAAGTTTTGCATCAACAAACAAAGCTAGTGCTTTTTCACGTGAATATATTTTAGCCGACCTAGGAGACTTTCTATATGTTTTTTTTATTCTAGAATAAAAAGCAACTAGTTGCTCTCTTTGGAGAAAACGTAATCTCCTCAATAATTTTTGCAGCATCTCTTCTTCCCGCAGATCTTAAACTAATTTGTGCAGCATACATTAACTCGTCGCCAGACGCCAACTCAAGTATAGGCTATTTTTCGCTACGTTTTTTCGTATAATTACCAAAAGATTTCTTCCTGCTGATATTTCCAGAAGTAGATGGTACCTCTGATATATCTTCAATCTCTTTGGAAGTCGATTCAGGAAAAGATATTTCAGCATCCAACCACTTAGAATTTTTTTTCATAATTATTTTTGTGTTCTGTTACTTTCGACCCATTTCGATCTTAATGTGCCACAAAAACGCATTTTTTGTTTGTTTATAGACATAATAATCTCTTTATTAAACATTTCTAGTTGAAATTTCTGAGAAATATATATTTTCCTTTAGTTTTATTATTTCCCCTCCGCCAAATGTCAAACAAGATTCTTCGAGAAATTGAGCCATCTGAAATAAAAAGTGACATACATTCTAAATAGGCAATTTCCGGCAGCTAATTTCTTATGGATTTGATAACATATATATCACTACATAAAATAAAATAATAAAATTGATCGGGTGTCTCGGGGATTTTTTTGTAGGCCTTCACAAACTTAAATGATAAACTTTTATAATCCGATAATTCATTGTTTAGTTATTTCCCCTCAAACACATGAAATAAAAAAGCAAAATAATATAATAAAGTGAATTATTAAGAACATACCTTCAATCAAAATATTCACAATGTAAAACCAAGCAATAATGCTAATACTTTGCTAAAAATGTGTCATCAACTTGGGAATGCAAACGCTACTAAAACAATGAGAAATGTTTGGTGCGTTACTTATCAACTTTGGTAACCTCGCATCGCGTTAACACCATTGCCATGTGGTTAATTGACTTGGTTTATGATGCTCCATTTATGTTTTAAGATATTATGTAAGAAATAATTGGAATTAAAAATAGTGAAAAAATACCCAATTTCCCGCTAGAATTGACTTTGGTACCTCAGTGGTCCGGTCATATTTTTAAGATTTAAAGTTTATAATTTTTTTCTTAAACTAACCAACTAACTAACCATTACGCCGTCTCCCCGAAGGGATAGGCAGAAAGAATGGACTGCCACACTTTTCTTTCCTTACATATTTCTCTCGCTTCCTCAACATTCATACATCGTGTCATGCACGCGCGTCGATTTCTTTGACTCCTCACATGACCGACATTCATTATTTGATTTATTTGATCGTGCCACGTTTTCCTCGGTCTTCCTCTATTTTTTGCCATTCTAGCTTTTTTGGATAGGTTTTTGTTTGCGATGACAACTTTAAGTGCACCATTTACTTTGTTGCCTGCTCCAACCCTTCTTTCAATATCCCTCTCCACTCGCCCATCTCTTGTAAATATACTACATAAATACACGAACTCATCTACATGCTCATCTAACTCATCTCATCGAACTCAGCTCTATTTTTTTTCTTGTTAAATTTCTTCTTTGTGTGTTTTGTACCTAGTTGCTCTTTTTTTAAATTTGTTTTCATTATAAATTTAACTATTATGTATTTAAAAATGTCATATACTTGTTGTAAGAAATACGTATTTTTTTATAAAAAAAAAGATTTCTTATAACTGACAATAGAAACGATTGTGTCCCGAAACCGGTCGTGATTAATTCACAAACAATATGTAGCAAATTAATTTATGCATTGTTTTCTATTCGTCATATTATGATATCGAAATAAATAATGAATAAGAATTATTTTAAACAAAATAAGCTAGTAAAACTTTGGATACCAAAGCGTAAAAACAAGTCTTATCGACATTATTTAATATCAGACCTATGAAGCGTTTTATTATTGTTTATTTAATAACCATCGCTAATTACAAGTGAGGTAAAGAATCAATTGACCCGAAGATTGTTGCAAATACAAAAACAAAAAAATATACCTAAAATTGAACGCGTCTAAAACTGTTATATTTATACATTTATTTACACACTTGACACGAGTTAGAACATAAATAAACTTCTCGAAATAGTATGTCTAGTCTAAAATACAACTATCGTTCACAATTATAGTTTAAAAAACAATTTAAAATTAGTGTTCGAGTATATCACATTGCAGTAAAACGAAAAAATGTTCAAATAAAAATTTAAAATATTCAATACCACTTTATTTTTAAAATTAAACGATTAAAATGTATGTTCTAATTTAAAATAATAATTACACATTTGAAATGCTTGAGAATAGAGCTTAATCCACTGCTTAAATAAGAACAATTGTTTTTAAAACTTACGTATCAATTAAACTGTCTTTTTTAACCACCATGTAAATTAACCATGAAACGCAACAAATTATTATTTTTGCGCACACACACACAATTATGAAACACGACACAAAAACAGGTATCGCAAGTTTTTTTTAAAACACCCCTCATTTTAATAACTCACAAATCACTTCGCAGGACGCGGCGTTATTTTTGTGAATCGAACACAAAACAATTTCGAATCGGAAAAACAAAAGCATGCCGGTAGTAGTTCCCGCGCGCTTTGACTTTTACCTCGCTCGGAAGCAGTTCTCGCACTGACGTCGCGCGGGAGCCGGAATATGCGTAATGTTGTATTATATTGGTTCTTCGCGGGTTCAGTTGCAAGACTAGCTACTTGCTGGCCCGCTCTCTATGAGGCTGCTTACTGTGAAAACACCGTGCTCGTTATTAGAAAAAAATCAAAAGAATTGTAAGATTGAATTTTTCGTTGATTCCTACATATATGAATCCTTTTCTGCTCGGATTCCACTTTGAAAATAAAGTTATTTTGATCGTGCATTAGACGCGTGTGATTTATACATTTTAAATAATGTGTATTCTTAATATCAATTATTAATTAATTTAATCAAGTATTAATTGTTTCTTCTATATTCGCATTTACTTTGTATTGTGAATTCATATTTGAATAAATATAATTACACTTGGTATTACAACACTTTATTTCACTCAACACAGACATGCTTCGGTTATAAGAAACCTTTATCAATGTACACAATTTTAACAATAAAATAAAACAGTTGTCACTAAAAGGGGGTGGAGTTATGTATAAATGTGGAGGGGGTATAATTAGGATTAAGTCGAGGGGAGATGTAACGGGAACATTTCGAACATGGGAATTGAATATAAAATTATCTGGTTGTTCATTATATTTTCAAAATATGGACAAAAATGTCTGACCCAACCCACCACATCATCCAGGAAACCATTCTTTCGCCATCTAAAAATATCCAATCTTAGCATCCAGGACCGAAAATTCCAACATTTGGAGGATCAAAATCATCCTATCAATTGCCTGGTACTCTCAAAAGCTAAGATCCAAAGTAGATATTATTATTACCGTTTCTTACGCGAAGAGATGTATAATAATGAAAATGAAAATTGTATGGAAATTATATAGAAATGTACAATGCATTAATTAAAAAAAAAAACATTATTTGAGAAAAGCATTGCTCTGTCTAGTTGAACTTTATTAAATAAACGAATCTTTATTAATATGTTTGTACAGGTATACATTGGAAATATTGTTTGTGGCAAAAAAAAAATGCTTACTTACACATAATTTTTTAACTTTCAACTATAATATCCTCAACATCGAATGGGAGTCTTAGTTTATTCTTTTTAATTGTTTCATATTGATGTTTATGCTGGTTACCTTCTTAATAATTCTTGGGAGGTGTGCCCATTAACAATTTTGTGTAATTGTATGTCATTATTTTTTTAAATGACATAATTTTTGGTTCTTTCAGCATCACTTTAATCATGACACATCTACTTCTCCTTAAAATTATTCTCATTGTTTTATTTTGGAGAATGGTTACGATATTTAAAAAAAGGTTTTATTTATGGATGATGTCGATTTCTCTCCCGCTAGCTTCGAGTTAGAGATATTGCCTCGAATGTGAACAAATTATTAACGTTCCTCGTGTGTTTACAGATGAATATATTAATAATGCTTATCATAACTCGGTCGATGCAGCGCTCCGGGTGGGACTTTACCCAAATATCAATATTTCCGGCCGAGGATGAATCACGAATGAATTATAATACGAGTATAACATATTTTCATGGAAATATACGTTAATTGACCGCTAAAAATATCTCCCGACAACCTTCAATGTATACATCTTCTTCTTATAGTATCGTGTCAGGTCTCCTCAACTTACTTACTATTACTTTTCTGAATAAATTACTCATAATTACACTATTTTCATTATATTTATTTATCCTTCTGGTTCTGGTCCCAACCCTTATGTACAGAAGCAAAGCATAAAACTGGCAGAAGAAGAATTTGAGCAGAATAAATGCGCCAGAGATAAGGTCCCTAAGACGTGTGTGTAGAAGAACGATGTACGACAGAATCATAGGAAAAGAATGTAAAGCGGAATAAGGTTTTATGAAAAAAAATAATGAAAGTATCACTGCGTTGGTACGGACATATGGAGTGCATGGATGGAGAAAGAATGGTTAAGAAAGTATAAGTTAACGATGTAAATGGAGTACGGAGTCGAGGAAAACATGGCATGACCAAATTAATAAAATTTTAAAGGTTGGTCATGTTAGAAGTCGAAACAATCTACTGCGTGTTTTACTCTTTGTATGAATGTGGAAGAAGCTAGAGAGGTGTGTCTGGATAGAGTAGTGTGGCAGTCTATTCTCTCTGCCTACCCCTTCGGAAAACCATGGGTTTGTTGTTGTTGTTGTTTATCCTTAAAAGTCAATAAATGATTGGATTTATCGTAGGGTAACATACAATGATTGCTAATATACATACAAATGAACAAACATACAGTTAAATAAAGACATAGGTTACCCACCGCTTACCCGAAGCTGTTATAGGACGTAGCGGCGCCCTTTCGTCAGCTTCGCTCATACAATCCCTAGATCCACCCACTGTCCACGCGGGACCTACATTAACTGGGGAATGCACCATTCCAGGGAAAAAAGCAAAAGGCAAGAGGGTTTCCAAGCCATATTTAATCTAGTTTAATTTCAGTTCACTTCTCTGTCCCAATCTCACAAAACAAAGCGAAATATGATACATGATTTTATGGCCTACCGTAAAATTATTTTAGACAGATATTGGTGAGGGCGGGACAGAGTGTGAGATAGAAGAGAAAATGTAGAATGATAATAACATTTTGAATGTATACAAATACTTGTAGACGAATAGTGGATTTTACCCATTGCGGGTTATCATTTTTAAGGATTAATTGTATCTCAATAGAGACGAAGATGCAAATTGGAAACAGAATATGGTGGTCGAGGCGTTTACAGGACCTGTCATTGGTTGGTTTAAGCGCACGCTTTATGTAATACAACATTCCCCTTTCCGCCCTTCTTACGACCACCACCTCTGACAAATTTTTGGAAGATGTATATATGCTACAATGTTGGGAAACACTTCACATTTTTTAGTTCAATCTACACTAGCGCCATCTACCAAGATTGGATGTAAGCATTAAGCAGAAGATCTTTATTAATGATAATAATAATAATATTGATAATAAAAATTGAATAATGATAATAATAATAATAATTATAATAATAATTTTCCTAAAGAAATAGAGAAAACACTGGTCATGGAAACAGGGGGCAAGAACACAGAGTACCTAACCTTTTAATATAAAAATAAATAAATTAATAATGATTGGACTATGAAAGATAGAAATTAGTCATAACTAAATAATAGTTTTTGCAAGCAAACAATAATGTTTTACATTAATACTTAATTTTAGAAGGCATCATTGAATTCAATTAAAAATGTTACCAGGTGTTAAAAAACGTGTTTGAAGATGTGCATTAAATTTTAATTTATGTGTTTTCACATCGAAAAGAAGATCTACTTTCTACTAAATTGCCGGCAAAATTTGTTCTGCGAATTTGAATTTGCAATTTACGATGACCGTTGAAGATTTAAAACAAATAATTTTTTTTACACATGTTATATTTATATTATACAGAAATGTCATAAAATATTATGAAATCAATTAAAAGTATAGAATTCCATGTAATATTATTTTGTTTGGAGTAACGGTTTACTTAGGAAGTACTTGTAACTGGTTCATGTGTGAAGATAATTAGAGTGAAATTTTATGATTAATGTTGCTATTGAATACTTCACATTTAAAATGAAATTTCTAAACATTATACAAATAAAATTCGAGTGTTTAATTAGAATTAATCATCGTTAGTTTTGACAACCCATGACGCCTCTTAGGGCCAGATCGGTTATCGAATTATATTTCAACAAAAGTAAAGATATTACGAAATCACAGGCGCACGGTAAAATGGTGTCAATCAATTTCTCACTTTTGGAAAGTTTATCTTCAAATTCTGTAACAAGCTTTATATTTATAAATAAATACACATGGGAGCAGACATACTCAGGACCAAAGAAGTTTTGATGACATCCGAGATAAAGACACTGAGAATGATAGCAGGCAAGACACTTAGAGATTGAGCGAAGAACACCAGAATTGGAGAGATATGTTAGGTTGAGGATATTATAAGATGGAGTAGACAGCGAAGAAGGGACTGGTACGGTCGTGTCCAAAGAATGGACACCACCAGACTGCCCTATATTTCACTACGTAATCAGCCTCATGGGACTCATCCTCGTGAAAGACCACCTAAAGATGGAAGGACAGCTAGGAATCCACATTACAGGAGAACAGATCACATAGGTGACATAGGTCTACAACAAGGAAGAAGAGGAAGAAGAAATAAACATGGTACTCTAGAAGATTCTAGATCTTATTGATCTTTCACATTCGTTTTATTAGAAAAGTACTCCATCTTCATTATCATATGTGTGTATTAAGCTACTGGACTTGGACTTGGATCTTCTGACTTACAGAGGTTCAGCTCTAATGGCTATTCCTCTTACGTCTGTAGGAAACATTGTTGGAATGTGATTTGGTAGTTGTTTTATGATGGGGATAAATATATGGCCCGGAGTGTCCCTCCGAAAGAGGGCGTGGGGGGATTTAGGGTTTATGATAAAGTCTTACATTAGTGTCAAGGAATGGAAGACCAGTTAGGGTTGGGATTGTATTTATAAAACAAGTCTGTTCCCGAGGGGAAGATAAAAGCTACCGATAGAATACAGTAAGTATTAAAGATCTACGTGGCAAGAAAATGTAAGTGAAAATTCTTGAGAATGGACTGCAAAAGATATCCGAAAAATAGAAACACAAACAATATCCCACAGCTACCAAGAGTAAGATGATTGTCTATTTAGCAATTGTGACCAACAAGATCAACAAAATCTATTATGGGATATAAACTGTTCATCAACGTCATATCTGAAATCACGGCAGTAAAAACGATTTCATAAGAATTATTAAATGAGGTTTTCTAGACGCTTAGTGTCATTGAAGTGGTTTATGAAAATGGCAGTAAATAAAACATGTATCAACGCGTTCATTCGTCGAGTGATTAAAAAGTTTTCGAATTGAAAGATTATTATTATTATTATTATTTTGTTGAAAAAACTCCTTACATCATTACAGCGCAAGCCAAATCGATGTAAAGGGTGAAATAAAAGAATATCAAAGGAAATATACATAGAACCATATGAATAGGAAAAGCCAGTTATCTGCTTGCTGCCTTTATCATAAGGGCATTTACGAATTCGCCATAATTGCATCCAAAGAGGTCTATCTCTTTTGCAACCTCATTTAAGAGACGAATCGCCTTCAATACAGGAGAACTTCGAAGGGCCTCTGTGCGGCAATTTGATGATGTCATTCTTATCACATTCATCCTACATGTTAATTGTATATGAATATATCCACATATAATTTATATACCGAATGTAGCTTTTGCATATGGCAAAAATATCACGTTTCCCGGAAATTACATAATTTTTGATATCAACAAAACTTTATATAAATATACACCGAACACATTAAAGATACAAATCTATTTACCGTCGTGAAAATGATACTAATAAATAATTTTTGCGTGCCGCATTGATTTCCTTGGAAGACTTACTGGCGTGGTTGCACTGATAGAAGGGAAAAGGAAGCACAGAGGACAGCGCAAGAGATTATGAAATATAGGGGTCGGAGAGACAGGGAGGACGGAGTCAGGGGCAGAATATCCTTGTCCGGAATGTGAAAAAGTCTGTTTATCTAAAATAGGACTATATAGCCACACCAGGTAGCACAGAAAACTGATATAAATATTTTTATGTTCCTTATGCTCGTACTCACGGGCAATGGACATTATTATATTACACTGGTCGGCAAAAAAAAAACCGTTTAAACTTGTCAAAACATGAAAATTCCCGTGCAACCCTGCGCGCGCAATGTATTGTAGCTATATATTTTTATTATTGTTGCTATATACTCGTATTGCTGCTATATATTTGAATTATTTCGGGGTGTTTGAGAGAGGATGAGGAGGGAGGGGGCCGGAAGCTAGAATAGGTAGAAAATAAGTGAAAAAATTTGCGAAAAGAAACAGAAAAATCGATAATTTTTAATGATTTTTTTTACAATTTAAGGGGTCCCAAATCTACCACCTTGCCACAAATGTTCATGTTTTAGAACTTTTCACATCTCAGAAGAAATGCAAAGGCGAAAATAACTGTTTTCATCCCTCCAAATTATGGAAAAGTGATAAAAATAGGTGGGGAGCTATCCCTCAAAAACTGTGGGTGATGAGAAAAAACTGAGGTTATATTCGGGTTGAAGAAGTAATTTTACTTAAGAATCAGCAAAAATAATGTCAGGGGCAAAAATTTTTTTTTGCCGACCAGTGTTATACTGGCGTGTTGGAGTGTTGTTATTATCTACAGCAGTTACCTTCCCTTAGCAGGTGGGTTTCGGTTTGTCTTTATTAATTTTTTTTAAAGGATTCTTTAACTTGTCACTAGACTTTGATACTGAGCTCATATTTATAAGGGTAAAAACCAAAACTGTTAAAAATATATTTTAATCATGATATTGTTAGTTTAAAACAGCGCTTACGTTTTGAAATCACATTGAAAACTTTTGACAACACATCCAACAGTGTTTCCATCAGACAGATCTGGATTAGCCATTCGAGCTGGACCTCCATATGCTAGAAGATCCAAGCTCATTGAATAGATATTTAACAGAAATGTACTCGTACTCATTTTTGCAATTCGTAATTTTCCTCGTCAGATAGCTGGTCTTGTTTAACCAACAGATCTGGTAAATGTACAAATACATATTTGCGTTTGACAATGCAAAGAGCATTTCTCTTTTATCAGCACATAGCTACACTATATTTATACTCTGGCTTTATTTATTCGGATATGCAAGCGAGGCGATGAATCATCAGAAGATAATGGATGATTGTAAAAACTGCTAATAAAAATTCTATAAATCACGAAACACGTAGAAACAATGAAGTGTAGAAGTGGAGGGTAAATTTTATTTGTTCTTCTTCTTCTTCTTCCTCTTAGTTTAGGTCGTATGACCTGTTTGTGACGGTGGGCTGTCCTGGGATGATGATGTCCAGCCATCTCTACATCTCTTTGGCGGCCTTTCTGGAAATATCTTGCTGCTTGGGTTTTCATCTTTAACAATTTTTGCAATTATTGTATTAACCATGCGGTCCACGTGGTCTCCCCAAAAGCGCCTTCTGCTTCTTCCCCATCTGACTATGTCCTCAAAACCACAGACAGACCTTATCGTTTCATTTCTGATCCGATCTCTGAGGGTTTTACATGCGATGAAGCGAAGGGTTCGCATTTCTGCTCCTCTAAGAAGGTTCTTAGTTCTATTGGTATCGGCTCTGACAATATGGAGGAACAAATACATGCTAACCGAAAGTAAAGTCAAGATATACAAGGCATGCGTTCGCCCCATCATGACGTATGGAATAGAGGTCAGAGCCGATACCAAATTTTATTTCTTCTTCTTCAGCCTGTATTGACCGTCCTCTCCTGGACGTAGGCCTCCTCTCGCTTTTTCCATTCTCTTCTATTCTGAGTGATCCGCATCCAGGCACTTCCCGCACTTCTCCGGATGGGCGATACATGTCGCTCGCGATCCAGATGAAAAGTGGACAAGGCGACTGCTGTGCTGGTGGCCAAGGACGGCAAAGCGTGGAGTTGGGCGCCCACAGTTGCGTTGGCGCGACGATATCCGGAGAAATTTTATTTATAACTGTTAATTTACAATATTGGAAATTATATTAAATTCAATATTTAAACTAAAAAACAGATATTTCTTGAGAGTTTTATCTAATTTTATCTACACTTATGATCTGCAAGGCGGTCATGAAAAGAATCTCTCTTGGAGACGGATGGTTAGATAAATGACTATCATAATTATTGTTTGGGAATTCGGAAGGAGAATATTGAATACTGTATAATCCACTCTATTTATTAAATATTAAAAAAAAAAACTAATATCCACAGCACGTTTCGGGAGGTGACCTTCTCAGTTATATTTAGGTACACCCGAGGATGAGGGAGGTCACTTCCGAAACATGTTGTGGATAATATTTTTATTTTGTATAAATATTTAATAAATATATTGGATTATGCAGTATTTAAATTTCTGCTTTTAGATAAACAACGTAATACTACAGTGTTAAGGCCTTTACCATAAATAAAGTTTAATTTTGTAGTTGATAATCTCATAAGACGACGACCTTCGTGGCCGAGTGGTGAGTGCATTGACTGCCACCCGAAGGTTCCGGGTTCGATTCCCGGCGAGGGCAGTGTGATTGTCAACACTGTCTTTGATCTGGTGTAGAATTCACATGACAATAAAATGACGATAGATTAGCTACCTATTACATGTCACGATGATAGCTATAATACCCTTTACATCGATTTGGCAAATGCTGTTATGATGTAAAGAGCGATTCAACAAAATAATAATAATAATAATAAGGCAAAAAGTATCAGTATGATAATAAATGCAAAGGAGCTTCTTCTTCTGCTTTATTTAGGACTGTGTCCTGTTATTTCTCGGAGCCTGTTCCTGGGATGCAGATGTCATCTTTTGGGTGGTCTTCCTGGAGGTCGATTTCCTGTTGCTACTTTATTTTCTACAAGACATGAGTTCGTCCTATAATGACATATGGAATCGAAACAAGGGCTGACACCACCAGAACAAAAGGTCTCCTTAGAACCACAGAAAAGATGATGAGGTTGCTGGAACGACACTCGAAAAAAATCCGAAATAAGAAAGATCTGTAATGTGGAAGATGTCGTGCGATGGGAAAAATTGAGAAGACGCTACTGGAGAGAGCATATTCTGAAAGAGTAATAATTAAAGCGGCAAAGGAACTTAAATTTTTAATTTCACTCAGTTGGAATTTTCAAAAGTGGTATTTTTATACACTGTGCCATCTAATGATTTTCTATCACATGCGATTTTATTATCTAAAAAATCTGATATCTGATAGTCACTCTTGAGAAGCAGGGAAAAGGTTCTGATAAATAACGTTATTTTGCAAAATATATAATATTGAAAATAAATGATTTTTTTTCGATTTCGAAATGTTTTTTAACAAAGTTTTCAATGTAACTAATACTACTGGTGTAGTTTTAAATAACATATAAAATATATTTTTTTAATCTCATATTTGCAAATATAAAAGATTAAAAAAATGTTTTGGTAAATGAACTACGCAAAATAGCAACAGGACAATGTGAAACTTGAAAAGATTATAACCACAATCAGTTGAAGGAATTTTTCGACGCACTCACATTGTTAAATGTTGACATGATAAATTAAAAAAAATAATCTCTCCAAATAATGTACTTAAAAATTCCATTTAAAAACATTCACATGGATATTTATTTTGTTATTTACGTAATAATTAATCATAATAGAAGAATGTTCAATCTAGCAACATAGTTTTTAATTTGATTTGGATATTGTCTTCTTGGAAGTACCAGCCCGGAGGCTATTACCCCCCGCGTATTGCTAATTTCTTTGTTAGATGTTGAGGTTGGATATAGTTGGATGGTGAGAGAATGGTTTCTTAAAGGATGTGCTGGTTTGGATCTGACTATCCGGGTAGGGAAGAGTGTGGGGCGGTTGGGGGTGGCTTTGGACAGGGGCCGAAGTCATGGAGACCGAGGGACGGTGACAGGAAGAGTTTTAAATTTTCAATTCATAACTTTGTATTGACAGTTTAACCCGGCGAGCGTTAGGTTCAAATTTGTAACATTGAGCGTAAGGTTGGGTAATTTTCACCCGAAATTCTTACTTAGATCGTTTTTTTTTTATTCTAGACTTATTACTATTTTAAATTAGATTGTATACTTATTTTACCTTTTTATTAAGTACTTGTTATTAGAAACTAGGAATAAAAATGTTGTAATTAGTATTATAGTTTAATAATTTTTATTCGAATCAACATTTTTCTTATTTTTCTTTCTCAACTTATGGCACTTAATTGTCCATTTTTATGTAAAACTAAATAAAATCACAAAAATAACGTCTTTTAAAGATTAATCACAACAAACACAACAGTTTTTGTCTTCTACAATTATTCAGATTTACTAGAACACCGAGCGCTAGGTGGGTAAAACACACCCGCCGACAACTTTGACAATTTCTAACTCGTTTCTAGTCGCTTCCTTACCTCAGTAACTAATACTGAGTAACTTAAATTATCGAGCATAAATTGCCTCGGGTAAATTTTACCCAACTTTACGCTCGCCGGGTTAAGTGTAACTATTGGAATTATTTCAAATTTTACCTATTCTTGACAAATTCTCGTTTAAAATATTCAATTGGAATGCTAATCTATGCTTAAAAAGACATGGACTTGGACCTTCTTGCATACAACGGTTCTGCTCTAAACATATTGCATACAGAGGTTTGTCTTATATTGGAACATTATTAGAAATGTGATTTGGTGGTTGATTTATGCGGCGGAGTAAATCAAGAAAATATGAATGCGATATGCAGTCGGCGAGCATTGAGTTTCTTTGGTCGCATTAAGAAGAATAAACCAAGAGAAACGATTTGATATTTAATAACAATTTGACTTTGACTTGGTTATCTGATTGCTGGTGCCAGATGCAGCTCTCACGACTAAAAACATTGTGAGCTTTTCACGAAAACGGCGCTATACAAATTAGCCCAATTATTATAATTATTAACACGAGCAAGCAAAATAACCACTGACACGATTCAAAAACTTCTGATCTTAGACAACGAGTGTCCTAGTTGCACGTTAGAGGGATGAGAAATATATTCTAGGCCACATGCACAGCATGGCTATGCAACATAGAAGTGTTTCGCTTAGTGCTATGTTAGGTGATAATTTTTTTACTATAGAGTTGCGTAGCGTACCAAACGTGATAGTAAGCCGTGCGTTGGTTCTCTAGGTTGTTTGCTAAGAGGCTACTTTGATCTTCTGCCTTAAAGAGGTTCAGCTCTAATGGCTATTCTTCTTACTTCTGTAGGAAACATTGTTGGAAATTTGATTTGGTAGTTGTTTTATGAGGGGGCTAGATGTGTGGCCCGGAGTGCTCCTCCGAAAAGGGTGAGAGAGGATTTAGGGTTTATACTAAAGTCCTACATTATTCTTGGTCACTATGATGGTAACTGAACGAATGAGCTCTAAGTTTTAAGCAAGGCTTCTTCCTAAGTGACCATAGTGCAAATATCTCTAATATGATCAAATAAATGTACATTACTTTGTTTTTGTAAGCGGTTAAATTCTTTTAGCTACTGTTATTTCGTGAGATTAGTATCTCTGTTATTATTATCAATTGGAACGGGATGAAGGCGGTGTGATGGCTAGTTGGTGCGCTCGGAGTCGTGTTAATGGATTTACTTTCACTCACAATGTTTATGGTGGCTATCGCTCGCATGACTAAAGGTAATCATTTTTGCCATTGAACTCGGTAGACAATTTTTTGTAGTGGATGCTTTGCTTAAACATATTATATAATTTTCGATCGATATATAAATCGCTACAGGTTAATCTAAAACAGTTGTACCCAAAACAAACGAAGTACGTCAAATATTATTATACTAAAAATAAACTTTTTAATAAAATGTAATTCCATTCCTTATGTACGGAATTGAAATATGAAACTGGCAAAAGAAGGATGATAAACTAACCATCACGCCATTTCCCCGGAGGGGATGGCAGAGAGGATGAATCGCCACAATGCTCTGTCCCGGCATACCTCTCGGGATTCCTCTACATTCATACATTTTACCATGCACGCACGTCGATTATTCCGACTTCGAATGTGGCTGCCATTTGGTAATTGATTAAATTGGTCGTGCCATGTTTTCCTCGTTCATCCTCTGCTTCTTAACCGTGTACAGCTTTTTAACCATTCTACTCTTATCCATTCGTTCCATATGTCCAAACCATCTCAGGGATCCTTTTTTAATTTTATCCATGATGCAGTCATCTGCCTTACATTTCTTTCTTATATCATCGTTCGGTATTCTATCATAGTGATCTCATTTTTACGGCGTTTATCCTGCTTTCATCTCCAAGCTCCGTTTATCCTGCTTCCAGCTCCAAGCTTCACTTCCATACACGAGGGTTGGCACTATAACTCCATTGTGTATTGCCATATTTGCTTTAGAGGATTATTCAAATTATATTTGCAGTGATGACTTTGAATGCGCCATTTATTTTGTTTCCAGCACCAACCCTTCTTTTTCCATCTCTTAAAAACGTAAAAAAAAATTAAATAATGGTATAAACTAGATTTACATTATGTGCTAAATTTAAAAAAAAACGGTGGATTCGTGGAACATAAATTAAATAGACAAATGTGCCCCATCTAAAAAATAACATTTTGTATTAAATTATTTTTATTTTGTTATTTTATTTTATATCATTGTATTTTATATTTTTTGTTTTAGATTTATTTTGTGGATGTTAGAAGATCGAAGTGTGCGCGGGAGATGCCTATTGGTGGCGATGAGGTTCGCAACCCATCACACCGCGTCTCCCGCGGGGCGAAAAGAGAAGGATGGAGTGCCGCATCGGTTAAAGTGTGACAGTCCATTCTTTCTGCCTACCCTTTCGGGGAGACGGCGTGATGGTTAGTTAGTTAGTTAGTTAGTTATAAACTAGATATGAGGGTACTATTTGCAAACCCGGCAAAATCCACCAACAATCAAAAGTGAGATATGAATTGGGAATCATTCTTATTCATAATACATTTGCACCCAATTTTTATTGATTTTCAGTTTCAAATTCGGCTTCATTCTGAAAAATTTTGCTTTTCAAATATAGGGTTTGTTGCAAACATGGCAACTTCCACTGGAGTGTTGCAAAGCTGGCAAACTCCAAAATGAAATTCATTATTTTACTTTAATTATCAACATAATGATGATTATTTCATGGCTGATTACTTTTAAAATACTAACTGGTTGAGATGAAAAAAATAAATATCGTAAAAAAGCGCATTTTATTAGCGTATCAGTTTTTTGCGATTTACTCGAAACATCTAATGAGGGAGTTTGCCAGGTTTGCAAATAATACCCTCATATGAAGCTATGGATGCGCCAAGGTAAGGGTTTTATTGAAGGTAAAATTAAAAAAATATATATGTTTATTCTAACATTTTTTGAGAGAAAAATAAAAAATAATGTTGTTGAGAGAAATAAGGATTTTTCTCTTCTGTACGTTTCATGTATATTTGATTAGTTAACCCTTAACGTACCGTGTTCAAAACAAAACGCTCGCTCCCATGTGGTCAATTCAGTTTACCGCTAACTTTATCTAAATATCAAGCATATGACTCGATGAATCAAATTTAATTTATGTCATCTTGTAGGGAATTTCATTAGGAATAGATCGATATCTATAACATACATGGATTATTTGAAAAACATATCATTATTAATTTTTTTCTGGAACCATGCGATTTCTGATATGGAATGCGAGACAGCATATGAGCAACTGACACCAAGTATGAACTTGTCTCGCCCCGCCGCGCCGTGGCGCTATAATTTTACGTATGATAAAGGCACCTAGGCAAAATGTATAGTACGTTCAAGACAACGAGTACGTATTAATATTTGTCCCTTTTGGTAAAGTGTTAATATTTTCACAGTTCTGATATTATTAAGTTGCGTGCTGCGTTTCCGTCCACAGTCGGTATTATTACGTACCTATGAGAAAAGGCCAAACATATAATTTATAATACGTTCAAAACAGCGAGTAAGTATTTGTCACTTTTGATAAAGTTGTAAATATTAGCAAAACAAATTCTACCTTAACACGAATGAAGGTGAGGGCAGTCTTAAAAAATATTTTTTTTGGGATGAAGGAAGTAATTTTTTGCTTTTTTTTTATTACGAAATATTGAGAACACTTCAATGGAGGATTACAATTTTTTTTATAAAATTAGGGTCCATAGGTTTTAAGAAAATCAACTTTAAATTGGCAGTGGAAACTCAATTGACCACATGGCAACGCGACGGTTAATTGAATTTAATGATAAGAATATATTGAAGATATTGGAGAAGCACACCAAAAAATAAAAAATATTGTTTTACTTGCACGACAATAGATGGCATTACAAATTCGCTTTCAATAGACACGTTCGATTAAAAGTTCAACTATATTCAATAAAACTATGTTGGTAATTAGGTGTAAATTTAGAATCATAAGCCGATTATTAAATGTTATTATTCTCTATTAAAATAATTTCATATTAGATTCTAATAAAATGAACCGAATATTCCAATTTAAATTTTCCCGGTAGTATCTCTAAGGTAATGGAAAATCTATCATAGACAATCGCTGAATTGACGTTACGTATATTATCTCTGGTTTTTTCACAGCTTTCTAACTGTCAGAGCTGTCAGTTTGACATTTAACTTGTAAGAAGAGTTGCATTTCATGTTAAAAACTTTATAAATTATTTTATTTTTGTTTAGAATACATTTTGCTGTTTACAAAAATATTTACTGTTCTTAGAATTCACATCATGTGGGTGAGTAATTTTATTCACAAGCCATTAAACTTATTTACCAAAGTTTTTGTATTGCCATTCTCGATTTATTTCCCTGAAATTATGCAAGATTGCTGATTTATACCGTTATTGGAAATTATTATTGTGTGTGATGATTTGTATTTTATGCATAAGTTATATATAAATCATATATGTAAAGTAATTATACCATATGGAATGGTGGTGCGTTGTAACAGATGTATTTTTTTATTTCAGTGCAACAAAAGCGTTGTTTACTCAAACTAGTAAATTTCTAAAAACCTGTTTTTGTGTCAGAACTACTCATCTGGCCTTTTGAATTTTTAACATATGCGTGTTTTCTCATTTGTTTATAACTTTTTGGTATTTTTATATATAGTATATAATATATATATTTTTAAAACAATTATGGAATGTTTGTGTAAATGTGTTCTGATAGGTTTGAATTAGGAAAGATAAAAATGATTGTTTCTAGGCATTTTTATAATGAATATTCGTAATACATGTAACTACTGTTTCTTCAAATACACGATTTAATTTCGTTAGTAAAATTATTCTGTACAATTTAGATAATAGTGAATTGAATTCGTGTCAGAATACATTATGGAATTTATCTAAGAAAGTAAATATACCCTACTCAATACTTTTATCAATATTCACATTTAAAAAAAAGTTCTTCTATCTGTCAATAGCAAAAGCCATTTTTAGAGCCACTAGTTTCAGAGAGATGGCTCTAAAAAGGGCCTTATCTCTCGTGGTTTAATGCATTCGGCATTTGATAATATTGTTAATATTTAGTAGTTAATTAAGTTCACTATGAAAATAATAATTAAAAACATAGGGTATCAGGACATTTTTGATTTTATAAGAGAGTGACCTGTTTCGCCTTGCTAGAGTATTATCAAATGACATTGGATTGTGTTCTAAAAAGGCATGTCATTCTCTTACAATATTATACATTTTTCATTAATTGTTGTTTTTACACAATATACAATATATAATTTGTTTTAGATTTATTTTGTGGACGTTGGCAATTGTAGTGTGCGCAGGAGATGCCTATTGGTGCCGATGAGGTTCGCAACCCATCACACCGCGTCTCTCGCGGGGCGAAAAGAGATGCGGCAAGGATGGAGTGCCGCATCGGTTTTAAAGTGTGGCAGTCCATTTTTTCGCCCTACCCTTTCGGGGAGAAGGCGTGATGGTTAGTTAGTTAGTTAAATATTTAACACAGAGTTGTCATCATTGTTGTTGTAGTTCCAAATGAACTAGGAACTATTAAAGAAATCTATCATAAGTCAAGATATGTTCCGATGAACTTTTGTCTGATACCCTAAATGATGAACAATACCATTTTTATATTTGAATTAGTGAAATGAGATTAGATAAAACAAACTTCAGATAAACTGCAATCACATATGCTTGTACATATTATATTTATATACAATTGTATCTGCATATGTCTTACCTATCTCTGTGTGGAGATAGATTATCGATACATTAACCATCATTTTATTATATATTTTTTGCATTGGAATTTTTTATGACCGATGTCCCATGATTAGTGATCCAAGACAAAGAAAAAAAAAGACTACAAAAACAAACCATCAAGCCGTTTCTCCTAGGGGGTAGGCTGAGAGAATGGACCGCCACACTACTCGATCCTGACACACCTCTCTAGATTCATCCACATTCATACGGCGAGTCATAAACACACATCAATTCTTTGGAATGCTAACATGGCCGACCTTTACACTTTGATTATGCTATGTTTTCCTTGGTCACCCATGACTCCATACTCCATTCACATCATTAAAATATATTTTCTTTACCATTCTTTCTTCATCCATGCATTGCATATGCCAAACCAATACAGTGATCCTTTCATAATTTTGTTCATAATACTTTCTTCCGCTCTATATTCTTTCCTTGTATTGAAATTCTTTGGTACATCATTTTACTACACATATTTTTCAGTGATATCATCATTAAAAAAACAGTATGATTGAAATAATCAATTATTAATAGGCAGCCATGTTCGAAATTGGAAAAATGGTGTGGTGATGCATTCTTTCTGCCTGCTCCTTTGGAGAAAGGGTGTGATGATTAACATGTTAGTATATAAACATAACAAAACTGTTTGTGATGCATTGTGTTTGAACATAATTCATTTACAAACCTTTGAGATATTGAAACATTAATGTTTATAAAATATTCTAGTGTTAAAGATCACTCAAACGTTTATAATAACATTATTTCATATTTAAAATACTTTAGGAATGCATGAGATTGGAGTTAATACTTTATAGGCTCATTTCATCCAATTATTGATATGTTCACATTGTCTTAAAAAGTGTTATGAATATAATTAAATTGCATCAAATAAATTTAAGATAAACTTAAGGCGTTAACACTGCGGAACTCCATATTTATATTGTTCTTCTTCTTCTTCCTTATTGTAGACCTATGTGGTCTGTTCTCCAGAGTGTTGCTCCTCCTGTGAGGTAGATTCCTAGCTGTCCTTCCAACTTTTAGAAGGTCTTCCACGAGGACGAGTCCCATTAGGTTGATTATGCAATGCAATATAGGGGAGTCTGGTGGTGTCCATTCTTTGAACATGACCGTACCAGTCCCTTTTTCGCTGTCTGCTCCATCTTATAATATCCTCAACCTCACATATCTTTCTTATTCTGGTGTTACTCACGTGATACTTCAGTGTCTTGCCTGCTATCGTCCTCAATTTCTTCATTTCGGAAGTCCTCAAAACTTGTTTGGTTTTTATACGAGTATATTTATATTATGATTAATGTTAATAATAAGTTGATTTTGTGTTTGGATCCAGAAATCTACAAATGTGTGGTCTCCCTATTAATAGAGTATATAAAGTACTTATCACTAATAAAATAATTATTTGCTGCATTAATCACACAAGTGTCTTTGGTTTATCAGAATTAACCTGACCTTAAAATACTGTCATATAATCTTACGCTTTCATGTTTAACTCACACAATGTTATCACATTTTTTTCTAATTATTTGTAGTGCCAAATATTGTGAACTATTTTATTATGACAAACATTTTGAATTATCTATGTAGTTCCCAAGTCATCAAATTAAAGATTAAAATCTTTATTAGAGATTAACAGTCGATAATGCTTACATATCATTGGTTGATATTCATCAAAATTATGAATTTAATTATTAAAGTCAAAGGTGCTTTTAAAACAATATTTAGCACCTAGTTTAAAATTTACCTTTAATTAAACTGTTGACAATATCAGCATTTCTGCTGAAACTAGTAGAGAAATATTCAACTGAAAGATCTAAAAAATTAGATTTTTTTAAGGTTAGATATAAAAAACCTTTGCTAGATATAATCTCATACAAAACAGTTTTATTTAGAATTTTTTTTTAAAGGGATTAATTGTACCTCAATAGAGACGAAGATGTAAATTGTTTTTCTGGGAACAGAATGTGGTGGCCAAGGCGCTTACAGGATTTATGACCCATTGGTTGGATTGAGTGATCGCTTTATGTTTTAACAACATTCCCCATTCTGCCCTTCTTATGACCATTTATTTTTTCTATTTATATTATATATTCCGTTTTTTTTTCAAGTTTCAATCGTTGGGTATGGTTTGTAGAAAAATGCAACATTTTTTGCTGGTTCTTGAGATGCCACTTGGGCCCTTTAATGTAGTACAAGTAGTTTCCAGACACTTTCCACATTTTTGTATACAACAGGTTATTTGAACCTGGCGTCAGTCTCCGAGATAAAATCAGAAATGAGGAGATTAGACGCCGAACAAAAATAACTGACAATGGAACGACTAGCGAGACTGAAGTGGCAATGGGCGGGTCATGTGGCGAGACAGAGTGAGGATAGATGAACCCAAAAAAATAATAAGGTGGAGACCATGAGAGAATAGGAGAAGCGTTGGCAGGCCGCAAAAAAGGTGGGCCGACGACATTGCTGCCTTGGGGGGGAAAATGTGGCTGCGGCTGGCAGGAGATAGAGACGAGTGGAAGGGAAGGGAAGAGGCCTATGTCCAGCAGTGGACCGATAAAGGCTGACGAAGAAGAAGAAGAAGAATCACTCAATACAATTCTTTAGCTACTGATTCTCATGTCATGTGATAGGTAGCTAGTCTATCGCCATTTTTATTGTCATGTGAATTCTACCAGACTAAAGGCAACTTGATTTTTATTCACACTGATATATCGCCAGGAATCAAATCATAGCCATTGTCACTCTGCCACGAAGGCTGTTTTGTATTGAATATATATATTTTTTCAAGAATAATTAATTGTACACCCTGCGTAATGTTTGTAAATTTATTAAATATAATAATAAGACCTGAAAGGGTTGGATGTAGGTGCCAAAATGAGCGGAGTGTCAGTAAGCTGTCTCTTGTATGCGGATGACGCTGTCCTACTTGCAGACAATGAACAGGAAAGTCCTGGTGACTAGTATGTATGAGGTAATCATTCAAAATGATCAGATGATGAATGTGAATAAGTCTAAGGTTCTATTTTCGAAAAAGACGAAATCATGACAGTCTGCAACATTAGCGTGAATGGTGAAAATCTGGAGCAAGTAGATGAGTTTGTATATTTAGGTAGTATGTTTACAAAAGATGGGCGAGTGGAGAGAGATATTGAATGAAGGGTTGGGGCGGGCAACAAAGTGAATGGTGCACTATAAGTTGTCATCGCAAACCATCGCATATCCAAAAAAGGTAAATTGGCAGTTTACAATGGTATTCTTGTACTAACTCATTTGTATGGAACCAAAGCAACTGGCAAAAGAAGGATGGAAGACTTAGACGAATGTGTGGAAAATCTGTGTATGATAGTGTTATATTTATAAGAAGTGAATGCGGTGCGAATGAAAGTATTATGAACAATATAATGAAAGAATCATTAAGATGGTTTGGACACACGGAAAAAATGAATGGTAAAATAAGTAAATGTTAACAATGTTAATCGAACTAGAAATAGAGGAAAACATGGCACAATCAAATAAATCAAATATTGAATGTCAAAAATTTGAGAAATCGAACATACATACATCGTATCATACACGTGCGCGCATGATACAATGTATGAATGTTGAGGAAGCGAGAGAAGTATGTCAGGAAAGAATAGTGTGGTAGTCCATTTTTTCTTTCTACCTCTTAGTGGTTAGTTAGTTAGTTAGTTAAATAAAAATAGAGACGAAGATGCAAATTGGAAACTGAACATGGTTGATCAAGGTGTTTACAGGTCTTATGACCTGTCATTGGTTGGGTTAAGCGCACGCTTTATGTAATTACAACATTCCCCATTCCACATTTTCTTTACGACCATGTATGACAAATTTTTGGAAGTTGTATATATGTTACAAATCTATGCCAGATTTCACATGTCAGTTTCAATGTGCCATCTATGAAGATTTTGATTACAAATCTATGCCAGACATGTGAAATCTGGCATAGATTTGTAACATATATACAACTTCCAAAAATTTGTCATACATGGTCATAAAGAAAATGTGGAATGGGGAATGTTGTAATTACATAAAGCGTGCGCTTAACCCAACCAATGACAGGTCATAAGTCCTGTAAACACCTTGACCAACCATATTCAGTTTCCAGTTTGCATCTTCGTCTCTATTGAGATACAATTAAATCATGAATTGATAACCCACGGTGAAATCCAGTATTCGTATACAAGTATAAGTATACATTCACAAAAAAAAAAATAATAATAGCTCTAAATTGAAAAAATAAAATTCATAAATAAATCAATGGAGTATGTTTCTAGATGTGTTTCATTTGAGATAATATTATATTTTGGTGACATTCTTAGTATACTTTTCCAATTAATGAATATTCTGAATGCGCTCTTATCTCCGGAGAGTCTCGCCTGCTTGAGTGTGAACAATGGAGTATTCTGGCGGAGGCAGCGGGCTTATCTTATCTGGAGCGCGGGCCTACCTGCGACATGCGCTGCCAGGAGATGGCTTTATCATTGTTTATATGATTCATTGGATATTTGCTTTTCATTTTTTACTTCACGCAGTCCAATTAACATTTTATTCCGTTTAATATTTCACGGTGATTATTTTATATTTACTTTACCAATTGTGCAGTTATTCTTCTGAATTGTGTCATCTTCATTTTATATATAGCCTGGTAGAAAATATTATTATCTTCTCAATAAATCAAGTTTGTTCTAAGTTATTTCACATTCTATATAATACAATATATAATACTTGCCTTTTTATATGTTTATTTTTTAAATATATTCATTTTTTATAAATGTAATGTTTCAGTGATTTATGTTAAATAATAATACTTGCATTTAATACGTGGCCCATCCGTATGGAAGAAAACATTTTTTTTACTGTGAAGTGTTTGGTGATTATGTGATTAAAATAAATGTTTAGTTTTTAAAAAATAAAATAGATACTGCATGCGTTTTGTCAAAAGTATATATGTTTAAACTACTTTAAAATATAGTAAATAAGTAACTTGTTGGTTAGAAATAGAGCAAATTAGTATAACAAAAACTGACATTTATTTTTCAATAAATTCTTTTCATTTTATATCCGTAATACTGATATTTTTCTTAACCAGTTTCCATAAAAACGCTGTTAATATCTGGTGTGTACATCTAGGTTACTAAAAGAACCAAGGCTGTAGTTTTTATATAGATAAATATTATTTCAATTGAATATTTAGGTTGAGAGTACTGTGTATGATAAATACTTTGTTTAGATATATCATAAACAAATTTATTAATTTAATAACAAGTTACAGGCATATTGGAATGTGGCGATTATTGTTTATTAAAATTTAAAACAATTGCATTAGTTCTAGTAATAATTAAATCAATATAATTTGTATTCGTAGAAAAATAGATGTATTGTTTTGAAAATAATGGCTTTTGTTATTATAAATTTTTGTTTCTAATACATAATTATTATATTTTACATAATGGTGGTTGTAATGTAACATTAAATCTTTATAAGATTTGAAATTATTATAAACTAACAAATTATTTTGAATTACAAATTTCCGAACTTATAAGAAAATGTGATTTTGAATAAATATAGTATTTTTACAACGCTTTATTACACTTTTCACAGACATGTTTCGTTTATGACACAACCTTTTTCAATGTATAATACAAAAAATAAATATTTTGATATTTTGTACATTGAAAATGTTGTGTCATAACTGTTGTGCAGTTATATTAATTTAAATATGAATCCACAACACAAGTGAAGGCGAATATAGAAGAAATTTCAATTCTTTCTTTGGCAATACTTATTATTTTATCTTTTATTGTATTCTTCCTTTCATATTCTATTTGTCCAGTTATAATATTATATTATTAGACATTTTTGTTAAATATTATAGTTTTTAGCGTTACATAATTGTACAATAAAAACTAATATGAGAGTGAGAAAGTAACACAAGTTAAGATGTAATTGCCTATACATATTGTATTCCTCATACGCCACATAAACGCCATATACATATACCAGCTAATATATCTTCTTCTTCAGTTTCAATGCTCGGAATCGGTTGGCGGCAAAGCTTTGTATTTTTTAATATCCTCCACTCTCCTCAGTCTTCAGCAATCTCTATATCTCTGTACAGATGGTACAGTCCAATATTGTGCAGGGTATTTTTTTTCTGGAGAATGAATCTTCTGCTAATAGATAACAAACTAACCATCACCATCTCTGAAGGGGTAGGCAGACAGAATGGACTGCCCACTTTTCTTCCAGACATTCTTCTTTGGCTTCCTCAACATTTACACATCATGTCATGCACGCACATCGATTTCTCCGACTCCTTTCGTGGCCTACATTAAATATTTAATTTATTTGATCATGCCACACTTTCCTCGGTCTTCCCATATTTCTATTATAGTTCCATTTACATCATTAGCATATACCTTTTTTACTATTCATTCATTCTTTCCATGTCAAAACTATTTTAATGTCCTTTCATTATTTTGTTCATAACACTTTCATTTGCACCGCATTTACTAATTTTATTTTCATTCTACACTCTATCATACAAAGATTTTTACACATTTGTCTAAGAGATCTCATTTATACTGCATTTATTCTACTTTCATCCTTATTTTGCCAGTTCCATGCTACGCTAATAGATATATTTAATAATTTTTGATAGTGAATTAATTGGAAACTTTAAATATTAAACTACTAACTTTCATTTATGATAAAATATTTATTGCTGTAGAGATAAGGTCCCTAAGACGAATGTGTGGTAGAATGATATACGACAGAATCTCAAATGCTGATATAAGAAAGGAATGTAGAGCGAAAGAAGGTATTATGAACAATATTATGAAAGGATCGCTGCGATGGTTCGGACATATGGGACGCATGGATGGAGAAAGAATGGTTAAGAAAGTATACATTAATGATGTCAATTCTCTCTGCCTACCTCTGCGAGGAAACGGCGTGATGGTTTGTTTGTTTGTTAAAATAATTATTTTGTTTAAGGTTGCCCAGTAGCAGAGCGCGATGGGGGGAGTGTGGCATGTCCTGACACGGCGTAAAGTCCTGGATGAGTCGTCGGACATCCTGAAGCACAACCGGCTGTCTCGGCAGCTGGGTACGGGGGACCTGGTGGCGCTAGGTGTGGGCAGCACGCTGGGGCTGGGCGTGTACGTGCTGGCCGGACACGTTGCCAAGGAGGCGGCTGGTCCCTCTGTCGTGCTGTCCTTCCTCATCGCAGCCCTAGCCTCCCTCTTCGCAGGTCAACTACGTTATTCCTGTACTTATTTATGACAAATCTCCCAGGAAGAACCTGATTAGACGCGAAACAAATCTTTAAATAGATTTATTTTTAAATAGTCCATTGTTTTAGCCGAAACATGATACCTTTTAAACTGTTAAATTAAATAACTTTCATCGTTTTTGACTCTATACCATGTGTAATTGTTCCTTCTAATTACTGTTTTATTATTTATTATTATATTTTTCACCTTTAATATTTTCTCCTATAAATAGTAACTAAGCGTTCTTTTAATTGAAATATTTAGGTACCTAACTCAACTCCAGCAAAACTTCAAAATTATATCAAAGAAATTATTCAAATCGACATAGGAACAAATACACATAAAGGTTTCGAAAAATCACGATAATTTGACATCTGATATATTATTGTAACACCTGATGATGTCAACATAGGTTGACGAAACAGCTGTCACGTAAAATAAAATAAATTGTGATACATAAAACAAAGTTATTTAATTTAACAGTTTAGATTTATTTTTAATAATTTAAAACACGAAAGTCTGCAACATGTGCGTGAATGATGAAAATTTGAACAAGTGGGTGAATTTGTATATTTAGGAAGTATGTTTACATGACAAGTGTTGAACGATACTGAAATAAGCTTTGGGGCATGCGACAAAGTGAATGGTGCATTTTTTGTTTCTTGAACAATGATGGAAAACTCCATAAAATATGAATGAAAACATCTGTCTTCTAGGAGTTTTATTATATTTTAGTTGGAATAAGGGCGAAACATGTTATTCCATCTAAAATATAATAAAACTCCCCGAGGACAGACGTTTTCATTCATATTAATTAGTGAATGGTAAAGTTGTTAATGCCAACTAAAAAAATTAAGATGACAGTGCACAATGGTGTTCTTGTACGGACCCTTATGTACAAAAGTGAAATATGGAACTGGCAAAAGAAGGACGAAAGTAGAATAAATGCATTAGAAATAAGATCTCTTAGATTAATGTGTTTGTATATGATAGTGTCAAATGCAAATATAAGCAGTGAATGCAGTGCAAATGAAAGTCTTATTGACAAAATAATGAACACTTCGTTAAGATGGCTTGGACACATGGAAATAATTAATGTAGAAAAAATAGTCAATAAACGATGTAAATGTAACAAGAAATAGAGGAAGCCTGAGGAAAACGTGACATGATCAAATTAATCTAATATAAAATGTCGGCAAAATGAAACATTGGAGAAATCGATGCGTGTGCACGATACACAATGTTGAGGATGCGAAAGAAGTATGTCAGGAATGAAGAGTGTGGCGGTCCATTCTTGCTACCCACATCTGAGGAGAGATGATGTGACGGTTAGTGAGTTATTTACAATTTTCCTTGCAAAAATATTACCAATGGATAATAGTTATATGTAACATGACACATAGTAATCATAAATGAACAATATAGATAAGTCTATTTGGTATTTATGGACATATTGTTTGTCATACCTTGGATAATCTGTTGATTTATCATTTCTCATAATGTGACCAAAGTATTCCAGTTTCCTGTGCTTTATGGTCATGGTAATTTCTTATTGTTTCTTCATTCTCTGCACTACTTTCTCGTTCCTGGCTCTCTCTGTCTATGATATTTTTAACATTACATGATATATCCAGCTTTTTGGTCATAGCTTTTGTCAGGGTCAATGTTTCCATACCATAAAACAAGACGGGCAGCATGTAACATTGAATTATTATCATTCACAATTTGATGTTAGGTCTCGCATAGAACTCGCAACCGGTTTCATTTTGAAGAAGCTATTTCGGGCCATCTCTATTTTTGTTCTAATATTTTGACTGCGGTCCCATTCATTATTCAGCCAACAGCCTAGGTATTTCTATCAATTAACCTGCTCCAGCTTGTTATTTTTGATTTTTAGTGTTGATACTGGATTTACTCTCTTCATGTTGATGATCATAATATATTTAATATATCTGTCAACACAATGTGTTTAGCGAATCTGTGTATCTTATTTTAAATTTTTTAATGAATTCAATTTGAATTACAGGACTGTGCTACGCAGAGTTTGGGGCCAGAGTTCCTAGGGCTGGTTCTGCCTACGTCTACAGCTATGTGTGCGTGGGAGAGTTTATTGCATTTATCATCGGCTGGAATCTCATTCTAGAGTACATCATCGGTGAGTAGCGCAGCGTGCATGTGATGTCATTTTGATCGCATTTTATTATTGGCTTAACCCCCAAATCTTATCTCGCTGTTTGCACACCATAAAGAAATGTATAAACAGCAAAAATGTATTAATTTGTGATACATGTTTATCTTCTTAGGAGAGTTTTTTTGAATTATTTACAGTTTTAAAAATATTATATCAATGAATACAAATAAAAACTAGCGTCTTCTAGAAATTTTATTATATTTTATTGGAATGACATGTTTTGCCCTGCTAAGGCATTATCATATGTTTGCCTTGCTATGACATTTGATAATTGCCTTAGCAAGACCTAACATGTCATTCCGATAAAATAAAATGAAACTTGTATAAAATAAACATTTTCTATCATAATAATTATATAATATGGAGTTTTAGATCATTGTTCAAGACACAATAAATAATATTATTTTAAATACGAAATAAGTATTGTTAGTAATAAATTTCACATGTTCAATTATTACTTTCATATATTACTTTTTACATCAAGCTTTATTACAAAACTCCAGAGCCCTTGAGGTAATTAATTCTTAAAAACGGTGCTTTATAAATCTGCCAAATTGTTATAATACTTAATTGTATTATATTAATATAGAATATGTATTTTTAGGTTCAGCTAGTGTCTCCCGAGGAATCAGCCTGTACCTGGACACCTTGTTGAATGACACCTTAAAGACTACGTTCCGGGATATTGCTCCCATCAATGTATTCTTCATGTCTGATTACTTTGATCTGCTCGCTTTTGGTGTCGCATTTTTCTTTGGTGGTAATATGTCATTCTAATTACATTATTTTTGATTTGATTTGATTATATACGTATATGTATTTATTTATATTTTATTCAAATGTGATAACTCCATCAACACCGTAGAGTTATTTTTACTAAAATGTAGAATATGTAATATTGGAAATATTTGTTTATGGTTTTGACAGCTGTTAAAATTAATTTGTGTGTATGTACCAGGCATGTGAGGAGTCAGAGAAATCGACGCGCGTGCATGATTCGATGTATGAATGTTGAGGAAGCGAGAGAAATATGTCAGGAAAGAAAAGTGTGGAAGTCCGTTATTTCTACCTACCCCTTCAGGGAGACGGCGTGATGGTTAGTTAGTTAGTTATCATTAGACTAGCATAAAAAAGTGGATATTTTAGTTACTGTGTGCGGGAGATGCCTATTGGTGGCGATGAGGTTGGCAATCCATCACACTGCGTCTCCCGCGGGCGCGAAAAAAGAAGGAGACAGTGTGGTAGTTAGTTAATTGTTTATGGTGCCTACATACGAGTATATAATATTTTTAAAATTATGAATTATTTTTATGTAAGTAATTGGATTTCGAAATAATGGATTTTTAATGGATCAAGTAGTCATAATTGAGTTAAATTTATAATGGATTGTATATTTATTTTTAACCTATTTATGTCATAAACATAACCATAGATAATGAAAAACTTTTGATGCAATTTTAATATTATTATTGTTATAAGATGTCATTGTTTGACTTATGATGTTTAAACTAAGAAAATTCACATTTCGCATGAATGTGCATTTGATTTTTTATCATACCATGAATGTAATGATGATTAGAAATGATAAGGAAAAAGAATGTCGAGGTTTATGTGTGATAATTTTATTGTTTGTAAGTATACAATATGTCTATTCATTGATGCCACTTCCCTAGAATTCTACATTAGTCATAGCTGCAGTGATTGCCGTTTATAAAGATAACCTCTTTTTGAAAAGTACCTAGTAACTATTCTTAGTCACATTTTTACTGTCAAATTTCTTTTGTAGGTGCAATCTTGTATGTAACACTTATCTAGCCAACAATATCCTCCATGTTCAGAAAGGATAATCAACTGGATATATTTATGAGCAAACAATGTACATTGCGATAAAATGTACATTGTTTGCTCATTAATATATCCATTAATGACTTATATTACATATTAATGACTGTTGTTTTTGAATAATACTTAATTCTGTATAGTTTTTTTTTTGTACAATTAGAAAAGTTTTATTTTTACACCATCAGAATGTGATGAAAATATGCTCAGAAAAGAAACCTATGCTCATATGAATACAGATTTTCTTTTCCTTCTCTCGGTGTCATGTCAGGTCCCCCCATGTCGACTATCACTCTAGATATAGATACAGAATGATATTTAGAGTGATTTCCCCCTTGCCTTCTCTGGAGGATTTATTGTTAGGGTTACCTTCTTTTAGCCGGGTGAATCCAATTTATGTGGCGCCGGAAATTTGCCATTCATCTACTCTCTATTTGCTATGACACTGGTGGTAATGTTAGTGGCCACAAAGCCTGGGGTTCGCTTTGTCTAGACTACCTGCGGATGCTAGAGTGTTGCTGGTGCTATCGCAACATTGCGTATTATGACATTTTATAAAGGCATACTTCCCGGCAGATTATATCTCATTGTAGCTCTACGATACTATAGATGTTATAGTTAAATTTTAATTATTAATTATTAGTCATAAAATCAATGTAATCAAGACAAATATTGATTGATCATGTATCATAATTACCTATTAAACAATATTACATCATTTTCAGGTAACAATGTCATAAATTAAAGTCAATCTTAAAAAAGTGATCGAAAGTATAACAGCTAGTGCGAGTGCGGGACCTACGAATGATAATATTGAAAAAATAAGTACGAATGAGATGAAAAGATCCGTGAGTGCAATGAAAAGTGGAAAAGCTGTTGGGTTTGATTGTATTGCCATAGACTTTATTAAAAGCGGTGGCGAAGTGGTTTCTACATGGTTATGGAAGTTATTTAACCAGTGCTTGGAGGAGGGATATACGCCGCTAGACTGGAGGAGAGCAGTAATTATGCCCCTGTACAAAGGAAAAGGATCGCGTATGGAATGTGGAAACCACAGAGCTATTAGTCTTTTGAGTGTCGTTGGTAAAGTCTATGGCAGAATTTTAATAGAAAGAGTAAGAAAATTGACGAGTGACAAAGTTTGGGATGTGCAAGGTGCCTTTATGAATGGCAGAGGATGTATGGATCAAATTTTTGGACTTCGTACATTGACAGAGAAGTTTCTGGCCAAAAATCGCAAACTTTTCTGTGCTTTGTCGACTTACAAAAAGCATATGATTACGTTAATAGAGAAAAGTTGTGGAAAATATTGTCTGAATATGGAATAAGTACAAAACTGATCACGGCAATTAAGTCGCTATACACGGAAAGCACTGCTAGTGTCAGAGTAAATGGAGATCTTACAGCCTGGTTTGATATCAATAAAGGTGTCAAACAAGCTTGCGTAATGTCCCCGTGGTTATTTAATCTGTATATGGACAATTGTATGAAAGAGCTGAAAGGGTTGGATGTAGGTACCAAAATGAGCGGAGTGTCAGTAAGCTGTCTCTTGTATGCGGATGATGCTGTCCTACTTGCTGACAACGAGCATGAACTACAAGTCCTGGTGAATTGTATGTATGAGGTATGCATGCGAAATGATCTGATGATGAATGTTAATAAGTCCAAGGTAATGATTTTTGAAAAGGAAGAAACCGTGACAGTCTGCAACATTAGCGTGAATGGTGAAAATTTGGAGCAAGTAGTTGAGTTCGTGTATTTAGGTAGTATGTTTACAAGAGATGGGCGAGTGGAGAGGGATATTGAAAGAAGGGTTGGGGCAGGCAACAAAGTGAATGGTGCACTTAAAGTTGTCATCGCAAACAAAAACCTATCCAAAAAAGCTAGAATGGCAGTGCACAATGGTGTTCTTCTACCGACCCTTATGTATGGAAGCGAAGCATGGAACTGGCAAAGGAAGGATGAAAGTAGAATAAATGCAGTAGAAATGAGATCTCTTAGACGAATGTGTGGATATTCTGTGTATGGAGTGTCGAATGAAAATATAATAAGTGAATGCGGTGCGAATGATGGTGTCATGAACAAAATAATGAAAGGATCATTAAGATTGTTTGGACATATGGAAAGAATGAATGAAGAAAGAATGGTAAAAAAATAGAGGAAGACCGAGGAAAACATGGCACGATCAAATAAATCAAATATTGAATGTCGGCCATGTGAGGAGTCAGAGAAATCGACGCGCGTGCATGACACGATGTATGAATGTTGAGGAAGCGAGAGAAATATGTCAGGAAAGAAAGGTGTGGCAGTCCATTCTTTCTGCTTACCCCTTCGGGGAGACGGCGTGATGGCTAGTTAGTTACTTAGTTATCTTAAAAAAAGTGATAATTTCTATTTAATTTACTGATTTTAATTGCTACTAAAATATGTTACTTTTCTGTATTGGACCGTCGTGCATAGTTATTCTGCTACATATGTTTTATTATTATTCTAATGTTTCAGTGATTCTCGCATTTGGAATGAAGGAATCTGCCTTGTTCAACAATATTTTCACTATCTTTAACATCTGTATCATATTATTTGTGATAATCGCTGGATCTATTAAAGGTAAGATAATTTAAAGCTTGTATTTTGTAGTATAGCTTATGTATTTCATGTCTTGTAATTTTCAATTCAAATACTAACAGCTGATACTGGTAACTGGAACATCGCTCCAGAGACTATTCCGGAAGGAGTACACGCAGGGACGGGGGGTTTCTTCCCTTTCGGATTCGCAGGCACCTTAAAGGGGGCGGCCACATGCTTCTTTGGATTTGTGGGGTTTGACTGCATCGCAACCACCGGGGAAGAGGTCCACAACCCCAAGAGGGCCATCCCTCTCTCCATCCTCGCATCCCTGGGCATCATTTTTTTGGCATACTTTGGGATCTCTACGGTGCTCACTCTCATGTGGCCCTACTATCTGCAGGTTCAATTATGCTTATAAGTTTATCATAGTATATTTAGAGCGCTCTTAACATTTTGATAATATTAATGTAAGGTAAAACATGTTAACAGTTTAATAAAGTTATTTGAAATACCAAATTTCGGTACACATGATAATTTAAAACTTTTATATGATAGTCTAATGAAAACTAACTAACTAACCATCACGCCGTCTCCGCGAAGGGGTAGGCAGAAAGAATGAACTGCCACACTTTTCTTTCCTGACATATTTCTCTCGCTTCCTCAGCATTCATACATCGTGTCATGCACGCGCGTCGATTTCTCTGACTCATCACGTGTCCGACATTCAATATTTGATTAATTTTGACTCATTTGATTAATTTGTCTAATGATATTACTGAAAAATCTTGATGGAAGTTAATTTTAAATATTAATGAAATAAAACAATGTTTTTGTTTTTATTTTGACAGCGACCGGTTTTGTCAAAATAAACACAAAAATGGAATTAGTCAATAAAAAAGATTTACATTTGAAAAATTTATTTGAAAATAATTTAATTAATATGCTATCATTTGAATAATAATTTATATATTTATTTCTTTGAAAGGATGAAGATGCCCCGATTCCGTTTGTATTTGGACAAGTAGGGTGGGAGTGGGCCAAATGGATTGTTGCCATCGGAGGAATATTTGGTCTTCTATCAAGGTAGGTACCTAAATAATGTTCTTTTCATTTTCTTTAAAATGGTAAACACATACTTAAATATTATATAATAAAAAATACATTATTAAGTATAATTTACAAATACTTATTTTCTTTTAGTTTATTCGGTTCAATTTTTCCACTGCCCCGTATTCTGTACGCCATGGCTTCTGATGGATTGGTGTTTAAATGTTTTGGTACCATAAGTCCCAGATTCAAGAGCCCCGTCATGGGAACTATTTTCGCTTCTCTTTTGACAGGTAGGTAATTCATTATTACATTAAACATTAAAAACATTTATCTTAATTAAACAATGTTGATCTATCAGTTTCTTATTTTTTAGGAACATTGGCTGGACTATTTGAATTATCTCATCTTGTAAATATGATGTCTATAGGAACCCTCATGGCCTACACGATTGTTGCAGCTTGTGTATTATTACTAAGGTAAAATATTATCCTTTCCGTAATGTTACCGAATTTGTTGTCTTTTTGTATTTATTTTTCTTTGTTTTATTGTGTTTGTGTTGTATTTCACCACATTATATTGTACCTATTCAAAAAAGGTTCATTGATTTTTTTGGGATGGCAACTCTAAATTATGTAAATTTAAATCATGTTCCATTTTATCATAATTTTGAATATCCATTTTGTCTTTATTTACATGTTGTATGTGCTTATTTTATTGTTGTGCTTGTACATTTTTATCAGCTGTGTTTGTGGCTATCATTTCATTAATTGTATATTCTGTTTGTCCGTCCATCTTTTAAGGTTTAATCGTGAATTTGATCAAGTTGGGAGATGCGAAACGGCGGAGGTTTGCAGCAATGTGGAAGAATCTTATTCCTTACTGGATTCAGAATACTTGTGCGAGGATGACGAGTATGGCAGTACCGCGGTGCCTGATTATACTGAAGAGTAAGCCAAGGACTATGCGGTGACGGTGCTTCAAGGTGGTGGCTGTTTAAAATTTAACACTTTCTTGTGATTTTCTTTTGTTTGTATAAAATGTTTATTTCGTAAATTGTATATTAAAACTTTGTTTTTTCTACTTTTTAGTTTATTTTTCTTGACATGTTTCGAAGATTTTACACCACTATATTCAGGAGAACAACATAAACTCTTGTTCTCCCAATTATGAAGGCATAATACCTTCAAAACATGTTGAGATTTTTTTTTATATTTTGCATATTTGATCTCTTTCTCTCAGTTTTACAAAAACATTAATGATCTCTGAGCTTCTGAAGCATTTGAAACTAGAATATTTCCAATTTATTAGCGCCCTTGAGATGATTAATGCATAAAAATGACACTATAAATCATCCAATGTATTATTATTCTTATTAATAATAACTTATCCTAACCTATTATTGAAATGTGAAATTACCAGATTTGAACGCGACAGTCCACCCCTGAAAGGGGAGGTCCAGCAGCACGAGTCCTCATACCTCGTGAGCGGGGAGAAGTTTTCATTCAGTCGGACCCTCAAGCAACTCTTCAACTGCAGTCTCGGCTCTGATCCCTCGCGCCTCTCCTCCTTCATCGTGGGCAGCCTCATCGCACTGTACTGTGAGCATACAAAAAACATCTATTTATAGATCATGCCCAATTAGATTGCTGTAGATTTCTTGACTGAAATTTTGGTGATAGTGTCATGTTCATTTAGCTTGGTTCTTAACTTAATTTCTGCATTTGATCACATCAAAAGCTATTGTTGCTTTCGAGGACCCTTCTTTTAATGATAACATACAAAGAAAAAAATTAAACAAAATATCGGATGTACTATATTTTTTTTTCTTGGTTTTATAAGTTAGTGATATGCACTATTTATCGGATGTAAATTGAAGGCTGGTTATTTCAAAGGTGCTAATTTGCTTAAACAAATAAATAAATGAAATAAAAATATAATCAAATGATTTTACTAAAAAGAAAAAGAGAAAAAAGCTATTGTAATAAGTGTCATGTAGCACGGGTGGCACCTTGAGGATGAAATTGGATCTACACTATATTTGTGATCAGCTCTTTTTTTTCTCACTTGTTTCGAACAACGATATATTGCTAAGGGTTAAAGTTATTTATGTTATTGATGAAAACTATTTTACAGTTATTTTGATGAAGACATTAAATAATATGTAATAATTGAACAATAATTTTATAATTCCAATGTAACTTTTTGTTAATCATTATTTACCATTGTTTATTATTGATTTCAGGTGCCTTTTGTATTGCATTCAGTCTTTGCATAATATACTCCATAGACGAGTTGAAGGAGGGAACCGTGTGGAGCGTGGTGCTCACCTCTCTGTTTGGGGCCTTCATGCTCCTCTGCATGCTCTTCATCTCCCTCCAGCCCAGGTCCAAGACCAAACTCTCCTTTCAGGTATTGTTCCTTACCTACTATTCATTGTTGCTTATGCATTTCAATAGCTGCAATCTGGAGACTTACCGGTGATAGGAGCGCACGATGAGTCATGTGGAGGATAGTTCATGGGATGGACACGACCCTCAGTCATGAGGAATGTGACTAAGAAGAGAAGATAAATTTTAATACGTCTGACTCAATTTTTGATCTATACGCAAATATTTTCAAACTGCATTTATATTTCGAAATATTCATTTTATGACCTAGTTTTTACAAATGATAAATGTAAAAGCCCTCTGAGCATAAATCTTACATATTAAAATGAAGGTTTTGACCCATTTTCTGCGAGAAGGGTATTAATAATACCCGTTTGTTGGACTGGTGGTGGCTAGCATGAAGGGTATAAATACCCTTTTCGCAGACTCCGTTGGAATTGTATTTTTACATTTCATTTAAGTGACATGTTTTTATCACATTTTAAAGTATACATAAATGTTATCATACACTACACTATTCCAAGTTCAAAGCGAGCTTGAGATTTCAAAAAGTGTGTATGTTCCATGGCTCTATGGTTGTTCAATCTGTATATGGACAAGTGTATGAAAGAACTGAAAGGAATAAGTGCTGGTGCTAAGATGAGTGAGATGTCTGTAAGTTGTCTGCTTTATGCAAACGATGCCGCTCTCGTTGTGGATAGTGCAGGCGAATTACAAGTCTTGGTGTCTAGACTGTATGAGGTATGCATGTCAAACAATTTAATGATGAATGTCGGAATGTCAGGAGATGGTTTTTGAAAGGGAAGAGGAAATGACACATTTTTTAACAGAAGTGTGAATGAAGAGAATCTCAAGCAGGTGTCTGAGTTTGCGTATTTAAGTAGCATGTTCACAGTGGATGGTCGAACGGATAGTGACATCAAAGGGTTGGTGCGGGCAACAAAGTGAATGGAGCCTTCAAAACTGTTATTGAAGTAAAAGTTTATAAACGAATGGTCATTCACAGCGGAGTTCTAGTTCCGACCCTTATATTTGGAAGCGAAGCATGGAACTGGCAGAAAAAGGATGAGAACAGAATAAATGCACAAGATATGAGATCCCTTAGATGTATGTGTGGTGAAACGATGTATGACAGAGTTTTAATTGCTGATATTAGGAAGGAATGTAGAGCGGAAGAAAGTATTATGAACAAAATTATGAAAGGATCTCTGCGTTGGTTTGGTCACATGGAACGCATGGATGAAGAAAGAATGGTTAAGAATGTATATGTAAATGGTGTGAATAGAGTACGGAGTCGTGGGAGACAGAGGAAAACATAGCATTATCAAATTAATCCAATTTTAAAGGTCGCCCATGTTAGTAGTCCAAAGAATCTTGCTTTATGACTCGCTGTATGCATGTGGAGGAATCTAGAGAGGTGTGTCAGGATGCAGTAGTGTGGCAGTCCATTCTCTCAGCCTACCTCTCAGGAGAAACAGTGTGATGGTTTGTTATTGTTTTGTGTATGTTGCGGCAATCATTTATGCCTTAAACATTTATGCTGTTTGTAATGTCTTTTGAGTAAATAAACTGAGAGTAAACAATCGATCAAGCAGCAGGATGGAACCGTAAATTCCCATATACAGGCAGAAGTAGCTCCTCTTCACCCCTCTTGAACTAAATTGTGACAGAAAGTAATCACAAGTGTTCCGGCAGGTTCCTCTGGTGCCCCTGATCCCGTGCATCAGCATGTTTGTGAACATCTACCTCATGCTGATGCTGGACGTCTACACCTGGATCCGCTTCGGCATATGGATGGCCATCGGTGAGATCCATCATTATATTGTATTACCCAACCTTGATGTTATGCACTGCATTTCATTATATATATTTCATCAGCAGATTTTCTTAGCCACAGTATAAAAATTGGCGACAGGTTACAAAGGTATCAAAAATGAATTTTTGATCCCAATTGGCGTTAAACATAAATGCCAATAGTTGTGCAAGGTGATAGAATAATATAATGTAGTTTCAACTTCACCCAAAAGATGCCACCCGTGCTAAATGACATTGACAACCTTCGTGGCCAGGTCATGGGTTCGATTCCCGGTAATGGCAGCGTGGTTGTCACAATGTCTTTGGTCTGATTCAGAATTCACGTGACAATAAAATGGCGATAGATTAAGTACCTATCACATGTCACAAGAATCAATATGATAGCTAAACTCTTTACATCGATTTGACTTGCGCCGTAATGATTTAAAGAGAGATTCAACAAAGTAATAATAATAATGTTACAATTTTTCTATTTTTGTTTGTTTTATGTTTGAACTACTTAGCACTTTTGATATAACCAGCTTTCAATTGTTTTCTCTAAGGTTAAAGTATTATAAAACATAATAATATTGAAACAAAAAGTAGACTTGTATAAATTTTAGCCAAGTTAATTTCCTGTGATTAGAAGGTGTAGGTACTACACTGGTATAATGCTTGGAACTTATGTAATTTATATTTTTAACCGCTTTACTAATATCTATAATCTTACAATACTTTGTGTAGTAATAATCTAGTTTTGTTTTAATATCTAAAGATGTGTTGGCTCGAAGTTTTCACTTGTTCATAATATTTGCACCGTATAATTTAAGTATTTTTATTTATTTATCTAATTGTGTTTTAATCTTTTGCTAGGTATTCCAATATATATAATTAGCTTATACTTGTACGACCGCGGAGGTAACTATCTGATGTACGCCCAGAAGACTTCCATACGGAGCCACATCTCCGGCAATCTTAACTACGCTTTTGAGAATTTGAACGAGTGTCAGGAGCGGCCCACCAGCTTCACGTCCCCCGAGCAGGACAAGCCCACAGACATCAACCAGAATGGTTACTACGGCAACGGCCACTTGCCGCACGAGGTGCCTATTGTAACTCAGAAGCTGCAGAATAAAGAAGATGAAATAATAAAGTGTGATGATATCGATGAAGTCTCCAATGAGAGGAATCTTCTAAGAGAATCCTTTATAGAAATTGAAAAACTGGACCAAGTTCTCAAAGAAGAAGAGGAAGCTTCTCAATACTCCACACTGGAGGCTGTCGGCGAAGAACCTCCTGTTCAAATCATTCCTCTCCACTCAGAGTATCCCCCCGAGCCTGATATTCCCCCCACTGATGCCAGCCTCCTTATCTCTGCGGGTGATGGTGACGGGTCGCTTTGTGTTTCGTCCGAACAAAATGTTGTTGTTTTAGTTCACAGAGAAAATGATGTCCAGCCTGCAGAAGTCCAGAGGTCTTCGTCCCAGTTGAGTATTTCTAAAGTTCAACCTAATGAAAATGATGAACAGGACAACGTGAGTGCCACCAACGAGGATATCAGTTTTGGCGAAAAAAGCACGGCTAGCACTCTTTCACTCGAGGATCATCCAACCTCTCTCGAGGAAGCCAAAGAGCCCCCGGTGTTCATTCCCGCAGCACCGCCTATGGACGAAGCCTACTTCACAACTCGAACATTGCCAGTTGTGCGAAGGAACTTCCCCAAGCCGAAACTCGACAAACCGAGATATGAACCGGAACCTGATTACGATGACGTAGAACTCAGGAATCCCTCCAAGGACACGAACAAAGACGACGACTCGGAAGAATCTGGAACTGACAGCAAGAAGAGCTTTATGAATAAGTTAAATACTCTACTTAAAACACAACCCGCCGCAAGGTTTTCTAAAAATAAAAAACTTAAACGTAGTTCTTCAAGCAACACCCTTGAAAACTCAGATCTTCAGAGTCAGGACAATTTCCGCGAACTACGAGATATGCAACGAAGCGAACCGAGTTTAAATGCAGCTCTCAAAAAGGACATCATCCAATACAAATCACGCGAGCCAATCCAGACGTCGGTCCTTCATACTACTCCCCTTGTACGTAGAACACCTTCGCCAAAACCAATTTCTAATTCTAACAGTAGAAAGACTAGCACTTCCAATAAAACTGATGACTCAAACCAACCAGACGAAGAAGAGGAAAAAGTTGAAGTGAAAACGTTAAGTAAAAAAGATTTGAAACTCAAACTAGAATCCATCCTCTCTTTTGGCCCCCCTGCTGCAAATCCCCGAATATCTAAGCGGCTCACAGAGATCCATGCGGATGATAACATATCCGTTGAGGAGTCAGGGGCTGACAAAACTAGAAATAGCATGATAAGTAACGCCTCCAACGAATTAAAGAGGCCTAAGGGAATAGACAATTATACAAATACAATGAAATTACAAAGGGCCCGTTTTGGTGACGTGCTAAAGTCTATTCAACTAAATACTCAAAGAGCCTCTTCCACAGGCGATGAGCCCGCAGACAGTTTAGGCAAGGAAGAGCCTACGGCAGACATAGTGTGATTGTTATTAAATGTGGGATAAGTGCTAACATACATTGCGTTCTCTAAAATATTTCTAGTGCTGGTTCATGCTTCATGCAGATTCATTAATTGCAGATAAATTATAAATACTTTTTTATTGCATTAACATTAAATCTCTCTTGTGGATGTAATTAAGTCGAGTAGAATTATTTTTATGTTAAATGTGTGTATTAGAAATCGAAGTAGACATTAATAAGAAGCCCTCCACTTTCTGCTCTGATAATCAGAAGAGTGTAAAAACAGCATATTAGTTCTATAATTTCCCATAAACCGGGTGGTGGTCTAGGGGATAGAACGCTTGGCTCCTGATCCAGGGGACATGGGTTCAAGCCTGGACACGACCAGATTCCTTCTTCATAATAATGAGCTATTTTCTGCTCACATTGAAGATTGTAAAATAAATTCTAATATCGTTGATATAAATCCTTGATATTAGTCTTTTTAAAAAAAAAAAAAAATTCTTGAATCTCTGTTTCGGGTTGCTTCCAAGCGCCCATTGGCTGAAATAAATCACTTATTTATTTTCTTGAATTACTTATATAATGAGATTACGATTTGAGTGCAATACTATTTAGCTAAGCAATTTAGTAATAATACATATGTATATATAATCTGGAATTTTAATTTAAAAGTGTTTTTAAATAATGAGTATTTGGTTATATTCCATCTATTAATATTTATTACAAAGATTTTTTATATAACTAAATATTTATAAAGAAATTAAAATAAACATAATTTCGTTATTTACAATGAACTAAATAATTTCATTAATCGACATCTTGTCTTTTTGATTCCGTTTTAAAAATGATGACATAACCATTTCTGTTAATTACTGTGCCTTGAACAATGATGTAAAACTCCAAATTAAATAATTAATATGAATGTCCGTTTTCTAAAAAGGGTTTTGGCTTCGACCGGTTTCGGGAACTCACTGCCAACTTCTGGTCAAAGCTGTTTTCTAGAAGTTTTATTATAATTTACGTGAATGACATGTTTCTCCTGTCTAAGGCATTATCAACATTTGAATTATCAACGTGTTTCACAATAAACACATCAATCACATGAATTATAAAAATAATTCTAGAAAAGAGACATTTTCATTTGTATTGATTATTTCTGTTAATCCATTGGTGCCTTAAAAAAACCCAAACGATATTAGTACATTGATTGTTTCTTGAACAATGATGTAAAACTCCATATTAAATATTTAATTTTGATAAAAACATTTGTTTTCTAGAAGGTTGAAACACTTGCCATTCCAATAAAATGTAATAAAACTTCTATAAACGGATGTTTTTATATTAAACGCTAGATATTAATACCTTTGCAATAAATACTTGCCGCTTGATTTAGTTTAAAATAATGTTTGTACAAATAGTTGATAAGTATTTTTACTTCATTATTGGACGAATGTCTCATTTACATTTTTTGTGTGACCATGTCATGTCATTATGTATGCATGGTTTACCTCAAACTAATATATTTATGGTTGCGGCGATCATCCCTGTGAGATTTTCAAAATATTGGTTTGAGTAAGAATTTGAGTATGTTTTTTAATTTAAATTCATGATTATATGGAGTGTTTCTATTTTATATTAAAAAAACTTCAGTATCCTGTTTGTTTGTGTATAATATTGTGAGTGCATGCAATTCAGGTGAAAGTATCTTACTATTGTTACTATATTGGGATGAGTTTGTGATCAATCGGAAAAATTATGTATTGGTCAATAACATGTTTTGTTGGTGTTTGCACTGTGAATGTTTGCTGGTATATGTTATCCACGCTTCTATAATTTTGTGTTCCCAACCTTCCGTTTCCATTTACAATATACTTCAACAGCACTTCAAATCGAGATTTTTTAGGTAAGAACTTTTGTAAAAAAAAACAATGAATCAAAAATTACATTTAAATAATAGCTTTTTTTTTGTAAATATTTTTTCATGATGTAAATTAAAAGTTCATTATTATGAGCAATGATGTTCTGCCCAACCATGTTACATATAACTAGATGTTTTAGTTATGACCAAATTATATAAAATTTGAAAACCTTTTTGTAAAAAAGAATATCTTCGATGTGTAAAGGATTTGTTCTTCTCTTTCAGGATTTGCAATGTACTTCTTGTATGGACTCCCCAACAGCCTAAAGGAGGAGGGTCCCCAGTACTGGAGGCTCTAGGGTACGATGGAACAGTACCTACAGCCAACTACAATGCATAATCTTTATATTAAAAAATGAATGATGTTCCTAAAGAATATGTTGATTAAAAAATTTACAATTATTGTCAACAGTGTAGATACTAACGTTTTACCAAATGGGGACCAATGTATATGATAATGTGATGCACTTTTACTATTATGAATTCCATAGTACTGTATTTTTACAAAGTATCAGTTTATTTGTCTATGAATTAATAAGCTTTATAAGTGGATCAATTTGCATTTTGACTTCTAATAATTCATTGTGATAATTGATGAATTGATTCTATTTGCATTACCAGCTTGTAACTGTAACACAACTTCACTTAAATTATGTAAAAAAGTAAACTTCCAATAGATTACTCCCAGTCAGTAAAATGGGTATTTATACCCTTTCTGCCCTAGCCGCTTGTCCAGCAAACGGGGTAATAATACTCTTCCTGCAGACAATTTATTAATTATATATCGCCATTAAATTTACATGATTTTAAAGCAGGTATATGTAACAACTGTATAACATCATTTTTCATATTTACAAGCCTTTTATTTGATGAGAGAATTCTTATGAATCTATAAACAAAATGAATGTTTGGTTTTAATAATTCGAGAGTCTGAATAAGAATTATTGTTAGAGTAACTTGCCTCCTCATGTTTTTATATACTTACATTTTAAGCATGCAACTACCTCTTCCGCCTTGCTGTTCAAATTATTATTTCTAATATGTATTTGATGGTAGTGACATGCAAATGTATTTCATACATTATTTATTATTCCAAAGAGGCGCTGGCAGCCTTGTATCATTTAAATATTTATTTATTTTAAAATATTCATATTTCTAGTTTATAACTCTATTCCGGATAAGTGCGGTGTACTCACCGTGAGAATTCCTATTATTAACCAAAAATGTACTTTTAGGAAAGTATTTGATCAAAATATATCACAAATCGAGCTGAGCTCATCAGGGAGTTATTTCATGTTTTTATTAATTTATATTCATTTCATTCTATCATTATTTCATCAAATTGAAACTATAAAAAAATAATTGTGATGTAATCTATGTTTATTTTTTATATCTTCATGTTGTATTTTGAGATTTCAAATATATTATATTAACAAAATAAATAGAATACTTTGCAAATATTGTGTCTAGGTAATAAAGTGTATTCAGAATGCAATAGTTAAAAATAAAAAAGTCACACACTGTGCAGGAAGGTGTTTCTTTAAAATTAGTAATAACATAAAAAATAGTGTTGGCATTTTCCAGTCAAAATATTGAAATCCATCAACAACAACAAACCATCACGCCGTTTCGCCGTAGGGGTAGTCAGGGAGAATGGACCCCCACACTACTCTATCCTGGCACACCTCTCTAGCTTCCTCCACATTCATACAACCAGTCATACACGCACATCGATTTTTTAGACTTCCAACTTGACCAACCTTTAAAATTGGATTAATTTGGTCATGCCATGTTTTCCTCGGTCTGCCTCGACTCCGTACTCCATTTACATTGTTAATGTATACTTTCTTAACCAAACATGAGATCCAACATAAAATAATAGAATTTTCTATAACAATATAAATAATTTCAAATTATTCAATAAACTAAATTAATAAAAATAAAAATATTAATTAAGTAAATAACAAAACTCTTAAGAAGAAGTTAAAGATGAAAACATATTTTTTTAATTTGGCATTATTTATGATATATACGAGTACAGTCAAACTCGGTAATTACGATCACAGATATAGCGGGATCTTCGGATGTAACGAGGAAACAGATACTTGATGCCTTCATGTGATGGGTATTGTTGTAAGCATTTAAAAATACCTATTCTCTGTTATGACTAGTAATGCTTCTATAACAAGCAAATTCAGTTGGTCCCATCTTCCTCGTAATAACCAAGTTCGACTGTATTTGTTTTTTATAATGATAGTATTTTATATTATCTATGAAAATTACAATATGATGAACAAAAATATAACAGATTGAATGAATAACAAATGATCTTGTTTTTAATTATAAAATTCCCCATATATCGATTTTCTCCCACAAAACTAAGGTATAAAATATTTTATCATAAAAACCATAATTTTACGGTATAAAGACGTCTTTCACAATTTAAGATCACAAAACCCTGCATTGTAGATTAGGTACTTCAGAAATTGGGATCGACATCACAATGGAAACATTTGCACGAGAGTGAGAATATCGTCATCCGAGGGGCACGGGAGAAGGCGCCCGCTGTGAGGTGTGTCCCGGGAGACACTGCGGGAGTTGGCTCCGCGGCCTCTAGTGCGGCTGCTGTTCAGAGACTCCGAGTACAAGAAGGGCAGCTGCAGGGTCACCGAAGGAATCAATCTGAGATTCAATCTAAAATATTTAATTTTAGGTACCTAAATATTTAATTAATACAAATGAAAATGTCTGTTTTCTAGAAGTACTATTATTATTTGTGGGAATATTATTCGTTTTTCAAAAGCATCAACAAATGTTTGATGATGCTTTGGAAAGGCGAAACATGTCATGGCGATACATTAGCTACCTATCACATGTCACGAAAATCAATATGATAGCTACATATTACCCTTTACATCGATTCGGCTCGCGCTGTAATGATGTAAAGAGCGATTCAAAAAAATAATTTTAATAATAATAACAACACCCCCACTGACACAAAATATCCTCATCTGGGGAGATGGAATTCAATGACTGAATGGCATCACCAAAGGCAGATTGATTATGTATGAAGTGTAGAACAATTGATGCCATTGTCTCCACAGGTAATGCTATTTGTTCCATAACGTAAAAATTGTCACTGAACCCTTCAGTTCGAAAAAATTATTCCCAAGCATACCCAAGTAAAATTCCATTGGATGCAGCTAAGGATATACTCTCTACTCTCTCTGAAAGCATTCTCCAACATTAGAAAAAAATTATAAGCTATTAAATATAACACAGGAATGTGTTAGATATTTAAAGAAATGTCAATTTCAAATCTCTCAACTTGAAATGACAAAAGTAATATGAAGAACTTACTCTTTAGGTGGATTGTTTGACTTGGCTTTATTTTTTTTCGCGGGTTTTCTTGGAGTACAGTCTCCCGAAGCTGAGCCCAATTTGTACATAGACAATCGCTGTTCTGTGAATATTAATTGAATGTGAATATATTTTAAGCTTTAAATTAATTCCTTATCACCAGATGTACGAGTATATGTACTATAATAACTTGTGTCCCGGTGTTAAGATTTCCTTGAGCTACATTCAATTCAGACATCCACAGCTTTTCCTCCAATTGCCCAATTTCTCAATTCGGGGGACCACTACAGTGGTGCAATAGAGTTTAGATATATTTTTTTTAAACTTTGGTCCTAAGGCTGGAAATTTGTGGTTATGTAGTGGATGCCTGGAACCATTCTGTTGTTACCCCGTTTTCACTCCACTGGCGATGTTTTTCATAATACCAGACAGGTTATGCAAAATGTACATGTCTTGGTAGAACCAGAAACAAAATGATGAGATGATGCATACTTTGGAGTGGCAAGATGCCATGTATCTGTGCCACGGAGCAATCCACGCTGCATATTACAGAGTTCTTGCTGCCCTGTGACACCCACGGGGGAGGATTTGGTTCGGGTCTGGTCCAGCTGGTGGACTACTGGGCCACCAACATATGACGGAGTTGCCGTATCATCACGAAGAAAAAAGGTTCAACAATAATACTGATATAACAAACTGAAAATGAAAGGGAAGTGGAATCATATCATGTCAGAATTAAAGGGAAAAAAATATGTTCTCACATGATTTGGTAACCCTCGCAGTATTCAGAATTATAATAACTTTTTAGAACTATAGAGAATCGTATTATCTGAAATTATTTATTGAAAACTTACTTAAAGGTATCAATTGAGAGTTACTACTCATCATATTTTTGGCCGGAAGAAAGTCAGATCTATGTTTTCGGTCGTTGGCTGCAGAGTTCAGTTGTCTCTGCTTCAGCTCTGTCTTTGATGTTGATTTCAACTAAAACATGTTCATACAATTACTTATTATAAATATTTTATTGTGTATCGATTATTATTTTGGGAAAGTTGGGGACCTATTCTCTGCAGATTCGATGAGATGGGTTTATCGTAACCCATTTATTTAGGTTAATCAGGAGATATTTCGAGAATTCGGCCGTTCTGGATTGTGTTGGTCTTTTTGTTCCTGATAGATATCTCTGATAGTGCTCAGCACAGATTTTTTTTTTACTTACTGGCCTCCAGAACCAAACTGCCTCTGGTGACATCGGTGGGAAGATAATCATTTTGCTGAATACGATATCTTCAGAGATTGTCTTTCATGTTAGTGAAAGTACGTTCAGAAAACAAATACTCTTGACTTTACGGAGTGTCTCATTTTCCTAAAGTCAAACCATCACTCCTATGCGTTCCTGGTATTTTACATATTCTCTAATAGATGCCTTAAACTGTAAATATGTTTGTAATGTCCCATGAGAAAAAATAAACTGATTTGATTTGAATATAATTGCAAAATAAACAAACATCTAGTAATACGTATTGATAACATTTAAAGTAGAATTAGACATTTAAAAAATCTTTTTCTTTTTACCTGAGATGAAATTGTAGTTTTTGTGAAATGTGTAACTCTGACTGGCATTGTGGATTGGAAAAATATTATAAAGATCAAATATTAAGACACAGAATAAATAACTATAAAAATGTGATGACATATCAATATATATCAAATAATCAGTAATAGCCGAAATGGTTGTCAAAATTTCAAAATAGGAATTCTTTTTTTTATTCAAGTGTTCTAGTAAAAAAGGGATACTTACACACCAGTACTTACTTTATCAGCGGTATTTAATAAAAAATTAAATCATATTCATACAAAATTAATGTGTCCATTTTATTAAATATACTTGAATTATATTTACGTAATGAGATATAATCCTGATACAGGAGAGTGCAACACTTATAAATATGTAAAATTTTATAATTGCCATACCAAATTTCATTCATTTTGGTTAATTTTCAATACATTTTTTAGATAAAATAAAATATTTAGATAATTTTAATGTTTTATTTGGAAGATTGTTGGAAGTCCTTGAGTTCCACGTCCATCATCTGCTTGAGGAGAACTTCCATCTCCAATTCCTCGGTCACAGTGGCCAGGGCATCTTCAATCAGCTCATCGGATATCCTGGGATAGTTTCAAATATTATATATAAGGCACAAATATATCTTTTCATATGAAGCAATCAATTTGCGGTTAGACATTTTAAACTTATGGATATAATATAACCAAGCTTCATCAGGGCAGTATAATAACAGTTATTATTATATATACACTGCTCTGATGAAGCTTGGGTCCAAGCGATGAGTCCATCACAACCATGAGTCAGAGAAATCAACGCACGTGCATGACACGATGTATGAATGTTGAGGAAGCGAGAGAAATATGTTATTTCATCAATTTAAAGTTGATCATGTCTGATGGAAATAGATGTCAATTTTTTATATTAATGAGAAAATAATAGTAACGATAAAAAGTTATTTGTAACACCCGATGAAGCCAACATAGGTTGGCGAAACAGCTGTCGCGATAAATTCATAAAAATAAATTGCAATACGTACAAATAACAGTGTTTCAAATTTAAACATTTACTAATAATAAATCTTTACACATATGGGATTCTTTTCATTAAAATTTATACAGCGATGAGGTTCGCAACCCATCACACCGCGTCTCCCGCGGGGCGAAAAGAGAAGGATGGAGTGCCGCATCGGTTAAAGTGTGACAGTCCATTCTTTTTGCCTATCCTTTCGGGGAAACGACGTGATGGTTAGTTAGTTAGTTAACCCTTAACGTACCGTGTTCAAAACAAAACGCTCGCTCCCATGTGGTAAATTCAGTTTACCGCTAACTTTATCTAAATATCAAGCATATGACTCGATGAATCAAAATTTAATTTATGTCATCTTGTAGGGAATTTCATTAGGAATAGATCGATATCTATAACATACATGGATTATTTGAAAAACATATCATTATTATTTTTTTTCTGGAACCATGCGATTTCTGATATGGAATGCGTCACAGCATACGAGCAACTGGACACCAGGTATAAACTTGTCTGCGCGCCGCGGCCGGCGGGGCGAGATTTTACGTATGATAAAGGCACCTAGGCAAAATGTATAGTACGTTCAAGACAACGAGTACGTATTAATATTTGTCCCTTTTGGTAAATTGTTAATATTTTCACAGTTCTGATATTATTAAGTTACGTGCTGCGTTTCCATCCACAGTCGGTATTATTACGTACCTATTGAAAAGGCCAAAGATATAATTTATGATACGTTCAAAACAGCGAGTAAGTATTTGTCACTTTTGATAAAGTTGTAAATATTAGCAAAACAAATTCTACCTTAACACGAATGAAGGTGAGGGCAGTCTTAAAAAATATTTATTTTTGGGATGAAGGAAGTAATTTTTTGCTTTTTTTTATTACGAAATATTGAGAACACTTCAACGGAGGATTACAATTTTTTTTTATAATATTAGGGTCCATAGGTTTTAAGAAAATCAACTTTAAATTGGCAGTGGAAACTCAATTGACCACATGGCATCGCGACGGTTAATACAGCGCTAACTGTGTACAAGATGAAGGGGAGGGGGGGGGTGGTTGGCCCGAAAAAGTTTGTGTACCAATGATGTAACACTTGCAAGCATCCAAGTAAGACCTGAAGGAAGTGAGAACACGTCTGAAAATAAACATGGCACGGTTTTAATTACGACGATCCTTGAAATCCCTAATTGTTTGTCGTATTGTTAATGGTCCTCCAAGCATTGTTCGCTGGCTCTGACTGCACACGCCATGATGTAATGCACTCGCCATAACGGGGGGACACCGTTCCTGTATTATGGTCACTGTCCCACTGGCTAAAGAGGTCGCTGATTCATTATACAATTAATGGATTTTGTTTCCTAATTAACTGCGGTTTGATTATCTTCTATTCTGACTAACTTTAAAAAATAATAATTAAATAAAAGTTAGTCACTTACGAATTAATTGTATCTCAATAGAGACGAATATGTTAATTATTTTGAAACAGAATATTGTGGTCGAGGCGTTTACAGGACTTATGACCTGTCATTGGTTGGGTTTAGCGATCGCTTTATGTAATACAACATTCCCCATTCCGCCCTTCTTACGAACACCACGTCTGACAATTATTTTTGAAAGTTGTATATATGCTGCATGTTGAGAAACATTTCACATATTTTTAATTCAATCTACACTAGCGCCATCTATTGAGATTAGATGTAAGCATTAAGCAGAAAATCTTTATTAATGTAATGTGAAAGGCTATCAACCTAATTATCACACATTACTAGACAACGCCTGGATATACAATTAATTCTTAATGATTAACCCGTAATGGGTAAAATCCAGTATTTGTATAGGTACATTAAAAAAATGTTAGTCACATACGCCTCTGAAAGAAAGCAAGATAGCAATTTTTGAGAGGAAAATTCGACTTATAGAATCAAAAGAAATCTTGAGCTTGAATTATTGATTAACCGTGAAACAGTGGTAAGATTCTGTCGGTAGGCTGGCCGGCCATGTGGAAAGAATGCCAGAGGGAAGACCACCGAAAATTATGTCTAGATGCGTCCTGCGCGAAAAGAGACCAGGAAGCAGACCAAGGAAAAGATGGTCGGACAGTCCGACTCGGACTTCGTGGAAGAGGTGACCAGGGACAGAAGCCGGTGGAGGACTAATGTGGAGGAGGCTAAATCCCACACCGGGATGTAGCGCCGAGAAGAAGGAAAAAGAAGAATGAAATAAAACGAAATTTACGATCATATATGAATGTCAGATTTTGCGTTGAAATCTGTTAATTAGAAAAAACAATGATTTTGGAATATTTTATTTATTTCATACACGTTGGTTTAACCGTAAATAATTTAGAATAGAGAATCTAAAAATAATTAAAATGGATAAAACGCAATACAATTGATAAGAAGGTAAATACGAAGCCGCTACCAGTAAAAACCTGAAATCACTGGTGCTATTTATTTGAGTAGACAACATTTGACGTTGTTGTTTTATACAGTTTATCTTAATTAGGGACTGTTTTTTTCCAAATAATAATTTAACCGAAAATAGTACCGTTATCAGAAATATCGTGATGAAATAAAAAATACTTCGGTTGACATTTTCAGTCCACGCAAAAACGTTCTTATGAATGTTTAAATTCCCAACTGAGTAGCTAACTAAGGCATCACGTCCTTTCTCCGGAGGGAATATGGACCATCATACTTGTCTATCCTGACATACTTCTCGAGCTTACTCTACGTTCATACATCGTAACATACATGCTCGTCAATTTTTCCGACTCCGAAGGGCGCCTTTTGGTAATTGATTAATTTGATCATGCCATGTTTTTTTCGGTTTTTACCAATCATCTCTCATTCATTCGTTCCATATGTCTAAACCGTCTCAGAGATCCATTTTTTTTATTTTACTTAGGATGCAGTCATGTCCCTTACATTTCTTCATTATTTCGTCGTTCGGTATTCTATCATACATAGTTTTTCCGCACATTCTTCTCAGTGATCTCATTTCTACAGCGTTTATCCCGCTTTCATCATAATGCCAGCTCCAAGCTTTTCTTCCATCCATAAGAGTTATTCGCTACCCGTAATTCGCTACCGATCAAAGATTATGAAATTCCTAAATAAATAAATAAATGTATGTACCTTATGTACGCACGTAAGAAATTATACTTCTGGAGCGTAATAAAACTAAAAAAAAACAAAAAAAAATTAAATTTAACATTCATTGATAATTTTTTCACTACACAATGTGGGAAAGTGATTCTTGATGACTGACTACATCGAACTATTTGTAGGTACTAATATATTTGGTACAGGTTCTTTCTTTTCATTAAATAGTTTTTACAAATTATATTGCGCAACATATTCGAAACTACCCCACTAAAATGTGATAGTTTGTTGGTACTATTTTACACTTTTTACGACAAACTTCAATTGTGTTCGATGACGTGATTTCGAAATTTGTGAGTTGGCACGCGTGAAATGTCCGGCCGTTGTTTATCAGTGATAACGAACTTCATTGTGTTGCACTTCTTTACTAAATGCACCAAAAGAAGTATAACTTCAAAAAAGCAAGTAAAAGAATAAAAAGGTCCATTTACATTGGACAGTCATTAGCCGATACCGACACGTCACGATAAAAATAGCCTTGAATTTCACCGACTCGTTATCTCAAATGTTATAATAAAATCGCCGTCGGGGGTTGCCGAAGAAAGCACATACCTACATAAGATTGTCACTTAATAAAAATGATCAATATTTTTCAGGATGTGTTTCCTACAGTATATTATTATTTTTACAGAATACCATTGAAATTCGCCGTGGAGAAGGCGATTATCTCGGAATTTAAATATAATATGAACAGAATCGGCATTAATTAAAAGTGACAAGACACCATCAAAACAAATAAAGCGATTATTTGCTCAACGCAAACGCGTGACGTGTCGGTATCGGCTGATGACGGTCCAGTGTAAATAGACCTTAAAGAGGAATAACATCGTAATAATTAATAGCAATAAACTCACTTGGACACCTCTTCCCAGGGCTTCTTGATGGAAGAATGAGCATAGAGAGGATTACTAGAGATGTACTTGATGAATTCCATCCTATAAGCGTGGATCGCGTCTTCCACATCTTCCGCCACTTTAAACTCCGCTGCCTTTTTATACTTCACGGTCGCTTCGGCGTTCTTTCCGGCCCTAGTCGGAATCTGAGAGAATTTGAAGACGTTTTTCTTAATAGTTCTCTCGCTCTCCTTCCTTTGTGAATCTGTTAAAACTTTTACAATTTGATCTTGAGGATGGTCGATCTCCTCGATCGGTTTTGATTCAACTTTCGAGGTGTCGAAAGCATCCAGTTCTCGATATTCTTCGGTGGGAGATTGCGCGGGAGAATCTTGATGCGATAAAATTAACAGTTGAACATTGCTCGAATGGCTACTGGTGCGCTCACGACGGCCATTTCTGGAAACAAAAAGTGTCAAAATTATTCTCAAACAAATATAATTAGCTTTTTTTGCATAATTAATTCTACAAAATTTTCTCAATGATCAAACTAGATTCCAATTGGAATCTAGCAAAGATAATTAATAATTATTAACAAATACAGTATAATAATCAGTGCCGGATTAAACCAGCGCGGGCCCGTAGCAAATGTTACCAAGAGGCCCTGGCTTTTGTATGATAATAAAATAAAACACAACTTTTACTCTAAATAATTACATCAATGTTTATTATTGTGAGGTTATTAAATATTCGAATTTTAAACTATCTTGTCCCATGCCGGCAATACTGGCATAAAATTATCTATTAAATAAAGCCAATATCATAGACATTAACATTATTTTAATGTGTTTTTTTTTTTAATTTTGAATATGTATTGTATACTTTTAAAAAAACACCCTTTATGACACTCCATTCATTTTGGCACCTAAATCCAACCCTTTCAGCGGATAAATTTATAATTTAATTAAATAATAAACAAACAAACAAACCGTCACGCCGTTTCCCCGCAGGGGTAGGCAGAGAGAATTGACGCCACACTACTCTATCCTGGTAAACCTCTCTAGCTTCCTCCACATTCATACAACGAGTCATACACGCACGTCGATTCCTCCGACTTCTAACATGACCAACCTTTAAAATTTGATTAATTTGGTCATGCCATGTTTTCCTCAGTCTGCCTCGACTTCGTACCCCATTTACATCATTAACGTATACTTTCTTAACCATTCTTTCTCCATCCATGCGTTCCACATGTCCGAACCAACGCAGCGATTCTTTCATAATTTTTTTCATAATATATAATTAAAAAATACTGTATATAATCGCTTAGAATGATCGATATATCAAATCAAATCAAATCGGTTTATTAACTCAATAGACATTACAAACAGGAAAATGTTTAAGGCATCTATTAAGTACAGGTAAAATATTATAAAAATACAACAAAATACCAGGAACGCATTAGAGATGGTTCGACATTAGGAAGACAAGATACTTTCTAAAGTCAATAGTATTTGCCCCCTGAACGTACTTTCACTAACATAAAAGACGTCGATCTCCGAGGAGACCGCGTTCAGCAGACTAATTGCTCTTCCCACCGGTTTCACCAGAGGCAGATTGGTTCTGGCGGCCGGTAGGTAAAACAATCTGTGCTGTCGCTGTCGGAGATATCTATCGGGGACAAAAAGACCAACAACCCCCTAGTACGGCCGAGTTCTCGAAGTATCCCCTAATTAATCTGAAGAAATGGATTATTAGATGTCCATCTCTTCGAAGCTGTAAAGATCCCAGCATTCCCAGAAGAAATGCCGTGGGATAGAGCCACGGATAATTATCATACTCCCTCATGTCGAGATACCTCAGATATATACAAACTATGGCGTAATAACACGTTCAACATTATGTTAACAAGTCAAATTGTAATAATACGAGTAGAATGCCATCAATGTTACCGCAACACAAAAATGTGCCGTGCTAATATATTGTAGTATCCACCCAGTTCCCTGCAGTGCCTAGTACTACCTACCCGGCATTCGCGAAATAAGAATTTCACCTAAATACCGGTTGCCGTGACTGAAGGGAACATTGCTAAAGTAAAAGTTTTTTTTTCTTCATAAAAGGGTAAAGGTACATATGGACAATAGTTGAGAAGAGAAATAATGTAGAAATATGTTATAGAAATAGAATATGGTAAATCTATTTATGATAGAGTGTTAAATGCAAATAAAAGAAGTGAATGCAGTGCGAATGAAAGTGTTACGAACAAAATAATAAATGGGTCATTAAGATGGTTTTCGAAACATAGAAATAATGTGCGAACCATGGGTCTACTAAGAACATCGGAGATGAAGGTCCTAAGATCAATTACTGGAAAAACTCGCCGAGATCGAATCCGCAACGCAGATATAAGAAAAACTTGCGAAATAGAGGATATCGTTCAGTGGAGTAGATCCAGAAGAAGGTACTGGAGGGACCATGTAGCCCGAATGGATGGTGACAGACTTGCATATACGGCCGTTTATGAAATCCCCTCCAGACACCGCCCACCTGGAAGGCCGCCTAAGAGATGGAGCTGGACCTCATCATCCGACGAGACCATTAAAATAAAAATAGGAAGAAGAAGTAGAATTAATGAATGCAGAAAAAATGGTAAAAATTATAATATGTTAACGATATAAACGGTTCGCAACCCATCACACCGCGTCTCCCGCGGAGCGAAAAGAGAAGGATGGAGTGCCGCATCGGTTAAAGTGTGACAGTCCATTCTTTCTGCCTACCCTTTCGGGGAAACGGCGTGATGGTTAGTTAGTTAGTTAGTTATATAAACGGAACTAGAAATAGAGGAAGACTTTTCCTCGGTCAAATATAAATCAAATCAATCAAATATAAAATGTCGGTCACGCGAGGAGTCGGAGAAATCAATTTGCGTGCATGACATGATGTATGAATGTAGAGAAAGCGAAATATGTCAGGAAAGAACCGTGCGCCGTTCATTCTTTCTGCGTACTCCTTCGGGGAGACGGCGTGATGATTAGTTAGTTTATTTATTTATACAAGATACACAAATGAGACATTACAAACGATAAAACATTTAGGCATTTGGATACAAAACGGTGTTACAAAAATAAGATAAAACAACATGAGATCAAAAAATCATACATATCAGAAGGAATCCAAATATGTCGACGTCAGTGAGGCACTCTTTCCAGAATTTACAATATTTTTTTTATGAATACTGCCTCACTGACACTGAAAATGTCCAAATCCGAGCTGATTAGATTCAGCGTCCGAATTGCTCTTCCTACTGGCATCACCAAAGGCAGGTTGGTTCTGCGTGACGGAGAAAAAAAACAGTTGATGTCGGCGTTGTCGCAGGTAGTAATCAGGAACAAAAAGACCTATTTGCTCCAGAACATAGGGGTTCTCAATAGAGCCCCGAATCAGTTTGAAAAAATGTGTTGACAGTAATCCTTCCCTCCTCAGTTCGAGGGAGTTATACCCCAGCATACCCAAGAGAAATGCCGTTGGATATAGCCAAGGATATAACCCCGTACTCTCTCATGTACAGGGCTCTCAAGAATTTCTTAGTTAGTTAGAGTGACGAGTATATTTCAGTGTTCATAAACCTGTTGGTATAAAATGAAAAATTTCACCGAGGGTCGTCAAGCACTGGTCCATTTACCCTATTAGCCCATATACAAAGAGAAGTATAGTATATTAATGTTAACTGGAGCAGTGCGGCGATGTATAAGTACCATACTATACAACTATTTGGTATTCTAACGAAAATAGTTTCCTATTAATTTTCGCACGCCAAGTAAATTCACCGCAAACAGTTTACACCGGGAAAGCTCTCCACTGCTAAAATATTGTGGTTTCTTGTACTTTATAAGTCAAACAAGTAAACTTGTACTTCAAAACTGAAACCCTTCGCTGTCGAAATAAAGACAAAAGTGAAAGGGTTAAAAAAAAAAAAGCATCGTTTTATCAAACAAAAAAATATTAAAATAATTAATACGAATGAAAAGTTTGAAAAATGAAAATAATTTTGTTTATAATCTACAAAATATTCAAAAAACACGACTTTTTATTTTTTTATTATATATTATATTTTTATTATATACTCGTATTTACACCTGAAGATGGAGGTATCCTCCGAAACATGGCGTGTTTTTTAATATTTTTAAAAAATATTTTGTGGATTAAACAAAGTTATATTAAATTTCCTAAGTATATTAAACATTAAATGAAAACGTCTATTTTCGAGAAGTTTTATTGTATTGTATGTGAATGAAATGTTTCGCCTGTCTAAGGCGTTATCATTTGAGAGTTTGACACCATTGTTCAAGAAACAATAAATGTTTGGTTATATTTTTCAAATAATTTAACAACAGTTGTATAATTTTAAGGTAATTGTATACTGAAACATTGAAATTGGTAGATGGAAGAACATCTTTTTGCTCTTGTACTCCTAGTACTTTAGAAAATGTAGCATCTCTATTGTATATTGTGTAGATTGATTCTCCGCTCATGGCAGTAGAATATTGAATGCTGGGCGGGAAGTAGGGCGGGGCGGACACCGCTCGAGTGGTGATGGGTGTCACGCCACCGCCCACAGATGAAGGGCGAACCTCCGCTGTTTGGTCGATAAGCAATGAGATCTTAATGTAGGTACTCGTACCGTCTTGTAATACATATCTACGAATACACGACACACGATAAGTAGACAAAATCTTGACTTCCTGAGAATGACTGGTGAACATATTGATGGTACTGATTGTTCTTCTTCTTCTTCTTTTTGTCCTGTCACACCTCCGTGGTGCATAGGGCCTCAAGGAATCTTCTCCACCCGACTCTATCGCATGCCTGATGCTTAACATCATCCCAAGTGAGGTCTGCCTCGTTTTCTCTTTCCCCCCATAGGGGACCAGTCTAGTGCGCCCTGAGCGATGCAGGCTGGGTTCCGTCTCAGAGTGTGACCGATCCACTGCCATTTGCGCCTAGCGACTTGTTCTCTAATTGGCTTTTCGCCTGCCATGGTCCAGAGAACGGCATTTGACACTGTTTGGGGCCAATAGATTTTGAATATTGAGCGAAGGCACCTGATTGTTAATACCCGCTAGTTTTACTTTTCAATTGCTCTATTCTTATCATAATTTGCATTTAATAAAATGTCGAAAATAATATAATCGAATAATATATACCTAAAACTGAGAAAACTCCTCATCAAGACCTATGTGTGGAGTGTCTTGATGTACGGCTGCGAGACGTGGTGCCTATCCAAAAGAGATAAACGGAGACTGGAGGCTTTTGAGATGTGGTCCTATAGAAGACTATTAGGAATTTCCTGGAGAGACCACATTACAAATGAGGAGGTTCTCCAAAGAATCGAAGGAGGAAGGCACCTGCTCAGGACCTTGTCTGAAAGGCGTGCAAGATGGATCGGCCATGTAATACGACAAGGAGGCCTCTTGCATGCCATAATGGAGGGTGTGACCGAGGGGACAAACTCTAGGGGACGCCCACGCCGAGAGTACCTGGAGGACCTGTTGGTGGACGTTCACTGCTCATCATATGCAGATTTCAAAAGAGCCGCACAAAACAGGGAAGAATGGAAGAGAATAATAGAGAAAATTGCTGCAAACCAATCCCAGGATTGAAACCAGAGAAGTAGAAGATCTTAATCATGACTTAATCATGACAAATACGAGAACGAGAAGTGGCCTTCTAAATATGCAATATTTCTTTCGTTTTATACTTATGGTAGGTATTATTACTTGTAAAAAAGATAAATCTGATGTCATAGAATGAAAACTTGGAATATTTAAGATAATCTAATGATTTTATTCAAATCTCTTGATGGAAGTTCATTAACTAACTAACTAACTAACCATCACGTCGTCTCCCCGAAGGGGCAGGCAGAAATAATGGACTATCCCACTTTTCATTCCTTACAAACTTCTCTCGCTTCCTCAACATTCATACATCGTGTCATGCACGGACGTAGATTTCTCCGACATTCAATATTTTTTTATTTATTTGATCGTGCCACGTTTACGTCGGTTTTTCTCTATTTCTTGTTCTATTCACATCGTTAACCTATACTTTTTTTACGATTCTTTCTTCATTCATTATTTCCATGGGTCCAAACCATCTTAGTGTTCGTTTCATTATTTTGTGCATAACATATAACATATAATGGAAGTTCATTTCAAATAATAATGAAATAAAACGAGTTTTTTTTAACAACTACTTCCACTTTTATCTTTATTTTGACAGCGACCGGTTTCGCCAGCCATCTTCTTCTTCTTTTCAGTCGTATTCCTCATGATTGATCCATCCTGTAAACTATTGACCATGGGACGCCATACGCTCCTGTCACCCGTCAGTCTCCAAGCTGCAGCTAATGAGGGTTCAGCCAGCCATAATATATAAAAAAAACAGCGGTTTGATCGACTGACTTCTTGTTGGGGTAGTGTAAACAGTCGATTTAGGATAGCGGATATTTTTGTCCTACAGACCCAGTTCGGTGGAGGATTTTGTGTACACGGGTCATGTTTCGCAAATTGTCCGTGTTTCTATATGAACTATATTATAGAAAGAAGAGTAGTAGATTCGGTGTAATGTGTGGACTTGGCTTGAAATCTAATACAAAGGTCGACATAGTACTACGCATCACTGATGTATAATGTTATATAATATGATATATCCTAAATTGGACCACAATGCGATAATCCAGCTCTAGAGATGTGACGTCAATTGATCGCCGGTCGCTACTAGATATGCCTCCCTCGTCCAATATATCAAATGATATCTAATAGTGTTGACACGAAACTATAATATTTAGTCTGATAAAGATGGAGCACTATTTACAGTTATCGGGTAGGATCAATTTAGAAATCTACATCGATAATCCAACATACGAGTACATATTTCATAAAAATACTCACTGATTATATAAACAGAAACTCAGGATATTTACAATACTCGTATGTTCACATTTATCAATAATGTTTCAATCAATAACTCGATTGAAAAAAAACATATTTTTAATGTTATTCGGCTTCTCAGTTGGCAATCATAATCTTCAATATCAGCCTGTATCCATCAACTCCTGGGCGCAGGCCTCCCCGAAGTTGGGTACGCCCTGGGTTTCGGGTCCCACCAGCAAAGGTGGCGTTTTGTCAGAGCTGCGTGTGACATGGTCTGCCCAGCGCCATTTCAGCGCCGCCACTCTTCCGATGATGTCCAATACTCCTGTTCTGGCTCTAATAGTGGTGTTTTTCATTCTATCCGCTATACTGATTCTCGACATTGTTCTTTCCATAGTTGTTTGGACAATTCTCTATTTATTAGCGCTCCTCTGAGACAATGTTATAGTAAGTTAACACCGGTAGGACGTAGTAGTCAAACACCTGTAGGCAATAACGTACTTAAATTGGTTGATGTCGGGGGGACTTCGAGCGGACGGGGGACGATCACATGTGGAGTGCCTCAGGGATCAATTTTAGGACCGCTCTTTTTTCTGATACACATTAACGACATAGCAAGGTGGGGTATCACGGGAAAAATACAACTGTATGCGGACGATACGGTCATGTATTACCTTAGTCGTGATCTCCAAAATTTGGAAGGCCAAATTCAAAAGGATGTGTCTCACCTGGCGGAGTGGCTATGACTTAACAAATTGAGTCTTAACATGAAAAAGACCCACTACCTGCTTTTTGGCAAAAATATGGGTGACGATTTGACCATTTCTATTCGCAACGATCAACTCGAAAAAAAGAACGTTACCAAATACTTAGGATTACTGATGAATGAGCAGTGTACTTATGGGAATACAGTATAACCACTGTATGTCTATAAAATAAAAAAATATTTCTTCCACTTCTTACTATTCTTCTTTATCTTAGTTAAGGCCTTTTGGCTTGTTATTCTCTGCATGAGGTTCCTTCTCGAGAAGTGGACTGTCAGCTGTCTTTCCGTCTTTTCGAAGGTCGACCATGAGGTTCCTTGAGGTACGGCCCTCGATTCTGCCATTCTGGTCACATATGGTCTGGTCACATCATTACAGAAACTTATTCTCTGCTCTCCTGATCTTACAATATCCTCGACTTCGCACAACCTTAGGATACCCGTGTTTAGTATTCTGCAACAAAGGGTTTTGCCAGCGTTTTATCTGAGTATCTTCATTTTACTCATTCGAAGTAGGCTTTTGGTTATGACAATATCGGCTCTGTGTTCTATGACGTGAGTTGATATAGGACGGACTCAGGTCTAGTAGCCGTATATCTTCACCATGCTTAGGATGTTCATGTATTTCTTATCCAGATGGCGTTATTTAAACGCATGGCTGCGCCTCTCTGAGGCACCTTCCTATCAGATAATTAAGGAAAATTCTAGAAATAAATACCTTCGGTATGAGTTCTTAAAAAAATACATTTAGGTTGGCAAATCGAAATGAATCGTATTAAATTAAAAAAAGATAATCCACTGTTTTGGCCTAACAACAATAGGTTTGAAATTACAGTAGGCTGGCGAAACAGCTGTCGCGACATTCTCATTAAAAAAACTGTGATACGAATAATAACAGTGTTCCAAATTTAAACATTCAATAAATTTATAATAAATGTAACCTCAATACTGTGAGTCGTGAAGTGGGCTGGAAATCAAAACAGAGAGACGCCAAGAAAATAGTTTTCATCTCCGTGGGAACATTATAAGTGCGGTCCTCCACTGCTCTGAATTACGGATACAGGCGGTCTATTTATGCGGAACTGCATCGAGAGACTGAAGACCTAAATAAGAGCACGTGTCTCAAAGGATCTCTAAACCGAGCGACGATAGTCGGAATTAAATTATATAAGATTTATTACATCCAAAGACGATATTTTACATCCTTGAACTGAGGAGGAAAGGATTTACGAGAACTATGTTTTGGAGAAAAAATGTATTTTTGTTCCCGATAGTTCCTGCGACAACGCCGACATCAATCGTTCTTTGCTCGGTCAGGTAGAACCAACCTGCCTTTGGTGATGCCAGTAGGAAGAGCAATTCAGACGTTGAATCTCATCTTCTCGGATTTGGACAATTTTAGTTTCAGTGAGGCAGTGTTCATAAAAAAAAATACTGATTCTGGAAAGAGTACCTACTGTCTCACTGACGTCGAAATACGAGTATTTGGGATCTTTCTGATATTATTATTTTTTAGTTCCATATCGCTATTTTATTTTTGTTAAACCGTTTTGTGTTCAAATGGTCGTCTAAATCTTTTTCGTGTGTTATGTCTCATTTGTGTATAATAAAAATAAATAAATAAATAAAATTTGAAATCACAATGTTTTGAGGTAAACAGATCTCTAGACATGGAGAAAGACCGAGGAAAACGTCGCACGATCAAATAAATAAAATATTAAATGTCGGCCGCGTGAGGAGTTGGAGAAATCGACGTACGTGCATGACACGATGTATGAATGTTGAGGTAAGAGAAGTATGTCAGGAAATAACAGTGTGGCAGTCCATTATTTCTGCCCACCCGTTCGGAAGGACGGCGTGTTGGTTGGTTAGTTATGTTTTAAGGTGACATAGAAATGACAAATGCGTATTATTCAATACAACACAACACACCGTCACGCTGTTTATCTGCAAGGGTAGGCAGAGATAATGGATTGCCACATTATTCTATCCTGATGCAGCTCTCTAGCTCTATCCACATTCATACAGCGAGTCATACACGCACGTCGATTCTTCCGACACATCAAATAAAATGATAATGCCCATGCAAGACGAAACATGTAACTACTATAGAATAAAATAAAACATTTATAAAACGAATGCAAAATAATTAAATAGTTAATTTATCTCTAGACCAGTGGACCCAAACTATTTAGTCCCGTTTTTTTTACAAATCCACCAAAAAAATTGTGACACATTATTATTATTATGGAAGTTACGAAATAAATTAATAAATTATAATGGATATTTTTCGTTGGAGACGTTTTTTTTTAGTAGAATTCGGCGGCGACCTTTCCTTTTCATAGCTAATCAGCGACTTCCGGCCAGTAGAATTCGGCAGCGACCAATTTTTTTAGCTCATTCGAAAAATCGGACAAACGATTTTCACGAAGGAGCCAAAAAATATGTGGTCGCCGCCGAATTCGACCGGCCGATTTTCGCGAATATCCGCGGACCCCCTGACGTTGTTCAGGGGCGCCCAAAACAATTTTTATTTTCCGCGGACCCCTTGAAAGATCCCAGGGACCCCTGTGGGTTCGTGCGGATCACTTTGGGAATCACTGCTCTAGACAAATTAAATTTAGACATTTGACATATTTCTATATTAAGCGTTGATACACATTTATAACTTGGTAGAAACGCATTTTTATTCTGCATTCATGAGCAGATATCATCAATCTATCACACGTAATTGGGCATGTCCGCTCACGGCACAGCCAAAGGAATGGAGATACATCTGTGCGGAATCAGCTCACGCATATTCACATTCAATTAAGTACAAAACTGCATCGCGTCAAATGCCTTTCATAACCACTAATGGGTGTGGGAATATAGAAACGTGGATGGAAGTGGATGCAATGTTATGTAATTGATCATTCATTATGGATTTTATGTGCGAAGATAATGTTATTTATTTATTTAACTAACTAACTAACTAAACATCACGCCGTCTCCCCGAAGGGGTAGGCAGAAAGAATACACTGCCACACTTTTCATTCCTGACATACTTCTCTCGCTTCCTCAACATTCATACATCGTGTCATGCACGCGCGTCGATTTCTCTGACTCCTCACATGGCCGACATTCAATATTTGATTTTTTTTATCGTGCCACGTTTTCCTCGGTCTTCCTCTATTTCTGGTTCCATTTACATCATTAATGAAAATATAAGAAGTGAATGCGGTGCGAATGATGGTGTCATGAACAAAATAATGAAAGGATCATTAAGATGGTTTGGACACATGGAAAGAATGAATGAAGAAAGAATGGTAAAAAAATTATATGTCAACGATGTAAATGGAACTAGAAATAGAGGAAGACCGAGGAAAACGTGGCACGATCAAATAAATCAAATATTGAATGTCGGCCATGTGAGGAGTCAGAGAAATCGACGCGCGTGCATGACACGATGTATGAATGTTGAGGAAGCGAGAGAAATATGTCAGGAAAGAAAAGTGTGGCAGTCCATTCTTTCTGCCTACCCCTTCGGGGAGACGGCGTGATGGTATGTTAGTTAGTTTAATTTATACTATTACACAAATGAGACATAACAAACGAAAAATATTTAGGCGACTCATTTGGATACAAAAAGGGTGTTTACAAAGATAAGATAAAACAACATGAAATATCAGAAGGAAACCAAATATGTCAATGTCAGTAAGGCAGTAGGTAGGTACCTACTCTTTCCAGAATTTGTAATTTTTTTTTTTATGAATGCTGCCTCACTGACACAGAAAATGTCCAGATCCGAGACGATTAGATTCAACGTCCGAATTGCTCTTCCTACTGGCATCATCAAAGGCAGGTTGTTTCTGCGTGTCGGAACAAAGAACAATTGATGTCGGCGCTGTCGCAGGTAATTATCAGGAACAAAAAGACCTATTTGCTATAATTCTAGTGCCAACCCTTATGTAAATAAGTGAAACTTGGAGCTTGCGAAAGAAGGAAGAAAGTAGATAAATGCCGTAGAAATGAGATCATTGAGAAGAATGTGCCGGAAAACGATATATGATTAGAAAAACAGTTAGAAAATAGAAATTCTATTCTATTCTATCTGCCTTACATATCTTCCTTATTTCTTCGTTCGGTATTCTATCATTTATCATTTATTTATAACAAAATAAATAAATAATACAATACCGAACGATGAAATAAGGAAGATACGAGTATGTAAGGCAGATGATATATATTTTTACTATTCTTATTAAATTTTTATTTTCTAATTGTTTTTAAATGTATTAATTGTAACTTATGTTTAAAAAAATCTTGTTCTGTAGTTATAAACGATTTGGAAGATTCTGTAGTCTTTATGATTTTTAATAAATAAATTGAAATTGAAATAATGGATTCGTCGCAAACATATCATACTTAAAATGTCATATACCGATTGTACAAAGAATATATTTTTAATGATATCAGTATTCCAAACAATTCAATATTAGGTAGATAAGTTAAAATTCATAAATAAGATATCGTAAATACGAGATAGTGGCATAGTACTACGGCGAAGGTGATGTTTTTATGATGGCTTATCAGTTATCAGTTAGGTATGTAAAATAGTAATCTCGGTTAGATCATGTTTACTACAGCGTTTACCTATGACAAATAGGTTCACCAAATAAACAAAATAACTGTAAAACATCTTTTATTATTTTTGGAATCAATAAATTAGTTTTCAACCTGTACCACAAAACCCCTTTTGAAGCGATGGATATTTAATACCATTTAGTACTTGACCTGAGTATGTCAATAATTGACCTTATGCTTGATACCGCACACGTAGTAAAATTAATGATTATTTTATTAAACCTACTAGTTGTACCTAGCCCGTTGCTATGGCTCTGTCTGGTTATATGGAAAATGGTCCAAATGGTGGTTCAATATTCCCCATCCGAGTTCACCGGCCCACACCCACGGCACCTCCTTGTCATTGTTCCTCAGTCTTCCCCTGTCCATGGCCACCCCAACCCCCTCCACACTCCTCCCTACCCTGGTAGTCAAATCCAACCCACCCCATCCTCCAAGAAACTCTCACCGTCAGCAATATACAACCTCAAGGTCCAAAAAAGAAATTTCCAACACACGAGAGAGAAGATGATATCCAAAGTATTAAAAAAAAGAATGTATTCAAATGCAACGTTGTTTAAAAATTTCAAAACAATCGATGCATATCTTCCGGAAATTTTAGATTTTAAACACGAACATTTTTATTTCTATAGATTTGAAACATACACACCGTTTGAGTTTACTATAAAAACTCAGTCTCCATCGCTCAGGGCGCGTTGGACTGGTCCCCTGTGGGTGGAAAGAGGAAAATATGAAATAATATTGAAGTTAATAAGTTTTAAAGGCCAATCAGAGAACAAGTCGCTGGACATAAATGGCTACGCATCGGTCACACCCTGAGACGGAACCCAGCTTGCATTGCTCAGGGCGCACTGGACTGATCCCCTATGAAGATCTAGAGCCACATGGAGAAGAATCCTGCAGGATGAGGATGCCCTATGCTACACGGAGGTGTGACAGGACAAGAAGAAGAATAATAATACTAAAGTGGTATATTACTAAAGTAACACAAGTCAAAACCAGGTTTTCGACTACATACCAAATAACTGTTTAAACAGGCAGAAAAAATTGTAGGCTGGTTATTACAAAGGTTCTAAGTGGTTTTTATATAAAACAAAGAAAAAGAGTTATTGAAGTTCATACGAATGAAAACGTTTGTTTTCTAGAAGTTTTACTATATTTTATGTGAATAACATGCTTTAGTCAACATTCGATAATGTCTTAGACAGGCGTAACATGTAATTTACATAAAATACAATACAAATTCTGGAAAACAGACGTTTATATTTTTATTAATGGTTTAAAATAGAGTTTCACATCATAGTTCAAGAAACAATAAACGGTAGAATTCCATTGTTAATTTGGGAGGATAATTTTAAACACGTTGTATTCACTTTATATAGAAAATCTTTTTACCAAATAACAATATTATACACTACATGTTCGGAGGTGACCTATGTTAATATATTTAACTTACATTAGTTATATTGTATAGTTTGTGGCGATGAGGTTCGCAACCCATCACACCGCGTCTCTCGCTATGGCGAAAAGAGAAGGATGGAGTACCGCATCGATTAAAGTGTGGCAGTCCATTCTTTCTGCCTACCCTTTCGGGGAGACGGCGTGATGGTTAGTTAGTTAGTTAGTTAGTTATATTTATATTATACATTTCTACCTGAGGATCGAGGAAGTCACCACCGAAACATGTAGTGTATAAGATTATTATTATTACAGAATATAAAATTCTTTTTCCAAATTGTAACAAATCAAAGCAAATCAGTTTATTAAATCAAAAGACATTACAAACAGAAAAAAGTTTAAGGCATCTATTGAGTACAGGTAAAATATTGTAAAAATACAACATAGTACCAGGAACGCATTAGAGATGGTTTGACATTAGGAAGACATACTTTCTAAAGTCAATAGTATTTGTCTCCTGTGCGCACCTTCACTAATATGAAAGACGTCAATCTCCGAGGAGACCGCGTTCAGCAGACCAATTGCTTTTCCCATCGGTGTCACCAGAGGCAAGTATCATGTAGCACGGGTGCAATCTTTAGAGTGAAGTTGGAACTTCACTATATTATTCAATCACTTTGCACAGTTATTAGCATTCATGTTCCGGATTAAAAAAACTATTTTTTTGACTATTTTAATACTTGGCACCTTTGAAATGATCAGGTCTCAATTATTACAGCAAGTAGGTAGGTGTGAATCACAAACATGTAATGACGCTAGCCACGTGATGATGAGGGTACAGTAAGATGGGTGAATAATATAATAATTTATGATGAGGAACCATCGTTATTATGTCACTGCGGTATCAGCCCGCGATAGGCGGCCATTAGCTTTACTCCGGGGCAATAAAACGCTGATCTCCCAAACACACCATGATTCATTGCCAATAAACTTTACAGGTTAACAGGCCGCCATTACTGCATACCTGTACAATCCTCCAGGTTTTAACGATTCGTCGTGTAAATACTAATAAATAACAATCACATTTTCTTATACAGATGAAATAATGAAAAAAAATATTTTTTAAATGCATATTCAGTTAAAATTAACTAATATTTGTGACTTCGGCCGGTTTCGGCAGTTCGCTGGCATCTTCTGGTGACCAGACCACTCAGGATTTCTGAGTTGTGTATACAACCGCCTATCAGTCGAAAGAAATGAACACCTGCTAATTCGTGTCACCTCCCTAACCCGTGTAGTTGATCTGAGGGAGGCGCTGTCTCTGTCATTGTTATAATTGTGAGTTCTTTCATTATGTGTTATTTACTCTTGTATACTTTACTCTTTACTCATGTTATTTACTTTTTGTTAATAATATTATGTATCATTGGTGTATTGGAATGTAGTTCTGTCATGCTTTTGATATGTTTAAATAAATGAAATGAAAAAAGTTAACACCGGTAGAACGCAGCAGTTAAACATATTCGGTTCGTGGATTTTTAATATAATGTAAATTTTTTTGATTTTTGGAACGCAGCCCAATTAACCTACAAACTAGTAAAATCAATACTGGACAAAACACACAGAACATTGACGCTAATTAAAATAAAATGTATGGAAAGCTGTTAAATTAGTTTGCCCATTAACGAGGAAGGCGTGGCTGATGGGTCTCCGACCATTATTTCGGATCTCCACCAACTAAACAATAGCCGCCCTACGAGGGTATACAGTTTTATCGCGGTGTTAATTTAATGTCTTAAATGATTAGTTAATGTTCGCAGAGGAAACAAAGTACCGCTAATTAACGGAAGAATTGGGTCACCTAGAAAGGATGACGTACTATTTGCACAGGAAAGTAGACACTCGTGTGATACCACTCCTTTGTGTGATATTTGATATGGATTAGTTGGATTTACAAAAAGTGTATTTGCCGTGGGAAATAATTGCCCAACAATAAAATAATATTATTTTGTATTAGACATTGAATTTTATATCATGATACGACGTACCATATGAATGACCAGGAATCCAGAGAATTATGTCAGGAAAGAACAATATGGGGGTACATTTCATTTGCGTACACATTCGGAGAGAAAGCTTCTTCTTCTGCTTTATTTAGGACTGTGTCCTGTTATTCTTGGAGCCAGTTCCTGGGATTTAGATGTTCACCTGTCTCGTCATATTTTGGGTGGTCTTCCTAGAGGTCGATTTCCTGTTGGTACTTTATTTGCGGCTTCTCTTTCAGAACACGCTCTTTCCACATGATCTCTCCAGCAGCGTCTTCTCAGTCTTCCCCATCGCACGACGTCTTTCACATTGCAGATCTCTCTTATTTCAGAATTTCTTACTCTGTCCCGGAGTGTCGTTCCCGCAACGGATCGGAGATCATCATTTCTGTGGTTCTTGTGAGACTCTTTATTCTGATGGTGTCAGCTCTCGTTTATATGCCATATGCCATTATAGGACGTACGCATGTCTTGTAGATTCGTATTTTTCAAGCAGCCAGCCAAAAACAGTATATTAGTTGTAAAACAGGTTTATTCATAAATTATTTTATAATATTGTAATTAAATTAAGAGATGGAGAGATGGCTAGACATCATCGTCCCAAGACAGCTCACCGTCATAAACAGGTCATAGACCTAAACTAAGAAGAAGAAGAAATTAAAACTAATCGATTCCTAGCCAGGAGAGTGTCCCCAACAGACAGAATAAAACGTCACACATGCTGGTCTAGGAGTAAGAAGCATTAATAGAAAAGTAGAGGAAAGATAATTAAGATGGTATGGACTACATTCTTCTTCAAGTGCCCTGTCGGGTCCCCCCAACGTTGGCGATCACCTCGGCGAACCTGTCCCTGTCCTGCGCCGCTTGTCAAGGCTACATAAGAATACACAAGGAGGCGAAGACCGAGAGACCAATTGGTGAGCCAGGCCATTTCTATAGATCATCCTCAGTAAACATCTAAAGGAAGACTAAATAACTCGTGGATGTAACAATGCAGTTGTCTGTTTCAAATACATGGCATAGCTGATAAGGAATATTATAATTATTCGAATTTTTTGTGGCGGTGTTCACTATTTAACGTCGGTACAAGAACACCCTTGTGCACTGCCATCTTAGCTTTTGTTGATATACTTTTGTTAAAACTATACAATGTTCTTGAAATAAAGTTCTTCGACAGCAACAAAGTCAGAAAGTATGACCAATGCGTACTTCCAGTACTGACATATGGAGCAGAAACGCTCACCCTCACCAAGTCGACCAAAAGGAGACTCTGTGTTGCACAAAGGAAACACGAAAGAGCCATGCTACATGTAAGCCTCTCAGACCAGATAAAAAAATACTGAAATGCGTCGGGAGTAACGGATGTCGTCGAAAGGGTGGTTAAGCTCAACAGGTAATTTGTGGGACATGTTGCCAGATTGGTAGACGATGGATCAAAAGGGTGGTGGAGTGGAGACTTTGCCAGGACAGAAGAAATAGAGGGAGACCTCCCACACAATGGTCCGATGACATTCGAAAAAATGACGGTCATCATCGGCTGTCCCTCGTGTCCGAGGAAGACTGTCCTTCACGGTTGTGGGTCCGCATGTGACTGAAGAGCCCGATCCTGGACCCACATATTTTGGGGCATCTAGGGCAGGGGAAGGCGCCTGTAATGGAGCCGTCACCGTCTCCCAGTGGTTTCTCCTTTCTCCTCCTCCTCTTCTCAGCGGCGTCGTCTCTGCGCTGTGCTTCAGAGTCTTGTGTGCCTTTATATACGAAAGGCACAAGACAGGAATACGTGGAGAAGTATGGGGGAGGCCTGTGTCCAGCAGTGGACGACAACGGCTGTGCAAGTAAGTAAAGTATACAATGTATGAATATAGAATAAGTATGTTAAGAATAGAGTGGCGGTGCCTCCAGGCATACGGTGCGGTTAGCTGTTTTCATCTTAAGGTCGTGGATGTTCAGATCTAATTATTATCATATCTACATCTGCTGTGGCACAGATAGAGCCGAACCGTCTTGCGACTGTCATGACTTATAAAAATATAAAATAATGATTGAATCTAATGCAATGCGCATATTCGTATCGACGATATGATCTCCCGCTCGCCGCAAGACAGCGGTCGCGACACGCGTGAATGGTTAAACGATAAAGGGAATATCCACGCGTGTACTTCAAGATTACGTAATTGTTTACCATTTATACACCAAGTAAAAATATAATGCATTGTCTCACAACTTGGTCAACCATAAACAAATACATTTTAAAGGGATTTATAGTTGGTAGACGAATCAATTGAAATAAAATCAATTGATTCGAGGTCGAGAATGTCGTTAGGTAGGGAAGGCAAAGAAGATACTGGTATGAACACAGGACCAACCCCAAGATAGATCCCCAGGCAGACCAACAAATATATGTAGCTGGGAGTCGACCTCGCAGGAGGCCAATTCCTCTTAAGAAACTAGCCACAAGGCCTACACTAAGAAGAAGATTCAGGATATATAAAACAACCGACAACTTGTCTTTTTCGCACTCGCGAATATAAAGTAGCCAGAGTGAAACGTCCGCGTCGATTGTGCGTGAGACAAACGTATATTCTAGATAAACTTAAGGCGTTAACACTGTGGAATTTCATATAGACGAATTTTTATGAATTAAAACACTGTTTTTTCCACTAATGAGTTTAGTTTTCTCGAAATGTTTCGAAGGCTTATTACTTTCATCATGGGGAGAACAGTAAAAGTTTATATCGTTCTCCCGATAATGAAGATGTAAGCCTTCGAAACATGTCGAGAAAAATAAACTCAAAAGTGGAAAAAACAGTGTTTTCATTCATAAAAATTAGTCAAACTTATATTCTTTAAAAAAAATGTTCTTATTTGAAAATTCATGGTAGAAGTTCATTGTAAATAATGAAAATAAAATAAAATTGTAAAAAATCTTTTTAAAATGTATATTTAGTTAAAAAAATGTATACTGTATTCAATAACTTTTTTATATATAGTAATATAAATATAATATAAATATATCCGCGTCTCCCGCGGAGCGAAAAGAGAAGGATGGAGTGCCGCATCAGTAAAAGTGTGACAGTCCATTATTTCTGCCTACCCTTCCGGGGAGACGGCGTGATGGTTAGTTAGTTAGTTAGTCATATAAATATAATTTAATCGATACAAAAATTAAAACGAATGAATTATGAAAATATTTTTTCGATTTGCGCTTTGAGCTACATCCCGGTGTGGGATTTGGCCTCTTCCACTGGCTCCTGTCCCTGGCCATTCCTCTCCATTCTCCATGTTTTTCCAGTTTCCTCCAATCATTGGTCCTAATGTTTTTTCGTAGTTCGTTGTTAATAGGGGTGTCAGAGTTCCGAGGCGATTGTGTTGATGTTTCGAATCGAGTGGTTTTTTTAGCATGCAGGGTGATTAACCCTGTATTATATTGTTTTGTAAAGATATAAAAGTTATTAGAAGTAATGACAAGAGAACTCAAGCTCCATCGCAGGTAGAACCCTCAAAGATCGTTTCAGAAATGAGATGATAAGGTATATCTGTGTTATTGTGGACATAGTAATGTGGAGAAGAAGCAGAAGGCACTTTTAGAGAGATCATGTGGATATTGAGCACCACTGAGGATACAAGATTTATAAAAATTGTCAAATATACCCTAGCAGTATATGAACATCATTATCCCAGGACTCTCATAGTCACAAACAGGTCATACAACCTAAACTAAGAAGAAAAAGTAATATGTACAAGCTATACAGCTTTCAGGTCTATGTTAACAACAAAGACCTGAACCTCCGAAAACAACTTATAAAAACATTGGTGTGGAGTGTTTTACTGTACGGCTGCGAGACTTGGTGCCTGGGCGAAAGAGAGCGCAAAAGGCTGGAGGCATTTAAAATGTGAACCTATCGACGAGTTGCCCATGTTTCATGGAGGGACCACATTACAAATGAGGAGGTTCTCAGCAGAGTTGAAGAGAGTAGGCACGTGTTGAACACCATAGCGGAGAGGCGCGCAAGATGGATTGGTCATGTGTTGCGACACGAATATTTCCTGCATTATGTGTTGGAGGGAATGGTAGAGGGATCGATTGGCAGAGGACGACCTCGCCAAGAGTACTTAGACCATATTTGCCGAGATATGAGCTGCACCTCTTATGCGGAGTTGAAGAGAGTTGCCGAGGACCGAGCGGAGTGGAAGAGGAGATGCGTCGCCTTGCTGCAGACCAATCATTAGATTGAGACCGGAGAAGAAGATACAGCTTTGGTAAGGGAATGATAAATGCCGTTCACAGTGGAGGTTACCTCTTGCTAAGATGATCGATGTTATTGAATTAAGTATTGAAAGTATGGAAACCGCGCATTAGATTGACAAGTGTAATTGCAGGAGTGGGCTGCGCAGAATGCGTCACGAGACTAATCAGCCAACCCACCGCACGCGCAGGTCTAAAAAAAAGTCGTTCACCACTCCAATAACCCGCAGCGATTATTGTAAATGGCCTTACTCGATTCGAAGCGACGTGTTTCTGAGACTCACGGGTCATTACGAAAAATTAATTTATTCACTTCGAGAACATAATATCACAAATGTTGGCGGAACATATAAAAGGTCGTCCGAACCGTCACATGAATCAATGTGTCAACGGCCTGTTGAACGATACTTAAAATTGTACTCTTTAATCCATCGCGTTCATTTTCCTCTTCATTGTGTAATGAAAGATAAATGACATATTAAAATACACGAACAAAGCTGATGAAAGAACGCCGCTGCGTCCTATAACAGCTTCGGGTGCGCGGTGGGGCACCTCTTATGGATTCTCTTCATAAAAAAAAAACAATAAAGAAATATTATATACGAGTAACATAAAAACATAAAAATAAATAATTTTTTTGTCATTATCAATGAAAAGGTTCATATAATGAATAGCTAGTACTAAACACCAAAATAACACGTTTTAATTAGTTTGACTGACGCTGAAAGATAGGATGGAAATATAAAAAGAGTTTCTAAGAAATCATGAGTTTCAAAGATTAACCGTCGAATCGTTTAAGAATTAATTGTATCTCAATATAGACGAAGATGTAAATTATTTGGAAACAGAATATGGTGGTAAGAAGGGCGGAATGGGGAATGTTGTATTACATAAAGCGATCGCTTAACCCAACCAATGACAGGTCATAAGTCCTGTAAACACCTCGACCACCATATTCTATTTCCAAATAATTTACATCTTCGTCTTTATTGAGATACAATTAATTCTTAATGATTGACCCGTAATGGGTGAAATCCAGTATTTGTATACATTCAAAACAAAATGTCGAATCGTTTGATTCTGTTTGGTACAAAACAGATTCTCGCGCGACAGGGCATTAGGAATGAGAAGAAAGCAATGAATTTGGTTATCTGGTGTAACAGCGGCGGACGTGGGATCCGATGGCCCAAAAAAGGACCGAAAAGGCGAACAGTGTCCGGGCCGGAGGAAGCGATGGGCCGCGGGGAATCGACCTTCCGCGGTGAATCAGCGCGGAGGCGGGCGGGCGTGTGCGATTGGATATGGGATCACCGCAGCGGAGGTAATTGCTCACATTTACGGAATTTTACTAATCCATAAATGTTTATTGTTATCGTGAATGGTTGAGGGCAGAAACTGCAGAGGCCGCCCAAGAGACGCCTATGTTGACCAGGTGATTACAGACATGCGCTGTAGAAGCTACACAAAGACGAAACGACTGGCTTGAGACAGGATTGAGTGGAGGGAACGAGTGAGGCTTGTTGCAGACCAATCCTCAGGATTGTAACCACGAAGAAGCCTAATTTGTGGTGGTATTAAGAGCGCGATCCGACTATTTTGCATGCAAAATAAATCCTCGTACTCGTACAACATCTCTTTATTTTCTCTTCTCCTCAGAAATAACCTCTTTTCTAAAATAATAAGATTTTCACAGACACCATTATAGTCTAATTAATACGTCGTACAATAGTCTAGAAGTTTTTATATTTTATGTGAATGACATTTTTCGCCCTTCTAAGGCATTATCAAATGACATTTGATAATGCCTTAGAAGGGCGAAACATGTCATTCCCATAAAATATAATAAAACTTCTAGAAAACTGACGTTTTCATTCGTATTAATGATTTAATATGGAGTTTTCATTTTTCAAGAAACAAAAAAAAATTATAGTCTAAGCTCAATTAAGATGAGGGACGCACAGCTTTCAGTTTTGGCCTGCGCTGTACAAGCGGGTATCCCGCAGAACATCGGACCCTCCGATGTAAATGTAAACCCTCCGAAAATAATAAGATTAATCCCATCATACTCTAAAATACCAATCTCAACTGGTCTTTCATTCCCTGACCGAGAATAATGTGGGACTTTATCATAAACCCTAAATCCTCCCTCGCCATATTTGAGAGGAGCACTCCGACCCATTTATCTAGCCTCATCATAATATAACAACCACCAAATCACATTCCACCAATGTTTCCTACAGACGTAAGAGGAAGACCTATTCCTATAGAGCTGAACTTAGGGCTGAACCTCTGTAAGCCAGAAGATCCAAGTCCAAACGTTTTCATTCGTATTAATTATTTAATATTGAGTTTTACATCATGGTTCAAGAAACAATAAATAAGTTGTTTATCGTTCCATGATAACAGCTTGTACCTCCACGATTTGGTGTTCAAGTTTATTTTTAATTAAAAAATAAAATATTCAAGTAATATTTATTACGCTTACTTGTGTATAAATAATATTTAATAACATGGTACCGGCAAAGTGGGGCAGCCCGCGGTGCCGGTTGCACCCATCACACAGTCCACAGTCAGGGCGTTTAGCATTCGGATTTGGGCGTGAGGCTTGAGCCGGTGTCATGTCGCTCCCTGGCCTGGCCGCACATGCTGGAGACGCCTAGATTTTTAGCACACCTACAGTAGCAACCGTTTCAATGTGACCATCATACAATTACTTAAATATACGCTTATCATTCAATTTAAGAAACTAATAGATTTTGTTAGTTTCACTGAATCAACAGGATGTAGTATTTGTTTCTTGAACAGTGATGTAAAACTCCATATTAAATAATTAATAAGAATGAAAGCACCTGTCTTCTAGGAGTTTTATATGGAATGACATGTTTCGCCCTTCTCATCATCATCATTGGCTGTCCCTCGTGTCCGAGGAAGACTGTCCTTCACGGTTGTGGGTCTGCATGTGACTGAAGAGCCCGATCCTGGACCCATAAATTCTGGGGCATCTGGGGCAAGGGAAGGCGCTTGTAATGGAGTCGTCACCGTCTCCCAGTGGTCTCTCCTTTCTCCTCCTCCTCCTCTCTGCGACGTCGTCTCTGTGCTGTGCTTCAATATCTTGCGTGCCTTTACGTACTGCTGTTCTCCACTTAGGTGTGTCTTCTGCAGTCTTTTCCCAGCAACACAGTCGATGCCAGTCTTTTGTAGTTTCCTTTAAGGGGGTCCTTAAAACGTTTTTTCTGACCACCGTGTGAGCGTTTGAGAGTGACTTGGGAGTCTTGTCTCGCCCTTCTAAGACATCATCAAATACATTTGAGGGTATCAGCAAATACATTAGAAGGGCGAAATATGTCGTTCCATATAAAACTAAATAAAAACTCTTAGAAGACAGACATTTTCATTTATATTTAGGATGTAGTACCTTTAATTGATACGAGGGTTATGATATCTTTTTGACATTATTTTAAAGGTTGAATACTTATTTTAAATATTGTATATGGCATTATATAACTTCTCAAATAAAGTTAAAAATATCTGTGATACAGTAAGTAATTGGTCCATTTTACATCCTCTCGATATTCATTCAGATTCTGTTTAAATATTGTTGTTACTAAATTCGATATATATTTTTATTTGATATATAAAAATAATTTAATTCGTATTTTGTTGTCAACTTGCAGCGTAAACACTACGTTTAATGGAGTGGTGATCTAGGGAAAATAACGCTTGGCACCCCTGATCCAGGGGACTTGGGTTCAAGAATGGACACGACCCGATTCCTTCTTCATAATTATAAACTATTTTCTGTTACTATTGGCGATTGTATAATAAATTATAATAAATCAAATCACTGCTTTCCGCGGTCACTAAACAAAGGTGGAAAAATAGTGTTTCAATTCATAAAGAAAATCAATTTCCTTTGAATCAAAAAATTACAATTACAGTGGAACCTGGATAATAGGCATTCCATGGCACCAGGCCTACGATATTCAATTAACCAGGTTTTGTAACCACTTAAACAGAAAATCAATAAAAACCATTCATGGATTGATGCATAAAACAATCAAGGCAGAAACATACTATTAACACGCGACGTGGTGTGTTTACTCCCACCACCGGCAACACGTCGATCTAGCTCGCCTGGATCGGGTGGCGTGTGCGTGCATGGCGTCGCGTCGGGTGTTCGTAGTGTGATTCTGTCCATATAAAACAATACCATTGGATTCGACTCAACACGCATCAATAAGTAAATTGTAATTGTACATACGTGCATACACATACAAACAATACATTTTATTACTGTAGCTTGAAAAAAAATCAGTTATGTGGGCCTGTTTCACCTAAAATATTGTACAACTTTTCGCGAGATTTACCGGCGTCAAATTCTTTGATTAACTTTAGTTTTGAGCTCAAGTCAAGGCTGTTATATTTACGTTTGTGAAACATTGCGATCTAAAATGGACCACCTTCGATGAATACAGAACAAATACTGAGGAGTTGTCAGTTTACAGAGGTCGAGAAGGCTGTGCTCTCCAATTATATAGGTTTAGGACCAGAATGTCAAGTTCAATAAAACAGGTTTCCTTTTTACAATTAAAGAGGTTTTAGTGCTCCAAGGAGGTGGGCCCGGAACTTTTCTGCCAATTTTAGAGTTTCGCCAATTAACCAGGTTCCAATTATCCAAGTTCTATTGTATAACATTTTTTATGTTTAAAAATTATGTTGAGTAGGTTCCAAAATTGTTCCTCAAGCGTTATGTAGTAAAACTACCAGTTAACGCATGAAATATATTTATTTATTCATTTTCCATCATAACATCAATATTTAGAGGCTGGTCACTTTTTTTGGCCGCTAGTGTACACAACAGTCACTCGCGTAACGTAACGTGATAAATGTTCTATGTTCATCTCGCTGAGAATTCTGATCTTATTGGACCAAAGATACGTCGATTTTTTTTAATTAACTTTCAGTCAGGTATCTCTAGAATATGATTATTTGCCTCCGCTCCTACTCTGGCGGCTCTGTGCACGTCTCGCATTAGGACCGGCGGTGGTCTCCAAGGCTGGCTCCGATTACCGTGCTCGGTGACTTGAGACCATTCGATACGAAACACTGGTGTGTCCGCTATTTTTGGTTAATAACATATTATATTAACGCTTTCCGCTACAAGTTTCCCAATCTTAGACTTGCCATTAACAATGATTGAATTTGTGTAATATGTATAACGCAATATGAATTCTCTTTTATTTCATGCATTATCAATTTTAAACCCCATTGTGTGGGCTGGCTTCATTTCCAGCAAAAAAAATATCTCAAACTGTGTCTGTCTACATTTGCTAATCAAACAGATTGGCCCAGTTCATCATAATATTACGTACAATTTATAAGTAAGGAACTAATGTAAAATCGTTAAAAAATACATTAACTTCTTCTTCTTCCTCAGCCTATTCCCGTCCACTCCTGGACAAAGGCCTCCTCCATTCGTTTCCATGTCACTCTGTCTTGTGCAGGCTGCATCCAGGTTATTCCGACATGTCTGTTCAGGTCATTCTACCACCGTAGTTGCGGTCGCCCTGCACTTCTCTTTGCCGTCCACGGTCTCCAAGTCAGCAGTCTTCTTGTCCATTTTCCGTCTTAGCTTCTGGCAATGTGACCTGCCCATTGCCATTTTAGAGTCGCTACCCGGAAGATGATGTCAGTGACGTTTGTTTTTTCTCTCACCGTATCGTTTCTGACTCTGTCTCTTAGGCTTATTCCTAACATGGCTCTTTCCATGGCTCTTTGGGTCACTCGCAGTTTCTCGGCACTGTGTTTGGACAATGTTATAGTTTCAAGACCATAAGTACCAATTGGCAGAACACAGGTTTCATAAAGTTTTCTTTTCAGGTTAATCGGTATTTTCCGGTTTTTAAGGATGTAACCGACTATTCTGAAAGCTGCCCATCTTAATCCAATTCTTCTCTTGAGCTCTGCGGTTTGGTTTTCTCGGCCCAATCGAATATTGTGTCCCAGGTATGTACATATATTCTTGGACATTCTCGATTATGTTGCCATCCACGTTGGTTGGTTTTTGCCAGGTTCATATTCAAACTTATAGATTTGGATACATCGTTTAGTTCTTTAAGCATTTCAGCTAGTTCCTCCATTCACTTACGACGTGCAAATGTAGTCTGCCTTAGTTTGAAACCATTTATTTGGACTGCAAATGTAGCCAGCCGCACAATAGGGGTTAGTGAATTTTGGCCAGAGTCAAAACCGAAGTGTATAGAACCCGTGTACACAAAGGGCCGACTCTAGTTGATGGGAACAAGGCAAATAAAAAGAGAATACTATATAATAAAAAAATACATAAAAATATTTTTTTTTATAACTATTTACTTCCACATTTGCCAGGCTCGCTGGCATCGACAGACTGGTGACACAACAGACTGGTGACTAGTTATAAATATGTCAGCTATAATAAAATTTAAAATCCATTGTATTGAATATGAATCATCTAGAATACCTGTAATACCAATATTGAAATTCAGGAAATTTTACATAAATATTTGAAGATTATTTTTGTATAGAATCATGTTTACCACCCCTGATTTGTATGTTTTATAAAGGACTCGGTTTGCAATAGAGTCACCAATCTTTCGATGCCAGCGAGCTTGGCGAAATCGGTAGCTGTCGAAATAAAGACAAATATGGAAGTAGTTATAAAAAACATCGTTTAAGATGGTTTGGAGATATGGAAAAAATGAATGAAGAAAGAATGGTAAAAAATTATATGTTAATGGTGTAAATGGAACCAGAAATAGAGGAAGACCGAGGAAAACGTGGCACGATCAAATAAATCAAATATTGAATGTCGGCCATGTGAGGAGTCAGAGAAATCGACGCGCGTGCATGACACGATGTATGAATGTTGATGAAGCGAGAGAAATATGTCAGGAAAGAAATGTGTGGCAGTCCATTCTTTCTGCCTACCCCTTCGGGGAGACGGCGTGATTGTTAGTTAGTTAGTTAGTTTTGAAGATATTACTTGGAAATCGTGTTAAGATAAAATGATGTAAAATACCGTATTTTGATTAATAAAACTGTATAAAAAAATCATTTAAAAAAGTGTCAATTAGCGATGTTATTTTATTTTCTGTTGAAATAAGCAGACTTATTCTAAGCTCCTTATAGCATAAGAAGTGAACCACGCGAGTGGATAAGTAATATAAATATAAAACACGTAGAATGAAGTTATTTTGGCAGTAAATAATGATTTTATGCAGACCGGCAGTAGACGGAAGACAGCTCAGGAGAGGGGAAGGGATTCTGCGAAAAGTGCCGTGCGCAGAATACACATCTTCTTCTGGAATTATATTATACGAGTATAGACGTAGATTAATGTGTATTAAATTATATTATCACATATTTTCGTTAATACGAACAGCTGTGAATAGAATTGTAAGAATGGATAAAAACATATGATTGGATATAGAATATCATAACAATTCATAACCAGTTTCATCATTACCACCCAAACTCATTTCACAAACTCTACCAGCTACTACTAATCTTTTCTTCTTCTCAAAATAGCATATTTTAATAAAATAATAAGACTGATCCTATAATACTCTAAAAGCAACGTTAATTTGTATTCTATAAATGTAGCCCTCACCATCCACCGGGTGGCGACTCTAAAATGGCAATGGGCAGGTCACGTAGCCAGAAGCTCAGATGAAAAGTGGACAAGAAGATTGCTGACTTGGAGACCGTGGACGGCGAAGAGAAGTGCAGGGCGACCGTAACTACGGTGGAAGGATGATCTGAACAGACACGTCGGAATAACCTGGATGCTGTCTGCACAGAACAGAGTGACATGGAAGCGAATGGAGGAGGCCTTTGTCCAGGAGTGGACGGGAATAGGCTGAGGAAGAAGAAGAAGAAGAATGTAGCCCTGGTCGAAAAAAATGTAGAATTTTAGCTATAGGATTCATAGATCATAAGTTTCCAACGGGGCGGTACCACCCCTCCAGGCGGAGCTGGAGTTTTACATAAATGGGGGCGTTGGGGCAATGAAAGGGGGCGGTCGTGGCGAATGTATTCTAATAAATAATAAGAACTAACTAAACTTAACTTCTAGTCCCATAATTGATTTATTTCCCCTGTTCATAATTCCAACTAACAACAGTTTACCCTACCACTAAATATTATTTTCCCCACTTCCACTTTTTCAATCGTCATTTAGTATATTAGTTATAACTCTCTTTCATTTAATTGTTAAAATTCATACACTGAAGAAGGGAAGTTTGTGTCCCGAAACATGTTTGTGAAAAGTGAAAAAATGTGTTGTGATAATACAATACAATGTTTCTAAAAAGTAATTCGAATAAGAAATACTTTGAAAACACCATTTTCCTGAATAAGGAATTTAAGAAACTATGTGAATATAACATGGTTTGGAGACAAGAAAAAGTGAATAGGGAAAGAATTGTAAAGAAACTATATGTTAACGATGTAAACAGAACATGATATAGAGGAAAACTAAACTAACTAACTAACTAACCATCACGCCATTTCCCCGGAGGGGTAAGCAGAGAGGATGGATCGCCACAATGCTCTGTCCTGGCATACCTCTCGGGCTTCCTCTACATTCATACATCGATTATTCCGACTTCGAATGGGACCGTCTTTCAGTAATTTGTTAATTTGGTCATGTCATGTTTTCCTCGGTCGTCCTCGGCTTCTTTTTCCACTCACGCTGCTTGTGTACAACTTTTTAATCATTCTACTCTCATCCATTTGTACCATATGTGCAAACCATCTCAGGGATCCTATTTTAATTTTATCCATAATGCAGTCATCTACCTTACATTTCTTTCTCATTTCATCGTTCGGTATTCTATCATACAACGCTTTCCCTCACATAGAGGAAAACTTAATAATATATTCATTTATTATTTGATTATCTATTGTGCTGCTTAAAACAACCATAAAATCATATTTCCTATGATGGTTAGAACACATGTTAGAAGTAAAGCCATAAGAGCTGATCCTGTATACGTCAGAAGATCCAAGTCGATGATTCCAGATCATTGAAAACTTGTAGAAGGTTTTTTTCCACATCGGAGTGCGATTTTATTTTGGAGAGCTCCGTCACTTCGTGTGTTGAAAGAATGTATAAACACAGAGCATATGAGAAGAGTGACCTGTCGCCAACTGTGATCGCAGTAAACGGGCGAGTTGTAAACAGAGGGGAATCGATTAGCGGACTCGCCGGGCAGCAGCAACCCCCTCCCCCCCGCCCGCGGCCAGGTGTCTGGAGCTGGCAAGAGCCGCAGACAGAAATACATCGGAAATTTTCCGCGAAGATTGCTCGGGAAAGTTCAATAATTCACCCAAAGTAAACAAAAACTACCAAACAGAAGCTGATGCCAAAAAAAGCAGGACTGTAAATGTTTCATTTCTGCGCCTTTTGCGGAATGCATTGGAACTTTTTAACTTAAGGACAGAAATTATAATTTCATTAAATTATAATACAATATATTTATTTACATATAATGGGAGGTATGCAAGGTATCAGATGTCGTTAGATGGGGGAGGCAAAGGATAATATACTGGTTTGCAAATGTGAGAAGAATGGATACATCCAGACTCCCTCTCATTGTGTTGCACGGCCAACCCCAAGGTAGACGACGAACTAACTAACTAACCGTCACGCCGTCTCCCCGGAAGGGTAGGCAGAAAGAATAGACTGCCACACTGTTCTGTCCTGACATACTTCTCTCGCTTCCTCTACATTCGATTTCTCCGATTTTTCCGACTTCTCACGTGACTGACATTGAATACTTGATTGATTTGATCGTGACACGTTTTCCTTGGCCTTCCTCTATTTCTAGTTCCGTTCACGTCGTTTACATATACCTTCTTCACTATTCTCTCTTCACTCTTTCTTTACATGTGTCCAAAGACGACGAAGAAGACCGAAAACCAAAGGTTATGTTTTGGGTGAAAAGAGAAAAATAGGGTAAGCGTAATAAATCCACAATAAAGGCTCGATCACAAACTGCACTTGTTATGTATACTGTTATATAAAATGTCGGTAGTGTATAATGTAGGATATAATTTGAGTATGATTTTCAATAAATAATTTTCATGAAATTATGAACATAAAACCAGATTTTGTTTATTATAGGGCTCAGTAAAATATTCAGTGTTTGAAAAGGGTTCCGTCGCCAAAAAAGTTTGAGAACCGCCGGTTTCAACAATCTCCTGGGTAGGGCGGCTCTGCCTGCCGCCTAATCAAGATTGGCTCGAGCGCAAATTGTGAATAATCAAATAATTCGTAAAGTTGATATTTTTATGACTATTGCACTCCGCGGCAGGTGCCCGAGTTTACACATTGCTCGTGAATTACTCCAGAGGGAGAGAGAGAGAGAATGAACGCATAAAACTAGCATACTTTAGCACCAGAGACGATAACGAGTGTACTAACAACTGACCCAACCTAACATGAAAACTAATGAGTCACTTTGAGGTTGCGATAAAAATAAACTAACTCTTTACTACTATAATAAAACTAATATGCTTCTCTATTATTGATATGATTTAAAAATAATATCATCACAATTTCATTAGTTTTTATACCGCTTGATTTTTTTGTTGTTGTTAAAAACCAACCGGTTTCGCGCCCGCCAAAAAAAAGGATGTAAAAACTAATAAAGTGTTTTAATATAACTAACTAACTAAATAACCATCACGCCGTCTCCCCGAGGGGATAGGCAGAAATAATGGACTGCCACACTTTTCTTTCCTGACATATTTCTCTCGATTCCCATACATTCATACATCGCGTCATGCACGCGCGTCGATTTCTCTGACTCCTCACATGGTCGACATTCAATATTTGATTTATTTGATCGTGCCACGTTTTCCTCGGTCTTCCTCTATTTCTGGTTTCATTTACATCATTAACATATATTTTTTTACCATTCTTTCTTCATTCATTCTTTCCATTTGTCCAAACCATCACGCCATTGACCAGCAGAGAGGATGGACCGCCATACCGTTCTGTCCTGACATACCTATCTAGTTCCTCCACATTCATACATCGTAAAATGCACGCTCGTTGATTTTTACGACTTCGAATGTGGCCGCATTTCAGAATTTGATTAATTTGGTCATGCCATGCAATCCTTGGTATTCCATGTTTTTTCTTTCCACTCACACTGCTTGTATACAACATTTAACTATTCTTCTCTCGTCAATTTGTTCCATATGTCCAAACCATCTCAGGGATCCATTTTTAATTTTACTTATGATGCAATCATCTGCCGTACATGTCTTCCTTATTTCGTCGTTCTATCATATCCGCACATTCTTCTCAGTAATCTCATAATAAAACTTCTAGAAAACGGACATTTTAATTATTAGTATTTTGTTGAATCGCTCATTACATCATGACAGCATTAGCCAAATCGATGTAAAGGGTATTATAGCTATCATAGTGATTCTTGTGATACGTGATAGGTAGCTAATCTATCGCCATTTTATTGTCACGTGAATTCTACACCAGACCAAAGACAGTGTTACAATCACGCTGCCCTCGCCGGGAATCGAACTCGGAACCTTCGGGGACGACAGTCAATGCACTTATCAATATTAAATAATGAATCAACAAAGTCTATTCTAGAAAATGTCTATTCTTTTGTTTTTGAAAATTTGGTTTGGTTCATGTGGTGCTCCTGTTAATTTGGAGATATTTCGCGTATAAGTGAATTGTTTTGGTCAATTTAACTGTTGCCGCACTTTATAATAGTTAATTGTGACACGTAATACGTTTGTGCTGTTTTGCTGTTAAAATTATATTAGTTTTATCGTTTTTATAAAGAATTTTGACAGGTGTAGAAATAAATTTTTCATTTGTTCCAATGACAATTTGAATAATTTCTTCAATATTATTTCAAAGTTCTTGCTGGTTAAGTGCCTAATTACAGCTAATTTAAAAAACGGTGGATACGTGTAACATAAATTAAATAAACACAAAAGTCCGGATCGTCCATGTCAACATGTGCAACATCGAAAAAAACATTATGTGTTATTACATTATGTGCTAAATTAAAAAAACGGCGGATTCGTGGAACATAAATTAAATAGACAATATGTGCACCATCTAAAAAGAACATTTTGTGTTAAATTATTTTTATTTTGTTATTTTATTTTATATCATTGTATTTTATATTATTTATTTTGTGGGTGTTGCACGATCGAAGTGTGCGCGGGAGATGCCTATTGGTGGCGATGAGATTCGCAACCCATCACACCGCGTCTCCCGCGGAGCGAAAAGAGAAGGATGGAGTGCCGCATCAGTAAAAGTGAAAAAAGTCCATTCTTTCTGCCTACCCTTTCAGGGAGATGGCGTGATGGTTAGTTAGTTAGTTTATCAACAAAGTTTGTGTGTTCTAAAGAAGCGATGTAATAAAATTGCATTAATGTTGTATTTTTGTTCACCGCTGTGACAGGGAAATTAGGATGATAAATAGTTGCAAGGATTATAGAGGAGCAGCGAGAGTAGAGTGGCGGCTGCTAGGTGGAATCTGCCCACACGGTTTGTGATGAAATTCCGAAAACAATCATAACAGGGCTGCCCATGTCCAATTAAAACAAACCAAAATTATTTATATTTTGAAGATATGTAATTTGGAATACGAACTTCAATTCTAACAAAAAATGATAACCCAGATATAAATGCAGGAGCGTAACGCATCTTATTGGAAATTCAGATGATACTTACTTCCTATGGCCCCATACAAATCTTGAAGAGTTTTAGCCTCCTTGATGATTTTTCGCCAAGCTCCTCGATCCTGCTCCTTTTGCTCCCAGCAGTCCGATTCGCCCAACTTAGCCAGGTCAGCCAGAACATTGTCCATTGGGCACTGTCTAGGCCTTCCTAGAGGTCTTACTCCAGTCAGTCTAGACGCGTACAGGGTCTTGATTGCTCTGGTCTCTTCGGCTCGGCATACGTGCCCGATCCATGCTAGGCGACCGGCTCTTACGGTGCTCGTTATAAGGGGCTGTTGTGCTTCCAAGTTCCCGCTGAAACCCCAGGTCTGGGACCCAGGATCATTGTAAGTATTCTATTCTCAAACCAGTAGATGCTTTGTTGTTTTTTTAGATTCATTGTCCACGACTCAGAACCATATGTCACCACTGGCTTGATGATGGTGTTATAAATACGCAGCTTGGTGTTTCTGGATAGAAGCTTGGACTTTAGGAACGTTCGCAAGGAGGCTGCAGCTCGTAGGCCTTTTTGAACTCTGTGTTCCAACTCCGCGTGCATATCGTTGGCTTCCGTCATGACCGTACCGAGATAAGTGAACTCTAAAATTCAGATGATGAACTGAGTTATATTACCTAGATGAAAACATTATCTTTTTGGAAGAAATTCATAAAAATTAAAAAGGAACCATTTAATTTGAAATGCATGGTGGCAGCCCTGACGTGACGGTCGGCAGGTCTCCACATTACGGGAGAGCGCGTAAGAGATCTGCGTTCAGTATTGGTCCAACCGAGATCTACGGCAGTCTCCTAAGAGTGTTCGGTTTGCAAACTTACGTCGCGTTCTCCGTGCTAGTGCATCCCTGTTTCCCGTGGCCACAGTGCCAAGGTAAGCCCACCCCTATTCTATCTCAAATTAAAAAATTACAACAACCATCGATAGATAGGTACAGGGAGAAAACAGTAGTTTAAATATCTAACGTAAATTGTATAAATATTATTTCATACTTTTGTATGATGCACTTAATATGTAGTGTGGCATTATTAAAAATAATATTAATACATTTTTCTATTTTTAACACCACTTTATTTTTTTGTTAAACCAACCAGTTATGCTCCCGCCGGAGCTTCCAGAGAAACCGGTTAGTTTTAACAAAAAAATTAAGTGGTGTAAAAAATGGTAACAGTGTGTTAATATTATTTAAAATAATATTATGTCAAAAAATTGAATGATGACTTCAAAATAACGTAGCATTATTAATTTATATATTTTGTGAAATAATAATGACTGGTTTCGGGAAATAAATCAAATGGAATAATACTGTATATATGTATTTCTATATTCAAGGTCTTAATATAATATATTCAAAATGATAAATAAAATGGATTATTTAAAGATCAAAAATAAATTCGTTTAAAATAATTAATATTTTTTATTGAAATTTCTTGGTATAAGTTCATTTGAAATAAAGAAAACAAAAAAAATTGATACAAAATTTCTTTATTATTACGTATTTAGTGTGCTTCCACTTGTGTTTAACGTCGACCGGTTTCGGCAGCTTGCTGCCATCTTTTGGTGACCAGAGTGGAGTGCAAGTGGAAGCACACTAAATATGTAATAATAAAGAAATTTTGTATATATATTTTTTGTTTTCATTATTTCAAATTCGTTTTATTTTTATTAAATCATTAATATGTATGAAAACATTTGTTTTTTGAGAGTTTTATTATTTTTATTAAAAGTTTCACTTTGCTTACGCATTCTCAAAGGTAAGCAAGGGTATATATCATAAAATACAACAAAGCTTCTAGGAATCAAACATTTTAATTTATAATATATTAAATATTTTTATTGGGTTTTACATCATTGTTCAAGAAGTAATATTTATAACTAACTAACTAACTAACCATCACGCCGTCTCCCCGAAAGGGTAGGCAGAAAGAATGGACTGCCACACTTTAATCGATGCGGCACTCCATCCTTCTCTTTTCGCCGAGACGCGGTGTGATGGGTTGCGAACCTCATCGCCACCAATAAAGAAAACTCACTTAAAAAAATAATTATTTAACGAGAATAAAATATACAATGCAAATACATTAAATAATACAAACTTCGTGAAAAACGACTACCTTCATGGCAGAGTGACAACAACTATGACTGCCACACCGGAGGTCCCGAATTCGATTCCCGTCGATTTTAGTGTAATTCTAACACTGTCTTTGGTCTTGTGAAGGATTCACGTGACTATAAAATGGCGATAGATTAGCTACCTATTACATGTCATGATAATCAATATAAAATAGCTATACACTTTACATCTATTTGGGTCGCGCTGTAATGATGTAAAGAGTTATTTAAATTAATCAAATGATTATATTAAGAGAATAACCAAAGACAAAATATTATTCTTCTTCTTATTCAAGTACCCTGTCGGGTCCCCCCAACGTTGGCGATCACCTCGGCGAACCTGTCCCTGTCCTGCGCCGCTACTAATATTATTATACATTTTAAAAACTTTGCTAAGAAACTTATAACTTTTACGAGTTGACCTCTTATATGAAATAAATCACAGATGACCTTAATTTAAATAAATTTAAAAAAGAATGCAATACTCAGTGCTGTGGGATATCAAATATTATTAATGGTGATTAGCGCTGATTTGGGAGCACTGTATGTTAACTTTCTAAAGTAATGAGTTACTTAGGTCGACCTATTCGTCACGGAGTAAATTACTCTGTGAATAACAAATACATTTCGCGTGCTTAAATCCATCGTTTTCGTTCGGCCTTCGCCAACTAATAAAAACCCGTTTCACACAACTCTCTCAGTTATAATTTTATGTATCAAAACATATGTTTTTTTTTATGAATGAGGATGATTCAGCGCAATGAAAATAAGGTGTTTTGATTTTTCTTGCATAATTAGTATATGACATGATATTCCAGCAAACAACACGACTTTTGATCTGTTTTCGTGCTTTGGTCGGTTTCCAAACAATGATGTTAAACTCCATATTAAATAATTAATACGAATGAAAAGCCTATTTCATACAAGTTTTATTATACGAATGACATATTTCGCCTTTAAACTAAGCATCGACAATAAACTCCTGATATACAAAACGGTTATAAGGCCGATCTTCACTCATGCAGCCCCAATCTGGGGCTATGCAGCTTCGAGTCACATACAAAAACTCCAAATCCTGCAAAATAAGGCTATCCGTTTATCGCTTGGTGCGCCTTCATGGACCAGGATTACACAACTGCACCTAGAATCGGGAATCCCGATGATAGATGAATTCATTCTGAAACTTGCCGAACGTTTTTACAAAGGACTCCCTTCACATCCCAACCCCACAATAAAAGACCTCTCTAATTACGACCCAAACACTTCCAGCCGCCACAAGCGCCCAAAATCGATTCTCCTTCAGAGGAACACTCCGGGCCACACAAATCATGCCCCCGAATAAACTAACAACCCACCAAATCACCTTCCAACAATGTTCCCATCAGACGTAAGAGGAATAGTCACATGAGCTGAACCTCTGTAAGCCAGAAGATCCAAGTCCAAGTCCAAGCCTTTCTAAGGCATTATCAAATATGGTTAAATGTTAATTTTAGATAAACTTAAGGCGTTAACAATGGAATTCCATAATGACGATATTTTTTATGAAATAAAACACTGTTTTTTTTCACTTTTGAGTTTATTTTTATCGTCATGTTTAGAAGGCTTACACCTATTTATATTGTTAGAGTTACAAGAGTTTATATTTTTCTCCCGATGATGACGGTGTAAGCCATTGAAACGTGTCGAGAAAAATAAACTGAAAAGTGGAAAAAGCAGTGTTTTTATTCATAAAAAAAAACGTTGTTAAATGTTTAATGTTTTTGTTTGAAATTTCTTGGTAGAAGTTTTTTTTTAAATAAGGAAAACAACAAAAAAAAATTGATACAAAATTTCTTTATTATTATGTATTTAGTGTGCTTCCACTTGTGTTTATGTTCGACCGGTTTCGGCAGCGATGGCAGCAAGCTGCCGAAACCGGTCGAACATAAATCCAAGTGGAAGCACACTAAATACATAATAATAAAGACATTTTGTAACATTTTTTTTTTGTTTTCATTATTGTTAAAAAAAAACATTTGTTAATACCTTAGAAAGGTGATATATATCATTCCCATAAACTATAATAAAATTTATAGAAAAAACAGATGTTTTCATTCGTATTAATTTTACAAAAAGTTGATGCTACAAACATGCTTATGTTGACAATTTCGTAGAACTCAAATAAATATATTGTGATATTATAACAGTTTTCAAAATTTAATTGTTGAGAAAAAATTCTCTCTTTTTTCAAAGTACCTATATATTTTTTGTTTCACTACTTTCATAATACGTAATTCAAAAAAACATTAATTACGATTTAATCTCACATTAAAATTAATTAAAAAAACACATTTTTCTTAAAAATAAAATTGCTTCATTAAATGAAGTAGTAAAAAAACGAATGTTTCATAGAATTTACGGCGACATCTATTAAATGTCGCAACTAATTGTCGCTTCTCTCCTGTCAAGCTGCCAAGTCCCATTGAGGAGCAGCATCCGAAAGTAGTTTATAATTTACTTTATTATATATTGTATATTTCAAAATAAAATTTTCTATCACTCAAAAGTCCCCTAATTTGTACCAGCTGAGAAAATATATATTATACAATATCATATATACATCGAATGCATGCATATCGATCGAAACAATTAATCAAATCGGATGGATTCTGCAATACTTAATGAGCAGTGACGATTATTTAGTTATATAAAATAAAAAATCGTGCAATCAGTATAAAAAATATAATCAATAGTTTATTTATTGTTTCTTGAACAACGACGTAAAACTCCATATTTAATTATTAATACGAATGGAAACATCTATTTTCTAGAAAATTTATTATAATTTATGGGAATAACATGTTTTGTCTGTCAAAGGTATTATCTAATGTATAAAATGACTTTGATAATGTCTTAGACACGTGAAACATGTCATTCCAATAAAATGTAATAAAATATTTAGAAAACAGATGTTTCCATTCGTATTAATTATAATTACTAACAATTAAATCACTGACATCCACTAAAACCAAACGGATAAGAACTTTGTTAAACTTAATATTTATACTACATGTAATTATATATTATATTCAGTAAACGTGGTATCCGAATACAAAAAATATACTTTTAGCGAGACTATGTGTAAACCTAATTATACATTTAATTTACCCAAGCTTTAAGCACAGATTTATTTAATTATAGGGTGTATAATTGGATGATTTATAGAGCGCCATTTTTATGAATTAATCATCTCAAGGGCGCTGTGCTATAAAATAATAACATTAAATAAACTTATAAAAATGTATGTTGAATAAATATGAATCGTTTAAAATTAAATTTAAATATAAATTTATAGTAATTTCATAGTAAAACGGTTACTAAATATTAATACATAGTGATGATGATAATGACAATGATATGTACATTCATCTTCAAATTCATCATAATTCAAATATTTGCTTAGATGTCACAAATTGACAATTGGAAAAAAATAAATAACAATGCAGTCAAATAGCTCAAGAAAATTTCAGAAGAATATTTAAATATATAATATAATATTTCAATCAGGGGTATAATATTTGATAATGCCTTAGATTAACGAAATATGTAATTCCCATATAATATAATAAAACTTCTAGAAAACTGACGTTTTCATTCGTATTAATTATTTAATATGGAGTTTTTCATCATTGTTCAAGAAACAATACATAAAAACAGTTCAATATATATATAATATATGTAGAGAGATATAAAACGTAAAATCAGACCATCTTGCTTGTTGTCTGCCCGGCGTTCTGCGGTCGGATCTTGGTCGCCACTTCACGGTGCGTCTGATCCACCGATCACCCGTTGTCCCCACTATATGGTCGACCAAATTCCCTTTTCACGAAGCTATTTTGCACGTTACATCGGCCAATTATGGTCCACTCATTGGGATTCCTCTCTCGAAGACTGATGTTAAACACCCCGTTATCTGTTACTCGCTGGATCACGCGGAGTTTTAAGAATAAGAATATTTAATTAATTTAAAAAAAAACAAAAGTGAATATTCACTGATATGACGTCAGTGCCGAAAAGGTTATTAGCCGGCAAACGTAAACACAGCCTATTCTCGGTCACTCGGTGGTCTCTGAGCGATAATAATATTATGGATGGAGAAAAGCAATAACCTCTAAGCGCGCATTGTTATTCGCGGATTTGTTTATCTCGTGCGAACCAAGAACGCGGAGATAAAACAAATAAATAAACACAAAAGTAATTTCAACGCGAATGATCTGCTGGGATATTTACGCGTTATGTAAAAATGAGATGGATTCGAAAATAACGAAATCTGGGGTATAAAAATCTTGGTTTTCGTACTTAGTCAATGGTAAAATAATGCGTTTTTCATTAACAATCATATTATTAAATAATAATTAAATTAAACGACGTTTTTTTTAAAATACCGTTTAGTTAAATTATTATTTAAAATGAACTACCATCAAGAGATTATATAAAAACATTCGAATAATTAATTTTAATTGAAATTTCTTGGTAGAAGTTCATTTTAAATAATGAAAATAAAAATAAATGTTAATACAAAATTTCTTTATTATTATGTATTTAGTGTGCTTCCACTTGTGTTGATGTTTGACCGGTTTCGGTAGCTTGCTGCCATCTTCTGGTGGCAGCAAGCTGCCGAAACCGGTCGAACATAAACACAAGTGGGAGCACACTAAATACATAATAACAAAGAAATTTTGTATTAACATTTTTTTTTTTTTCATTATTTAAAAACATTCCACAATGTAAAAAGGGCATAAAGCCGTGTACAGAATCGATCTTTGATCAGTAGTCATGCGCTGTGTCCTCTAAACGAATATTCTCCTATGATGAATTAAAATATAAATAACATCAAAGGACAGGGAGCACATTTCATCATTCAACATTCGCTCATTCTTGAATATATCAAACATTTCATGTCCATTTCGCAACGGATGAGACATTGCGTAATACTTGTTCACCCTTTTGCATAAATTATACAAACTGTTAAAGCTCGCTGGAGGACCGCCGCCGCCGCTGTCTCTCGACCCACATCGGGCCACGAGCCGCCCATGGGTCGAGGTGCCCCTTGCGCAATAAACACTTGTGGAGATCTAAAACAGTCGCCACTTCCTTGACGACATCAACACCCGGCCGCTTGGTCCATCCGTCATTCGGGTAATAAGATGCATTGCCCATAAACACACGCAGAATCATAACCTTCCTTTACCGGTGCACTGTATCCTATACACATTTATAATATTATACTTCTTCTTCTTCTTAAAATGCCCTGTCAGGTCCCCCCGACGTTGGCGATCACTCTGGTAAACTCTTCCCTATCCTGCGCTGTCCGGTATAGCTCCTCCTCAGTTTCGATTCCCGTCCATTCCCTCACATTGCGCAGCCAAGAGATCCGCCTTCTCCCTGCCCCCTGCGGCCCTCCATTTTTCCCTTAAAAATCAGATGCAGCAGGCGATATTTCTCTCCTCGTAGAACGTGACCCTGATATGAAATCTTGCGGACTTTGATCAATGTCAGCAGCTCTCTATTTAGTCCTGCACGATTCAGGGCTTCTGTGTTCGTCACTCTGTCTGTCCATGGGATCCTGAACATTCTTCGGTGAAGCCACATTTCAAATGCCTCTAACCGGTTCATTGTATTTACTTTTAATGTCCATGTCTCACACCCATATAACAGAACAGACCACACATAACACCTTTACATATAATATTATACTTAAATAACTGAATTAAAATACAGTTTATTTTCTCGACGTGTTTCAAAGGCATTACAACTTATATCGTTCTCTAGATGTTGAAGATGGAAAATCTTCAAAACATGTGAAGAAAAATAAACTCTGAAGTGAAGAGAGAGAAAACAGCGTTTTAATTCATAAAAAAACGCCACAAAATTCATCGGGAATATGTAATTATTTTAAGTTAATCTATTAAATAAATAAATCATCATTTCTCGGCGCTACATCCCGGTGTGGGACTTGGCCTCCTCCACAACGGTCCTCCACTGACTTCTGTCTCTGGCCATCTCTCTCCATTCCCCAATTCCTTTCATTTTCTCCCAGTCTTCTTCCACGCAATCCGCCCATCTTTTCCTCGGTCTGCCTCTTGGTCTCTTTTCGCGGGGCACCCATCTGGATATAATTTGTGGTGTTCTACCCTCTGGCATTCTTTCCACATGGCCAGCCCACAATAGGCGTTAAGACTTACAGAATCTCACTACTGTTTCTTGATTAATCAGTTCTTCAAGTTCAAGGTTTCTTTTAATTCTATAAGTCCCATCCTCCAGCGAGGGTCCAAAATTTTTTCTCAGTATTATTAAATAATATGAAATAAATAAAACAATTAATTATAGTATTCACTAACCAGCGATATGAACATTCATCTTCTAAATTGCATTAAATAGTAAAACAAATATTTCGGCTGTCCATCTTTATGTTCCGGATGGTTTTCTTCAACAGCGTCAGCACGGGCTGTTTTATCTCTCAACATGCAGAATCAACCTGCCTCTGGTGATGCCGGCGGGGAGAGCAATCAAACTGCTGAACACGATCGCTTCGGAGATCGACGTCTTTCACATTCGCGAATGTACGTTCAGAGAAGAAATACCCTTGACTTTGGATAGCATCTTGTATTCCTAAAGTCGAACCATCTCTTATGCGTTCCTGGTATTATATACTCGTATAATATTTTACCTGTCCTCAATAGATGTAATAAGCTATAATTTTTGTTTGTAATATCTTATGAGAAAATAAACTGATTTGATTTGATTAAAGTCGGCCCACGTGAGGAGTTAGAGAAATCATCCCAGAGACGGCGTGATGGTTCGTTAGTTAGTTGATAAAATGTCAAACATGTCCTATAGATAACGGTAAGACAAGGGCACAATTCCACGTTTAGTAATTTTTCATTAGACATTTTAAGATTGTTGAAGAATAATATTGTGTTATTGTGGCTATATTGATCATACACTATCGCCTTCTGGCAAAATGAGACTGAACTTAATGAGCGACTTTGTTCCAGATAAAGGTAAGTTTTTAAAATACATTGGCATACTTAACTCATTTTGAAAATTTTTAACAGTTATGCCCTTGTCTTACCAAAGGTGCGATATTTGTATCAATCTCGCCTCAATGTACTAATTTTCAGTAAAGAGGAATTGCTAAGCGCTTCAACTGTGATATATTGTTTTGAAAGATGTTGTATTGAGATTGAACACACCAATATTAAGTTAGTACAAATAAGATAAATTTACGATCTATTCGTTTAAGTATGTTGGAAGACACGAATTTCTAAGACGTGTTCGGTCACAAAAGGAATAAAACGTATCGCCGTATAATGGCGGGATTATTAAAAGAAAGGATGATGAAGAATTTTTTGACATGCCGTGTCAGCTATCCGAGATATTACATAATACTCGGAGATTGTCAAGGCCCGTCGTTAGCACGTCTCAGGGCTCCGTACAAAGGACCCAATCGCCGGTGTATGAGGAAGATAAATGGATGTGAGAAGAAGTGAATGAGGAAGACCACGTAATTTATATAATTGGTTTGCTTACTTGGTGAATCAGAAAAATATATATTGAATACGCCCATCCACGAACCAAATGAGGATAAATATGTAATTTCGCAATTCTTATTTTATGAGTCACGCAAATACAGTTCTGCACTCATTTCACAGTAATTAAAACCACACTATTTCATTTTATATATTCTACTGGAATACATGTAATACTTTAAAACGAAACTGACTTCCAAACCGAAGGTATCGGGTTCGATTCCCGGCGATGGCAGTGTGATTGTCAACGAAAAAAAATAGATTTAGAATCTACAAGACATGCGTACGTCCTATAATGGCGTATGGAATAGAAACGAGAGCTGACACCATCAGAACAAAAAGTCTCCTAAGAACCACAGAAATAAAGACTCTCCGATCCGAAATAGAATAAGAAATTCTGAAATAAGAAAGATCTGCAATGTAGAAGATGTCGTGCGATGGGGAAGACTGAGAAGACGCTACTGGAGAGATCATGTGGAAAGAGCATGTTCTGAAAGAGTGATAAATATAGCCGCAAATAAAGTACCAACAGGACACCGACCTGCAGGAAGACCACCTAAAAGATGGCGAGACAGTTGGACATCTGCATTCCAGGAACAGGCTCCGAGAAATAACAGGACACAGTCCTAAATAAAGGCCGTGCCACACTGTTAGAAACAAACTCTCCACAGGGGTGACCTTGGTGGAGAGCTGTGGAGCCTACGGTTGGTGTAGCGTCCACATACTGTTGTAAACAAGCTCTCCACAGGGGTCACCTTTGTGGAGCCCACGGTTGGTGTGGCATCCATAGTAGACACCATTTTCGTATACGTCCACACTCCACCGATGTGTTATGTACCTAACCACCCGTTACCACAAATCACTTTCCTGCGTCTCTATATTTTCAATCGATATTTGTTTATATTACCTAAGTAAACATTTGGGGATTCAGGGATATATTAATTGATCTGTTCCCACGTCTTCGTCCGACTAGTTTGTTTATATTATTAATATAAGGGCTCGAACGCGAGGTTATTGATCTGTTCCTACAGGTACCTACATGTGTCATCGAACAAAGAGATGCACACTATTTAAGCCGAATCGCATCTAGGATTGAACCAGATACAATTGCATTTCCTTAAAAGTAACACGTCCAGATACAATTACAACTCTTCTTTACCTATGTAATTTCTTATTGTTTATCGTCTTAAAATAAAGTTCTATACATAAAAATTCAATCGTGTTGGAAGTTATTCCATCACTAAAATCCTCACCCGAAGGATAAACCATAAAATTGGTGGCAAAGTGGCAAGACCCATTAAAAACATAAAAGATGCACAGTGTCCAAAATCTTACGAAATGCGCTATTCAAATACCTACTTTATGTAAAGATAGACAGATAGACAGATAGATATATGTGTTTTATCGTTGAAGTCAACAGACATATAAATCTTATAAGAATAAAAATTTCAAAATAATAATTTTACAGAATAATGAAAAGTAGCTCGTAATATTGCGAATTGAAACACTGTGCGATGCCGCTATGCAACTGACCTTGACTGGTGGAATCCACAGCCCCACATGTGGAACGGTGGATCCACACGCATACTATGCGCGTCCGTCTACAAAGTTTGTTGAAGGTCAAACGAATTTTGGTTTCAAACAAGTGTCTACACAGTTTTAAACCGCCGCGCCGGTGGAGACCGATGTGGAGAGCTTGAGCAGAGAGAGAGAACAGTGTGGCACGGCTTTAAAGCAGAAGAAGAAAAAAAAGAAAAAAAAAAAAGATATGATTTTGTGCATAAATGTTCAAGATACAATAAATAAAACTAAATACATATTTAATTAAAATATTTCATATTCGATTTAAACACAGCGTTCAAAAAATCTCTGCACATGGCCCCTGGTCAAACACGAAAAAAAATGGTTAGACATGCACTCATACATTAAAATGAAAACACGATAATTTAAACGGTTATAATTTTTAAACCATCTGTGTAATGATTCTATATTTAGAACGCGCTAAATTCGAATAATTAGAATAACAATCGGCTCCATTGTGTTACGAGACAAGATACATAATTACGCGCGCTGTAAACATTGTCATCTGACAGCTAATAAAGAATGACGGAACAAGATAAATTAGCCACCAGCAGCGTTTTCGGAGCCAGCCTCTCTTCCAATACCGGAAACGTGTAAGCAATATGCACCAATTGAAATTCAATGTCTTCCGCTGATTGGTTGAATTCATTCAACACACAGTAAAATATAATATATTTTTTGTAAAAAATCTTTTTAAGATGTACCTACTCGTATATTTAGTTAAAATCCACTGATGTTTGGGGTTGAAGGATTTATATCAATGATATTCCAATATAAATTTCTTTTTATTTACTGAGAGTGTCGCGACAGCTGTTTCGCCAACCGATGTTGGCATCATCAGGTGTTACGATGTTGGCATCATCAGGTGTTACGATAAACTTTTTATTGTAACACCTGATGATGCCAACATCGGTTGTCGAAACAGCTGTCGCGTGAATAAGAAGAAATTGTGATATTATAACAGTGCTTTAAACTTAACAATGTTGAAGTATCATAGTGTTTCGGCCAAAACAATGCACTTTAGAATTTATTTTACAATCTTCAATGTGAGCAGAAAATAGCTCATTATTATGAAGAAGGAATCTGGTCGTGTCCAGGCTTGAACCCAAGTCCTCTGGATCAGGAGCCAAGCGTTCTATCCCCTAGACCACCAACCGTTTATTTTCATTAGTTAATTAAAATATAGATAAAAACTGTAAGCATCGTTAAATGCGATGTTTCGACAAAGTCGGTGCAATTTGCTTAAATGCTAATCGGTCCAGCTGTTCCTAGCGGGTTCTTGAAGTTGATTGATCCGTCAAAATATTGAAATAGCGCCACACGAGACCGTAGATGGGCCCGGTGACGTAAGGCCCGTGACACACGGCGGCAGGGCCCGAGGGCGGGGGCGGGGGGCGGGGGGGTGCCCAAACCGGTTGTTATCGAATAATATCGAGCCGTAATGAAATAATGTTATGCACGCCGCCGCCTCTGCACTTTCTCGGTGGCCAAATATTACAGTAAGCCCCGAGCTATATTGGAATTCGCGACTATCGATTTATGCGCTTGTTTTATGAATATACATGAAAATGCATAAATGCTCAAAACGAAATCAACGAAAACATGGCAAGACCATCTTTCAACGAAAATATGGCAAGACCATCTTTCAACGAAAACATGGCAAGACCATCTTTCAACGAAAACATGGCGAGACCAACTTTCAACGAAAACATGGCAAGACCATCTTTCAACGAAAACATGGCGAGACCATCTTTCAACGAAAACATGGCAAGACCATCTTTCAACGAAAACATGGCAAGACCATCTTTCAACGAAAACATGGCGAGACCATCTTTCAACGAAAACATGGCAAGACCATCTTTCAACGAAAACATGGCAAGACCATCTTTCAACGAAAACATGGCAAGACCATCTTTCAACGAAAACATGGCGAGACCATCTTTCAACGAAAACATGGCAAGACCATCTTTCAACGAAAACATGGCAAGACCATCTTTCAACGGGATGAAACAAGGGCAAGAAACAAGGATCCTTTTTTGATTTTACTTATGATACAATCATTTGTCTTACATTTCTTCCTTATTTCGTCATTCGGTATTCTGTCATAAATCGTTTTCCAGCACATTCTTCACAATGATTTCATTTCTACGGCATTTGTCCTACTTTCATCCTTCTTTTGCCAGATCAAAGCTTCACTTCCATACGTAAGGGTTGGCACTAGAATTCCATAATGAACTGCCATATTTTCTTTAGTGGAAATATATACAGATTCTATTTGCAGTGATGACTTTGAATGCGCCATTTATTTTTTTCTCAGCACTGACCCTTCTTTTGATGTCTTTCTCCATTTTTCCATCTCCCAACATGCAACATAGATGTAATGTTTCTAGATAAATGATGTTAAACTCCATATAAAATAATTCATCATCATCATCATCATCATCATCAGCCGTCTGTCATCCACTGCTAAATGTAGGCCTCTCCCAAAGCCCGCCACCGCCCCCTATCCAATGCCATCCATCCATGTCCAGCAATCCTCTTCAGATCGTGGGTCCAGCAGGCAGGGGAACATCCAACTCTGCGGAATTCTGTACGCGGTCTCGACTCCAGAACGCGTCTCCCCCATCGGCCGTCGGTTCTCCGACAGATATGGCCAGCCCATCGCCTCTTCAGCTCGCCCATCCTCAGAGGCACCTCAGTCACCTTGGTTTGTTAACGAATAAATTAATTTCTAAAACTGTCCCTCGAGGTTATTCCAAGCATGGCTCTTTCCATAGCGCGTTGGGCGACCTTGAATCTGTAGTCTAGACCTTTCGTCAGTGTACGATTAAAATAATGAATACGAATGAAAACGTCTGTTTTCTAGAAGTTTTAATCAATTTTATGTATATGACATGTTTCGCCTGTCTAAGGCATTTTTAAATGTGTCAAACATTACATATGTAATTGACCTATTTACTTATAAATCCGCATAGGAAACTTCTGATTATTAATGGCACGGACTAGTCCGATTAAAATAATTAATACTAATGAAAACGTTTGTTTTCTAGAAGTTTTAATATATTTTATGTGAATGACATTTTTCGCCAGTCTAAGGCATTATTAAATGTGTCAAACATTACATATGTAATTGTCCTATTTAATTATAAGTCCGCATAGGAAACTTCTGATTATTCATGGCACGGCCTAGTACGATAAAAATAATTAATACGAATGAAAACGTCTGTTTTCTAGAAGCTTTATTATATTTTATGTGAATGACATGCTTCGCCAGTCTAAGGCATTATTAAATAAGTCAAACATTAAATATGTAATTGTCCTATTTACTTATAAGTCCGCATAGGAAACTTCTGATTATTCATGGCACGGACTAAGGATGTCGAGTTGCTATGTGCCCGATAGCTCTTTCATCGAACCAATTTCCCCTCAGCGGTTCCATAATGGAGCGGGCGGCGAAGATCTGTGACCGAGATAATGGTAGTCGCGACTCCAAAATACTTCGAGACAATGCACGTCTAACAAGTCTAACAATGCACCAAGTATACATAGCATACATATTACGGTGTAAAAGAAAAACGGGACAAGCACAAATATCAAACAAACAAAAAAAAACGCAGTAGTCCCTAAAGGGTAGGTAGAGAGAATGGACCGCCACACTACCCTTACTACACTAGTTATTTTCGACAGCCTCAGCACACATTGTTTTATTTCCCAAAATGCAGAACCAATCTGTCTCTGATGATGCCGGTGAAGAGAGCAATCAAACTGCTGATCATGATCGCTTCGGAGATCAACGCCTTTCATATTAGTGAAAGTACGTTCGGAAGACAAATATGCACTCTTGACTTTAGAGAGTATCTTGTATTCCTAAAGTCGAACCATCTCACATGCGTTCCTGGTATTGTATAATATATTTTACTCGTTCACAATGGTACAACGCTCTAGATTGCTTCACAATCATATCAAGTAAGAAATATTTCCTTCGGTATAATTAAGGATACCAACAATCAACACAATACGACATTAAAAAAATTCATAAATCTGTTAAAATTTTAAACACTGTTATAATATCACAATTTCCTTTTATTCACTGAGTGTCGCGACAGGTGTTTCGTCAACCGATGTTGACATCATCAGATGTTATAGTAAACAAATATCATACAATATGATACGATAATGCCAACATCGGTTGGCGAAACAGCTGTCGCGACACTCGGTGAATAGAAAAACAATTGGTATAATATTATAAGTGTTTGAAATGTTAACAGTAATAATGTTGAGGTATCATAGTCTTTCGGCCAAAACAATGGACTATTTAATACATAAATCAATACTCGTAAAAAAATAATTAATAAACCATTATGCTCGTTTTTGAATGAGTGGCTATTCATTAAAAAGACCAGAAAGGATGAACAGCCAGATTTTTCTGTCCTGTTATACTCGTATCTCTTGAGCATCTTCTATATCGGTATAATGTGACACGCCCACGCGTTGAATTTGTTCACTTCAAACATCATGGCCACCTGCTAGTAATTGGCTAATATGGTTATGCCATACATGTGTTATTCAGCCTAACTCGACTATTTTTTTATTCGCTCTGCTTGCATACAACGTTTAATTATTCTTATCTTATCTACACAGAGTATCCACACATTCGTCTAAGAGATCTCATTTCTACTGCATTTATTCTACTTTCATCCTTCTTTTGCCAGTTTCATGCTTCGCTTCCATACATAAGGGTCGGTAGAAGAACACCATTGTGCACTGCCATTCTAGCTTTTTTGGATAGGTTAAATGTGTGATATGTGTGTGTGTATGATAGTGTGTCGAATGAAAATATAAGAAGTGAATGCGGTGCGAATGGTGGTGTCATGAACAAAATAATGAAAGGATCATTAAGATGGTTTGGACATATGGAAAGAATGAATGAAGAAAGAATGGTAAAAAAATTATATGTTAATGATGTAAATGAAACCAGAAATAGAGGAAGACCTAGGAAAACGTGGCACGATCAAATAAATCAAATATTGAATGTCGGCCATGTGAGGAGTCAGAGAAATCGACGCGCGTGCATGACACGATGTATGAATGTTGAGGAAGCGAAAGAAATATGTCAGGAAAAAAAAGTGTGGCAGTCCATTATTTCTGCCTACACCTTCGGGAGACGGCGTGATTACCGCATGGTTGGTTAGTTAGTTATCTTATCTATTTGTCAACCAAACCATTTTATTGAGCCTTTTTTACAATGCGGTAGTTTTCATCTGCTTTCAATCAACAATCAACAGTGGCGCTACACCCCACTATGGCCTCGGCCTGCTCCAGAATTCTTCGCTACTCTTCCCGGTCCATTGCCCGTATTCCTTCAGTTCGTAACATCAATTGGCCTGAAGTCCCCCTCCACACCATCCATCCACCTCAGTTTTGGTCTTCCAATACTTCACTTTCCATCAGTTGTGTATTGAGAATTCTCCTTCGAATTTAGTATTTTTCCATTCGCTGGAGGTTTCCTAACCATCTAAGATGATGTATTTTTATAAACTTCACGAACTTAGGTTCGTTGTAAAGACCTTCCAGCTTATGGTTATACCTCATTCTCCACACTCCCACAGAGAGGCCCAAAGTATTTTCTCAACACCTCAAAGATCAGCAGCGCATTTTCGTACCTTTTGCTCAGTACCCAACACTCCACATCATACCTGTATACGAGTACTAGTCTCAGCAATGTTTTATACAGCAATAATTTCGTGTTTCTTGTCAGCAAACGAGATTTTAGTTGTCTGTGGATACGTTTGTGTATCTTAGTGTGTATCTTAGTCATACAATCAGACTCGGAAAAGAGAATCAAACTGCAGAGCTACTTCGAAGAGTTGGACTGGGTTGGGCCGCCTTTGGTAAACTGAGACATGTCTTTGAAAATGATGAAATACCGGTTTGTCTCAAAATAAAGTTCTACGACATGTGTATACTGCCCATGATGACATACGGACTAGAGACGACAACTCTTACAGCAAAAAGTGTCCGCAGGCTCAAGTGTACACAGAAGTCCATGGAAAGACAGATACTTGGTGTGAGCTTGCGTGACCGCATAAGGAATGAAGAAATCAGACGCCGCACCAGGGTTGCTGACGTCATGGACCGAGTGGCAAAATTGAAATGGCAATAGGCTGGACACTTGGCTAGACAGGGTGGCAACAGATGGGCACCCAGGATACTCAGTTGGAGACCATGGGCAAATAGGCGAAGTGTCGAAAGGCCACCGATGAGATGGACCGATGATATTGTCAAAAGGGTTGGAAAATCTTGGATACAAAGGGGGCAGGATAGAGACGAGTGGAGGAAATTGGAAGAGGCCTATATCCAGCAGTGGAGGGAAGAAGGCTAGCAAAGAAGAAGAAGGATACGTTTATTCTTTCATCTGCCTTACATTCCTTCATTATGTCTTCTATTGATTTTCCATCATATCGCCTTTCCTCACATTATTTTAAGAAAACATATTTGTACAGCAATTATAAATGAATAAATAACTGAAACAATGATTTGTAATGGTTGCAACGTTTAGTCTTCCTTCTGCGAATGATACAATAATGTCGCGAGGTTATTATATAGGATTGCGATGTATTAATCAGTAGAAGATTATTTATAGTGATAGCAGCATGATATGATTTAATTCGCAATATAATTGTCGCATTCAAGTCCTCCACCGGTAGGTTTGAGTTAAAGTTGATATTAAGAACACCAATGACTATGATTTAAAACAAGAGTTACAAATTTTTCTCAAGTAAATAATATCGTATTTTTAAAGCAAAAGTGTGTTTAATTTCATGATGAATCTGATGATTGGATTATTGATAGTCTGTAATTTATAAAACTTTATTTGTATCGATACTGTTATAACGTTATTTTTTTAAAGTTGCGGCAGCTCATTCCCTGAAAAGCTTTTTATTAAAGAATACAACTATGTACTAAAGTAACAATTCTATAAAAGCAGTTGTGTCTATGTATGGCATAAACAAAAAAACGAAAAAACTTTTTTATAATAAATTTAGACTTGTAAAATCTAAAGATACAACAGATTTATAAAAATCTACAACTGAAGAAAAATATAAAACGAAATTATAAAAACATCACATTTGAACAACATAATAATATAAATAGGTAAAAACCCAGATGTAATCGAGAAAAAGTACCATAATATTTTGAATACAAGAGAGCGAGAGTGGAATAATTCTCTCCGAAAGTTATTCGAAATGCACACGATGCGCATGCCCCTTGAACATTTCTAGTTTATTTTGAATTTCCTTCTGATAATTGTTGTATGAGAGAAGTGTAAAAAACATAAGGAGAACAATTTGGAATTGTTAATTATGAAATTTTAAACCTGTGTGAAAAAAAAAGGTTTACATAAAAAGTTGAAACTTATTACTGATTACGATTGTACCTAGTGGACCAAGTTAAATAAATCTATCGTGCTGAAAAATCTTTACTTCTGTAAATATTTCATAGGTTTCAACTAGTAATCAATTATCATAATATTATATAAGGCGGCCACATTTTATGTTGGAAAAATCGATGGGCGTGCGTGCTGCGATGCGTAGAGAAAGTTAGAGAGGTATATCAGGATAGAACGGTGTGGGGATCCTTCCTCTCTGCCTACCCCTCCGCGAAAACGGCGTGTTGGTTAGTAAGTTAGTTAATATGAATCCTTAAGCATTGATCACATTGAGACTAGATAATGTGTTTCTCATTGGGTAACGATGGCTCCAAGGTCGTGTAGAAAGCGGTAAATCATCCGGCGATACAATCTCGGTACAACCTAGAGCCGCTCACGAAGCGCGGGTCACGCCATCGCAACAGCTGTTCCGGAGATATGGCAATATGCAAATTGCTATTTGACGAGTTCTATAAACGCGAGCTTTATACGGCGCTATTCTTGTGGCACCACAGCCCTCCCCGTCTACAGGCGTCGCGATGCGTAGCCGTCTCGGCGCTACGGTCGGCTGGGCGAAGAATTTCCCTAGAATTTGCTCAAAAACAGCAATACAAAAGAAAAACCTGTATGTACATACATGCAAAAGATTATGTCTTCAAATTTAACTCTAATCTAATGTTAGCGTTAACTTTATAATATTTCCGGTCAAAATTCGTGCGAGAAAATTATCGATTGACACACTTTTATAATATGTTAACTTTGACAATTCTTGTGAGAATAAATTTTTTTTTGTTCCAAAAATAATCTCTTAGGCAAACGTTTTCTCTTCCTCATTGAACCAAGGTTTTGGTTGTTCAAATAAAATATATACCTATTTGTTTTCAATATATTTTATTCTAAATTTTAAATGTATTATTCCCATAAATAATATCTGCACTTCAAAAGCAGAAAGATACAAATTAAAATATTTTTAAGAAGTTACCGTAATTTTACAACGTACGTATTTTTTCTATTCTTGCCATTATTCAATTTTTTCAATCATGTTTTTCGTCCAAGGAATATATTATTCACAATATTATGGGGAAAGACAACGTTGTATTCGCCAAAAAATAATTAATTCTTAGAACTAATGAAACATTAGCATGTTAAATATTGTATTCACTATAAAAGTTCAAGGAATATGTAGGAGTAAATAATTGTGTTATTGGTTTCGAAATAAACCATATGTGGGTAGAGATTCCTAGGAAATCCTGTCCATGCCAGATTTCCATTTTATTTTTTGCTCCATTCACCGACCAAACCTTAATATTACTTCGGAAACTGCAAAACTTCTTTCTAACCAGACCTTATACGTCAAATCGGCGTCATAACACCTCGTTTCGGCATTACGTCACTCGAGACTCGGATTTTTTTTTGTCTGAGTTTCCTTTTTACTACACCAGCTCCAAATTTGGAGATTTCTCGATACCAACTTTTACCGTGCTATTCAAATCGGCAATTATTTATTATTAACGTATGCAAATATAGTTTGTTCATTGAAACTTCGCATTTTGTTATTTCAGTGTTCAAATCCTACACGCTATGCACTATTCTTAACTAAAACTTTAATACTGTGTTGAATTTTTTGTTCATACAACTATAACAATAAACCCGTAACGCCGTTTCTCTTCAAAGGGTAGGCAGAGAGAATGAACTGCAACACTACTCTATCCTGACACACCGGGATGTGATGATGATAAATTGGTTTATACGAAAATATTTTGAAACGACAGCGGTTTCGTCAGTAGATGCTCGTATTATCAAGTGTTAAATCTACTATGCGAAATGATCTGATGATGAATGTGAATACGTCTAATGTAATGATTGTCGAAAAATAAGAAATCTAGACAGTCTGCAACATTAGCGTGAACGGTGAAAATCTGGAGCAAGTAGACGAGTTTGTAAATTTAGGTAGTATGTTTACAAGTTTATTGTGAAGAGGGATATTGAAAGAAGGGTTAGGGAAGGCAACAAAGTGAATGGTGCACTTAAAGTTGTCATCGCAAACAAAAGCCTATCTAAAAAACCAAAAATGGCAGTGCACAATGGTGTTTTTGTACTGACCCATGTGTTTGGACCGAAGCGTGGAACTAGCAATTAAAGGATGAAAGTAGAAAAAAATTCACAATAAATTAGATATTTTTGACGAATGTGTGAAAGATCTGTGTATGATAAATTGTCGAATGAAAATATAAAATAATAAAAGTGAATGCGCTGCAAATGTTAGTGTTACGAACAAAATAATGCAAGGATTACTCAAATGATTTGGACACATGGAATGAATGAATGAAGAAAGAATGGTAAAAAAAGTATATGTTAACGAGAGAAGTATGTCAGGAAAGAAAAGTGTGGCAGTCTATTCTTTTTGCCTACCTCTTCGGGAGACGGCGTGATGGTTAGTTTTAAATCTACTATTACGATTTGATTGTAATATCCAATGATTCCAGAGTGTTGGCGAATTAGGTGCCGCGACAATTTTGTAAAAATAAAATAAATATTTTTTTTATACAATATCCTAAAAACAGTGTTTTTAATTTAACAGTTACTTATATTTAAGTATTTAAAAATATACGTGATTTGAATAATGGTTCTACTCTTTATCTTCAAGCTTACATATGAACATAATAGCTTTCAAAAATATACTGCATTTGTGTATTTTACGAGAAAACATCGCCCGGGAATAATGCGTTCACGATTGTTAAATCACCGAATTACCTCTGTTGCGATATGTTTACCAGTCATTTTATAAACGGCTCTTGGAATTGGCAAATGTAATATCAACAATTCTGTCAGAGGAGTTGCCGAGTAGACCTAGGTTAGTACATCGACACAATAAATAAAGCATCATCTAGCATTCTATTTTCGCATCTGTTTATATAAAGTCGTACACTCTATGCATCAGTTTGGTATTTAGTATATTAAAATATACAAGTCCCAAACAGGATAATCAACCATATTATATGTTAATAAGTGAATTTATACAATCATGTTTACCTTCAATTACCGATGCTGTGTATCTAATACACATTGACAATAAATACTGGATTAAACACCATTGTGCTGCTGACTTCATTTGCAATATATATAAAAAATGGTCTCGAACTGGCATTTGGGTATAAACAGCTAAAACAGATAGTCCCAACTCATCCGCAAGTTATTATAAATTAGTATTAAGGAACTAAAGTAGAAAGGTATGTTATATATATTATACATTGAAATTTAAACTGCATTTGTAATCTGGCATTGTTTGAAACCATTTTTTTTGGACTGCAAATGTAGTCACCCACACTATAGGTGCTAAGATTATCACTGTCCCCCCCTTATACATTACATGCAACGAATGAACTAATTCATTATCACATAATACCTACATATTTATTGATCTGAGAATAAGTAATAAATCTGAGTTTCGAAGAATCGACGTCTGGTGACACCAGTGGGGAGAGCAATTCTACACTAAGCAATTGGAACACTCGGAGATCGACGTCTTTCATGTCAGTGAAAGTACGTTCAGGGGGCAAATACTATTGACTTTAGAAAGTATCTTGTCTTCCTAATGTCGAACCATCTCTAATGCGTTCCTGGTACTTTGTTGTATTTTTATAATATTTTACCTGTATTTAATAGATGCCTTAAACATTTTCCTGTTTGTAATGTCTATTGAGTTAATAAACTGATTTGATTTGATTTGAATAATATAGCGTAATTCAAATTTCACCTGTGGTACACAATATATGCAACCATAAACAGATTTTTCTCTTTTTCTTTGTTTTATGTTTAAATCACTGTGTAATATCAAACTTTCGTACACAAACATATTGAAATTATATAATACATTTTTTGGTGAGTTTAGTAGCGTTAAATTAAGAGCTGCGCGCGCACCTTGTTACGGAAGTGCGACATGACGAAGTTAACTATCAATGATAAATATGCGCTCTTGAGGTGATAACATCACAAAAACGGCGCTTTATAAGTTAGCATATTATTATCATTATTATTAATTCATTCTAATTTCCCACATTGTGCAGTGAAAAGAGATCGGATCAGAAATGAAACGATATGATCTGTCTGCGGTGTTTGGTTTATCACGTGGACCGCATGGAGAATACAAGAATTGCAAAAATTGTTAAAGATGAAACCCCAAGCAGCTAGAGATTACCAGGAAGGCCGCCAAAAAGATAGAGAGATGGACCTCATCATCCCAGGACAGCTCACCGTTATAAACACGTTATAAAGGACCTAAACTAAGAGTAAAAACAAGAAGAAGTGTAGAAAAGGGGGTTCCCACCACATACCCGAGGTTGTTATAGGGCGCAGCGTCGCCCGTTCGTCAGCCTCGTTCACGCACTTCCTATGCCTGTTTCCCATCCATCCAGGGTTTACATTTTATATACTCGTATATCAATCGCAAGGGGATGCCAGACTGCATTTAATGTAATATTTTTCTCCTTCTATGTCCCGCTCACTTACACATGTAAACTTACGCTGTATTTCTTATAGCTAACATTTAGTGAACTAAACCTAGGTATCACAGTGAAGACAAACTTTTTATTTACATGAGGAAGGCGGAACATTCTGGAGGGGGGAGAGAAAGAAATGCAGTGAAAAATTTATCAGTGACAATTCTTACATTCTTGGACTTGGATCTTCTGGCTTACAGAGGTTCAGCTCTAATGGCTATTCCTCTTACGTCTGTAGGAAACATGGTTGGAATGTGATTTGGTAGTTGTTTTATGATGGGGCCAAATGTATGGCCTGAAGTGTCCCTCCGAAAGAGGGTGAGGGGGAATTTAGGGTTTATGATAAAGATTAATTTTACATTATTGTCAAGAAATGGAAGACCAGTTAAATATAAAAAAAAGTTTGCTCCCGAGGGGAAGATAAGAGGAGCAGTGCCTGGATGGAGTTGTGGTAGGAGATAGCATCCTGCGTGAGACCATTTTGTTTGACGGAATACGCAGTGGGCTATCAGGGAGGATTTTTTAAAAAATTTTATCCGCATTGATTGCGGGAGGGGTAAAGGACTGAATGATGGTGGATAACTTGGTGGTAAAGGGTCATTATTGATAAGGAAGATGGTAATAATTTAGGTCGTGGTCTGGAAATGAAGGAGATGAAGTTGGAGTAGTGCAAGCTGGAGTCGGAGTATTCTGATGTACCAAAGGAGTGTGGTAACGGTGGGCTGTCATCGGGCAAGGACGCTAACATTATTCATTAAAAGATATGGACCTGTACATGAGTACACACGGTTTTTTATTTATTTTTTAGGGTCGTTTATGCAAACCGCGGTGCATAGGAACAGCTCTAACGAATCTTTATAGGCAATTCATAATTGTAGCGATTCCAGCGGAGTGTTGTCACCGCCGGGCGCGCTGCCGGCTCTCGCTGTCCCGCCCACGCGCGCACTATTTCGGCATTACCCGCCGAGACGGAGAGCCATATCGCCCGATTTATTTCGTCTTTTGCACTCGTTACTTCTGTAACACGACACTGGAGAGCTCCCATACAATATCACTTCGGATGAAATACATTCAACATATAATTAACTGTTAAAATATAAAACGCTGTTTATGGTATCATAATTGTTTATAATGTTTTTTTTGTTTTCGCGACAGCTGCCTCATTAACCGATGTTGACATCATCAGGTGTTACAATAATGTTTTCAAGGATTAATTGTATCTCAATAGAGACGAAGATGTAAATTATTTGGAACAAAATATGGCAGTCGAGGCGTTTACAGGACTTATATCTGTATTATACCTGTCATTGGTTGGGTTAAGCGATCACTTTATGTTTAACAACATTCACCATTCCGCCCTTCTTACGACACCACGTCTGACATCCTTAAATCTTTAAAAAATGATAAACCCACAATGGGTAAAAATCCAGTATTTGTCTATAAGTATTTGTATGCAAAAAAACAAATTCAAAAATAATAATAAAGAAATTTGGTACCAGTTTTTTTTTGTTTTCATTAATAAAATATCTACGTTTCAAATCTATTAACGCCAATAATTTCAGTTGGAGTATCTAAATCTAGAATCGGTATGATAAGCTGTGTAGGAATTTAACCGATGGGCCGATTAGCGCCCCAGATAAGCCGTGAATGTTTATAACAAAGTTGATAATGGCAATAATATTATCGTTTAATGACTGTTACTACACTCTCTGGAGTAAAAATAGCCGTGACATAATTAGCAAGCTCTTGCCATACATCATTCATTGAAGCGATGCATCGCGTGTCACCTCCGGGCAATCAATCGAATAGTACCTCTTTCTTCTCAAAGATGGCGCATTATAAGCATAAACACCAAAAACAAAAAGTTCAACAAAAATTGGAGTAAGCATTTAGAATTCTAAATTTTTTTCTTCCTAATGATAAACAAATTAATCTAAATAAATATACAAGTGAAAATAAATATTCGAAAGAAAACTAAATATTGTATGAAATAATTTAAGTGCACTAAAATACTACATATAATATTGACATTTCATAAAGGAAAAATGGAGTATTGAGAAATATTAAAATACAAAAAAAAAAAAAAAATTGTGAACGATAAGAACTTATAATATATTTACCATTTCTAGGTTTATTGATAAAGTTCTTACTTCTATCATAAAAATATTGTGTATTTTAATTGCTAACTAACTAACTTATATATAATAATAATAATAATTAGGCTAATTTGTATAGCGCCGTTTTCGTGAATAGCTCACCTCAACTTACTAACCATCACGCAGTCTCCTCGAAATGGGTAGGCAAAAATAATGGACTGACATACTTTTCTTTTCTGACATATTTCTCTAGATTCCTCAACATTCATACATCGTGTCATGCGTGTGTGTCGATTTCTCCGACTCCTCACGTGGCCGACATTCAATATTTGATTTATCTGATCGTGCCACGTTTTCATCAGTCTTCCTCAATTTCTAGATCCATTTACATCATTAACGTATACTTTTTTTACCATTCTTCCTTGATTCATTCTTTCAATGTGGCCAAATCACCTTAATAACCCTTTCATAATTTTTTTTCATAACACTTCTTATATTTTCATTCGACAATCTATCATACATAGAGTATCCACACATTCGTCTAAGAGATTTCATTTCTACTGCATTTATTCTACTTTCATCATTCTTTTGCCGAATTGAGAGAAATAATGTGGCTTAAATAAATAAATGTATTGTACTGTAATGTTTGTGATTTTTATTCAAATAAATGAACTGAGTGGCAGTCCATTCTTTCTGCCTACCCCTTCAGAGAGATGGTGTGATGGTTAGTTAGTTAATTTTAGTTTTTTTTAAATACTTGTAAGGTTCTATCAAAATATGTATTTATTCATAGCTTTATTACAAAAATAATCAATTAAATACAAGATTAGAAAAATATAAATTTAAAATGTTACTGAGTAAATTGATCAGTCAAAAACAATGTCAAAATTACAATTGAATAGTTTTGTAACGCATCTACGATTTTAATTAGAGATAAGTAATATATTGTCGCTTGTCAACAAGTTGTAAACGTAAAAAAACAAGTTTGTATATGGCCCAGCCTATTCAGGTAAAATCTTATCAAATATCTTAATCCCTGGCGCTATCTAACGGTAATGAACTAAAAAAATTACAAATAGTTAATCGATCAAACTTAAATATGTTGAGGTATTTTTTAATAAAGATTACTAATGAAGAAACTTCTAAATATCATAAAAATATTACGCTTAATCAGATACACTAGATATCTAATAGTGATAAAATTTCCCGATTTCAATTAGATTCTTAATATTTTTTGACATAATCTAAAGACGTTGACACTATAATTCCATAATTGTAATTTTTATATTAATTAAAAAACATACAAAATATTACAACAGTGGAAAAAAACTATTTTTTTTATTTATGCTATGTAAAAATAAATGATTAATTCTACGAATAAAAAAAAACGTTACTTAATTAATTGTAAATTTTTAAAAAGGTTTCATGAAAACCATTCTGCCAATTAATTGTGTCTAATAATAATGCTTGTTTTATTTATATAAAAAAAATACTATTTATTTCATGGGAATGATATATTTTATCTTGCTAGAACATTTAATAATATTTCTATGCTACATTAAACAAATGTTAATAGAAGATACAAAGATATTCCATTCATTTATCATCGTCATCACCTAAGTTTATGAAAACAGATATAACATTAAAAGATTTAGATTTTTATATTAAATACAAATAATATCGAGGATTGAAATCCGAAAAATTTAAATCGAGATGTGGATATACCGTAGAATGCTCCATATACCGAGGACCGATAGGGTCAGTAATGCAGACGTACTGCAGAGAGCCAGAGCCAATACAGAGCTGTTGTCGAGTGTAAAAATTAGAAAGGTCTCATATTTGGGTCATGTACGAAGGGGAGAAAAATACCACCTCCTTCGACTGATATTAATGGGTAAAGTGGAGGGACGTCGATAGACGGCACCTGTCCTGGCTGCGGAACATCAAATAGTGGACAGGAATAACAAGAGTTCAGAACCTGTTCTAAGTGGCGCATGACAGGAATGCCTATGCTGCAGTGATCGCCAAACGTTGGGGGGACCTGCCACGGCACCGAAAGAATACTAATATAATCTCCAAACTGAGCAGAAATGTCTCGGTAATATGAGAAAAGAATCGGCATGGCTTTTGGATCAGGAGGCAAGCATTTTTTCGAATGTTAACCCACCACTCAACTAACTATGATATCATAATTAATTGATATTTATTAGTTGTTATGAAAATTATACAGAAATTTAATAACTAATAATAATATTTTATTTAAAAAGTACGCTGTTTTAAATAATTAACTGCCCCAGGGGCGCACTAGGCAAAAACTAACTGAACGGTTCAGTCTTCAGTTATTTCTCAAATCTAACGCCATTGCTGTAGCTAGTTAGATCTTTGTTTAAACAATAGTAAATAATATATTTATGATTTAAAAACGTTAATTTCTTATATATTTATTACCGTAGGGTGTTTTTTCAGAGGTTTGGTTTTTAAACTGGCAACATTGTTTCTACAGACTGTCAATTTAACAGTTGACAGTTGAATTATAGTCAGTGCGTTTTGCCATTTCACCAAGAATAGACTGATGTCAGAACAGCGCTTGCAAATTGTGCAAATTTACTTTGAAAATCATGGTTCGGTTCGCCAAACTTATCGTGTACTGCGTCCATTTCACGGTCGACATGATCGTCCACCCTGGCAAGTTTTTAATTAGGAAGACCATGGATCGTTTTCGCAGTGCAGTGTTCCGCAAACGGTGTGCCGCGGCACACTGGTGTGCCGTGGCCAAATACATAAAGAAAAAGTATTTAATCGGAACGTTGGTGATCTTTTTTTATTGTTTTTTTAGGCTATTCAGCTTTTTCGTGAAAAAGGTCCGCAGATTTCTACTGGCCGGAAGTTTCTGGCAAAAAAAAGGTTGCCAACGTCTCCCGAGCTGATCGACGTCTACGTCCAGATCGAATTTTAGCTTTTGGTGTGCCGCGGAATTCTAGGAAGAACTTAGGTGTGCCGTAGGTGAGAAAACTTTGCGGAACACTGCTCTAGTGGATAATACGCATCCACAAAGATGACAATTGTCGAAAATTGGATTTCATGATTGCGCTTCATTTGAGCTAGCCGTGGCGCTCATATGCGCGAAATCATAAAAAAAATAAACAATAATGGCATAAAATTATCTATTAAATAAAGCCAATATCCTAGACATTCATTATTTTGTATATGTATTGTATAACTAAAAAAAACAGCCTATATAAACGACGCAAGTGAAAGAGAATTATAACAAATAATTTTGATTCTAGAAAGATAATTAAAACAATAATAATAATTGTAGATATTATTTAATCCTCAGTGAACATCTCATTCGGCAGACATAACCTCAATGAGGACATTCCCGCCAAAAGACCCCAATTATTTACTTGGTGCGAGATTGTACTTGATTAGAATGACCGCGTTTTTCGCAAATCATTGCGACGGAGGCATTTTGTCCATCATTAGACCAATATGTGGGATGTGAAGAAAAGCCGAACCATCACAAAGCGCACTTACGTAATTGCATATTCGAAATATATATATCGTAAAAAAAACTACAACATGTCTTCCAGTTATAATATTCCATGAATCTTAAATTTATCATCACACATATAAATAATTAATGGTAGCGAAACCGGCCGTCATTAGAAAGCCATTCATGGTCACAACTGTTAAATCGAAATAAATCCAAGAATAGTTTTTCTAAAATTTGAAAGAATAAAACAACAATATTTAAACAAACAAACCATCGCCGTTTCTCCGAAGGGGTAGGCAGAGAATGGACCGCCACACTACTCTATCCTGACCCACTTCTCTAGCTTCCTCCATATTCATACAACGAGTCATATACGCACGTCGATTCTTCCGACTTCTAAAATGACCAACCTTTAAAATTTGATTAATTGAGTCATGCCATTTTTACTCGGTCTACCTCGACTCCGTAATCCATTTACATCATTAACGTATACTTTCTTAACCATTGTTTTTCCATCCATGCATTCCATATGTCCGAACCAACGCAGTGATCATTTCATAATTTTGTTCATAATACTTTCTTTCGCTCTACATTCCTTTCTTATATCAGCATTTGAGATTCTGTCGTATATCGTTCTACCACACATATGCCTTAGGAGCCTCATCTCTACCGCATTCATTCTGCTCTCATCCTTCTTCTGCCAGTTCCATGCTTCGCTTCCATACATACATGACCAAACCGACATTAACATGGTTGGTCATGTTATTATAGAAGTCGGAAGAATCGACGTGCGTGTATGACTCGTTGTATGAATGCGAAGTTAGCAAGAGAGGTGTCTGGATAGAGTGGTGTGGCGGTCCATTCTCTCTGCCTACCCCTACTGGGAAACGGCATGATGGTTTGTTTGTTGTTTGTCGTTGTCTAATCGATATTAAAAAAATTACCATCTATGTATTGATTACATTCAAAAGTTTGATTGCTCTCACTGTCAGCATCTTGGACTTGGACTTGGATCTCCTGGCTTACAGAGGTTAAGCTCTAATGGCTATTCCTCTTACGTCTGTAGGAGACATTGTTAGAATGTGATTTGGTAGTTATTTTATGATGGGGCTAAATGTATGGCCCGGAGTGTCCCTCCGAAAGAGGGCGACGGGGTATTTAGGTCTTACATTATTGTCAAGGAATGGAAGACCAGTTAGGGTTGGGATTGTATTTATAAAAAAAGTCTGTCCCCGAGGGGAAGATAAGAGGAGCAGTGCCTAGATGGAGTTGTATCTCTAGAGGCATGTTTTTTTCTGGAATTTCCGAGAAATTCAACAATATACACGATATGTTTCAAGGATTAGAAATTTTGTAGCATAATATGAATATTATGCGATTGGGAGTGCCTTGACTCCATACAGAGCACAAACAACGATAACTATTGGAAGTGTTATTGTATTATTTTATTATAATGGCGGACTATAGTCGCGGTGTTAGCTCCTGTAATCTTGGACTGTTTTCGTCATCGATGACTTCACCGTAAGAAAAAATATCCATATCTGATAAGGAAAAAAGTATAATTAGACAAATATTTGATGTGTTATTTTGACTGAAGTTATAATCGCCGGAAAATTACTCCATTCCTCTATCGCGAAACATTTGTTTCGTGCACGTACACAAAGTACTGCTAATTAACTAATTAAATTACTACACGTCGCCGATTAAAGAGGTATACAAAGAATATTGATCGCCAGATTTTTTTCTTTATATACTCGTATTATTATATACAATTTAGTAACCTGTGAGGCGTGGACAATGACAGCGAAATCCGCAGAGCGACTGGATACTTTTGAGAGAAGGGTGCTGCGCAGACATCTGGGATCTGTGAATGACGGTGAAGGTTGGAGAGTGCGGCATAATGACGAGCTGTACCATATTTACAAAGCTCCCAATCTCTCCACACAGGTCAGACTGAATAGACTGAGATGGGCTGGTCACGTGCAGAGGATGCCGTCATCGCGAACCCCAAAAAAAAGCTGGAGTGGCACCCAGGTGGTAGAAGACCAATTGGACGACCAAGGCTGCGATGGGCGGATGAAGTTGGGAAAGATGGGGCGAAATTGTTGCGAGTGTCAGATTGGAGGGTTGAAGCGGAGGACAGGAGGAGTTGGAGGCAATGAATTCCTCCTAAACGGTTAGACCGATTTTGATGAAATTATTTGTGTGTTTGAGTGAGTCCCTGGATGTTTTAGTTTCACAACTGGACCCGGGAGGTGACCGTTAAGTGTCAAATGTCATTAAGTACGAGTATACACTCGTATATATTATAGTTTATCGAAAATTCGAAGCAGCCAACATTCGGACAGGACAACGTCTGCCGGATCCGGTAGTACTATTATAAAAACTAACTAATTAACTAACTAACCATCGCGCCGTTTAGCTGAAGCCAATACCAGTGAAGAAAATACGATCCACTGAATAATTAAAAAAAAATTATAAAAAGTACATTTAAAGAAGTAAGAATGACCAAGGAAAACTTGGCATGAATTAATTAAATTTTAAAGGTCGACCATGTTAAAAGTCGGAAGAATCGACGTGCGTGTATGATTCGCTGTTTTAAATGTTTTAAATGAGGATACTAGAGAGGTATGTATGTCAGTATAGACTATCGTGGCGTGGCGGTCTACTCTCTCTGCCTACCCTTCCGGGGAATCGGCGTGATGGTTTGTTGTTGTTGAAAATGAGCTTAAATGAACATTCACCAAGATTTTTCAATATCACATATACAGGGCGCGACAGCATAAGTTCCTTTTTTCAAAACATAAAAAAACCTAAGACCAATGACGTAAGAAATAATTTCGTAAGAAAAGTGAAAGATCGATTGAGTGAGCGGGATGTAAGTGAGTTGAGTATTGACGAGACCTGGAAATACTTGAAGGAGAGTTTGTGTGAATCAGCGAAAGATTCGTGTGGTGTGTGTGTACAAGGAAGAAGGAAAGGGGATGCATGGTGGAATGATGACGTAAAGATTGCTGTTAAAGAGAAGAAAGATGCTTGGTTGAATATGTTGTCGATAAATAAGAATGACAGAGTTAAGTATGAAAGAGCAAAAGATTTGTATAAGGTATGCAAGAAGAGAGTGAAGTCGGTAGTGAAAGCGCGGAAAGAAAAGCTGAAGGAGGAAGAAGGGCTCAAAATGACAAACAACTTCCAAGCAAATTTAAAAATGTTTTGGAAAGAAGTTAAAAAAGCCCGAAATCCTCCTGATAGTGGATGTGTGAAAGCAATTTTAGACAACGAGGGAAGAATGTTAACGGAGAGTAAGATCATACAAGAAAGATGGATGGAATATTTTAAGGAGATGTATGGTGGTGATACAAGCGTGATCGAAAATATGACAGCTAGTGCGAGTGCGGGACCTATGAATGATAATATTGAAAAAATAAGTACGAATGAGATGAAAAGATCCGTGAGTGCAATGAAAAGTGGAAAAGCTGTTGGGTTTGATTGTATTGCCATAGACTTTATTAAAAGCGGTGGCGAAGTGGTTTCTACATGGTTATGTAAGTTATTTAACCAGTGCTTGGAGGAGGGATATACGCCGCTAGACTGGAGGAGAGCAGTAATTATGCCCCTGTACAAAGGAAAAGGATCGCGTATGGAATGTGGAAACCACAGAGCTATTAGTCTTTTGAGTGTCGTTGGTAAAGTCTATGGCAGAATTTTAATAGAAAGAGTAAGAAAATTGACGAGTGACAAAGTTTGGGATGTGCAAGGTGCCTTTATGAATGGCAGAGGATGTATGGATCAAATTTTTGGACTTCGTACATTGACAGAGAAGTTTCTGGCCAAAAATCGCAAACTTTTCTGTGCATTTGTCGACTTACAAAAAGCATATGATTACGTTAATAGAGAAAAGTTGTGGAAAATATTGTCTGAATATGGAATAAGTACAAAACTGATCACGGCCATTAAGTCACTATACACGGAAAGCACTGCTAGTGTCAGAGTAAATGGAGATCTTACAGCCTGGTTTGATATCAATAAAGGTGTCAAACAAGGTTGCGTAATGTCCCCGTGGTTATTTAATCTGTATATGGACAATTGTATGAGAGAGCTGAAAGGGTTGGATGTAGGTGCCAAAATGAGCGGAGTGTCAGTAAGCTGTCTCTTGTATGCGGATGACGCTGTCCTACTTGCTGACAACGAGCATGAACTACAAGTCCTGGTGAATTGTATGCATGAGGTATGCATGCGAAATGATCTGATGATGAATGTTAATAAGTCCAAGGTAATGATTTTTGAAAAGGAAGAAACCACGACAGTCTGCAACATTAGCGTGAATGGTGAAAACTTGGAGCAAGTAGTTGAGTTTGTGTATTTAGGTAGTATGTTTACAAGAGATGGGAGAGTGGAGAGGGATATTGAAAGAAGGGTTGGGGCAGGCAACAAAGTGAATGGTGCACTTAAAGTTGTCATCGCAAACAAAAACCTATCCAAAAAAGCTAGAATGGCAGTGCACAATGGTGTTCTTCTACCGACCCTTATGTATGGAAGCGAAGCATGGAACTGGCAAAGGAAGGATGAAAGTAGAATAAATGCAGTAGAAATGAGATCTCTTAGACGAATGTGTGGATATTCTGTGTATGATAGAGTGTCGAATGAAAATATAAGAAGTGAATGCGGTGCGAATGATGGTGTCATGAACAAAATAATGAAAGGATCATTAAGATGGTTTGGACATATGGAAAGAATGAATGAAGAAAGAATGGTAAAAAAATTATATGTTAATGATGTAAATGGTACCAGAAATAGAGGAAGACCAAGGAAAACGTGGCACGATCAAATAAATCAAATTTTGAATGTCGGCCATGTGAGGAGTCAGAGAAATCGACGCGCGTGCATGACACGATGTATGAATGTTGAGGAAGCGAGAGAAATATGTCAGGAAAGAAAGGTGTGGCAGTCCATTCTTTCTGCCTACCCCTTCGGGGAGACGGCGTGATGGTTAGTTAGTTAGTTAGTTAGTTTAAAAAAACCTTTTGCATGAATCCGAAAATTTTTATTTCTTTTTTATAATGTAGACAAATACCTAAAGTTCAGTTTTAATTAGTTTTTAAAGATCAAATCGTGGGCATACAAGAGAAAGTGACCAAGTGACAAAATCAATAATGTTCAGGGGATCCATTTTAGTGTTTTTCTAAAGTTCAATTGCTTCTCAAAGATCAGATTTTTCATGTAGGTGGTTGGTAATTTAACATTATATGAACAGTGCTTTTAACTTTAAGGTTTAGTAAAAAAATATTTGAAAAACATTATCACTTTTATATAAAAAAAAATTGAAAAACTTAGTCAATTTTACCTGTCAAATTTTTCATGATATTTTGCAGATAGTCATTTTTATTTCGTACATTGGGGGAGATAAGTATGAAATATAATTCATGTTTTTGGGATTTTTTATTTCATAATCTATTTTTATATATTTATAGAGGTTAAATAAACACAGAAATACAAAATAAATGAAAAAGACCAAATAATTGAGAAGTTTTACGTAATAATCTAAAGAATTTTGTTTATTAATTTACTCTTTATAAAAAAAATATTTCTAGTATTTATTCATCGTCTTCAGATTCTGAATCCTTATTTGGATCAGGTGCTCTATCTGGATGATTTATTTCAGGTAGCGATCTATAACAAGTATGATATTCTGGTGGAATCGCTCCAGAGTCCTTTTTAGTTTAGTTACGGGTAGTTGCTTGGAGTATAAATGCTGAATTAATTATGGATCTTTCACTATGTATGGGTTGCTTTTTTTATTTTTGTTTCTTTTAGATTATTTCAACCTTAAAAATATTGATAGTCATTCAAGCAGTAAACGTTAACAAGTTTTATGACAGACTCTTTGGCACTATGCATAGGGTTTACCTCCATGTATAAATGTCCCGATTCTAAGAAATTATGTTGAATCGTTTTAAACCAGATAGTTTGAGTCAAGTACAGGAATAATAATGCAATACATTGGATCCGATTTTGGCCTAAACATGTATCGGAAAATAATGAAAGTTCATTAATGTTTTCATCAAGACCGTTTATCCACATCTGTAATGCAGTATCTATTTCTGAACTTCCATGTTGCCCATTTACCCCACTCCATGTAAAGCATAATGCAGTATTAGGTGCACTATCAATTGGGCCATGACTAATGCAACTATCGGATTATAGAAAAACAAACCGTATACTAACTACTAACTCTACATCACTCTTTACTGGTGACATCTACCGACAAGTGAAATTGACCAACTGTCACTTGGTCAATTTTACTTGTCAAGAATCTGTGAGCTTCTATCAAATGGTCACATTTTTTAAAACCTAATTTCTTTTTGGAGTGTCGAATCAACGGGAAATTTTTACCAGTCAAGCATTATGCTAATACGATGTTAAAAAGTCAATAATCTCAATTTCGTCATTTTTGCAGATAGTCACTTTTACTTGTATACCCACGAAATCAGGTAGGTGACGTCCCCCATTCTCCATACACTGAGAAAACCGATTTCTGGCGTTTGTCATGACCATTACCAGCATATCAGGCGTTATCTTGGCAATTTTTTCCAGGATGTTGGTCTTCAAATATTTTAAGGTCTCTGGACGGTTCACATAAACACGGGATTTCAAAAAAACCCATAGAAAAAAATCACAAGGGGACAAATCGGGAGAGCGTGCCGGCCACTCCAAATCGCCCCTAATTGAGATGAGGCACTCAGTGAAGTGTTCCCTCAAAACAGCCATCCCGTGACAGTGACGCATATTCGTCAATTAATTAATTTGTTCATTCCTTATCTTCCTTTGCCTTCCTCGATATCTTTTTCAATTCAAACTGATTGTTATATTGTTTGTTTATAACCATTCTTCTTTCATTCATTCGTTCCATATCCAAGCCATCTTATTGACCCTTTCTTTTTATGTAGTGGTCTATAATAGGGGGTATAACCCTTGGCTCCCAAATCAGAGGGCTTGGGTTCAATCTTGGAGCGCACCCGGTCTCTATTTCCCAAAAATGAGCTATTATTTTTTATCAAGTTGGCAATTATTCACAAATTCTAATACCGTTGATTAAAATCTTTAGCTTAAGTCTTTTTTCATACACACAAAAATTATCTCAAATTAAATTCGTAAATTATCTACATTATTTTGAACTGTATATAACTGAGATAAGTACTTAATAGTATCGGATGAATATTTGGAATCGTAGTACAAACAACGCTTAGTAATAATTTTAGTAATAAAAGTAAAATAACAACTTTTATCTAAATAAATTAGTACCACACCCACCACTCCGTGTACAGTTGTTTTTTTCTTTCATATCAATACAAATGGATTTTTCTTACACAATTAAGATAAATGATAAAATATCTATTTCTTGTTCTTTAAGCCAGTGTTCCCCAACATTTTTACACCTGCGGACCGGTCGCGGACCACTAATACTGATTGGATACAATAAAAATTAAATAACAGTCGGTGTAACAGACAGAACTCGCGAGTGACGAGCAAGCTCGTACATTTCCTCTATCCCTAAAAAGATAAACGCTCGAACGTACTCATGCAGAGCCAGACTCTGGTAAAATAGCGTAAAGATACGCCTAGGCATGCATGAGTACATAGAGTATAATGTATGTGTACCTACACGTAGGCGCGCGATAGAACGCGCCTACTACAATGTACTTAGACAAGTGAATCTCGAGCACGTGACCTGTAGGTAAATTGGGAGGCGGACGAGATGAGATGGCCTATCGCTGCGTAAGTGCATATCAATAAGACGATGGGCTATCAAATCTCGCCGCGACGCGATTAAAATGAAGATTCAGTACAGAATCGATATAATACCTACAGGTCATACCTAACTACTCACTGCGGGCAGGCGATACATCCGCCCGGGTGTGCCTTCCCAGAAAGGTCGAGCGGCCGAGGCCATTAATTACGGTCGTTAAGAATGTCACCGCAGTGAAATGCAAAATTGCACAAAAATGCAGCCGAAATCTGAATATTTGTGTTATTAATTTATGATGAATTAATAAATTACAAGAGAACCCTCACACGTACGACTGGTTGTGTTAGGTAGTTCAACAGTACGCATCAATACCTACCGACTGATATAGATTTCGGGTCCAGAGCATAATTAGGTCGCTTGAGATTCACAAATTAGATTCAATTTTTAAAATTAATTAAGATAGAATTTCTTGATAATAATTTTGACATGAAAACCTGTGAACCGATTTTATTGAAATAAATTCGCAACGGTTGGTACAATGGTCAGCCATAACAAGATTTTTTGACTCGATCTGTATCGTAAGAGGGAGTCTGTTTATAACGAATGAAAATCGAGATCGATAAAACAAATTGAGATTTTTAGGACCTTCGATCTCGGCAATCTTTGACTATAAATAGATGGGCTTTGGGGCAGGTCGGGTCAGACGAGATTACATCACCTACACGTATCAAAGCACTTCTTCGCACTCCGACCTGAGCACTCTACAACTATTTTCCTGAGTTTTCTTCTGAAGAAATACCTAGAGCCTGCCAGCAGTACCGCCGATACAACCGCACCTTGAAGACTGATCGAAAAGTTTGATTCTCTTTATATTCGTATCGTAAAGAAATCAGCTCTAGATCCCCGAACTTGAAGTGGCCAGCGTAAACATCATCACCATCATCTACATATACAGTCCACTACGCGTCGAAGCCACCGTTCGTCCGGAACAGTCGGATACAATAAAAATTTAACAAAAACAGCGCTGTCTCTAACAGAGGAAGTGCTGCGAATACGTCCAGTCTATTCCGATTTTATTTGGGACTTTTGCATGGCGATTTTCTAAAAAATTGGTCTAGAATTTTTCGTTTATTTATTTTAAATAAATCTAAAGCGTTACAGAATTTATTTCCAGTACACTAAAGATACAAGTTAGAGATACACAATAATAAGTAATACATAATAAAATAATAAAAAGAGCGTGACAAATTAATAAAATTAATATACCATACAATTATAAAAAAGATAGTACTTCCCTCAGATGAGCCAAACTATCACAAAACTCTTTGCTATATATTTGCAATACTCTTAATGGCCGTGTCTTTGTTTTTCCATTTTGTGGATTTTAGAGCGTCTTAAATCTTAACTAACTAACCATCACACCGTCTCCCAGAAGGGGTAGGCAGAAAGAATGGACTGCCACGCTTTTCTTTCCTGGCATATTTCTCTCGCTTCCTCAACATTCATACATCGTGTCATGCACGCGTGTCGATTTCTCTGACTCCTCACATGGCCGACATTCAATATTTGATTTATTTGATCGTGCCACTCCACCATGCTCGTTGTCTGCAAGAAGGACAGCGTCATCCGCATACAAGAGACAGCTTACTGACACTTCGCTCATTTTGGCACCTACATCCAACCCTTTCAGCTCTTTCATACATTTGTTCATATACAGATCAAATAACCACGGGGACATTACGCAACCCTGTTTGACACCTTTATTGATATCAAACCAGGCCGTAAGATCTCCATTTACTCTGGCACTAGCAGTGCTTTCCGTGTATAGCGACTTAATTAATCTTAAATCTTGATCCGTATATATCTTAAACACATACTTTCTTTACCATTCTTTCTTCATTCTCCTTTCCATTTTAATGATCCATTCATTACATTGTCCAAAAAACTTTCATTTGCACTGCATTCACTTATATTTGCATTTATTTCAGTTTATCAGTTTATCAGTTTATTTCATTTCATCAATAGACATTACAAAATTAATTTTTAAGGCATCTATTGAGAACAGGTAAAATAATATATTGGTAAAATAATAATATACTACCAGAAACGCATGAGAGATGGTTGAACATTAGGAAGACAGGATACCCTCCAGAATTAAGAGTATTTGCCTTCTGAACGTACTTTCACTGATATGAAAGACGTCGATTTCCGAGGAGACCGCGTTCAGCAGATTGATTGCTCTTCCCACCGGTGTCACCAGAGCCAGGTTGGTTCTAGCGGCTGATAGGTAAAACAATCTATGCTGGCGCTGTCGGAGATATCTGTCGGGAACAAAAAGACCTACACCCTCCAGCACGGCTGAGTTTTCAAAATATCCCCTAATAAGCCTAAAGAAATGGGTTATGAGAAACCCGTCTCTTCGAAGCTGCAGAGAATTAGACCCCAACATTCCCAAAAGAAACGCTGTGGGATAGAGCCATGGATAGCTACCATACTCCTTCATGTAGAGATACCTCAGAAATTTTTTCTGAACCCTCTCCAGCATAAGGGAGATTATTATACATATCCGTATATCTCATTTCTACTGCATTTATTCAATTTTTATAATCTTTTTCCATATCCATGCTTCACTTCCATACATAAGAGTCGGCATAAAATTACTAATAGGCACTGACATCTTAGCTTTTTGTTTAGCTTAGCATAGTCAGTGACTACAATTGTACGACGTGATTAAAGTGTTATCAATTTGTATACGTTTTATCAAGCACGCCGCCTTTGCGAATTATTATGCAAGTTAATACGATTCGTTTTCGGTTCTTACGTTAGGCGTGTATCGTAAATAAGATAAACGAACGTTTAAGCCTTATCGCGAGATTAAAGATGATTTTCCGCGTATGAACAAAGTTCTCTGCGATCACGAAAATTATGGTGAAACAGTACCAATCAGGTAACACATTGTGGACGTGTATTATGCAAGGCATAGCTGAACAATTTATTTAAAAAAAAATTGAATTTCAAATTAATTAAAATATAGTATTTTAAAATAGTTAATTGTGACACGTAATACGTTTGTACTGTTTTGCTGTTAAAATTATATTAGTTTTATCGTTTTAATAAAGAATTTTGACAGGTGTAAAAATAAATTTTTCATTTGTTCCAATGACAATTTGAATAATTTTTTCAATATTATTTTAAAGTTCTTGCTGGTTCAGTGCCTAATTACAGCTAATTTAAAAAACGGTGGATACGTGTAACATAAATTAAATAAACACAAATGTCCGGATCGTCCATGTCAACATGTGCAACATCGAAAAAAACATTACGTGTTATTACTTTATGTGTTAATTTAAAAAAAGCGGTGGATTCGTGGAACATAAATTAAATAGACAATATGTGCACCTTCTAAAAATAACATTTTGTGTTAAATTATTATAATTTTGTTATTTTATTTTAAATCATTGTATTTTATATAATTTGTTTTAGATTTATTTTGTGGGTGTTGGACGATCGAAGTGTGCGCGGGAGATGCCTATTGGTGGCGATGAGGTTCGCAACCCATTACACCGCGTCTCCCGCGGGGCGAAAAGAGAGGGATGGAGTGCCGCATCAGTAAAAGTGTGACAGTCCATTCTTTCTGCCTACCCTTTCGGGGAGACGGCGTGATGGTTAGTTAGTTAGTATTTTATATTTTAAAACAATCATTTGATTACGTATACAGCTTTAATTCGCTTACGATAACTAATATGTATATGATAGAATGTTAAATGCAAATATAAGAAGTGAATGCGGTGCGAATGAAAGTGTTATGAACAAAATAATGAAAGGGTCGTTAAAATGGTTTGGACACATGGAAAGAATCAGTAAAGAGAGAATGGTGAATAAGGTATATGTAAACGGCGTGAACGGAGCTAGAAATAGAGGTAGGCCGAGGAAAACGTGGGACGATCAAATCAATCAAATATTGAATGTCGGTCACGTGAGGAGTCGGAGAAATCGACGTGCGTGCATGACAAGATGTATGAACGTAGAGGAAGGAAGAGAAGTATGTCAGGACAGAACAGTGTGGTGGTCCATTCTTTCTGCCTACCCCTCCGGGGAGACGGCGTGGTAGTTAGTTAGTTAGTTAGTTAATAACTAAACAGACATTTATTTTTATATAAAAATCGAACAAAAATAATTTTACAACGTGTATTTTAAAAAGATACGTATACAAGTAGTTGTGATTGGAAAAAAAAGTCGAGGAAGGCCAAGGAAGACAAGGCATGACCAAATTAATCAATTACTGAAGGGCGGCCATGTTCGAAGTAGGAACAATCGATGAGCGTGGATGTCACGATGTGTGTATGTAGAAGAGGCGCGAGAGCTGTCAGGATAGAACAGTGTGGCGGTCTATCCCCTCCGTTGAAACGGTGTGATCGTTGGTTAGTTAGTTACATTTTATTTATTATATATAATTCGTTTAGAATTGTTGATATTTAAATGTAAACAATCGTATTTGTTGTTTCTTGAGCACTGATTTAAAACTACATATATGATAACCTATTTAATATGTATTAAAACGACTGTTTTCCGGTAGTTACATGTATCGATTTGGTAGGGCATTTGTGTGAAACGGGCGTTTTCACAAATACTGAATAAATTATTCAATAAAGACAATACCCGAGTTTTTAAAATTGATTTAAAAATTAAATTTAAAGTGTTAAATTTTTTTTTATTAATATTAAAACTGAAAAAAAAAAATTTAACGAAAAAGAAAACTAAATTATTAATTGTTTCTTGAACAACAATGTAAACCTCCATATTAAATAATTAATACGAATGTAAACTTCTGTATTCTAGAAGTTTTATTATAATTTATGGGAATGACATGTTTCGCTTGTCTAAGGCATTATCAAATGTGTTTATATGAGTGTACATTTGATAATGTCGTAGACAGGCGAAACATGTCATTCCCATAAATTATATTATAGTAGAATAAAATTTCTAGAAAACCAACGTTTTCATTCGTATTAATACAAGATTAACATAATTTAATATTTTTTATTTTATAATTTATAACAGTTGGAAAGAGATGTATAATCGGTTTTTGACAAACTTTAATTAAAAAAATAATAAAGTAAGAAGTGTGTGCATACAAATAGAACTGTACTTGTGTGTGAACTGTAATTCGATCAATTATCAAGCTTTGTCTAGTATGATAACATAACAGCTTCCACATTTTACCGCTCAAAATACAGACAAACAAAACAAATGGACATATCAGACCTGACCAAATTAGAGACCTTGAAAATTGTACACAGAGTGATCGTGGAAGAGACAACAGACAGCAGCTACAAATAAATAAAAAAACTCGGACCAAAAACTGTAACAGATATCACTTACCGAATGCACTAACAAATACAGGACAATTAAGGATATTGAACAATGGACTGAAACTTTACAATGACCTACCAAGAGACAAAAGGAGTTTAACTAGAAGCCAATTTAAAAAAAATCTTAAGCAAAATATAGTTACAAGTAAGATATAATAATGTATCCATATAACCCAATTAGGTTTTTAAAACTTAATCAAAAAATAAAACTAAATAAATGGTGTTCTTATACCGACCCTTATGATTGGAAGCGAAGCATGGAACTGGCAAAAGAAGGATGAAAATATAATAAATGCAGTAGAAATGAGATCTCTCGTGGGATACTCTGTGTATGATAGAGTGTCGAATGAAAACATAAGAAGTGAATGCAATGCGAATGATGGTGTTATGAACAAAATAATGAAAGGATCATTAAGATGGTTTGGAATGAATGAAGAAAGAATGGCCAAAGAATAGAGGAAGCCCGAGGAAAACGTGGCACAATCAAATAAATCAAATATCACGCGAGGAGTCAGAGAAATCGACACGCGAGCATGGCACGATGTATGAATTTTGGGAAAGCAAGAGAAATATGTCAGGAAAGAAAAGTGTGGCAGTCCATTTTTTTGCCTACCCACCCCTTCGGGGAGACGGCGTGATGGTTAGTTAATTAGTTAGAAGTTAATAAAAAAAATAACATACATTAAAATTTCCCGCGCTGTTTTTATACGTCTCTAGCGTGCAATGTGTTATAATCGAGATATAAAAAAATATTAGGAACATTATCGTGTGATGATATTGGGATTAATTTCAAGTTTAAAATTATCGTAAAATATAAATGATAAAAACACAAGAATTTAAAAAAGTGCGTTCTATTCATTACGTAACATCATGTGATACTCCTCATTGTTTCATATAAAATACATTTAAATTCAGGTTCATGTAAAATATATAAAGACGGCGGAAAGAGTGGCCACAACTATTACTGCCACATTGAAGTTCTCGGGTTCAATTCCCGGCGACGACAGTGAAAAAAAAATCTCACGCTGTCATTGGTCCGGTAGGATTCATGTGACAATAAAAATGGCGATCCAATCACATGTCATGAGAATCAACAGCTAAAAATTGTATAGAGTAATTGGATTAAAATAATCTGTTGTATACAAACATGTTGAAAACAACAGGAAACTACCACATTAAAATATGACCCAAGTGGCATCCCAAGAACCAGCAAAGATGTTAATAGATAATTAATATGAATTAAAGCGTCTGTCTTCTATGAGTTTTAATATATTTTAGATGGAATGACATGTTTCGCCCTTCTAAGGCATTATCAAACATTGCTGTAAACCAATCTCTAGGATTGAAACATTAAAATAAATCTTTCATTTACCAAATTTTCAAAAGTTTTATAAAATGAAATATATCACTATTCACGTGTTTCACGATACTGGGGCGTTAACAAAATGTACAAGAATCATTCAATAATGAATTTTCACAATAACTTTATAATTGCAACATAATAACTCTACGAGCATATTGTTCTTATTTTAAATAAATAAAGTTTTTACAAGGCAGAATATTTCAGCCATAAATTTAAAAAATAAATGTACAAATTCAAAATGCGGACATCTTGTTCATAGATATTTTTCTACAAATGTTTTCCATTTGGTATTCGTTAAAAAGTATACATTTAAATTCCGAACTATGTATTGTAGGATAACATACAGTGATTGTCAATACATGTGATCACACAGATTTTTCGAAAGAAATGATCGACCATCAAATTGTTCTTTCTTGACATACACCTCAATATTTGTGAAATGTGTAACGTACGCAAATAGTTTTTTTCCAACTACTCACGTGGCCGTTTTTTGATTTTGATTGAGATGTGGCTTTATGAATGTAGGATGTAAACATCAAATGTTTGCATTTCGTTCACTTGCCAAAATCCAAACTTTTCAGTGAGTCGATTTGCAAAAAGTATATCATCGCATAGATAGAGGGAAGTTCTAGAAATATGGAAAAGCAGATGACGGAAATCGCATGTCATCGCTGTACAAGAGAAACATTGCTGGCTTCAGAGTAAATTGAGATCTTACAGCTTGAATTGATATCAACAAAGGTGTCGAATAGAATTGTGTAATGTTCTCATGGTTTATTGTTTCTTGAACAATTATTCATACGAATGAAAACGTCTGTTTTATACAAGTTTTATTATAGTTTATGGGAAAGACACGTTTCGCTTGTCTAAGGCATAATCAAATGTCTACGTCAAATGTTATTATCTGTACAGAAAACAGACGTTTTCATTAATATTAATTGATTCCGTGGTTGTTAAATTTATATGTTGTTACTCGATATTGGAAGATTCATTATTATTAAACGATATTATTTTAAATTTCATTCCAGTACGTACGCAAACATTTTTTTTACAAGAGTAACGCAATCCAAGGACTGTTTTAATTATGTAAGACTGCCTTGACTGTTGAAATGATCAACCAATTTAAATACCTTGGCAGCATTATCACTAAAGCAGTTGACCCGGACATTGAAATAAAATGCAGAGTTGAAGCTGCACGAGATGCATTTAATAAAATGAGAACCTTCTTTTGCAACGATAATCTTAACTTGAAACTCTGACAAAGAATGATTAAATGTTATATATGGTCTGTTATACTATATGGCTGCGAAACCTGGACTCTAAACGTAAATGCAGTGAACCGGTTGGAGGCGTTCGAGATGTGGATATACTGCAGAATGCTCCGTATACCGTGGACCGATAGGGTCTAATGCAGACGTACTACAGAGAACCAGGGCCAAAAATGAGTTGTTGTCGAGTGTGAAAAAAAGAAATGTCATATTTGGGTCACGTGCTAAGGGGAGAAAAATACCACCTCCTTCGACTGATATTAAGTCGTCGGGGTATTGGTAGAAGGCAGCTGTCCTGGCTGCGGAACATTAAGAGTGGACAGGAATTACAAGAGTTCAGAACCTGTTCCACATTAGCGCAGGACAGAGATGCCTTTGCTGCAGTGATCGCCATTGTGAGGACCTGACACGGCACCGAAAAAAGAAGAAGAAGATTGCCTTGAATTATTGGAAATCAGTGTATTTTGACATTATCATCTATTCTATTTTATCTACATATTGATTCATTCAATTACCTTCGGTTAATTAAATAGATTATTGTGAACTGATATATAAAATTTAATCATTTTTCTATAAAACATGATAATATCTGTTTTAGAAAATTACAAATTTTAGCGAAGTAGCCTATTTAAATATAACTTTACTTCACGTTTTACAAGTGCCGTGAAAAATTAGACGCGCTGTCATTTTACTTGGAGAATGATTTATTACAGACGGAATGTAAGATATAAGTTACGATAACTGAATATTTCATGATGGATGATCAGAGATATGTCATATCTGCAGATTGTCATGTATATCGCCTACTCTTTTGTTAATTTACTGAGATAGCTTAACTTCGGTATTATTCTTCTTCTCTGGTTCTTCTCTGGTTTCAATCCTGGGACTGGTTTGCAGCAATTTCCTCTATTATTCTCTTCCATTCTTCCCTGTATTGTGCGGCTCTTTTGAAATCTGCATATGATGAGCAGCGCACGTCCACCAACAGGTCCTCCAGGTACTCTCGGCGTGGGCGTCCCCTAGAGTTTGTCCCCTCGATCATACCCTCCATTATGGCATGCAAGAGACCTTCTTGACGTATTACATGGCCGATCCATCTTGCACGCCTTTCGGACAAGGTCCTGAGGAGGTGCCTTCCTCCTTCGATTCCTTGAAGAACTTCCTCATTCGTGATGTGGTCTCTCCAGGAAATTCCAAAGAGTCTTCTATAGGACCACATCTCAAAAGCCTCTAGTCTCCGCTTATCCCTTTCGGATAGGCACCATGTCTCGCAGCCGTACATCAAGACACTCCATACATAGGTCTTGATGAGGAGTATTCTCAGTTTTATTTTCGACCTTTTATTAAATGCAAGTCTAGCCTGATGTATACGGCTGTCGACCTCGCTCTTAGACCGACCGTCCCATGTTATTTTGCTCCCGAGGTAGACAAACTCCTTGGTGTTCTTTAGTGGAACTCCTGACATCACTACTCTCATCTGATGTTATTCTATTATATTTTAGTATTCTATTACATCATATATCCTTTTCCCGCATATTCTATTCGGAAATCTCATTTCTACGGCATTTATACTACTTTGATATTGGAAACGTTATATAAAGGATCCCCGAGATGGTTTGAGCATATGGAACGAATGAACAAGAGAAGAATGGTTTGAATGTTGTATACAAGCAGTGTGAATGGAAAGAGAAGCCATGGAAGACCAAGGAAAGCATATCACGACCAAATTCATATTTAAAACAAAACACCTAAACAATTTTTTTAAAAGAATGGATAATGTTTAACGGATAAAGGTTTGAAAATAATGATTGCCACCAAAATGAATAAACTGAGTAAACTGAGACAGTGAACAGTTTACTCTCTCACCCTGACGAAGCTCCGGCGGGAGCGAAACCGGTTGTTGTTACTAAATAAAGTGGTCTTAATACAAATTACTAAAAGTGTATTATTTTATTTAAAAAACTTATCATTGATATAAAAATAACATATTCTATATAATATATAATTTTTTTTAATTGTACGTATAGATAAGGTTAGTAAGAACCCTTTTCACGAAAAAAAGTCAAATGTAAAATTTTGTTAGTTGGAACTGTCTTACTCTTAGGTGTCGATATGTTTTATTATATTAACCATTAACAGTATTGGATTCAAATGACCTGCTGTATAAAAATGTGGAAAGCAAAGGGAAACTACCACATTAAAGGCCCAAGTGGTATTCCAAAAACCAGCAAAAATGTTACACTTTGCTGCAAATCAATCCCTTGGATTGAAACTAGCGAAGAATAAGAATATATATATATTAAGCAGTGGCGGTACTCCTATAGAAGCCCAGAAGCCCGGCTTGCGTAAGAAATTTTGAATCAAAACCTCTTCTGGTTTACAGAGGTTCAGCTCTTGTGGCTATTCTTCTTACGGCTGATGGGAACATTGTTGGAAGGTGATTTGGTGGTTTGTTTGTTTATGCGGGGGCATGATTACTTAGATTTGGGGGTTTTGATTTAAAATTTCTTACGCAAGCCGGGCTTCTGGGCTTCTATGGGAGTACCGCCACTGCAGGTGAGAGCTGCGTAATTTGGAAAGGTAACAGGAAGTGTTTCAGGCAAAAGAAGTAGAGGCAGATCTCCTGCGCCATGGTAAGACCAGATTAAGGAGATGACTGGGGGGTACCATTACTCGGTCAAACCACAATAACGAATTTAAAAATGTGAATTACTAAATAATTCATTGCGAATGTAAAGGTTCAATTGTTTTATAAGCACTGCATACATATGGTAGCACTGGGTAGCAGGTTCTTTTCTATAGAGGTCGTTAGAGTTATTATAATATTTATTTATTACGAAACGCTCTTCGCAGAAAATAAATGTTGTGATCGCATTGATTTGATAAAATAATCAAGATAAGTTAATAACCAATATCCGTAAAACGAAAGTCATCTGCGATAAAATAAAAGCATTTCAGAATATAGTAAGGTTTAATTGTAATGTCTTGTAAGTAATAATTGAAGATTTAATCATACAAAATGTTTATTAGTTTAAAGTTGAATGCTTGATAAAATAGGTTCGGCTTTAAGTGACGAAATGATATTACCCAGGAATTAATAAGATAAACTCATCTACCTGAACTTTGTACAATGTACGTTGCATTATATTTTACTAAGAATTTATTACTCAGATAAAATAACTATATATTTTTCTAAGTAATTAATGAATTCACAGTTGCTTGATCAATGATAATACATAATAATAATAAATTGGATGATTTATAGAGTGCCATTTTAATGAATTAATTATCTTAACACTTGATTTATCAACAAAATTTAAAAAAATTTAATTTATGTATATTTATTTAAAAAAAATTATATATACGCCGTAGAAATTAGATCACTAAGAAGAATGTGCGGGAAAACGTTGTATGATAGAATACCGAACGATGAAATAAGATAGAAATGTAAGGCAGATGACTGCATCATGGAAAAAAATAAAAAAAGGATCTCTGAGATGGTTTGGACATATGGAACGAATCGATGAGAGTAGAATGGTTAAAAAGTTGTACACAAGCAGCGTGAGTGGAAAAAGAAGCCGAGGACGACCGAGGAAAACATGGCATGACCAAATTAATCAATTACTAAAAGGCGGCCACATTCGAAGTCGGCCACGACGTGCGTGCATGTACGATGTATGAATGTAGAGGAATCACGAGAGGTATGCCAGGACAGAGCATTGTGGCGATCCACCCTGATGGTCAGTTAGTTGGTTAGTTAAATTTAAATTCGTAGTAAATATCATTTTTAAATGAATAGTTCAAATTTGAAATTGATATAGAGATTAACGTAATTGTGAGAATCATTTCCAGTAGCAATAGGGTAGAAAAACCGAGTAATCGGTTTTTGGTCGTATATGATAGAAATCGAAAAGCCGACTAGTCGGCTTTTGGTAGTTAATGTGTTAATGGTGCTTTAAAAATGCTCCATTTTATAAATTAATTTAAAAAATAAACATATTTAGTATGGGAGCTGCACCTAATGCAGTCGATTAATATTTACATCGGGATGGGATAATTTGAAAAGATGCGTTTTGAGTCTCGATCTAAACTCTATCGGATTCTCAATGCACTTGAAGTATGCAGGAAAATTGTTCCAGGCTGAAGGGTCGGCAACCGCGAAGGCTCGGTCGCCAAAAATTGTAAAGATAACATATTATTTTTTAATGTTACGTTTTGCTATATTACAGTAAGCAGAGAGAATGTTCACTCTTCTTGTTTGACACACTTTTTCTCCACATTCATACAAGAGTCATGCACGTTCGTAAAATTTTCCGACTCATAATGTGGGCTACTTTTGAAATTCGATCGATATGGTATACGTAGTGCCATCGGTTTTCAGAGGATACCCAACCATGTAAGTGTCACGGAAAATGATACAATTTTCGGACACAAAAAGTAAATACTTTGAATTATATTGTGCTCCTTTACAATATCAAATGTAACTTTTTAATAATAATGAAATAAAACAATGTTTTTTAATAACTACTTCCAATTTTGCATTTATTTCGACAGCGACCGGTTTCGTCAGGCAGTCGTAATTAGGCAGGCTTAGTAAAAAAAAACATCGTTTTATTCAATATTGTTTATAACGAATTTCCATCAAGAGACTTCAGAAAAAGTATTAGATTGTCGTAACAATTTAATTTTGATGAAAACGTACGTTCATGGAAGATACATTATATTTTATAGGAGTGACATGTTTCGCCATGCGAAGCCACCATACAAAGTACGAGTATATAGAGTTTGATAATGACTCGGCTAGACGAAACGTGTCTCATCCATTAAATATAATAAAACTTCAGGTAAACAGACGTTATCATCGAAATAACATATGTAATGTGTATTTTTGAAACAAGACACCAACAATGTCAGAATTTTGTCATTTTCGATACGGAAATTAGCAAAAAAATATTATAAAAATGGAGAGAAATCAAATATAACAAAAAATAAGATCATGTCTATTTTTGTTTTCAATATAAAATCCTCTATTATTTTTTTATAAATCGATCATTAAATACAAATATTGTTTTATACAAGTAATTAATATTGATGAGGAGGTTCATTTTCTAGAAATTTGTTATATTTTATGTCATTTTCAAATGCCATAGCAATATAAAACAAGTCGCTCCCATATTTACACACGTTTCCGTCAATGTTATATACTTTAAATTGAATTCTACATCATACCCATAAGAGACATTTCGTTCATTTCTTTATGACAAAAAAATATATATTATAATTTATCGTTAGAAAGAATAATATAATTTTTGTTTTTCTTGTATTTTTAAACAATGACCGCATTGTATACAGAAGGCCCGGAAAACAATGGCACATAGGTTGGTTTATACGCAAGTAAAGAAAAATATATTTAATTTTCCAGACACGAACTCACCCCTGAAGTGACGTCATCTCCCCCCCTCCCCCGGCCGCCCGCTCCGCCGCCTGCAAAAGAAAACCATCGCATCAGGCCGTCAGTCTGTTTCCAGTCTCCGTGAAGTGAGCACGTCGACAAAAACCGAGACAAAATGGTATGTTTACTATATACACTAACGATATAAACAAAACATGGGAATCATAAGGGAATTTTGATTATATATCTTGTAAATAAATTGTAAAATCATTTCAAAACTGTGATAAAATATTATGTTATGAAAATCAGGAAAATAATTGTTTTAGAAATGTCACATTATTTCATAATTTTGATATGTAATATAATAATAACTCAGTAATTAAGTATTTTATGAACTGGGTATTAAAGACACACATTTCAATTCCAAAGAACAATTTTGATTTGTAAGAATGTTCGTGAAGTGAAAGCACCCCAAATATAGATATTAAATAATAATTTTATTATTTTCTTTTAATTTAAATTTAATAACTGATTCCCTGTGTTGTTCCATTGTGAGCAATAAAAAAAATGTGATAAATTTAATTAAATATAATAATGCACGTTTTTATAAAGGTAACCCTTTGATATTTTGTAGTATTTTGCATTGTTATTCTATATTTAAAAAATTAAAACCTTTTGAAAATAATGTGTTAAAATCTAATAATCAATTAAAGTGTAAATATAATATAATATATTTATATGTTCTGTAATTAGATTTTTCTTTGGTATTGAAATATGTGTAGAAATTTTTATTTTATAATAAATTACCCATGATATAAAACTAAGCTGCATTAAAAAAATATTCGTTATTAAAAAAAATATGTGTTGCTATAAAAAAATCCTCCGATGAATTATTTTAAGAGTGTTTACCTGATTTTTATTTACATTATTTTATAATAATATTATAATGAATAAATATAATCAAACAATAATTAGTAAAGGTTGCATGTAATAAAACATATATTTATGATAATTTTTCTTACTATAGTATAGATTGTATATAAGCCATCGAGATAAAACTAACGATATTGAGTAACACAGGTTTTATAAATTGATATACTATTGGTGGAAGATTTAAAAGATTATAAAAAAATATAAAAATATGTGCAAAATGATGATTGCTAAGCCAGTCATGTCATCAAAGTAATTACTTCAGATCATATCATGCGGTGAATGATAAAAATTATCGCTTGTAAATATAATGTCTTAATTGAAGTCGTACTAAAAACAAACTAGCTCACCATCACAGTATATACGAGTATACCAACTGACTTACTAAATAAACATCACGCCGTCTCCCCGAAGGGGTATGTAGAAAGAATGGACTGTTTCACTTTACTTTCCTGGCACAATTCTCTCGCCTCCTCAACACTCATGCACTCATGGTCATGCACGCACGTTGATTTCTCCGACTCCTCACGTGGGCGTCATTCAATATTTGATTCATAATTTGCTCGTGTCACGTTTTCCTCGGCCTTCCTCTATTTCTATTTCCATTTACATCGTTTACATAAACTTTTATTACCAATCTTTCTTCATTCATTCATTCCATGTGTCCAAATCATCTTAATCTTCCTTTCATTATTTTGTTTATGTATTTCTTATATTTTTATTCGACAATCTAACATTCACATATTTCCCACATATTCGTTAAGAGATCTCATTTCTACTGCATTAATTCAACTTTCATCTTTCCTTTGCCAGTTCCTAACTTCGCTTCCATACATAGGGGCGGTACTCATCACAATATATACAATATATTTATATATTGTTCAACATTTTAACCTCTCCTTAAACTAATTAACTAACCATCACGCCGTTTCACCGGCTCTGACCTGACACACCTCTCTAGATTCCTCCATATTCATACATCGTAATATGCAAGCTCGTCGATTTTAGCGACTTCGAATGTCACCTTTCAGTATTTGATTAATTTGGTCATGCCATGCTACCCTTGGTCTTCCACGACATCTATTTTCACTCACACTGCTTGTTTACAACATTTTTACGATTCTTCGTCGTCCATTCGTTCTATACAAGTATGTCCAAACCATCTCAGGGATATATTTTTAATTTTACTTATAATGCAATCATCTGCCTAACATTTCTTCCTTATTTCGTCGTTCGGTATTCTATCATATCGTCGGTTCAAAGGTAAAACTCATTAAGTGACATTTAAAAAAAAATTTTTTTTTTGCAATTTCTGTATCAGACTTGTGAATTTTACGTCAGAAAATAATCACCAAGTGTATTTATTATAATAACAGTTATTCTTTAATAAAAACACTTGGTGATTTTTTTCTGGCGTAGAATTCACAAGTGTGATACAGAAATTGCAAAAAAAAATTAAATGTCACATAATGAATTTTATCTTTGAACCGACGATATATCGTTTTTCCGCACATTTATCTCAGTGATCTCTTTTCTACAGCATTAATCCTACTTTCATCCTTTTTGACAGCTTCACGCTTCACTTCCATACGCAAGGGAAGACTCTAGGAAGAACTATAACTCCATTGTGTACTGCCTTGCTTACTTGAATTAGTTAGTTAGTACTCGTATATATGATTGTTTACCCATTATGAAATGTATATAAGCCATTTTTGTTCCTAGTTCACACATAATACACTGGCGTGAATCATCGCCACCGGAGTATGAAGCAATTTCTATTGCCAAGGTCACGAAAACATACTAACTGAATTAAGTGTCTGAGCAAAGGCGCAAACCAACAGATTCTATCATAATTCGTCATATTAGTCCATGGGGAGCGATATTCTATAATCCAAAATAATATATAACTCACAATAATATTAATCGTGAATACTAACTAACTAACCATCACGCCGTCTCCCCGAAGGGAATACAGTTCGATAAAATAATAATTTTTCGTTAATTTTTAAAAATAGTAATCAACTTAGATTTTTTGATAATCTTTAGTACTAAATGGTGTTCTTGTACCGATCCTTGTGTATGGAAGAATAATTTTTTTTAAAGACTGATTAAATCTCTTAGACGAATGTGTTATAAATATGCTAGGGTGCTAAATGCAAATATACGAACATAACACAATGCGAATAAAAGCATTTAGAACAATAAAAAACGTTCGCTAAGATCGGACACATAAAAAAATAATGAAGAAAGTATAAATGAACGTTGTGAATGGAGTAATAAATAGAGAAAGATATAGGAAAACATGGTACCATTAAATCAATAAAATTCTATTATAAATGTTGATCAAACGAGGGGCCAGCGAAATCGACGATGGTGCGTAACACTATGTATGAATATAAAGGAACCATGAGAAGAATGCGGTCCATTTTGTTCCTACCCCTTCGGAGAGACGATGTAAAGGCTGGTCAATCAGTTACCATGCCACCGCTAGATTCAAGCTTTCGATATTTGCTATCAAAACATCTGGTATATGTGGTGTCAACATATACTCGTATATGGTATAACAAAACATATATGTGGTGTCAGTCGTTTCCGAAACATCATGCATCAATACTTAAAATGAAAATAAATAGAAATATAGCGGGTTCGATCCCCTCTGGTGGCGTCAGTGACCATTAAAAAAAAATATTTCGACACATTAGAAACACGAATATTGATAAATAATTCATCGCGTAATAATATGTTTGTAAATGTCGTTCAAAATTAAAATTCATAAATGCATTTAAAATGAAGTTTTAATAATAAGTATCTAATCAACCTAACCTAACCAGGATACTCAGTAGGAGACCATGGGAAAATAGGCGAAGTGTCGGAAGGCCACCGATGAGATGGGCTGATGATATTGTCAAAAGGGTTGGAAAATCTTAGATACAAAGGGGGCAGGATAGGGACGAGTGGAAGAAATTGGAAGAGACCTATATCCAGCAGTGGAGGGAAGAAGACTAGCAAAGAAGAATAAGAAGATGATCTGATCAAACATATTTTGTTTTCTAACACGAATAATGGTTGCCAAAAAAAATATATATAAATCAAATATATGATTTGAATACATAAGGGTAATTGTAATTTAAACAATGGATTAGGTACCATAAATGGACGATAATAAATAATATTATACAACAATGAAAAATAAATAAATGCGTAGTCCGGTTCTCACAGTGGGAGCGGAAAAAACTAAAGGAAGTTAAAAAAAATCACTCTGAGATCACACGGATGAATCTGTGAAGAATTAAATACATATCACACAAATATATATTGAATAAGACGCGATAAAATGATACGTACAATGCATGGAAGAATCATAAAACAATTATGGTAATAGCGTTTAAAATGAAATTGATAAACTTAAGGCGACATAACTGTAGATTTCCAAAATGACGATTTGTATGATTTAAAACACTGTTATTCTCAATTTTTAGTTTATTTTTCTTGACATGTTTCGAACTTTTAACACCTTTATCATCGAGAGAACGATATAAACTAATTAAAAATGTTTTGAACATGTGCAAAATTAAACAGATTACCCGGGACAACCCATTTAGCTCTTGTTAATGTTCACAACAGGTGTAAAACCTTCGAAACATGGTGTTTAAATTCAAAATAAACTAACTAACTAACCATCACGCCGTGTCCCCGAAAGGGTAGGCAGAAAGAATGGACTGTCACACTTTTCTTTCCTGACATATTTCTCTCGCTTCCTCAACATTCATACATCGTGTCATGCACGCGCGTCTATTTCTCTGACTCCTCACATGGCCGACATTCAATATTTGATTTATTTGATCGTGCCACGTTTTCCTCGGTATTCCTCTATTTCTGGTTCCATTAACATATACTTTATTAACCATTCTTTCTTCATTCATTCTTTCCATTTGTCCAAACAATCTTAAGGATCCTTTCATTATTTTGTTCAAAACACCATCATTCGCACCGCATTCACTTCTTATATTTTCATTCGACATTCTATCACACACAGAGTATCCACACATTCGTCACAAAATAACGGTGTTTAAATAAATAAAAAAGTGGTGTTTAAATTCAAAAGAACGATATTTAAATACAAAAGAACGGTATTTAAATACAAAAGAACGGTATTTAAATACAAAAGAACGGTATTTAAATTTAAAGGAACAGTGTTCATGAAAATAAACGTCAAAATAAAATAGTTTGCGGCTTTCGTTAGAAACGATTCGATGGTGAGTTAGTCAGTTAGTATGGTAAATACAATTTACGCACTGTGGCGTATCGTAAATCTTTTGCATGTTAACAAATATATATATAAAAAAAATCATAAATCTATCATATCTTGGACATTGAATAAATAAAATACAAATAATAATGACAATTAGATGTAATTTATAAGCATTTGCACATAAGTACACAATATTATAATTTCCTTATAATATTAATAGTACATAAGTTTTGTTTTATTGTTTTCCTTGTTTTGCTATTTAAAAGGACATATATATACTTATTCGCACTGAAACATCAAATAGCTCAAAACAATAAAACATATTTAAATAAATAGAATTACACTTTGTATTTTCACAACACCTTCATTCTACTTTTCGCAGGTGTGTTTTGGATGTGACACAACCTTTTCGATGCACAAGTTAAAAGTTGTGTCACAACCGAAACATGTCTGTGAAAAGTAAAATTAAGTGTAATTATATTTATTCAAATGTGAATCCACACCACAAAGTGAATGCGAATATAGAAGAATTTATACAAATATTAAAACATCATTTTATTTTTTAATTTTTCATAAATAACAAATATGCATGGTTTATTTTTAACAAAATATAAAAATGACAGTTTCAGTTTTTGTGTGTACATATATTTTTTGTTTGTATTAAGTTGCATGGTAATTTTTAAATAAGTTTGAATATAACATGAGTGTTTTTTTGTCACGCATGCGCGCTCTTATTAATGTTGGACGCCATTTTGTTTTGTTTTGTAGTTGTGCTGCAAACCGAAAAAAAAGAATGCCGATAAGGTAATTAAAAAAAACGCTTCATCAACTAAGATCACCGACAGCTAACGAAAATATACCCAAAAACTAAATTTTAACAATCATTTAAATCATCCCACCAAATTCATCCGAATGCGGGTAAGTATGAATAAATCTAAAAATAAATCTGGTTAAAAAACGTTAACGGTTCTGTAAAATAAATCAATGAAAATTTTTCGGCAAACGGAAAATGAAATTTTTAAATATTTTCAGTACGCATTAACATTTTGATGTAGTATATTATTTTAAATAGATATATCTATTATACCATATAAAACTTAGTATTAAAATCTTGTATTGATAAACTTATTAGAATATCTAAAAAAATTAATACTTTTGTCAAAAAATTTATTCTCATCACGTAGATCAAATATGACGAATTTTTTTATGAATTACATCACTGTTTCCACATCAAAATATTATTTATAGTTTCTTGAACATGACGACGACGACCTTCGTGGCCGAGTGGTAAGTGCATTGACTGCCACCTCGAAGGTTCCGGGTTCGATTCCCGGCGAGAGCAGTGTGATTGTCACTGTCTTTGGTCTGGTGTAGAATTCACGTGACAATAAAATGGCGATAGATTAGCTATCTATCACATGTCACGAGAATCACTATGACAGCTATAATACCCTCTACATCGATTTGGCTCATGCTGTCATGATGTAAAGAGCGATTCAACAAAATAATAATAATAATAATGTAAAACTCTATAATAAATAATGAATTTGAATAAAAATGTCTGTTTTCTAGATGTTTTATTTGAATGACATATTTCAACCGGCCTGTCTGAGGCATTATCAAATGTTGATAATGCTTTAGACAGGCGAAACATGTCATCCACATAAATGATAATAAAACTTTAGAAAATAGACGTTTTAATTCGTAACAATTTGTGTTTTTATTCATGAAAAAATTTGTCATTATGGAATTTCAGGTTAACGCCTTAAATTTACCAAAAATTACATCACATTGAAAAAAAAGCCATTTTTTTTACAGAATCATTAATGATCTTTCTTTGCATGCAACCTTTACTAACATTATCTAAACTAAACATAATCCTACGATATTTAATCTAAAACAAACTAACATAATATTATATCTATAGTAAGTTAATTTTCTTTTCTTATCATATTTTTATACATTTCTTGGTGATATTTTTTCATTCTTAATGTTTTTAAAATTTGTATGAATTAAAAAGCTGTTTGTTTCACTTAGATTAAAACATTTTCCAAAGAAAGTATTAACATTTCATATTTCATTCTTCCAAAATATGTATTTATTATAATAAGTGGAACAAACGTCATCTTGATTGATAAAAAATATATACTTTATAATTGGGATTCCTCAATTTTCATGACTTAACCACCATAGTGCCTTTGGCTTCATTTGCAGCAAACAAATTGGTCTTGAACTGCGGTTGGCTACATTTACAGCTCAAGAGAGATAGTCCAAGTTCATCATAATATTAAGTACAATTTAGTAGTAAGGAACGTAAGTAAAAAGGTTTATATGAGCTGCAAATGTAGTCTACCGCAGTTTAAAACATTTTTTTATACTCTAAATGCGAATTATGGGGGTTAAGAATATAATATTAATGTTTAAAAAAACATTTACATGCAAATTACACAAAAAAAAACATATCGATTTATGCACAATGATTTTAAACTATCGAGACTTTCAGAAACAAACAATATCAATGTTTTCCATATGAACAATTGCTATAGTTTATTGAACAATGATGTAAATCTCCAAATTAAATAATGAATACGAATGATAAGTCTGTTCTCTAAAATTTTTATTAATTTTATAATATTTTATGGGAATGGCATGCTATGTCATCCTAAAGGTGTTATCAAATGTCGTTTGATAATGCGAAACATTTATTAATCTAAAAATCTAGAATTGCAGTGCACAATGGTGTTCTTCTACCGACCCTTATGTATGGAAGCGAAGCATGGAACTGGCAAAAGAAGGAAGAAAGTAGAATAAATGCAGTAAAAATGAGATCTCTTAGACGAATGTGTGGATACTCTGTGTATGATAGAGTGTCGAATGAAAATATAAGAAGTGAATGCGGTGCGAATGATGGTGTTATGAAAAAAATAATGAAAGGATCATTAAGATGGTTTGGACACATGGAAAGAATGAATGAAGAAAGAATGGTTAAAAAAGTATATGTTAATGGAACCAGAAATAGAGGAATACCGAGGAAAACGTGGCACGATCAAATAAATCAAATATTGAATGTCGGCCATGTGAGGAGTCAGAGAAATCGACGCGCGTGCATGACACGATGTATGAATGTTGAGGAAGTGAGAGAAATATGTCGGGAAAGAAAAGTGTGGCAGTCCATTCTTTCTGCCTACTCCTTCGAGGAGACGGCGTGATTGTTAGTTAGTTAGTTAGTTAGTTGTTAATTTAATACCTGAATATTTGTACAATATAATAAATAAGCCGATTGATCCGAGATCCAATGCAATGCGGACTGTAAACGCAGCGAAGGTCAGACGCGTCACTTTTTATATTAAGGTGATAAAATATGTGTAAACATATTTAACAGGTGTATTATTGTTCGCATATTATACACAATACCTGTAATTAGTCGATCGCCGTGCGATCATTTTTACCGTTAGAGTAACAACACAGATAATGAATAATAGCCATGATTGCATTATTTTAAGATAATTAAAAGGTGTACACACCTTGTGAGATTTAGGACAGAATGCCGAAAACATTATATGTAAATGACGTAAACGGAGCTAGAAATGGAGGAAGGCCGAGGAAAACATGACACGATCAAATTAACAAATATTAAATGCCAGTCACACAAGGAGTCGGAGAAATAGTGCGTGCATTACACGATGCATGAATGTGCAGGAAGCGAGAGAAGTATATAAAGATACAGAAATGTGGCGGTCCACCCGGTCTTCCTCGACTCCGTACTCCATTCACATTGTTAATGAATACTTTCTTAACTATTCTTTCTTCATCCGTGCGTTTCATATGTCCAAACCAACGCAGTGATTCTTTCATAATACTTTCTTCCGCTCTACATTCTTTCCTTATATCAGCATTTGAAATTTTGTCGAACATCGTTTTTTTCACACATACGTCTAAGTAATCTCATCTCTATCGCATTTATTCTGCTCTCATCATTATTCTGATAGTTCCGTACTTCGCTTCTACACATAAGGGTTGATATGAGAACTCCATTGTGAGGGGCCATTTTCGCATTCATCGATGAAATCTTGTTTCCAATAACTTCTCCTACTTCTTCAGCCTTCTTTCCTCCACTGTTGGATATAGGCCTCTTCCATTTTCTTCCACTCGTCTCTATCATGTCCCTTCCACATCATCATCATCCAGGTCGTTCCAGCTATTCGAGCAATATCGTCGGTTCATCTTTTAGGTGGTCTCCCGACATTCCTTTTCTTTGTCCAAGGGCTCCACTGAAGTATTCTGGATGTCCATCGGGTATTGCCCTGTCTTGCTATACGTCCAGCTCATTGCCACTTTCATTTAGCTGTACGATCCATGATGTCGGCAACTTTGGTTCGGCGTCTTGTTTCTTCATTTCTTATTTTGTCTCCGAGACCCACGCCGAGCATTTGTCTCTCCAAGGATCGATCGATTTTTAGTTTATGGATACTTTTTGCTGTTAGGGTGGTTGTCTCTAGACTATATGTCAGGATATGCAGTATACATGCGTCCAAGATTTTTTTTTTTAGACAAATTGGAGCCTCCATGTTTTCAAAAACTTCTTTCATTTTCCCAAATGCAGCCGAACCCCGTCTTACTCTTCTAGGACTTGGATCTTCTGACTTAAAGAGGTTTAGCTCTATTTTATTCCTCTCACGTCTGTATGAAACATTGTTAGAAATGTGCTCTTCCGAAGAGGGGTCGGCTGTTTAGTTAAAAAAAAACATGCACTGGAATTTCAAGTAACTATTCTTTTTTAATTCTTCGTCAGGTTGTCTCCATCCACTCCCACGCCATCTTTCTCGGTCTCTCGCCAGTGTTCTCCAGCCCTTTCCCGCCGTTCGTACAATATCATTGATCCACCTGGTTGACTGTCTCCCGATACTTCTCCGGCCCAACATTGGCCTCCATTCAGTAACCCTCTGGCTCCACCTTCCATCATCCCGTCGACACACATGACCAGCCCACTGCCACTTATGCGTATCCCTACATAGGTGACCCTTGGGCGTCTTCTAATCTCCACGTTGGGTATATGGTCTCTAAGCGAGATACCCAACATGGATCTTTCCATGGCCCGTTGTGCAACTTTGATTTTGTGCATTGCGTCTTTAGTTAACGTCCATGTCTCGCATTCAAAGGTCATCACAGGTAACAGACATTGGTCCAAGCACTTAAGTTTTGTGGCATGTCTGACTTGAAGATGTTGCCCAGCCTTCCGAATGCAGACCAACCGAACTGTATTCTCCTATCAATCTCCTTGACTTGACCCCCTCTTCCAAAAGCCAACAGATGACCAAGGTTATAATCAACTAGAGGTTCTGGTTCACACAATATACCAACGAACCAAAAACGTTAGTATCATACATAACATACGAATGTATCCCAAGCCCCGTGACACAAATAAGCCACCGAAAGCGGCATTGTATTGTGCCGCGGTAATTAATTTGGGCGACCCGTAACAGTCACAAAGCCGCTTAGCATTTGGCACACACGTACGGAATCCGCCAATTTCGCGAATGGATGTGCAGGTAGCCCGATTGCATCACCGATGCAAACAGATAATTATAATTCTGCATTGTTTGATTTCAAAAAAGGACCTTAGAATTCCGCGCGCTGTCATTAGCCGCCATTGTACCGGCCACTTCACCAACTTTCTAAACACTAATTCAATACGCGCTCTGCACAGAGAGGAATAAATATATAATGCAATTAAAATGACAAAGAAATCAGCGTGTCTCTTTTTAGGCAAATGATATTGAGAAATATGCATACTCGCTTATCGCACTGATTACGCTCAAAGCGGAGCAATGTTCCGGTATTGCGACAGCTAAATGAGTATTTTAGTAATATCGAAAGGTAAATTCGTACCTTGCTGCCAAAGGTCCTAAGATGAGCCTCTGGTGACACCGATGGGAAAAGCAATTAGTCTGCTGAACGCGGTCTCCTCGGAGATCGACGTCTTTCATGTTAGTGAAGGTACGTTCAGGGGACAAATGCTCTTGACTTTAGAAAGTATATTGTCTTCCTAATGTCGAACCATCTCTAATGCGTTCCTGGTATTATGTTGTATTTTTATAATATTTTACCTGTACTCAATAGATGCCTTAAACATTTTGCGGTTTGTAATGTCTTTTGAGTTAATAAACTGATTTGATTTGAAGATCCATTACGGGAAAAACTCTCCGAGATCGTGTCCGTAACGTAGACATAAGAAAAACTTGCGAAATATAGGATATCGTTCGACGGAGTAGATCCAGAAGAAGATACAGGAGGGACCATATAGCCAGAATGGATAGTGACAGACTCGCATATACAACCGCTTACAAAATCCCCTCCGGACACCCCACACCTGGAAGACCACCTAAGAGATGGAGGGGCAGCTGGTCCTCATCATCCCAGGAGACATGATTTATGTGTCACAGATCGTCAGATCAATTGTATTAAAATAAGAAGAAGTAATATCGATGTAAATAAAAAATGACAGTGCACAATGGTGTTCTTGTACCGACTCTTATAATAATAATAATAATAATAATAATAATAATCACAAACATTACAGACATATTATGTATAGAATTGAAGTGTGGAACTGGCAAACGAAGGATGAAAGTAGAATAAAGCAGTAGAAATGAGATGAGAAACACTCTTAGACGAATGTATTGAAAATCTATGTATGATAGAGTGTCGAATGAAACTGTATGAAGTGAATACAGTGCGAATGAAAGTGCTATGAACAAAATAATGAAAGGATCGTTAAGATGGTTTGGACAGATGGAAATAATTAATGGAAAAATAATGGCGAAGAAAGTATATATGTTAACGACGTAAACGGGATTGGAAATAGGATAAATAAATCAAATATTACATGTCGGCCACGTAAGGACACGTGGAAAAAATTAATGAAGAAAGAATGTTAACGGAACAGGAAACAGAGGAAGACCTAGGAAAACGTGACATGATCAAATCAATCAAATATTGAATTTCGGGCACGTAAGGAGTCGGATAAATCGACGTTCGTGCATGACACGATGTTTGAATGTAAGGAAAGGAGAGAAGTATGCCAGGAAAGAACAGTGTAGCGGTTCATTCTTTCTGCCTGCCCCTTCGGGCATGATAGTTAGTTAGTTAGTTAGTTAATTAGTTATATCGGTATTTTAATTGATAATGACTTACGGGATCGAAGCAAGAGCAGACACCGTCAGAACAAAACATCTCCTAAGAGTAGCAGAGATAAAAATATTGCGACCTATCGTACCCTTAGAGATAGGATACCCAACGAAGAATTTCGCAGATCCTGCAAAATTGATGAAATTGTGAGATGGAGCAGACAGAGAACACGATTCTGGAGAGACTGGAGGATGGATCCAGTGAGGATTCTTAAGATCGTGATGCACGAGACTCCAGAGGGCCGTCGACCACCAAAGAGATGGAAATAAAGCTGGACGTCTTCATTTTCTTCTTCGTTCTCCAGAGTGTTGCTCCTCCTGTGAGGTAGATTCCCAGCTGTCCTTTCATATTTTAGGAGGTCTTCCACGAGGACGAGTCCCATGAGGCTGATTATGCAATGCAATATAGGGGAGTCTGGTGGTTTCCATTCTCTAAACATGACCGTACCAGTCCCTTTTTCGCTGTCTGCTCCATCTTATAATATCCTCAACCTCACATATATCACTTATTCTGGTGTTCCTCATGCGATCTCTCAGTGTCTTGCCTGCTATCGTCCTCAGTGTCTTCATTCCGCAAGTCCTCAAAACTTGTTTGGTCCTTACTGTGTCTGCCCTTGCTTCGACGCCATATGTTATTATTGGTCTTACGTATGCTTTATAGATTCTTATCAGCTTACTCTTACTGGCTATGTCTTAGTTTTTCCATATTGTGGATTTTAGAGCACCAGAGATTGCAGCTGCCTTGTTTACTTGGGCTTGTATTTCTTCCCGCAGATCAGCTCCTCCCACCAGGTCTATGCCTAGACGTCTTCATCTTCTTCTTCTTTTAATAGATCTGACGATCTGTGACACAGAAATCATATCTCGTCGGATGATGAGATCCAGCTGTCCCTCCAAGTGTCCGGAGGGGATTTCATAAGCGGCTGTACTCGTATATGCAAGTCTGTCACCATCCATTCGGGCTACATGGTCCCTCCAGTATCTTCTTCTGGATCTACTCCACTGAACGATATCCTCTATTTCGCAGGTTTTTCTTATGTCTACGTTGCGGACACGATCTCGGAGGGTTTTTCCAGTCATTGATCTTAGGACCTTCATCTCCGATGTTCTTTTTCATCACAGGAAGAAATTTGATATACTGTATAAACAGATGGCAAGATCTACAATAAGGGCAAGAAGAAGAAGATATTTTAAATTTCTCTGACTTCCTTCATGAGCAGAAATCAAAAATATTTCCGCGATCCGTCATTAGTGGTGTTCGTGAATTTATTGACGGATAAAAGTGTCTTCGGCCGTAGGTGAGCGCGAGTAGTGTGCACGGGTTGTCGCATATCTCAGAGATGCGTGTCCGATCCACTAATAGCAATAATGCGGCGCGAAATCATAAAAATACTCAGAATTATAGGCGTTTCCCACGCGCAGACGTAAATACCCGAATCCCGATACGAGAACGAGACCCGTGTGCTAATATAAAGTGGGCTTTATTTATATTTGTTTTGGTTAGGTATAGTGCCGGGTGGCAAAGATCGCGTTTTCGTATAGCTGCGAATGAAGCGTCCAAGAATTCTACCTTTATTATATTGTCCTAAAAAAAGTACGCGCGTAACCACCACACACTTCAATATCAAATAAAATCAAATCAGTTTATCGTCACAACAGGCATTACAAACAATATTAATGTTTTAGGTATCTATTGAGTATAGGTAAAATATAATATATAGGGTGTTTTTTTTAGAGGCATTATTAGTATTTTTCATTAAAATAATGTTAATGTCTATGATATTGGCTTTATTTAATAGATAATTTTATGCCATTATTGTTTAAATATGATTTCGGGCATATGAGCGCCAGGGCTAGCTCGAATGAAGCGCAATCGTGAAATCCAATTTTCGACAATTGTCGTCTTTGTGGATGCGTATTATCCACTAGAGTGTACGTAGTGCGAAAACGATCCATGGTCTTCCGAATAACTTGCTTGGATGGACGATTATGTCGACCGTAAAATGGACGTAGTGCACGATAAGTTTGGCGAACCGAACCTTGATTTTCAAAACAAATTTGCACAATTTGCAAGCGCTGTTCTGACGTCAGTCTATTCATGGTGAAATGGCAAAAACTGTCAAATTGACAGTCTGTAGAAACAATGTTACCAGTTTAAAAACCAAACCTCTAAAAAAACACCCTATACAAAAAAAAAATGGAAGGCATAAGATATTATTTGACATTAGGAAGACAAGGCACTCTGAAGTCAAGAGTCTTCTGAACGTACTTTTACTAATATGAAAGTTTAAAGTCAGAAAAATTCAATATTTAAGGGCTAGTGCTTCTATTAACAAAGGTTTAAGTCAAAAGTGATCCAAACTTAATTGCTGAAAAACATGAAAAACCATCGACAAAACGCTCACAATATTTGAAAAATCATCACACAATAAAACACGACCGATAATCGAGAATATAGAAGTAGCAAGCGTGGTGATAGAAGGAACGTAAAGAGTATTTGTGAGAAAGCACAACAAAACTAACTGTGATATCGTCCGACGTCCGATAGGAGGGGAACAAGAAGAATAAGTAATAATAAAGGTTTTCTGCTCAATGCTTTCTAATCTTAATATAGATGACGCTAGTGTAGAGTGAACATAAAAATGTGAAAATAGGTGTAGAAACCTACCATATATACAAGTTCCAAAAAGTTTGTCAGACGTGGTGGTCATAACGGCGGAATGGGGAATGTTGTTAAACGTGAAGCGATCGCTCAACCCAACCAATGACAGGTCATAAGTCCTGTAAGCGCCTCGGCCACCACCTTCTGTTCCCAGAAAACAATTTGCATCTTCGTCTCTATTGAGATACAATTAATCCTTGTAGAATAAGTAGTATTTAAATTAGAAAGGACGCTTTTTATTTGTTATTCTACAACGATTTCACAATAGTAGAGCAGTTATAGAAAATGTTTTCAATCGGTTCATTCCATTTTTTAAAGAAAAAAGTTGTGTCAAGACACTTTATGATGATTTATTACAATTTTATTTTTAATGCTTTTGACCTCATCTTAATGTTCTTCGATACTAAAAACTATCTAACACGTAGGAATTAAATTATTGCGTTTGATAATGCCTTAGCAAGTCGAAACACATTATTCCCACAAAATAAAGTAAAACTTCTAGAAAACAGAAGTTTTCTTTCGTATCAATGATTACATATGGAGTTTTACATTATTGTTCAAGAAATAATAAATAACTATAATATCTATTAATTGTACAAACAATTATTAAAAATTAGTTTAAAATGATTTTTTTTATCAGCCCAAAGCATTAATATTACACAATAGAACGATAAATAAGTGACGATGAGATTGAGAGAAGGGTGGAATGCCGCATCGGTTAAAGTGTGGTAATCCATTCTTTCTGCCAACCCCTTCGGAGAGACGGCGTGATGGTAAGTTAGTTAGATCGATAAGTAATATTAAAAAATATATACATATTCTGATGTTGTTTCGAATAGTCTCAAAGGGTCAAATAAATAATTATATTTTTTATATTAATATTGAAATTTTCTTTTCTTTTCAGTCTGCTTCTGTGTGCTTCAGTTGCAAGGAACCCATTGTGGGGAAGGTGAGGACTCCAACTAACACTTATAACGCACTCTTTATATATATGAAGATGCAGTCTTAAAAAAAACAATTATTGAATAAATTAAATAATAAATGCAACAGTGAATGTATCTAGTCCCAGTAATACCAAGTATTTAGATATTTAATTCAATGATAAATGGGTCATAATATAATATAAAATGACATAATATATTTCAAAATTTATAGGTTATATTTAATCATTTGCCTTCACTGCATAGACAAAATAATCAGTTATGCCATAGACAAAAACATCTGTTATAATAGATTTAAACATCTGTTATAATAGATTTAAACATATAATGGCAGTCATGGCACACAGAACTTCATTCAGCGAATCTCTTTATTAACGAATTTCTAGTAATTATGGACTGATTTGTGTGTTGGTTCCATCCCTTGTGTATAGAAGGGAAGCATGGATTTAGCGATAGCAGAATAAATGCAGAAGAATGAATATAGTAGAATAAATGTTTTAAAGATGAGATCTGTTAGATAGATATGTGGAAAAACAATACATTAGTGCATTTCAAATGCTTAATGTCAGGAAGAAATGTAGTGAGAAATAAAGTATTATGACCAAAATTATGATATGGAACGTACGAATGAAGAAAGTGTATGTTTACATTGTGAATGGAGTGTGAAGCCGAGGAATACCACGGAAAACACGGTATGACTGAATGAATCAAATTGTAAAGGTTGGCCATATTAGAAGTCGAAAGAATCAACATTTGTATGTGATTCACTGTATGAGTGTTAAGAAAGCTAAAGAGGTTTGTCAGAATAAAGTAGTGTGACGATTTAATTTTTTTGTTTTAATTAATATATTCAATGACACAATTAAGAAACAGTTTTAAAAACACCACACGAAAATAACTTTTATACTAGATAATGATATTTTTGTAACTCCATAAGTATTTTTGTAATATTTCTATCAGTCATGATAAAAACATGGTTTAATAGATAAGTATATGTTATGTAGTTGAAAATAGTAAAAATATTGAGTAATGAATTCCCTTTTTAGTAATTTTATTTATAAATACAGCTTAGTCATGTTGCAACTTAAAAGCCTAACATTAAAATTAATTTTGCATCCTTCTGAAAGAATAAAACAAAATAATATCCATGTCCCAATTAATAATGTTTAATTCCATTGCTGCTTGCACTGGTTGAAGTGGATTGAACTTTAACAATATGCTTGTGTGTGATAAGCCTATAATGCTAATGAACATTTTCAGAATTAATATAAACCAACAAGGAAGAATATTTAATAAGACAAACATATAATTTATATAAATACAAAATAATAGATCTTCCATATACTCGTATATAAGATAATACACAGATCTAGTTCAATAGCAATAAAATCTTATAATTCTTACATATATATGTTTTAAAAGTAAAATTAAAACATTAATATTTCATAATTTCTTTTAAAAAAAATCTATAAGTAATGAGACTTGGATATCTTCTGGTATCTGATGGTTCAGTGCTTGTGGCTATTTCATCTAAGATTTTATATTTATAACATCTTATGAAACATAAGAAGACAACGCATACAATAAGACAACCTTCGTGGCCGAGTGGTAAGTGGATTGACTGCCACCCCGAAGGTTCCGGGTTCACTTCCTGGCGAGGGCAGTGTGATTGTCATACTGTCTTTGGTCTGGTGTAGAATTCACGTGACAATAAAATGGCGATAGATTAGCTACCTATCACATGTCATGAGAATCATTATGATAGCTATAATACCCTTTACATCGATTTGGCTCATGCTGTCATGATGTAGGAGCGATTCAACAAAATAATAATAAAAATAATAATATACTTATAAATAATATTTGTGAAAATAGCCAAAAAATATATAATATCTTTACAATCAAGACAATAATACCCTTAATAAAATTATTAGATATAATATTATAAAATAAAAATCGCTACAGAAAAACACATTCCAACTGTGGTATTAATAATAGGTAAGCGAAGACTTATAGAAAGGAAGAAGTTGTTCAATATTGTTGGAAGAAAGAGATCAATGGTACAGAAGAAGAGAGATGGAGATTCCTAAGTTATGTACTTGCAGGTAGTGACGGCGCTTAAAAAAGACTGGCACCCAGAACACTTTGCTTGCAATCACTGCAAGAGCCCAATCTCCGGTGGCTCTTTCCACACCAAAGATGACAAGCCTTACTGCGTGGAGGACTATACTAGACTCTTCATGCCCAAGTGTTACGCCTGCAATGAGCCAATCCAAGATGTAAGACGTGACCTTTATTCCCCGCACCATCACACGCCATTATATCCGTGGGAGCGGTTTTACCATCATCTGTGCCGTTTCATCTCTCATTTCTCAACTCAAAGCACCATTTATTATATTCTTCTAAAATCTTTTAATAACTCTTTTGATGTTCTTGGCATCTTCTTCTCTATATATATATTTTTTATACATAAGAATCTATTTACACAAAACAAAAATAGATAAATATCTAAAAACACTATTTAAACTCCTTGTTTTATTGATGTTTTAGCCTTGATCCACACTGTTTAGGTATCCATAATCGTTAAATTCGTCGGAAAGAATTTTGTTGATACATCTAATAAGACAACTGATCTCATCGTTAGATTAAAAGGATGTTATAATTAATTTCATTGATGAATAAGCTCATGTTTCTAGATGGACGTTGCAAAGAGATTGCAACCAATTAGAATTTAACGAGGAGCAATAGGACTGCGGCAGAAATAACATCACGTGAGCAATATTGCTTCAAGAAAATGTTTATTTGAAGCTGGAGTGCCTTTACTTTGAATTTAATTTTCATGCACGATTAACACGATATTTTCCAACCTTATAAAATTTTAACACATGCTTTCTTAATGCAAAATAATATTTAAATTTTGATATATCTATCTTATTGTAAATCTATAAATGTTAATTTGTATACTTCAATCAATCAATATACCTCATTTCATTTACTGTATCTATTATTTATTAATAAATTCATGAGCTACTTATGCCGCGTTTCGGGAATGAACCATTTTCATTATCACCTGTCTGACAATGTTGATTCCTGAAACCGATTGTAGTAATGTCACCCTATACACCATACAATAATACAATAAGTAAATGTCTCATCAATCAATTAGTAACCTCTAAAGATTTTACTGAAATCTCTTGATGGAAGATAAATCATAAATGATAATTAAATAAATCAAAGTTTTTCAAAAACTACTTCCATTTTTGTCTTTATTTCTACAGTGACCAGTTTCATCAGGCTTGGTGACATCACAGACTGGTCCACCAGTCTGTCGATGCTAGCCTGGCTAAATCAGTTGCTGTTGAAATAAAGACAAAAGTTGAAGTTGTTATTAAAAAACATCGCTTTATTTAAATATTGATTAAAATTCTTTAAATATGCTTGCTGATTTGCGAAGTGTTGTGAAATTTTTTCGCTATTTATTAACTAAATAAAAAAAAAAAATAATGAATTTAATTTGAAGTGAAAACTTACATATTGTGCATGTAAATTTTTAATGATGGCCGAATGAAATAACAACTCGATCAATAATTATTGTACAATGCCATGTTAGCACTATTTAATAGTATGTGATGGATGTGAATGATTGCAGAAAGTGGTGAAGGCCCAGGATAAGACATGGCACGAAGAGCACTGGTGCTGCACAGGCTGCCGCAAGCCCCTGGGAGCAGCCTCCTTCATGGAGAAGGAGGGCAAGCCGTACTGCCTGCCCTGCAACACGCGCCTCTTCGCGCCCATCTGCAGCGGGTGCCATGAGCCCATCGCCGGGAAGGTCGTCATGGCCATGGAGAACAAGTGGCATCCTGAGTGCTTCAAGTGCGACGTGAGTACAGAATAACCTCACTTTGCGTTACTCCCACAACTGAATATTTTACTTGTTTATTGTTTCTTGAACAACAATGTGAAACTCCATATTCAATAATTGATACAAATGAAAACATCTATTTTCTAGATGCGAATGACGTGTTTCGCCGGTCTAAGGCATTATCAAATGTTTTTTGAAAACAAGGCATTTTACAAACTCAAAAATCATAATTTACTAATCTAAATGTTTCTTCAACCACCTTCTACATAATATTTTATTATGATTGCAATATTTTTAAAATCAATAAAACTCACTGGTATTCCAATACGAAAAAACCTAAGCATTAGTCAAAAATTGAAATGTCAACATTAACCGTTTGAATGCGTAACGTCGATATTTTGACAAACAAATGTCTCTCATAAATTGGGTGTCGTCGATATATCAACGATATGACGCGCAGTAAACCTCTGGTATTCGTATGGTGCGCTGCGTCCGCTAGTTATGATTTTTTATTTAACATACCAATTTTTCATTTTTTTCCCTGTTTTTTAACACGCAACTTTAGTACTCGTACATATTATGAAAAAAGGCCCAGCACGGCCCAGCACACAAATTGTTAAAATGGAGAATAATGTAATTGAAAATAAATTTAAACGTTAATATGTATTGTGTTCAAAATTTCAGAAATGCTCCAAGCCCATTCCATCTGACGCCAAGTTCAAGTCAAACAACGGAAAAGCAATTTGCGCCAAATGCAACTAAACCAAGATGGCCGACAGGGAGAGAGAGTGTATGGAGAGGCTGAACAAGTGTGTTACACATATATTATTATAATATTCGATATTTAATATCCACATTTCATATTTACATATATATGTATATATCCGTAATTGCACCGTGCTTGCTTGAGAGCAATGATACTGCCATGAAAATATTACCTTATATCAAATAATTACAGTATAAGTGTTTGTGCATTACAAAAAATGTATTTAATGTTTTTGTTTGCTTTAATATATTGTTGTTTGAGAAACATGTAACCGTTAATACCAAAAACTTTAAGGAACGAATAAATTATATTTAACAAAAAAAACCTACAAGATTTTTTATTTATTAAATAAGCTATAGTATTTTAATATAATATCAAGCAAAATTAATAAACTGACTGATATCTAGTGTTAATCCAAAGGATTGGTTTGCAGCAAAATGTAACATTTTTGCTGGTTCTTGGGATGCCACTTGTGCTTTTAATGTGGTAGTTTCCCGTTGCTTTCCACATTTGTATAGAGCAGGTTATTTATGCCCAATTACCGTATACAACTTTTAAGCTATTGATTCTCATGACAGGTGATAGGTAGGTAATCTATCGCCATTTTATTGTCATGTGAATTCTACACCAGACCAAAGACAGTGTGACAAATAATGCCATCGCTGGGAGTCAAACCCAGGACCTTCATTGTAGCAGTCATAGCAGTCATCTAAAGTAAATTTTATATAAAAATAAAATTAAATAAACTTTATGAACAAATAAAAATAAACCATGTTTTATAAGTTAACTATGTAAACTGAACAAGAAATAGAGGTAGCCACGCAAGGAGGCATGAAACGATGCATGAATGTTGAAGAAGCGAAAGAAGTGTTAGGAAAGAACAGTCTGGCATTGACGGCGAGATGGTTAGTTAATTTAAAAAGTAAAAAAGAACTATTGAAAGATATAAAATGAGATTCACTAACCTTTGGGTGTAACTGGAAGTGTTTGGAAAGCAATGGAACAAGTTTATCAACCAAATCCCTCTCATCTGTGGTGGAGTGTGAGGTCATGTCTGGTAACTCTTGTGGAATCTTATAATTTTGATCATTGGAATAAAAAAATCTCTCGGTCGTGTTATCCCTTTCCTAAAATAAAATAATGATTAATAAGAAAACAAATTAAATTAATAAAAAGGGGGAAAAAACACATCAAATCTTTGCTCTTTAAAAACTGTATTCTTGCTAGAAGTTCATTGTAAAAAAAAAGAACTTTTATATGATAGTAGGCAACACTGAGAGATCGCGCGAGGAACACCAGAATTAGAGACATATATGAGGTTGAGGATATTATAGGATGGAGTAGAGATCGAAGAAGGGATTGGTACGGTCATGTCCAAAGAATGGACACCACCCGACTCCCTTATATTGCACTACATAATCAGCCTCACGGGACTCGTCCTCGTGAAAGACCTCCTAAAATTTGGAAGGACAGCTGGGAGTCTACCTCACAGGAGGAGTAACACTCTGGAGAACAGACCACATAGGTCTACAGTAAGGAAGAAGAATAAGAAGAAGACTTTTAATATATATGCATTTAGTTTTATTCCAATTCTTTTTTAGTTTCGACACACGAGTTTCTGAGATCAGAAGATGGCAGCAAGCTGCCGAAACTCATTAACTAAAAAACAAGTGGAATACATATTATAAAATAATTCTTATCAATTATTTTATTTTCATTTACCTTCTACAACTTTACTTTGTGTTGTAAATTTATAATTATTAAATTAAAAAGAAATACACATTTTAAAGAAGGATGAAAGTAGAATAAATGCAGCAGAAATGAGATCTCATAGACTAATGTGTCAAAAAACTGTGTATGATAGAGTATTGAATGAAAATTTAAGAAGTGAATGCGGTTCAAATGAAAACGTAATGAACAAAATAATGAAAGGAACGTCAAGATGATTTGGATGCATTGAAAGAATGGTAAAAAAAGTATATGTTAACGATGTTAATGAAAGTAGAAATAGACAAAGACAGGAAAACGTGGCACGATCAAATAAATCAAATATTGAATGCCGGCCACGTGAAGAGTCAGAGAAATCAACGTACATGCATGATACGATGTATGAATGCTGAGGAATTGAGAGAAGTATGTCAGGAAAGAAAAGTGTGGTAGTCTATTCTTTCTGCCTACTCCTTCGTGAAGACGGCGTGATGGTAAGATAGTTAGTTTTTATGTGATATATTATATAGTTAAAATTATTATTAATTTCTACACTTATTGAAAAAGGCAAATGTTCTGAAACTACTATTTTCATTGAATTGGTAAAATAAACAGCGATGAACAATATAAAAATATATATATAATACAATACACACTTGATCGATGGAATTTGGTTTAGTAGTAATTTTGATTTCCATATCGCTGTGCTTGCTGTTATTTTTTTGGCATTTCATCGAGTGTTTAGATACATTTGAGTGCACGGAGAGATATGGCTCATTCGAGACATTGTTTCCGACAAACTTTCTGTATGTGAGAGGCTTGTTCGGGGTGAAGATATGGTCGGTCTTCAGCCAACCCTTGTTGGTACTGGACGGCCTGGAAATTACAAAACAAAAACAATGATATTCATTTATTTGAAATCATTTACACACATTATTAAAATATACGTAGGGAATTGAAAATAACTTTGTTTAATCCACAAAACATTAAAAATCACGACATGTTTTGGAGGATACCTAATTAATATATTACTAAAAGGAAGATAATTAATTATCAGATTCCTCCTTTTACTCCTTTCTCCTTAAATACTTTGTATACATTTAATCCCCCAATCTTTCATTCCCAATCAAAAGCAAATTAATCATTTATTAATTTATTTATGTATTTTCAAATGTATGTTTATTCTAAATTACAATTTTTTATATATTTTTTTATATTATCATCATGTATTATTATTATTTAACATTATTTATTAGTTCTTACTGATAAAAAATAAATGTATTTATAACAAATAGCCCAGGATAATTTTTAAATTTGAATTATTGTATCAAATTTTAAATGTGTTTTTATATTAGTCTTTCATTGTTTAGTTTTTATTATATTTTTACACCTGAAGATAAAGGTATCCTCCGAAACGTGGCGTATTTTTTTTATATTTTGTGGATTAAACAAATTTATTTTCAATTTCCTAGAATTCCACAGTGTTAATGCCTTAGCGTTCAATAAATAATAAATAATAATAATATTTTGAAATTTATATTGTTTATAAAATATGTCTTACATTCTTGTGGTGCTTTTACTCTTTGGAGGTCCAGGATTCCAATGCTTATTTTGGTTGATAATTTTATTTTGAGTTTTGCTTCGGTACATTGAGTATCTATCACCTGGTGGAGAAGGCATAAGGTAATGTGATTATATTATATTTAAAAATATCGATAGAGTACTAAAGGCATTATTTTAAATTATTATCTAGAATAGGAATACCATAACCCGTTGAAAAAATCTTTAGAGACAGATATAAATATAATTTTAATTTCCTTCTTTTAATAGATCGAAATATCTATGACTCAGATGTCATATCTCTTAAGACGATGAGGTCCAACTGTCCCTCCATTTCCAGGTAAACAGTGTCCAGAGGGAATTTCATTAGTTGCTGTAACAGCAACTAATGAAATTAGTAAGTAATCTGTTGCTATCCATTCTGGCTAAATGACCCCTCCAATCTTGATGTAGGGGTCATTTAGCTGAGCCTTAATAGGGTGGTGGTCTAGGGCAGTGCTCCGCAAACCGTGAGCCGTGAGCCGGATGCAGGTGTGCCGCGGCCAAATACACAATGAAAAAAATATTTAGTTATAGTCGGAACCCATAGAATTACGAAGAATAAATTATTGACCTGATATTGTACTCTCAATTTTCTTCTTGGCAAGATTGCTGTTCCCCTTAACAGCGTGTTCATGCGAAGAGTTCACATTGATTCTACACTCGGCAGATTTCACCTGTAATCAATTATCGTTAAAAAAAATGTACTTAGTTTACTTTTAAATGGCTTCAGTTTGCAGAAATAAGTAAAGCAAAGTGCTGTCAACAATATTAAATTAGAAATAAAAAAAAGTCTAAATAAATCTATTAAAATTTCAGATATGCATCGAAAAGCGTAAGTGAATTATTTATTGTCGAATAATGATGTAAAACTCAATATTAAATGATTAATATTAGTAAAAACTTTTTTCTAGAAGCTTTACTATATTCTATGGGAATGACATGATTTACCTTGCTAAGGATTTATCAAATGTTTGTATGAAACGTGTCATTCACATAAAATATAATGAAACTACTAGAAAACAGACTTTTTATTCACATAAATAATTTAAAATGGAGTTTTAAATCATTGTCAAGAAACCATAACAAGAAAAAATTGTAAAACAGATATAATAAATAAATAAAATATGCACACTTTATTGCAAAACAAAAATTATAAAACCAATTATTATTTCAAAAGTTATATAAATGGAAATAAGATATATAGGAATTGTTTGTTTTTAAAAAAATAAGTAAGTCTGGATTTAACCTTTCTTAAGGCAATGGTAGGAGAGAACACTTGGAAGTCCACAACGGAAGCAGAGTTGCTGAGATTGTTCTCATCCGGCATTTCGTTTAATGATTCAATCAACTTTTGACAGATTTGCTCCAAGTCCTGAGAAACATAGTAAAATCACATTCATCAAGATGAGTTTGCTTTTTAAACATCCATTTCCATAAATTTACTTCAATCATCAAAAGGTTTGAATTTTAAAACTAATGTCAATCAAAATAGCTACTATACTCTATTTATTGACTTTATATATACTTGGCACCTTTGAAATGTCTAGCCTTCAATTGTTCAACTCGCATTAGTATTAAAATGCACACATTCTTGCACCTATACACACTGCATTTATTCCAAAAAATTAATTCATATTGAACCTTAATTGTATTTGTTTAATATATATTGGGTGTATTTATTTACTCGAATATAGCAATAGCGAAGCGTTGCCGGGTCAGCTAGTATAAAATAAAAGCACCGCATATCACCGTCCACCTGGAAGACCACATCATCCCAGGAGACATGATTTTTATGCCACAGATAATCAGATCTACTAAAATAAGAAGAAGAAGTAAGTAAGTAAGAAGATATACAAGCCCGTCAAATATATATACTCTTAAGCATCTTATTTCTTGCTTGATTCACATGTTTAATGAATACATTATCTTCCCATTTCTATGTGTCTTAACCATCTTAAGGAACCTTTTATTAATCTATGTTCATAATGCTTTCATTTGCACTCACTTTTATCTGTATTTGGCACTCATATTAAGATTTACCATACAGTTGTCTTAGAGATCTAATTTCCTTCACATTTGTTCTACTTCCAACCTTCTTTTGCCAGTTTAAAAACCTAATTGTAAAATAGGTTTTTAAAATTCTAATATTAAAATGAGGAAGTGAGAAAAGTCGGGAAAGAACAATGAGGCAGTCCATTTTAAGTAAGTGTTTTTCAACACTATTATAACAAAACTGAACATAGCACAATAATTTTGGTTTGTGAAAAAATGCAAAGGATAAAGCGAAGAATTCCAAGTTACCGAATAAGAGGCATCTGCAGGGTCCTGGTGAGGCCCGCAGACGCGGTTGGTCTCCAGTGTGAGTTGCAACAGAGTGTACAGCTTCTCCTGTGTACCACCAAATCCCCACACGACCCGCATGTGACGCTGGAACATCTGGAAGAAACATTCGTCTTTATACAAAAGGGAAATAATTACATCTCATAGATCATAATACCCTTCCTATCATAGTGCCTACAGAAGTTGCTGTCTTGAATAGAAAATTTGACCCCGGAATTCCATTAGCAGAAAAGTGTACATATGCGCTAAATAAAAAACAACAACAAAAATTATTTTATTTTAAATCTTTCATTATTTGTTCACAATGAAAGGATCATTAAGATGGTTGGACATATGGAAAGAATGAATGAATAAAGAATGGTAAAAAAATTATATGTTAACGATGTAAATAGAACCAGAAATAGAGGAAGACCGAGGAAAACGTGGCACAATCAAATAAATCAAATATTGAATGTCGGCCATGTGAGGAGTCAGAGAAATCGACGCGCGTGCATGACACGATGTATGAATGTTGAGGAAGCGAGAGAAATATGCCAGGAAAGAAAAGTGTGGCAGTACATTCTTTCTGCCTACCCCTTCGGAGAGACGGCGTTATGGTTAGTTAGTTTTTATAGAACAACGGTAAATAGAAAATAGTTTAGTACAAATAGTAAATCCAATTTGTTTTGCCACCCTGACAGTAACTATTGTAACTCCGGTGGTGGCAATACCGGTCCTTTACATAAAAAATATGTGTAAAAACAGAGTATACAAGTGTTATAAATTATTTTTAATATGACTTGATTGATATCTAAGAAATAATATCCTAATTATGGCAATTTAGCTTCCATTTATCATTACCTGTGATGAAAAGTGGATCCTGTATGATAATCGGAAACGCTCATCGCAATGGCTGAACCCTGCCGAACCAGCCAAACCATGCCCCAAGCGAAAATTGACTCCAAAAAAGTTACTTGTGAGCGTTTGGTGGACTAGTGCTGGTGTTGTTCACTACAGCTTTCTTAAATCTGGCCAGACGATTACGGAAGATGTCTATTGTCAGCAACTGCAAACCATGATGGAAAAGCTAGCTGCTAAACAACCGAGGCTGGTTAATCGCTCTAGGCCACTGCTGCTTCATGATAACGCTAGACCACACACTGCACAACAGACGGCTACCAAATTAGAAGAGCTTCAATTGGAATGTCTAAGACATCCACCGTACTCTCCGGACCTTGCCCCAACAGATTACTATTTTTTTCGAAATTTGGATAACTTCTTGCAAGGGAAAAAATTCAACTCCGATGGGGCAGTCCAAACCGACTTCAAAGATTTTATTGATTCCCGTCCGAATGTTTTTTTTTAGTAAAGGGATCGATGAACTACCTATGAGATGGCAAAAGTGCATAGATAGCAATGATACATACTTTGATTAAATAAATATATTATATTTAAAAAAAATCAACTTTATGTTCCTCCCATACAAAACGCCAATTTCATATGTAAGGACCTAATATATATTTAAATATCTTACCAAGAAGGCTTGAAAAATAAGTTGGTGCAGATTGATGATATTCTTGGATTGAGTAGCACACTGTTTCCACTGTGAGTAGGGCAGGCAGTAGTTGAGGGTTTTGGTAATGTCGTTGAGCTAAAAATTAAATTAGATTTAAAACAACTGTATCAAATTTAAAATGGGGTTTGAATGGATGGTTAGGGCCGTGGGGGGACATACCGCGCTGGAAGGTATGTGTACTGGTAATTGCCATGAAACGCCATAGTTGCATAACATCAGCAACACTACCATCTGGTCCGACTCTCTGGCGTCCATGTGTGATGATGTGCCACAGTTAACAGAGAGAGGGCGAATGGTGATTTTCGGCGTCACAAAACCGGTCACCCCCAGCTAATGGAAGGAACACCCCTACAGAAAAACCCTGGTCCTCCTACTAACGGGCGTTACGCCAACAACCTAACCTCGTAAAACAACTAACGTTACGAACACTTCAAGAAATTCACTCGTTGGAGGAGGCTGAGACCCATCATCAAGGGTTGTAGCGCCGGAGAAAAAAAAAGTATAAAATTTAAATATGTACTCTGTGTAATTAGAATATGTATCAATTTTTATTTTTCAGAAAATGTTAAAGAAAAAAATCATTATTTAGAATGAACTTCTACCGTGAAATTTCAAATAACAATATGATTTTTATAAGATCAAATCACTTTCAGATTTTTATTTAATATTAAATATGGTGGACTTACATATCTTCCAATTTGGTAGAGATGATTCCTTGAAAATCTGGCACAGAATTCACCAGCCTTGTGCTGTATCTGTGTTGCCTCTACAGAATCGTCTGGGAGACGAAAAGTATACAAATTCGTCCTATAATATAAATAAGAAATAAAAAACATTTTAATAATTATATAATAAACAAATAACACTTTACAAATATGCATTTCAGTGTGAGTTCATTTGAGTTTTATATTATATTATAAGCAATGGCAAATCGTTACATTGTTATAAAATATTAATCAAATAATATCCCAGCAAAGCTCTGTAAAAATTATTGAGTTTCAAGTGAAATGAGATGAATCAAAATATGAAACCAGGAATAATTAAGTAAATGTGTTGTGAGATAACCAACACACATTTCTGCACAAATAATATAATATAGTATTAAAGGAGAATGAAATTTTTAAATAATAGTAACAATACAAAAAGAAATGTTGTTAGGTGGGGGACCCTGAGGTATGCATATGTGAGAGGAATGGATCCACCTAGACTCCCTCACATTGTGTTGTGCGATCAACCGTAAGGTGGACGATCCCCTGGCAAACCATCAAAAAGATGACAGATGGGAGTCAACCTCGCAGAAGGCCACAAGGCCTACATTAAGAAAAAGAAGAAGAGACATAAAATTTTATTTTATTTTTTTGCTGAATGTATTTGAAAAAAACTAGAATTTAAATAATTGGTATAAGAATGTATTATACATTCTTCAATATGGTCAGAAAATAGCTCAACAGACGTTTCTGCAACAGACAGCTTCTTCACGTTTTTTGACATCTGTTTCTGTTTCTGTTTCCACAACTTTTAAAATGGAAATTTGAACGGAACTTTGACAAATCCATGTTTAGTATGAATGGAAACCAGCAAGACTCGATTACAAATAATGAGAATGACAATCTATTTTTGTAGACACGTTCACTTCAGGAGTAAAAAAAAGAAAAATGATTGCCTTTGCATGAGAATCCCCTTAAGTGGGGAAATTAAATTCATACAAATATACTAATCTTTTGCCATTAGTAAACCAATATTTATCAGCTCCTCCCAGCAGCGTCGCCAGTGAGCAATTATTTAGCGGAGCTGGTCATATATATGAAGAACACCGGAATAGATTGTTAGGTGTAAAAGCCCCCAAACTACTTTTCTTAAAATATAACATATTAATTTTGCATATTAATTTCATTAAACTTCCGCTTCTGCATCCGTTTCCGTTTCTGTTTCTGCTAAAATGTACTTTTTACATCAGTTTCAGTTTCTGCTTCTGTCATGACACTTCTGTTGCATTACTGCTCAATATTAAAAAGAAGGAATCAGGTTTTGTTCAGGCCTGAAACCTTATTCCCTTTATCAGAAGCCACGCATTACATGCCTTAGACTACCACTACCAAAAAACATATTGTTCAGATGGTATTTTTTCTGACTAACAAACTAACCATCACACCCTTTCTCCAGAGGGGTAGGCAGAGAGCATGGGCCACCATACTGCTCTATCCTGATGTACTTCTTGAGCTTCCTCTACATTTATACATCGTAACATACACACTCGTCGATTTTTCCAACTTCGAATGTGGCTGCCTTTTAGTATTTGATTAATTTACTAATCCCATACTTTATACAACACTTGTACACAACACTTTTACCTTTTCTCTCATCCATTTGTTTCATATGTCCAATCCATCTCAATCATCTGCTTTACATTTCTTCCTTATATCCTCATTCGGTATTCTAAGTGATCTATTTTTTACAGTATTTATCATTATTTAAATTTATATACGAGTATATAAAAAAAACTGAACTTACATGATAACCTCCAATATTTGTTTTAACTTTTGCCGGATTGATTTTAGTTTCTCTGTTGGATCCACATCCCTCTCGGTGTTATTCTCAGTTCTGCGTGAAGATACGACAGTGATGTTGGAATACCCCAGCAGCTTCTTCCGGTTACTCCTCAACAGATATTCACTCATGTTACTGGCATGGTCATCTTTGTCTTTGGCCTTTGTGACGGACACCGGTTCTCTGTTCTCTTCCTCAGGTTTATCCTATGGAAAACAATAATTCTATGTTTTGATTTTCACAAAACAAACTAGTGCGTATTTTTCTGATAGTTGTAACATTTAGTGGTTGCTTGAGTATATGTCAGTAAGGGAAGCCATTGAATTTTAGAATTGTTTTGAGTTTTTCGTTGCTATGTCTTTTAAACTTTCATATGAAGCACTCACTTTGTGGTTAGACATTTTAAATTTATATATAATATATAATAATGATGAATAATTTTTATTTCTTCTATGCCATAGTAGATGTTTTATATATTTCTTTTTTTTATATACTTTGTATACAAAACTAACTTTTTAAACAAATTAAAATTAAATATCAAACATGTTTCGGACTACCCAGCTCTTACTTATTATAAAGATATTAAAAATATTATAAAATTGTTAACTAATATGGTCAGTTTTGACAGATGTTATAAAAAAGATTTATGATGTTAAAATATGTTATAAATCTTTATAACATCCGTCAAAACTGAACATATTTGTAAACAATTTTATAATATTAAAAATATCTATATAATATCACTGAGGAAGGGCTGGGTAGTCCGAAACATGTTTGATATTTAATTTTAATTTGTTTAAAAAGTTATAATAGTTTTGTATACAAAGTATATATAAAAAAAAGAAAAATATAATTTTTATTTAACCATTATTATTAATGATTCCAGGCATCAATTATTATAAAAATACTGTGGTTAAAAACAAAGAGTTTTATTATTTTATATCTATAAATTTTGCTATGTTTTTGTTTCGAAATAAGATTTCACAACATTTTAATTATTTATGTATTGCATGAGAAAAAAATATTATTACTAACAATTTTAGTGATAGATCTATCGTCAATTTTAGTGATAGGTCCATCGCCAATTACAGGAGTCTCTTCAAATTTATCTGTTCTCTTGGTATCTACCTGTATTTCAAATCCTGGTATATCTTCTCTTAGACTATCTGCAAATAAATATATAATTGATATATTAAAATTAGAGAAAGGGTCACTCAGTTGATATGGGCAAATAGAATGTATGAATGAGGGAAGAAAGTAAAAAAGTTATAGAAAAATAAAAGGAAAAAGAAGCCGAGAAAGGCCGAGGAAAACATGATACAACCTTATTAAACAATTATTGAGAGGCGGCCAAGTTTCGACGTCGGAAAAATAGTTAAGCTTTTGTCACAATGTGTTAATATAAATATTATAAATGAAAATCCAGAGATATATCAGGATAGAAAATTCAAAGTAAGTTTATTTATTAATAGACATTACAAACTAAATTAATATTTAAGACTTCTATTGAAAACAGGTAAAATATAAACTAACTAACCATCACGCCGTCTCACGAATGGGGTAGGCAGCTTAAATGGACCGCCATACGTATCTTTCCTGATATATTTCTCTCGATTCCTTAATATTTATACATCGTGTAATGCACACACGTCGATTTCTCTGACTCCTCCCGTGGTGGATATTCAATATCTGATTTATTTGATTGTGCTACATTTTCTTCGGTCTTCCTCTATTTCTAGTTTTCCATATACTTTTTTAAATAATCTTTCCATGTGTTCAAACCATCTTAATGTTCCTTTCATTATTATGTTCATAACACTTTCATTTGCACTGTATTTACTTATTAAATAATATTTTCATTGACACTCTATCATACACAGATTTTTACATGTTCATCTAAAAGATCTCATTTCTACTGCATTTATTCTATTAGTTTATTTCTATTAACAAAATTCATTAAAATATATATATATCTAGGATTAATGAAAACAAATATTTTCTTACATTTTGAAAGTGATTGTGCATTATCAAATGTCTTTCTATAAATTTTAAAAAAATTATCTGCTTCTATTAATTTATTAAAATGGTGGTAAACATTAAGCAATGGTTATTGAGAAATTTTAATATTAATTCATTGTTTCTGGAACTATGCTGTCAGACTCTATATTTAACAATAACTATTTTTGAAAATGCCTGTTTTATAAAAGTTATAGGTTTAATGTTACAAAAGTGTTATTAATTGACGATTATTGTTGATCATAAAATTTCTAGAAGTTTTATTATTCAATGGTAGTGAAATATTTCGCCTTGCTAGAGCATTATCAAAGATTATAAACTAACTAACTAACCATCACGCCGTCTCCCAAAGGGGTAGGCAGAAAGAATGGGCTGCCACACTTTTCTTTCCTGACATATTTATCTCGCTCCCTCAACATTCATACATCGTATCCCGCGTCGATTTCTCTGACTCCTCACATGGCCGACATTCAATATTTGATTTATTTGATCGTGCCACGTTTTCCTCGGTCTTCCTCTATTTCTGGTTCCGTTTACATCGTTAACATATAATTTTTTTACCATTATTTCATCATTAATTCTTATTTAACAATTAATTAATGCTAAAATGTCTTAATAACCATTGCTTAATGTTTAATACCATATTAATAAATTAATAAAAGCAGATAGCTTTTTGAAGATTTATAGAAAGACATTTGATAAAGCACGATCACTTTAAAAATATAAGAAAATATTTGTCTTATCAAAGGTTATTGTATCGCATAATGCCATAGTAAGGTTCTCTAATTGGATTCACTCTCATAAAAAATATCAAAATTTATGTTTTCATCAATGTTATTGTAAATCACACTGGGAAAGTAAGTCGCTGATTCAATGTAAGAATTGAGTAGAATACCTCTGCATACGATGAGCACGGACTTTATTATGGATTTGAATTTTTCATATTTTAATTCATGTACAAAATATAACTAACTAACTAACCATCACGCCGTCTCTCCGAAGGGGTAGGCAGAAAGAATGGACTGCCACACTTTTCTTTCCTGACATATTTCTCTCGCTTCCTCAACATTCATACATCGTGTCATGCACGCGCGTCGATTTCTCTGACTCCTCACATGGCCGACATTCAATATTTGATTTATTTGATCGTGCCACGTTTTCCTCGGTCTTCCTCTATTTCTGGTTCCATTTACATCATTAACATATAATTTTTTTACCATTCTTTCTTCATTCATTCTTTCAATATGTCGAAACCATCTTAATGATCCTTTCATTATTTTGTTCATGACACTATCATTCGCACCGCATTCACTTCTTATATTTTCATTCGGCACTCTATCATACACAGAGTATCCACACATTCTAAATAAATATACATAAATATTAATAATCTAGTTGGATTCTTGAAAATCTATGTTAAGTTTTACTAAAAATATGTATATAATTAATGTAAATACCTTTCGTAAGATGGGGTGATACAAGTTTTTCAATCTCACTCGCACAGTAATGAGACCAGATACAGTCGTCTCTCTCCTTGGCTCGCTGCCTTCTAACTTTCCTGATGGCTTGAGAGAGATCTTCTTCAGCGACGAACTAAATAATATATAATAAATAGTATGTCTTAAATAAGGCTAAAACGCTGTTAATGGAATGTTATAGATAATACAAAACAAATGTAATAAGACATTAAAATTACTTACTTGAAATTGATCCTTAAATGCAGTTTTGGGACGATGGTGACAGATTATCTTCTTTAAATGCGACATATTTTACTAAATCATTTTGGCTGAAAAGTATTATACGACTTGTAAACTGCATTCAATATATACCCGATGCAATAATACTAAACATTATCACGAGCGTTTATTACAGAAAAAATACGTTACTTTTGTCAGTTTGTTTATGGCGATCGGTGTGAAGTCGATGCGCGTAACCTGTTGCCATGGTAACCATTCTGTTTAGTACTCGAACAGCTGATTGGTTGTCAAGGTACCAAAATAGTGGGGAAGCAACAAAACATTTAAAAAACCCTTTCCAAATTTACCGTATAATTTTTTGTTTTGTATTAAATGCATCGATAAGATTGGGCACGATGATTCCCATAATCAAAAATAGTGTAAAAACAGTGACGTGAAGCGTAAACATTTCTTAAAAAACGCAAAATGTGTGTTTAAAAAAAACGGAAAACAAAAATCGTGTTCAATTATTTGGAACGTAACCTCAAAAATTTTACATTACATTCCACGGTTCAATATGGACTGACATAGTTTGAGTAATTTTGGTGTTTTTTGTTAATATTAAAGTAAAGTGGATCTGAAATAATGGACGCTCCATCTTTACCTCCATTGACTCGCCAATTTCCTCAGTGGAGTAGGACAGGAATGCTGAAATTAGCCAATCCCAAGGAGTTCACTGCTTCCAGAATTAGGGTGAGTTACTTATCTCTTATCAAGATCAAGTTTACAGAGTGACACCTGCTCAGATAATAATAATAGTCGCATAGCTTTTAAAAAATATATTATTTTAATATAATATTCATAAAACTTTTCACAAACAGTATTAAACATGCATACAATTGAAAGAAAAAATCTTAATCTCGAAGCAATATTTTCCGAAATAAATATAAATATATTATCGACACTTTTTGCAGCTAATGTGGCAGTGTCGAGAACTATTAAACGAATATAGGTACTTATGTTATATTATTATGTATGAATGTAGTAAAATATTTGACATGTAAACATCTGAGATTTTTATCACCGCGAGTGAAAATAACTACGATATGATTAGTATAATTTGTGGACTTTTAAATTGAAATACATTGTTCTTAATATCTAGGATTTATAATGCATTCATATTCTCAAATAAAATATTGAGCAATTATTTATTTTCATTACGAAATAACCCGTGTTTCGAAGTAGGTACTTATCTACTTGATACATTTTTATTAGATCTATTGAAAATCGAACTTTCTTTTCATTTAATAGTGTCCTTTGGTACTTACCAAGTACTTAAGTTAGTAAATCATCGATAATTTTTTTCTTGTATATGCAATTTATTTTAAATATTTTTTATATTAAAATTTGAGAGATCGTAAATCGAGAAAAATCAGTAAATAAATACATAAAAGTATCTTTATGCTTTATCGTGAAAATAAGTTATTTGGTCACTATTGCACAACCTGAAAAATAGCGATCAACCGATTAGTAATCGGTAATAAATACATTATAACATGCCTATAGAGCAATTCATATATTAAATACAATTTAATTAATGTCGGCAAAACAGTATACCTAATAAAATAACATTTTTAACAGGAAACAAAATATTAGTAATTTTATTTTTCGTCTATTCAAAATTGTTTTATGTAAATATAGTTCTAATATAAGTATAGTATAGTCTGGTTTCGGCATAATCGCTTACAGCGTGCACCGGTCTAAACTAGAACATAAATAATTGCAATAAAACTTAACCATTAAAAAAATAGATTATTTTGTTAAAAAAATTACACCGAGGAAGGGCGTTTGCTGCCCGAAACATGTTTGTGAGAAGTCCAAAGACGTGTTATGAAAATATAACGTTTTTCTGAAATTATTCAAATGTTAATCTTTTATATAAATGGTACGATGTATGGATGTAGAGGAATCTCGAGAGGTATGCCAGGACAGGCCAGTGTGGCGATCCATCCTCTCTGCCTACCCCTCCGGGGAAATGGCGTGATGGTTAGTTAGTTAGTTAGTTTTTAATCTTTTATAAATCTTGATATGTGTTTTTATATTGTCGATATTAATTATTGATTTTATTAAACAGTGCTGTAAAACTTCTTATTATGTATTTATTTATTGGTGAAAACATCGTTTTTTACGTATATTATTTTATTATGGGTGACATATTTTGCTTTTAAGGGGATTATCAAATGTTTTTTTTTTTCATTTTATAATTGGATAATTTCCTAGCAGTGTAATCATGCCACTCTCATTAAATATAGTGAAGCTTCTAGAAATCTTTGATTAATTATAAATATATAATAAAAAAAACTTTACTTTACTTTAACTTCAACTTATTTTTTTGCACACGTGTCTTTGATATATCGTAAACGCAGCATGCAGGTTATATACTCCGTTGAAGAGTGTAAGCAGATAAACGGACTGGGAACAGCTGGCAAACGAAATGGCGGAGTGCTGAAGAGTCATCGCTGCATGCCAGGGGACGGAAAGGCAGAGAAGACGAGGTCTAACCGCAGGGGCAGAATATTCTTGTCCCGAATGTGATAGTCTGTCTGTCCAAAATATGACAATATAGCCACACGAGGTGGCACAGAAGGCAAACCATTTTAGTGTTCCTTATGCTCGTATGACTCACGGGCAAAGTGTATTATTGTTACGCAAAGTCGTAAACGTCATTTTTACCGTTCTATAGACGTAAATTATTTTCGGTTGATTTAACAGTACAAACTTAGCTATACTATCCTTAACATGCAAACTGATAATTTACCCACATAGTTAATTGTCATTAGAACACAAGCAGAAATGTGGAAGTTTTGTATTGAATGAACTACTAAATAGGTTAAAATGCTGGTGAGAGCGTTTCTATTTAAATGTGATGTCAATACAAAGACAACTCAGCCATCGTGTCAGTGTTTCATGTTTCATCAGTTAGTGTTTCATCAATATATAACCTTGTTATGTTTACAAATAATGGGCGAGTGGAGAGATAGGTATATTGAAAGAAGGGTTGGGGCAGGCATCAAAGTGAACTTAAACTACGGGCGTTAAAGTTGTCATCGCAAACAAAAGGCTATGCAAAAAGCTATGATGGCAGTGCGCAATGGTGTTATTGTACATACCCTTATGTGTTGAAGTGAAGCATGTAACTGGCAAAAGAAGGATGAAAATATGTATATATTTTATATTTGATTAAAAAAAATTCAAAACCCTAAAATATTATAATACTAATAACAAGCATATTTCTTTTTTTTATACACTTTGTTTATACAACATTTAAAAAAAAATTAAATTACATAGACATGTTTCGGAAAACCAGTCCTTCTTCAGTGAAACAACAATTTTATAATATTTTAAATATGTATTTTTATAATATGTATCAAGAAGGACTGGTTGTCCGAAACATGTCTGTGTAATTAAAAAAAAATTAAGTGTTGTATAAACAAAGTGTATATAAAATTAAAAAAAGAGAAATAAAGCAATTACAACACAAAGTATGGCGAATATAGAAGAAACAAGTATATTGTTTGTTTATCCAACATATGCTTTTGTATGAAAGCGAAGCATGGAACTGGCAAGGGAAGGATGAGAGCAGAATAAATTCGGTAGAGATGAGATCCCTTAAACGTACGTGTGGAAAACGTGGCACGATCAAACAAATCAAATTATTAAATGTCGGCCACGTGAGGAGTCGGAGAAATCGACGTGTGTGCATGACACGATGTATAAATGTTGAGGAATCGAGAGAATTATGTCAGGAAAGACTAGTATAGCGGTCTATTATTTTTGCCTACCCATTCGTGGAGACGGCGTGATGGTTAGTTAGTTATTTTCTAAAGTTATTGATGTTAGTGTTTTTTTTTAACAAACAAATCATCTCGCTGTTTCTCCGCAGGGGTAGGCAGAGAGAATGGACCGCCTCACTACTCTATCCTGGAAAACCTCTCTAGCTTCCTCCACATTCATACAACGAGTCATACACGCACGTCGATTCCTCCGACTTCTAACATGACCAACTTTTAAAATTAGATTTTTTTTTTTAAATATTGCTTATAAGTGGCTTCAAATATTTTTATAGATAAAATACACATTATTCTTTTTGGTATTGTGATCCCAGCGCCACACGAGTAGGTACTTATCGATTTATGTATAAATAAGAATGACACGACATGTGTGCCCTTAATTTTAGGAGCTTAGTAGAGCGGGGTGGTTTACATTCCGAACACGATAATGAACCAAATAATTTAAAATCGATATTTTCTTTTATGTTTGAATTTTAAAGAACACGAAAATTACCTGTCCGTTTTGTGGTGTAATAGATTCTTACTATAATATTCTTTCATTCGAATTATAAACATGAAGCATTTGAATATCGTACTGCTTGATATCTAAAGCGCGACAATCCGGGTAGGGTTATTCTACCATTGACTCTATTAAACATTAAATACTTATTTTTAATTAACTGTTTTAATTAATTAAAATATATTGCGATTTTTACATCTCATTTTATATCTCATTATCAAACTGTCTGATGGTATACCAGTACATGTACTGTTGCGTCTACAAATAATTTATTTTTCAATTTCTTCCCGAATACTGAACGATACCGGCATCTGTGAACCATTTGTCACAAATATTCCAAGTTTTAGCAATGTAACTATAGGGTGTTTTTTTAGAGGCATTCAATACATATTCATAATGAAAATAAAACATATTAATATAATGTGAATGTCTTTGATATTGACTTTATTGAATACATCATTATATGCCATTATTGTTTAAATATGATTTCGGGCATACGAGCGCCACGGCTAGCTCGAATGAAGCGCAATCGTGAAATCCAATTTTCGACAATTGTCGTCTTTGTGGATGCGTATTATCCAGTAGAGTGTACGTGGTACGAAAACGATCCATGGTCTTCCGAATAACTTGCCCGGATGGACAATCATGTCAACCGTAAAATGGACGTAGTGCACGATAAGTTTGGCGAACCGAACCATGATTTTCAAAATAAATTTGCACAATTTGCAAGCGCTGTTCTGACGTCAATCTATTATGGTGAAATCGCAAAACTTGCTGACTACAAATCAACTGTCAACTGTCAAATTGACAGTCTGTAGAAACAATGTTGCCAGTTTAAAAACCAAACTAATACTGACGGAGCAATTCACATTTTAAATATTCCGTGACGTCATCACTCTCGTGTTGCCTATCAACCATTTGATATTAGTTTGCGATTTATTTGTAATTTAACAATAAAAATAAAGTGATTGATGATTAGATGATTTTATGTGAAAAGAAAAAGAAGATTTTTTACTTCTCATTTATCTCTCTTAAATTAATGATCTGTTCTGACAGACCGATGGTTGACTAATTATAAAAAAGCATGTAGTTTTTCCCTTTAAATCGCTTAATATTGATTTTTTTCGTTGTAGTTCTTAAGTAAAAATTAATTGTAATTTCGTATTCCATGATTTGACATTGGATTCTTATATTTTGTTGAGTTAAAAAAAAACTCACTGCTGGACGGGTTAATGTTTTTATTTATTTATTCGATTTTTTAAATTTTGGCCCATCTATAATTATCACACTAGGCAAGCCTGTACTGTGAAAATTATTCACAATAATGATATTTATCTTCTTCTTCTTTTAATAGATCTGACGATCTGTGACACAGAAATATTATAATTAAATATTGTTTTAAGATAAAACAAATAATGTTAATGTGTCCTACGTTTGAAAGTGAAACATGAAATTGGCAAAAAAATTATAAAAATTAAATCAATTTGATGGGATGTGAGTTCTCTTAGGAAAAGTAGTGAACCTTTAAAGGTATAACTTTATATGGTATGAATGCAGATATTAGAGGTAAAAGTAGTGCAAACGAAAGTCTCATAACAAAATGGAAATAATGAATTTAAACATATTATGGAATAAAGTATTACATTGATGTGAATGGAGGATGATATCGACGCAGATCGGCGAAGACGTGGCATTATCTAATTAAATAATATTTTATTTTTCGTAAAAATGGACGTTCGTGCATAACAATATGTAAGAATGTTGATGATTCTAAAAAAGTTTATTTAGATAGAACATTGTGGCGGTCCACCCTTTCAGTCCCCCCTTTTGATGTTGTTAGAAGTTAATTGTAAATAGGAATGATTCTGGTCGTGTACATGTACCCTTTGCCACATGATTAGATGCTAAGTCTAACCCATAGTCTACTTTGTTTTTAACCGGCGCTACAACCCTTGGTGGGTCTTGGCCTCCTCCAAGAAACGTCTCCATCCCGTCCTGTCTCTGGCCGCCACCTCCCAGTCTTGCTGCTCCAGGACCCGACAGTCTGCCACGGCACCATCCAGCCATCGCAGTCTCGGCCTACCGATGCTTCTTCGCCCTGCTGGATTGTCATACAACACTCTTTTGGGGGGCTCCAGATCTTCCATGCAGTGCAAGTGCCCTACCCAGCGCAGTCCGTTAATCTTGCTCACTGAACAACTAAACCCATAGTCTACTACTGGAATAAAAAGTAATATAATTCAATAGATTGTGTGAATGAATTATCAAGCGTTTTTTTCCGAAATTTTCTTCCATAATAAAAATCAATATATCCTATAAATTTAAAGCTAATATTGTAGATTTTGACAGTTAAAAATGTGTTGTAATTATATTATTCGAAAACGAAAAAAAAACGAGAAGTCTCCGTACGCCAGGAGGAAATTGAACAGGTGGACCTATTCAGATATCTCGGAAGCGAAGTAACCAGCTCTAATGACCTCCCCAGAGAAGTAAGGTCACAGGTGGATAGGGCTGCAGCGGTTGCAGGCTGCCTGAAAGATGTCATATGGAGAAACAAGGACATGAGGACTGACAGCAAGGTACGCATCTATAAGACCCGTGTGCGACCAATCCTCACATATGTCATTGAATCGAGGGCAGACACTGTCAAGACAAAGAGCATGCTCAGGACAACCGAGATGAAAACACTCCGCGCTATAGCTGGCAAGACCCTACGTGATCGAGTTGGGAATACAGCAATCCGAGAAATCTGCGAGGTCGAAGATGTGGTCAGATGGGGACGTCAAAGACGGCGATACTGGCATCAACACGTAGAAAGGATGAGCTCAAATAGGATACCACACATAGCTCTCCATGGAACGCCAATCGGACAACGCCGACCAGGAAGATCCCCGAAACGGTGGAGAGAAAGCTGGAGTTCAGCGTCTCAAGAGAACCCGCCTGAAATAACAGACTCCTGAGTCTACCAAAAGTGAAGAAGAAGAAGAAGAAGAATATAAAACTGTTTTAGAATATAAGGTACAAAATCCCATTCAAGATAGCATAATTCATTTTAGATCACCGTATATTCATTTACAAAATTAAATACAGGCTATCAAAAATATTACTACGGGGGTAAATGACCTCTTTCAGCCCGTCTAGTAATTTGATACGTACACAAGTATAGACGCTGTGTGGGCACCTATGTAGCTGAATAGGTACTTGGTGTAAAAATACATCATTGTTTCCATGGCTGGTAAATTTGAATGCCATCGATCAAATATTTTGACGCGGGGGGTAGGGTTGGGGTGGCGGTGTTTCCACGTCGGCTGTCACGAATTGTGGTGCCTACCTTAAGGAAATTTATTGCTGGGAAATTTATTCCAACGCGGGCGCATGCGCCGGTTACGGGCAGCGCTTTCCAATCCATCCCTCAATAGAACATTTTCCGGTGCGTCCAATTTTACTTTATTTCGGTTGCGTTGTTCCTATTGTTTCTTTATCTGTATTTTAACATTGTTTTCTGTATCAGAAATTAAATCGAGAATATGCATTCGATATTTGTCAATATATGTATGTATACTCGTATTTTATTAGAATAATAATAAAATTTAGTTAAATATTACTGAAAATATGATTATATTACTGTAAAATGATTATAATTACTGAAAAATGACAACTATTCGATAAAATTAACTAAACTAATTAACCATCACGCCGTCTCCCCGAAGGGGTAGGCAGAAATAATGGACTGCCACACTTTCCTTTCCTGAAATATTTCTCTCGCTTCCTCAACATTCATACATCGTGTCATGCATGCGCGTCAATTTCTCTGACTCCTCACATGGTCGAAATTCAATATTTGATTTATTTGATCGTGCCACGTTTTCCTCGGTCTTCTTCTATTTCTGGTTCCATTTACATCGTTAACATATTTTTTTTTACCATTCTTTCTTCATTTATTCTTTCCATATGTCCAAACTATCTTAATGATCCTTTCATTATTTTGTTCATAACATCATCATTCGCACCGCATTCACTTCTTATATTTTCATTCGACACTCTTATCATACACAGAGTATCTATACATTCGTCTAAGAGATCTCATTTCTACTGCATTTATTCTATTTTCATCCTTCTTTTGCCAGTTCCATGCTTCGCTTCCATACATAAGGTCGGTAGAAGAACACCATTGGTTAAATTAAATCAATTATTATTATTTCTAAAAATGACAACAAACTATTAAATAAAATTATGAAAAAGAAAAAAAAAATAATCGCAAAATTTTCGATAAATTTTATTTATTTATTGTTTCTTGAAATATAATGAACTCCATATTAATACTCGTGCAATATCTATCATTTGATAATGCCTTTGCAATGCTAAACATGTTATTCCCATAAAATATAATAAAAGTTACAGAAAACGGACGTTTTCATTTGTATTAATTAAAAAAATCATGTGTAGTTTTTTTCGCTTTTCACTGTACGTGTTTTTGTTTCGTTGGAGAGGATCGCGACTCTATTTTGACAACCACTTCCCCTCGGGCACAGTTCTCCTTCGTCACTCTTGCAGATCAATAACCGTCTCGCCGGCTCCGTGTGCCGCGGTGCCGCGTGCCCTGTCCGTGTGTGCCGCATCAGACCACCGTCTGATCATAGACTGACGACGCTCAATCCGTCTCCGGCGACTGCCCGAGGGATAAGACTCCACCAGGTCGGGCCGCGTACCTATTCCGCGGACAGGTTAACCTATCTATCGGGTATCCGCCGTCCGTAGACCCGCTGGCGCCGCGGTTCGCGAGGGCAGAGTGGAAAAACTAAAAGAAACGTTAGTGGATGGTTTATTAAAAGTAATGACATCATTTTAGTGACTAAACGATCGGAATAAGACGGGAGCGTGCATTTTAGTGAAGTGAGTGCTTAAATTCGGGCCGCTTGCTATACGGATAGTCCATTGTGTCAGTGTGTTTATTTATTTAATTTTGTATAATTTTATAGTAACCATTTTATCTACACAATTTTATTAAAACAACTTATTTAAATTATCGATTAACGCAAAAAATAATCAAATGTTAATTAATTAATATATATTGAAGAGATTTTACTACATATTAGGGATGATATTATTACAACTGCGCAATTGTAGGTTATTATTTTTACGTTAGACGAATTTTTAAGAATATTGTTATACTTCTTGTTTATGGTCTGATAACAATTGTAAACAAATAAGTAAAAAAAAACAAAGTACTTATTTAAGTATCTTCTCGTACGGGTTTCGCTCGAATTAAATTATCTTCAGTGCAATTGTTGAATAACATTCACTGTACTTTTTCTAGTATTAAAGAAATTTACTACACGTATTTTTTTTATAATTATATAATGTAAATTATATTTATTATTCTATTATTTTATTGATTATTATTTTCTGATTTTTTCGTTTCTTCCATTAATAACTCTTACTAAATAAGATTTCTACACAGATTTTTTTGTGTATATATTTTGGACAAAACAGGTTATAGACGTCTTTGCTCTCGAATATAAATATGATTAATGTTTTAAATGTTTTTTTTATACATTTTTTAAAAAAACTAACTAACTAACCATCACGCCGTCTCCCCGAAGGGGTAGACAGAAAGAATGGACTGCCACACTTTTCTTTCCTGACATATTTCTCTCGCTTCCTCAACATCTATACATCGTGTCATGCACGCGCGTCGATTTCTCTGACTCCTCACATGGCCGACATTCAATATTTGATTTATTTGATCATGCCACGTTTTCCTCGGTCTTCCTCTATTTCTGGTTCCATTTACATCATTAACATATAACTTTTTTTACCATTCTTTCTTCATTAATTATTTCCATATGTCCAAACCATCTTAATGATCCTTTCATTATTTTGTTCATAACATCATCATTCGCACCGCATTCACTTATTATATTTTCATTCGACACTATCATACACAGAGTATCCACACATTCGTCTAAGAGATTATAATTTTTATCAATTAAAATATTTGAAATATGCTTTTGGTCAGTTTATGTACCGTGTCTTTTGATTTCTTTTGTTAGAAATAGTATTAACTACAGAATTTGGTTTGCTTCTTAATTGAGTTATTTATGATCTCACCTATTACTCAAAATATCTAAAAATACACTTTCGTATTGGCCCGGCATTGTTTGAGTCATGTTTCAAAACTTGAAATTGATTTCGTATCTCTGATATTCGCGTCAGTAAATGGAAATACTGGTTATAAAAAGCTTTCGTCCTTGCCTCGAGATGAAAAGGATAGCGGATACATACCTTCATACATTATATTTTGCGTGCGCTCTCCTTTGCCATCCGCCGATGAACGTTTATTCTGTGTTCATTTGCTTGGCTGGGTACTTATTAATAACTGTATTTAACGTTGAGACATTCATGGCCGAATTGCATTTAAACTTGTTTCAAGCATTTTCATACGATTGTTTACCTATTCATATGTATCTAAGAGTATTTGGAAAGCAGTGTAAATGAGTACATTTTATTTCATGATTTAATTGTATCTCAATAGAGACGAAGATGCAAATTGGAAACTGAATATGGTTGATCAAGGTGTTTACAGGACTTATGACCTGTCATTGGTTGGGTTAAGCGCACGCTTTATGTAATTACAACATTCCCCATTCCACATTTTCTTTTATGACCATGTATGACAAATTTTTGGAAGTTGTTTATATGTTAAAGTCGTATGGAAGATTTCACATGTCAGTTTCAATGTGCCATCTATGAAGATTTTGATTACATATGTTAATCTTTTTAAGATTACTCTATATATAATCTACATACTAACGCCATCTATGGAGATTTATGTTTATTAAGCATTAATTATTTCATCTATATTCGCCATCACTGTGTGTTGTAGATTCGTATTTTAATAACTTTGGAAATGCATTTTATATTCACAATATTTTATTACACAAACATGGAGTAAATTCGATTTTAACTGCATATAACAGGTATGTTAGTTTCATTTAGCTTTTCTAATTAATTGGTAATATAATATCTTCTTCTTCTTCTTCTTTATATTGAACTTGCAATCTGTTTAGACAGGTACTGTGATGAAGACGTCTAGCTTTATCTCCGCCTCTTTGGTAGTCGTCCGGATGGTCGATGGCCAATGACACATCCATATAATAACATTTGTCTTTATTCAATACCAGAGTGGTATATCTATGGGCTAAGCTCAATACAACTTGACATTTTAATGTTTTTCATACTTATTTTAAAACGCAATAGCAACAGTTTTACTTAATGGATTCCATTCAAACTACTCTCAAAACCTTCCCGGGACCAATAAGAACAAACTGTGATGTATTCAGCGAAATCGGTTCAGTAATTTTCGAGAAAATTGAAGACGGACAGACAAACCTTAATTTTTTTATATAGATAGATTAATGTTGAATTAAATATTCATAATTTCTTCTTTTTTCGCCATACTTTGTGTTGTAGATGTTTTATTTGTCTTTTAATTTTTTATATACTTAGTATAAACATCACTAACTTTGAAAAAAAAATTAAATATTAGACATGTTTCGGACAACTCGGTCCTTCCTCAGTGATATTATCAATATATTTATAATATTATAAAATTGTTTACAAATATGATCGGTTTTGACAGATGTTATAACATATTTATAAGAATTAAAATTAGAATCTTAATATCATCTATCAAAACTGATCATATTTGTAAACAGTTGTATAATATATTTTAAATATCTTTATAATATCGCTCAGGGTGCACTAGACTGGTCCCCTATGGGGGGAAAGAGAAAGCGAGGCATACTCGTACCTAGGGCCACCTGGAGAAGAACCCTGCAGGACGAGGTTAAGGCGGCAGGCCTCACTTGGGATGATGTTAGGCATCAGGCATGCGATATAGTCGGGTGGAGAAGGTTCCTTGAGGCCCTATGCACCACGGAGGTGTGACAGGACAAAAAGAAGAAGAAGAAGATAATATCACTGAGGAAGGGCCGGGTTATCCGAAACATGTCTAATATTTAATTTTATTTTATAAGTTAGTGTTGTATACTCGTATACAAAGTATATAAAAAAGTAAAAATACAAATAAATTTTTACGTATTGATTTAAATAAATTTAAGACCGGTTATTATTTATAATTGTGAACACACTATTGATGAATTCGGTAACTATTTTTGGAACATGTTATAATTTATTGATTGCAAGTAATCAATTAGAATAAAATAGTTGTTCTTGTTTATTTGTAGGGGACCATCGCGAGTGTCTGCGGAAGCCTGTGTAGTGTCTGAATTATGAATATGTAGGAAATGTCATTTCCAAGTGTCCCCATTTAAGATCAATAACATTGAATGTTTCCATGCACAGCGACCGCGGAAGAGTTTTCAAGGCGGATACATTCACAGTGTCCTTTTACGTTTTCCCTATATAATTTTACCATTACAAAAATAGTTGCTTTATTATTTTATTTTTTACTTCGAAGGTTAGCTGTTCTCTTATTGTACGGGACAGATTGCTCCCCCCGTACTATTAATATTTATTTTGGCCGCTGACTGCTGCTCGTCTCCGATGTGGTGTGGATGGTAAAACGGAGAATACGGCGTGATGATGATTGTGTAATAAAACAAAGTTTTATTATATGCGGCAATCAGTGCAGGGTAGAAGCGAAGATAAGTTTACAGTAGCTCAAATACTGGTTTTCACGTAATTAAGAGCGCCAAGCCTCTTAACGCGCAGCGTGTCTACGCGTATGTGAATTTGAAGGAAGAGTGAAGGGCCGAGTCCTTACAAGACCCGCTTATATAGTCTCCGCAAACTAGCAATAACGGTTATTTAACGTTTTTTTAAGTTTCGGAGAATTTTAGTCGCAGCTGCTGTGTTGCTAAGGCCTTTGTGATTGGCTGTTAACAACACGCGAGCAACCGCAAAATTATTCCAAGAATAATCTCGATTGAGCTACTGCATAATCTCGTTGCTATGCGCTTTCACGCGACTACCGATTGCCTTATTTATTTTAACAAAAACATAAACAAATTAAACTTAAATTAATACAAAATAACAAACATGAATTAAATAATAAAATTAGCATAGTTAAAAATAATAAAAAATTAATAATATAATAAAAAATTATTAAAATTAAAACTACTCGCATACGTCCGATACACTTATCATTGATGTTTTTTTAAACTGTTATTAGAATACAGATCAAAAGCTGGACTTGGAACTTGGATCTTCTGCCTTACAGAGGTTTAGCTCTAATGGCTATTCCTCTTACGTCTGTAGGAAAAATTTTTGGAATGTGATTTGGTAGTTGTTTTATGATGGGGCTAAATGTATGGCCCTGAATGTCCCTCCGATAGAGGGCGAGGGGGGATTTAGGGTTTATGATAGAGTCTTATGAATAATGTTTTCACGTGTTTTTGCTCACCTGAGTTCCTATACTTATAAGATTAGAATTATTCCATATAAATATGATAATAGAGTTTTAAACTAACTAATTAACCATCACGCCGTCTCTCCGAAGGGGTAGGCAGAAAGATTGAACTGCCACGCTTTTCTTTCCTGGCATATTTCTCTCGATTCCTCAACATTCATACATCGTGTTATGCACGCGCGTCGATTTCTCTGACTCCTCACGTGGCCGCCATTCAATATTTGATTTATTTAATCGTGCCACGTTTTCCTTTGTTTTACTCTATTTCTAGTTCCATTTACATCGTTAACATATATTTTTTTTACCATTCTTTCTTCATTCATTATTTCCATGTATCCAAACCATCTTAATTCTATCCTTTCATTATTTTGTTCATAACACCATCATTCGCACCGCATTCACTTCTTATATATTTTCATTCGACACTCTATCATACACAGAATATGCACACATTCGTCTAAGAGATCTCATTTCTACTGCATTTATTCTACTTTCATCCTTATTTTGCCAGTCCCATGCTTCGCTTCCATACATAAGGGTCGGTAGAAGAACACCATTGAGTTTTACTGATGTCTAATCACGCACCTATTTCATATTTTAACAAAATATTTATATATAGTCAGAATACCAATAGTTTAAAAATGAACTCACTTTCCGGATTCATTTCTTGAATATGATTCATTATTTACTTATGTAGAGGAAATACCCACAATCAAATTTTGTGACTAATATTAGTATAAAATTTAAAACTAAGACATTTGAACAATGTGATTATTTTTGATTATGCGATTTTTTTTTATCAATCAGGTAAAATAGAATACATTTAATTCCTATTTCACCAAGGTTGTTGTTTAATTTTATCTGTTGATTTATTTCATCATTGACTTTAGAGGATAACTAACTAACCAACACACAGTCTCCCCGAAAGGGCAGGCAGAAATAATGAAAAAGACGTCGATCTCCGATGAGACCGCGTTCAGCAGACTAATTGCTCTTCCCACTGGTGTCACCAGAGGCAGTTGGTATATGAGATACATGACAAATTATTATAATAAAATTAATATACAATTAAAATAAAGACTATCACAAAATAGCATCAAACTCCGAGGTAACACGATTTAGCAAAGATATTACTCTACCTTAGCTGGCAAGACCCTACATGATCGAGTTAGGAATACAGCAATCCGAGAAATTTGCGAGGTCGAAGATGTGGTCAGATGGGTACTTCAAAGACGGCGATACTGGCATCAACATGTAGAAAGGATGAGCTCAAATAGGATACCACCCATAGCTCTCCATGGAACGCCAAACGGACAACGCCGACCAGGAAGACCCCCGAAACGGTGGAGAGAAAGCTGAAGTTCAGCGTCTCAAGAGGACCCGTCTGAAATAATAGACTCCTGAGTCTACCAAAAGTGAAGAGGAAGATTGCCCTACCTACCGGCATAACCATTGGCAGGTTGGTTCTGCATCGTGGGAGGTAAAACAATCTATGCCCCCGAAGATAATTATCAGGGACGAACAGACCTACTCTAGATCACTCAGGATTTCTAAGTTGTAAAAGATAGAAGATATGTATCGTTGATTCTCGTCCACGCAGGATGCAGGCAGCTAGAAATATGTCTGTAATAACACTCGGTCATGATCGCTTTGTTTACGGTTTCTCGTTCAACAACCTTGCTGATTCACCGGTCATCTCGTCCCGAGGTCGCCCGCCGCCAGCCGCCCCCGTGGGCGGAGTATGCCACGGTCCGCGATGTGTTGATCTCTGAAGGTGGCGGGCTTCTACCTGTCTCTTTAACATTGAAATTACAAATGGAATTTATTCAATCGGAGAGCGGATTATTTTCTTATCATACTTTCGTATGAAGCACTTAATTTGTGGTGTGGCATTATCACAAATAAATTTAAAACACTTTTACTTGTTTTTACATCACTTTATTTTTGTTAAACCAACCGGTTTCGCCCTTCCGGAACTTGACAAACTGAGTTTTCTAATCAAATCAAATCAAATCAGTTTATTTTCTCAAAAGATATTACAAACATTTTTTATATTAAGACATCTGTTGAGAATAGGTAAAATATAATAATAAAATATAATACCAGGAACGCATGAGAGATGGTTCGACATTAGGAATTCAAGATACTCTTCAAAGTCAAGAGTATTTGTCTTCTGAACGTACTTTCACGAATATGAAAGACATCGATCTCCGGAGCGATCATGTTCAGCAGTTTGATTGCTCTCCCCACAGTTTGTTCAGCAGTTTGTTTTGTAACCCCTATGAAGCTCCAGCGGGAGCGAAACCAGTTAGTTTGACAAAAACAAACTCGTGTAAAATCATTTATTAGGTCCTTACATATGAAATTGGCGTTTTGTAAGGGAGGAACATATAGTTGATTTTTTTTTAATATAATATATTTATTTAATCAAAGTATGTACCATTGCTATCTATGCACTTTTGCCATCTCATAGGTAGTTCATCGATCCCTTTACTAAAAAAACCATTCGGACGGGAATCAATAAAATCTTTGAAGTTGGTTTGGACTGCCCCATCGGAGTTCAATTTTTTCCCTTTGCCAGAAGTTATCCAAATTTCGAAAAAAATAGTAATCTGTTGGGGCAAGGTCCGGAGAGTACGGTGGATGTCTTAGACATTCCAATTGAAGCTCTTCTAATTTGGTAGCCGTCTGTTGTGCAGTGTGTGGTCTAGCGTTATCATGAAGCAGCAGTGGCCTAGAGCGATTAACCAGCCTCGGTTGTTTAGCAGCTAGCTTTTCCATCATGGTTTGCAGTTGCTGACAATAGACATCTGCCGTAATCGTCTGGCCAGATTTAAGAAAGCTGTAGTGAACGACACCAGCACTAGTCCACCAAACGCTCACAAGTAACTTTTTTGGAGTCAATTTTCGCTTGGGGCATGGTTTGGCTGGTTCGGCAGGGTTCAGCCATTGCGATGAGCGCTTCCGATTATCATACAGGATCCACTTTTCATCACAGGTAATGATTCGATTCAAAATCCCTTCATTATTGTGCCGGTTGAGTAATGCAACGCAGCAGTCAACGCGCGTTTGTTGATTTGCTTCACTCAATTCGTGAGGTACCCACCTTTCAAGCTTTTTCACCTTCCCAATTTGCTTCAAGTGGATTAAAACAGTTTTATCACTAACACCGCAGCCTGCAGCTAACTCGGACGTGGTTTGCGATGGATCCGCTTCCACAATAGCCTTCAATTCTTCATTATCAACTTTGGTCTCCGGCCGTCCACGGGGCTTGTTCTGCAGGTCGAAATTTCCAGAACGAAAACGTTGGAACCAAAAACGCACTGTGTTTTCTTTTGCGGCACCGTCGCCATACACATCATTAATCCTTCGAGCCGTTTCTGCAGCACTGGTGCCACGGTGGAACTCGTACTCGTAAATAACGCGATATTTCAAGTTTTCCATTTTGTAAACTGAGCCAAGAGAGAGCTGTTGTCGAATGTCAAAGTGAAAAAGGTCTCATATTTGGGTCACGTGCTGCGTGGAGAAAAGTACCGCCTCCTCCGACTTATATTGGAGGGCAAGATAGAGGGAAGACGGGGAGTTGGCAGAAAACAGATGTCCTGGCTGCGCAACATTAGAGAGTGGACCGGAATGAGGACGGTGGATGACCTGTTTCGGGCAGCGCAGGACAGGGAGGTTTTCACCGGAGTGATCGCCAACGTCGGGGGGACCTGACACGGCACAAGAAGAAGAAGAAACTGAGTGACGCAAAGAAAAAAAACAATTGAGGAAAAAACAAATGAATTATAATTTTCGAAACACAAATACTTGAGTAAATAGCTGTATAAATTTGAATCTGGAATTCCTAACCAAAGAGAAGATATTTGAGATCAAAGTTGCCAGTACGGCAAAACGCCAAGTTCATATGTAAGGACCTAATATTTCTATTTTTATTTATTATTGAAACGTATAAATAATTGTTTTCGGTTAAGGTTACAGAAACATTTCTATTCGGATTTTTCATAGTGATCAAAATTAGTCTTATAAATTTATTGATCCGTATTTCAAAAACTAACTAACTAACTAACCATCACGCCATCTCCCCGAAGGGGTAGGCAGAAATAATGGACTTTTCTTTCCTGAATATTTCTCTCGCTTCCTCAAGATTTGATTTATTTGATCGTGCCACGTTTTCCTCGGTCTTCCTATATTTCTGGTTCCATTTACATCGTTAACATATACTTCTTTTACCATTCTTTCTTCACTCATTCTTTCCATATGTCCGAACCATCTTAATGATCCTTTCATTATTTTGTCCATAACACCATTATTCGCACCGAATTCACTTCTTATATTTTTATTCGAAACTCTATCATACACAGAGTATCCGCATATTCGTCTAAGAGATCTCATTTCTACTGCATTTATTCTACTTTCATCCTTCTTTTGCCAGTTCCATGCTTCGCTTCCATACATAAGGGTCGGTAAAAAAAAACACCATTGTGCACTGCCATTCTAGATTTTTTGGATAGGTTAGAATAGAATAGAATCCATATTTCAATATTTACTAAATATATCTAACCATCACGCCGTCTTTCCGAAGGGGTACGCAGAAATAATGGACCGCCGAACTGTTCATTCCTTATTTACTTATCTCGATTCCTCAATATTCATACATCGTGTCATGCACACACCTCGATTTCTCAGACTCCTTGCGTGGCTGATATTTAATATTTGATTCTTTTGATCGTGTCACGTTTTTCTTGGTCTTCATTTATTTCTAGTTCCGTTTACGTTGTTTACACATTCTTTCTTTACCATTTATATTTCATAATTAAATTTTCCACAATCAAATAACGTTTCAATCGCAAAACGTGTTGTTTATTATTATATACTGACGAAACACGTGTACACGAGTAGAAAATATTTTCAGACTTAAATAATATTATATACGCATTATTGCTTATCAAAAATTAAATCAAAGAAAACTGGATTAATAAATTCTATACACGATAGATCAAAATTGTCAACCGTAATAAATATTGAAGGAAAAAATTAAATAAAAGAATTTACGTTTTGTATCTCTGTCTCGCACCTTTGTTTTTGTCTTTTTCCGATGAATCAGATGGTTTGATATTCGCCATTTGAAAATGCAATGTCATAATTTTACCGGGAACGAGAGGCTATTTCACGCGCGGTATGTAGGTACTCGTAGCTTGGGTAGGAACTGCGCTGTCAGTTTTGTTTCGTTCATCGGTGCAGCGGTTGCTGGCGCTAGTGATTTCGCGTGCTGTTTGAAAAATCGAATATCGAGGACGAACGGTCCAATATTTTATAATCATTCTTTTGTTTTTAAAGTTTGTTCTAAATTCGCGCGTTTCTTTCATAACTTGTGGTTAATTTTGTAATAACATTTTAATTACTTAATCAATTGGCGGTTTTTTAATGAAATTATTGGCGGAAAGTTAAAATTAATTATATTTGAAATATTTGTTATTATAAAACTGAACAATTATATTTTATATATACATTATTGGTGCATTTACGTACTGTCATTGCAGCGTTTCCTTTGTGTTTAGCCGTATATATTTTTACAATACATTATTTACATAAAATACTTTTGTTTAATTTAAACAATTACTATTTTTTCTTTGTTTCGAAACAAAAGACTATAGTCTCCTCGTCAATTACTCACCTTTGATGTGAGAATAGATAATAAAAGACGCAGTCACTGTTATCAAAATAGCGTATTTCACGTGTTATCGGACAAATAAGAAACATCTCTTGTACTCTATATTTTCTTAAAAGAAAAATATCTTTTTTGTGTAATTTGTGAACGTTTTAAAGAGTTGCTTAACCCATTAATTAATGTTAAAGTCTATTTTAAATCAATGCAAGTACATTTAAGTTCTCCCGCCATATTCTGTCCTTGCAATAACTTTTTAAAGTTTTTGTATTAAGTAATTAAGAACATATCGCTTATCTTCGTATTTATTTTATATACATTAAGTTTAAAAAAAATACTTCTAACTAACTAACTAACCATCACACCATTTCCCCGGAGGGATAGGCAGAGAGGATGGATCGCCACAATGCTCTGTCCTGGCATACCTCTCGGATTTCGTATAATTCATACATCGTACCATGCACGCACGTCGATTATTCCGACTTCGAATGTGGCCGCCTTTTAATAATTGATTAATTTGGTCATGCCATGTTTTCCTCGGTCGTCCTAGGCTTCTTTTTCCACTCACGCTGCTTGTGTACAACTTTTTAACCTTTCTACTCTCATCCATTCGTTCCATATGTCCAAACCATCTCGGGGATCATTTTTTAATTTTATCCATGATGCAGTCTTACATTTCTTTCTCATTTCATCGTTCGGTATTCTATCATACAACGTTTTCCCGCACATTATTCGTAGTGATCTCATTTCTACGGCGTTTATCCTGCTTTCATCCTTATTTTGCTAGTTCCAAGCTTCACGTCCATACATGAGGGTTGGCACTGGAACTCCATTGTGTGCTGCCATCTATGCTTCTGTTTAATTACTTCTGAATACCATTAATTCGTATTGTCGTTTTTAAACTACCAAACAAAAACTATTTTATAAGATATACTCGTACATATTTATATGTACAGCCATGCATACATAATCATAATACATGTAAAAATAATCAAATTTACTTATATTTACAATAAAAAATTCAATGACCAATTATTTATGAATATTATTTTTTTCACTTTTGAGTCTATTTTTCTCGTCATGTTTCGAAGATTTTATACCTCATCATCGGGAGAACGATATAAATTGTTCACACCATTCTCTCGGTGATGAATGTATCATATAAATAATAAAAATCGATATTATCAAATTAATGCCTTAAGTTTATCAAAAAAATCGCGTCAATTTAAATAAAAAAAACGTAAATTATTCTATCTGCATTAATCATAATTGGCGGGTCAACAAGAAATATTAAAAATTTGAAACTAATAGAATGTGACTTACGTTTAATCTAAAATAGGTTCCTACGAATGTGTTTTTAGTTGATTGTGTTTTTTTTAATAGACAAAACGATCTTGTTTGTGAATAAGTTCAGTTCAAAATGACATCAAAGGTCCTCGTCAAAATTCCCTCCGTTCCGCCATTTTCACAAGTAAATAATGTAAGTATAATATTATTATGAAGTGTAAACAATGTTAAAGATTTGCAATGTCAGGGAGAGAGCGCTAATGTAAAAATGTGAAGCTTATTCGAGTACCGTATTCGGTTATACAAATATCACATTCCAATCTATAATTAATGCTCTCTTTTTCTCGTATTATTGAAATATTATCTGCATTTGTTATTTTAAGACTTTAAATCAACGGTGTTAGAATTTATTATACAATCTCAAATTTGAACATAAATCTGCTCATAATTGAGGACCGTTTTCACAAAGTGAAATATCTACAAAAAAACAGTTTTTTATGAAAATGGGTTCTTCCATGTGAGCTCTATCGATTGGTGAAATAAAATTGTAACAAAACGGTATATGTGCGAAGTTGTAGCGGTTCAAATATCGCGATTTCATACAAAACGTGTTGTTTTTAACATGAAAAAACCTTTTCCTGAAAAAATTACATTTTGTAGATATTTCGCTTTGTGAAAACGGTCCTCAACTATGAAGAAGGAATGGAGTCGTGTCTAGGCTTGAACCCAAGTCCCTTGGATCAGTTTGTCCCCCTAGATTACCACATTAGTATTTAGTTAATATAATAATATAATATGTACTTAAATTACCAATTAATTTTTTATTATTATTAATTGTACTCTCATACATAAAGAGTAGCTAAAAACCCGATTCCATGTAAATACTCGTATTTATAAAACAAAATTTTCGATCAGAATCTATTTTATAAAATATATTTTTGATAAAAACCGTAACGTAATTTGAATTTTAAAAAATGAAGGCTAAACAGAAAACATTATAGTCGAACTTGCGAAATGTATACGGACCTCCAAACTGGTGAGTCAACCACCTCTCTTGTGAAGATATGTAAATTTGTCTTGAATCATTCACAATAATCTGAGGACACTTTTTAAAATTCTTTTGTTGAAGTATTCGTCACGTTTTGACCTCTTTCGAGTACAACATATTTATTGTTTTAAAAAAAATGTATTTTAAAAATATATACACGAGTTTTACATATTTTTTACATTTCCATTGTAAATTAAAACTTAAAATTGTACATTTTTGTGTTTTTTTCTGTTGTCTATTGTCTATGATGATAATTTATAATAGGAATACAGGAAAGAAAAACTATTACATAGATTAAGCTTCTTAAGCAGAGTTAAAGGACACTCTTGATATTCAGAACTTATCTTCTTCTTATTCTTCAGCTTATTCCCATTCACTCCTGGACAAAGGCTTCCTCCATTTACTTCCACGCTACTCTGTCTCGTGCAGACTGCATCCAGGTTATGCCGAGATGTCGGTTCAGGTCATCCTTTCACCGTAGTTGCGGATGCTCTGCGCTTCTTTTTGCAGTCCACGGTCTCCGAATCAGCAGTCTTTTTGTCCATTTTCATCCGAGCTTCTGGCTATGTAATCTGTCCATTGCCATTTTAGTCACTACACAGTGGATGATGTCAGTGACCTTTGATTTTTTTTTTGCCTTAACTTATCTTATTTAATACTAATTCTTACAAACAACATTGTTTCTTTATTATTCTTCTTCTGGAGCCGTGTCAGGTCCTCTCAGAATTAGCTATCACTACAGCGAAAGCATCTCTGTCTTGCCCTTTTTGGAACAGGTTCTTAACTCTCCTAATTCCTGTCCAATCCCTTATATGCCTTCTGACAATTTCCCGCCATCCCTCTATCTTGCTTATGATTATCAGCCGAAGGAGATGGTATTTTTCTTCCCTTAGCACATGACCCAAATATGAGACCATTCTAACCTTCACACTTGACAACAGCTCTCTATTGACTCCGGCTCTCTGTAGTATGTCTAAATTACCGTCCTTATCAGTCTACGATATGCAGAGCATTATGCGGGATATATACATCCAGTGGCGGTACTACCATAGAAGCCCAGAAGCCCGGCTTGCGTAAGAAATTTAGAATCAAAACCTCCAAATCTAAAAAAATCGTGCCCCCCCCATAAACCAATAACCCACCAAATCACATTTCAACAATGTTCCCATCAAACGTAAGAGGAATAGCCACAAGAGCTGAACCTCTGCAAGTCAGAAGAGGTTTTGATTAAAATCTTCTTACGCAAGCTGGGCTTCTGGGCTTCTATGGCAGTACCGCCACTGTATACATCTCAAACCGGTTCATTGCATTCACTTAAAGAGCCCGAGTTTCATAGCTATATAGTAGAACAGACCATATACTCGTATATGATAGCATTTAACGATTCTTTGTCAGAGTTTCAGATTTAGATTATCGTTGCAAAATAAGATGTTTTTTTTATTATTATTATTTATTGTTTCTCATCACTGGATCAGGAAACCAAAAATGATATTATTTTAATAATGACCCCCATGAATTAAGTAAAATGAATTGATTGCCATTGTGATTACAGGTGAAAAAGCCGACGGCTTCCACTTCGGTGGAGTTGTGCGGGGTCGGGGGCGGAGGCGGAGGTGGAGGCGCCCCCGACCCGGCTCTGCGCGTGGGCCAGCTAGAGCAGAACATCCGCTTCCTGCAGGAGCAGCACTCCCTCTTGCTCACCGGCCTGCACAGGGAGATAGACTTACAACGCCAGATGAACAGAGGTATGCTCTTATCATTGGTCAGGTCAAGAGGTATTCCTTCCAGGCAGATGAGCATAGATCAGCTTTTAGAGACATATATTAAGGAGAGGTAGGCAGAAAGAATGGACTGCCACACTTTAACCGATGCAGCACTCCATCCTTCTCTTTTCGCCCCCGCGGGAGACGTGGTGTGATCAGTGGCGGTACTCCCATACAAGCCCAGAAGCCCAGCTCGCGTAAGAAATTTTGAATTAAAACCACTTCTGGCTTACAGAGGTTCAGCTTTTGAGGCAATTCCAATTATGTCTGATGGGAACATTGTTGGAAGGTGATTTGGTGGGTTGTTGGTTTAATGCGGGGGCATGATTACTTAGATTTTGGGGTTTTGACTCAAAAATTCTTACGCAAGCCGGGCTTCTGGGCTTCTATGGGAGTACCGCCACTGGGTGTGATGGGTTATGAACCTCATCGCCACCAATAAGCATCTCCTGCACACATTTCGATCGTCCAACATTCACAAAATAAATCTAAAACAAATAATATAAAATACAATGATATAAAATAAACTAACTAAACTAAAAGACAAACTGAAAATATACCATCTTACAGTGATTAATATTTATAAACTCTGTACGATTATACTCAGGTGTTTCCATTATAATGCTATCTTGTTATTTATCAGGAAATGAACAATTGTCAGTAATAAAACAATAATATAGTTTCTAAGAAAGAGGTAAATTTTACTGTTCTCAATTGATTTATAAATTGTATTTTATTTTTTACAGATTTACAATTCCAATTAATATTTTCAAAAAGAAAATCCTCCGATACGACAGAGGCAACGACACCCCGAAATGATGACTCTACAGTATCCCCCACCACTCCCGTGAACCGGTTACCTGAAGTTATCGACTCACCAAAATCAAATGTAAGATCACATCATGAATATTAGTCAACCCCATGTCAGGTCAGGTGACTATTATTAGTGCTTTAATAGTAGTGTGAAAATAAATCAAAATAAAATTAATGTGACCCTTATGTATAGAAGTGAAGCACGGAACTGGCAAAAGTAGAATAAATACAATAGAAATTAGATCTCTTATATGAATGTGTGTATGTATGATGCAAATATAAGAAGTGAATGCAGTGCGAATAAAAGTGTTATGAACACAATAATGAAAAGGTCTTTAAGATGATTTGGACACATGGAAAGAATGAACGAAGACGATGTAAACGGAACTAGAAAGAGAGGAAGACGTGGCATGATCAAATCACTCAAATATTAAATGTCGGCTGCGTAAGGAGTCGGAGAAAATTACGTGTGTACATGACACGATGTATGAATGTTGCGGAATGAGAGAAAAATGTAAGGACAGAGCAATATGGTTGTCCATTTTTTCTACCTCTCCCCTCAGAGAGATGGTATGATGGTTACTTGGTTTTCTTAATATATTTTCATCAAATAAGCTTTTAAATAGAACTTCTCCAGTTATGTTTATTCCCTCCAATAAAAACACATGTTAATTGTAAACAATTTTTTTTTGTTATGTTATATGAATACTATCCACATTTAATAACATATTGGTAAGGTAAACCTTTAGAAATGTAATTTTAAGTTAACTTAAGATAAGAAATACTGAAATACGTAGAAGGTAGGGAGTAACAGATGTCGTCGCAAGGGTAGCGAAGCTTAAATGGTCATTTTAGAGTATATACTAAATGATTATCAAAAATTATAGAATGTAAAGGAAACAAATGTATGGTTACTATATTATTGATTTATAAGAAGAAAAAAAAAGGATATTGGTAAATGTTCATCATTCTTGATGACATCGATGATGATTTAATTGACTTTGTCATTTTCTAGGAGGAGTCAGAGCGATGTACAAGACTAGAACAGGAGCTGGTGGCTGCAAAGGCTGCCTTACAGACTAGCCTTGCCCAGACTGCCGAACTGCAAACACAACTGCAGCAGTACAAGTGAGTCTTTCATATTCTTTACCATCTGTCCAACGTATTTAACCTTTACGTATTACCAACTGATAACATGAGACAAGCCCAACCATAACTCACACTTTTATAATGGAGCTCATTGTTCTACCATTACCTCTGCAACTGCATCTTCTTTCTCTTACCTTACGCGACCCTGCCACTTTCTTGCTTTGGAACCAGTTTTTCCATAAACATGTCTGCAACCTCATCCTCTCTCTTTTATCTCAGCATACCCTAACCTAGTAACACATATAAGTATGTGTGCTTTGTTTTCAGTTCAATAACTTACTTAAACAGCCGATGTTGTCCACTGTTGGACATAGGCCTCCCCGCATACTTCTTTACGTATTCCTATCTTGTGCCTTTCGCATCTAGTCCCCAGCAATTTTTCAAAAGTCATCAGATCATCGAGTGGGGGGTCTCCCTGTTTCTTCTATCCTCGTGAGGTCTCCACACCGCACCTTTCTGGTCCATCTTTTGTCTACGAATCTGGCAACATGTCCCGCAAATGACCATTTGAGCTTATTACCCTTTCGACGATATCTGAAGGGATAAATAAAACATTTTGTAAAATTGAATGAAATTGTTTGCAGAAATGAAGATGTAGTGGAAGAGTCAGCCCTGGAGCGCTTCTCGGAGCCCCGCGGAGGCGGAGGCGGAGGTGGGGGTGGGGGTGAGGAGCGCGAGCTGCGCGCGCGGCTGGCGGAGGCGGAGCGCCTGGTGGGCGGGCTGCGCGCGCAGGGCGAGCGCCAGCGCAGAGAGGTACTCCTCGAGCCCGCCGTGGGGGAGCGCGGCGTCACCAACCTGTTGTTTGAGGCGGCCGCGCCCGTCGCGCGCAACTATGTACGTGCGCCGCGCCGGGGGGCCACATTCCTCCAGGGGCCTAACATAACATAACCTAACCCAATCAGGCATACTCATTCTATGGGGCTTAACCGGGGAGATTATACATTCTAACCTAACCTAACCACAGAGCTCTCTCCTTGTTAGAAGCTAAAAGTTTTTTCACCGACGGTGCTTAATCTAAACTTAACAGGCATGCTCATTGTATAGAGCCAGGGAAGTTATTATTGCAGCTAATTTTACCTAACCTAACAATACAGCTTTGTCATTATATGGAGCTTAACCTCTTGTATATCTAATCTAACTCAACCAGGGAGGTATATCCACTATTTAAAGTCTAATCTATCACCACCCCATCTTAACATGCAGTTCATAATACGGAGCCAGAGAAAATCATTTTTATGTACCCCAACCTAACCATAGAGCTTTGTTGTACGGGTTTGAGCTATTTTATCAATTTGTTGTAATTGCCTTAATGGTACATTTAGATTATACCACAACTCTCAATATATATCAGGCATGAGTAAAATATATTTTTACTAGATGAAGTTAAGCTTAGATAGAGTCTCCACTGTATCTTTTTGGGTTATGTTATTGGTGAATGGGAAATACGAGTACAATAATCTATAAGTGCAGGTGTTCGGTGGCATCTCTCCTACATATGTTTTAGTATTTTGAAGTTATTCCAAGAGGATTAGCTCTCTGTTGAACTTGAATTATTTGCTTTATCTAAAGAAAGAAGGAATAAATTTAGGATTTTAACAAAAATCATATAAATGTCTAACGTTAGTTGAAGTGTTCAGTAATTGGGTATAATATAATTATGTATGTATGTATTACTTACTACATATTATATTTACTTTTATTTATTGTAGATATTCGTTTAGTATTTGGATGAATTAATTTTATTTTTAATATCATAATGCATGCTCATAATATAATTTTTTCCACATCGAAGTTATTAAAATTATTGCAGGTAATTTCTCGACAATTATTTTATAAAATTGCCTTTAACTTTAAATGTGCATATGGATTTAAAAATGTTAATATTGTTTTTCTATGTACATAAGCAATTAAAATACTTAATTATAATTATTATTATTCATTATTTTTTAAACATTTTTTAATTGGACTTTTATTCTGTATTTATTTTAGTCAGTAAAAAAAATGCCTCTTAAATGTATACACCTAAAATGATTGTCGCTTTTTACAGCTGCAGTCTATAAAAGCCTCCTTGAATGCAGCGGGAAGGGGGAATGCAGGCGGCGGGGGCGGGGGCGCGAGGGGAGGACACAGAGGCCAACAGAGGTTCCCCCCACTCCAGCCACCCCAGCACCAGGCCTACTGGCAACAAAGAGAGTAAGTACTTGCCTTATGATAAACTCAACAGCCATATTTTTCAATGATGCCAAGAAACTTTCCAAATTTGAATTTTGGAAAATTGCATGTCAATTATTTCCACATTTTTTAAATTGAGTTTAAATATATTTTTATTTTACAAGGATTAATTGTATCTCAATAGAGACGAAGATGCAAATTGTTTTCTGGGAACAGAAGGTGGTGGCCGAGGCGCTTACAGGACTTATGACCTGTCATTGGTTGGGTTGAGCGATCGCTTCACGTTTAACAACATTCCCCATTCCGCCGTTATGACCACCACGTCTGACAAACTTTTTCTAATGAGGTTGTTTTTACTTAGTGAATGGCATGTGTACCACACATACTCGTATTTATTAGTTTTATTGTAATTTTTGGTTTTATCTTATTTTAAATTATTATATTTTGTAAGATTTATAGAAGTTATGATTTTCAGTGGTTATAAGTCAGTATGTATTTAAATTGGAGGATGATTTTTATTACTTACATCATGGAAGATAGAAAATACATGAAAAAAGGAATTGGACATTGTGGACCAGAAACAAATAATATTTTATAATTTTCCAGAACTCAAAAGATTCCAAATCCCTTAACAGAGCAGCGCCTGCCAAATAGAATAGTCCCATCCAAATCCAATGTGGTCGCCTTCGGGGGGACCTATAGAGAGGGAGTAGTGAAAACGACTCCGAAATCCTCGCCCAGACACAATGTCAAAATACTGTAAGGGACACCCTTTAGTAACTTTCACCTCAACTAACCTTCGTGCTTGTCTCCATAAATATCATCCTTGGTAATGCTGAAGGCATTGGTTTACATGTGATACACGGGTGTGAGTTGTTCATCTTTATCATATTCTTTCTTCTTTCACTTACCATCTGGACTTAGTTCCCTTTATATACTGCTATAGTGTCCTCACTCCAGTTTTTTCACAATGGATATCTCGCTGTTCTTCCCTGCTTCATCTTCCTTATTCTCATCCTTATCAATTTTCATTTTAAATAGTCCATTGTTTTGGCCGAAACACTATGATACTTCAACATTATTAACTGTTAAAATTAATAACACTGTTGGGATAGCACAATTTTCATTAAATAAATAAAGCAGAATAAATACGGTAGAGATGAAGTCCCTAAGACGTATGTGTGGTAGAACGATATACGACAGAATCTCAAATGCTGATATAAGAAAGGAATGTAGAGCGGAAGAAGGTATTGTGAACAAAATTATGAAAGGATCGCTGCGTTGGTTCGGACATATGGAACGCATGGATGGAGAAAGAATGGTTAAGAAAGTAAATGTTAATGATGTAAATGGAGTACGAACCCGAGGCAGACCGAGGAAAACATGGCATGACCAAATTAATAAAATTTTAAAGGTTGGTCATGTTAGAAGTCGGAGGAATCGACTTGCGTGTATAACTCGTTGTAAATATGAATGTGGAGGAAGCTAGAGAGGTTTGTCAGGATAAAGTAGTGTGGCGGTCCATTCTCTCTGCCTACCCCTGTGATGGTTTGTTTGTTTAAATAATAATACACTTTTAATAATTATATCTTAACCACTTTATTTGTTAACACCAACTGGTTTCGCACCTGCCGGAGCTTCGTCAGGGTGAGAGACTAATCTTTATTCTCTTTATTCTCTCACCCTGACGAAGCTTCGGCGGGAGCGAAACCGGTCGGTGTTAACAGATAAAGTGGTTTGGATACAAATATTAAAAGTGTATTATTATTTTATTTCATCTTAAACTTCATACGACAATTTTTATTATTAACTTTTTGAGTGTGTGACAGCTGTTTCGCCAACCGATAGTAAAGTATATATTAGCTTGTGCCGGCTCCTACTAGTTGCCCTTGTTTGGCGGTTGGCAAAACAGCTGCCGCGACACTCAAAAAGTGAATAATAAAAATTGTGATATACTACAGTGTTATACATTTTAACAGTTAATTATCTTCATTTACATTAATATTGCTTTTATAATCCATTTAATTTGAATATTATTTATTTTTCTTTAATTTGCAATCCATTTTATTTTTATTTTGACCTGTTCCCACACTTCCTTTCAGATCACCAAGTAGAGAGAGTAATCAGAGTGTAGTGTCGGGTAGTGTGTTGCCAAAACCCCTGAATATCCCCGCGCAGGTACCAGCAAGAGTCCTCAAATTGTCCTCCACGAGCGTACCCACAGTTTCCATGGGAAAGAATGATAGGCAAAAGTAAGGTATCACAAAAACAGCATTCAATAGTCTCACTCAGCTGGACGTGGATTCTCCCCCGAGGATTACTTCTGTATCTTGTATATAAGACGTAATAAAATATTGGATAATCAAATATATTTTTTATTATTATACTTTTATATACCTGAAGTGTTGAAATAATGTTAGTGTAGGCCTAGTGTGAAATTGAAAAGAACAAGAAAACAATAAGAGCTTAAAAAAGTATAAAACTTTGAAAGAATGAAGCGTTAAAATATTTTTCTATATTTATTTTCAGTAAATAATTGCGGTAAGTATTAAAAGTAACTTTTTAGATAATTTGGTGAGTACTGTGGATTTTAAAATAGTATTCTTACATGGTTTGTATAAATAAATCATAACTAAAGAGCCCATGCTAATGTTGCCAATATTATGTGCAAATACCAACCCACAACAGTCATATAATATTCTAATTAAACTATGAGTTAAACAAAATTCTAGTTCAGGTGTTCAAATATAACAAACATTATTCCTTTTAAACATATTGTCTTAAGCGTGTGAAAGTTCATACAAATATGTATGATTATTTAATGATTCCATTCTAAAAAATAGCATATAGGAATTTTTAAATCATTATGTTATATTTGAATAAATAAAATTGAGGGTTGGACATTACAAAGGTGCCAAGAATCAAAAAAGTAAAAAATGATTTTTTTTATCCCAATTGGTGTTATTTCATAAAGGCCAATAACTGTTTAAAGTGATTGAATATTATAGAATAGTTCAAACGTTACCCTGAAGATGCCACCCGTGGTACATGCCACTTAATAATAAATACATAGATTGCAATAAATAGTTTTTTTTTAAATCTTTTTCTTTGTTTCATGTTTAAACCACTTAGCACCTTTATTAAACTTTGTATTTTTACAATACTTTATTTTTGTTTTCACAGACATGTTTTAATTGTGATTCAACCTTTTTCGGTGCGTAAATTGGAATCTTGTTATTGATTGTGTTATATTTGACTGTTGACTAGAAGTACCGATCAAGGAGTCTGGACGAGATCACATCGTCGTGGCGGAGACAAAACCGATGTGAACAATGGGGCTGTCCCAGCACTACCAGACCTTAGGACTTCCAATGCACCTATTTATAATAATGGTAAGATTTTTTGACTTCTGAATTATAAATAATATTATGCTGTTTGATAATACAACACCAGTCGCTTGTGTACATGTTTATAAGTACATAACATGTGAGAATAGTTGAAAGTAAATTGCTTCATATTTGAATCCAGGTAATAGCAATACTCAAGGCCACTCTCGAAGAGGAAACCACGGGTACTCCAATCACTTCTTCAGGAATAGTGACCGCAGCCATAGAAATGGAGACTCTAGAAATACCGAAGGTATCAAACATTGTGTGATATAAACAAATTCAATACTTTATACGTGGATTTACATTTGAACACTTTTCCCAAACATATTTCAGGCTACAGGTGTCCTTCCTCAGTGTAGAAAATTTACTTTCTTCTTCTTTCGGTGCCGTGTCAGGTCCCCCCAATGTTGGCGATCACTGCAGCAAAGTTATCTCTGTCCTGCGCCATTTGGAACAGGTTCTGAACTCTTGTAATTCCTGTTCACTCTTTGATGTTCCACAGCCAAGACAGCTGCCTTCTACTAACTCCCCGACGTCCCTCCACTTTACCCATTAATATCAGTCGAAGGAGGTGGTATTTTTCTCCCCTTATTACATGACACAAATATGAGACCTTTCTAATTTTCACACTCAACAACAGCTCCCTATTGGCTGTGGCTCTCTGTAGTATGTCTGAATTACTGACCCTATCGGTCCACGTTTTACGGAGCATTATGCAGTATATCCACATCTCAAATGCCTCCAACCGGTTCATTACATTCACTTTTAGAGTCCAGGTTTCGCAGCCATATAGTAGAACAGACCATACATAACATTTAATCATTCTTTGTCAGAGTTTCGTAGTAAAAGAAGGTTCTCATTTTATTAAATGCAGCTTGTGCAACTTAAATTCTGCATTTTATTTCAATGTCCGGGTCAAGCGCTTTAATGATAATGTTGCCAAGGAATTTTAATTATTCGATCATTTCAACATTCGCACCATTCAGTAGCAGATTACTTTATTCATGTTGTTTATTAAAAAAATTTGGTAGAAGACATTGTAAATAATAAAAATAATTATTTTACAATACATATTCATTGAAACCGGTCAAAGCTAAAAAACAAGTGGAATAAAAACTAAATACATGTTATAAATAATTATTATGATTATTTTTTATTTTATTTTCATTACTTTAGGACATGCCAAGATTGTATAATATATAAATATAAAAGTAGAAAATATAAAAGTTCATAATTATAAAATTTCAAACTCTTATAATTCTGTTAATTAATGTCTTTTGTTTCCAAAACATTCAGTTATTTTTTAGGTTAAACAAGGATAACTTCATTTTATAGCTTTTAGGTATGCACACCACTGCATGTTTGCCACACTGTACAACCAACCTGCTAATGGTTATGCCTGTGGGTAGAGCAATTTCTATGCTTGATTGGTTCACCTCGGAGGTTGACATATTTTATGTAGGTGGAGAAGAAATTCTTTGTTAATCAAATACAAATAAAAAAACTGATGTTTACTCCACAGATGAACAGCATTCAAAGACTTTCAACACTCCGGCAGAACTGTCGGACGGGGAAGTGGAGCAGCCGATAGAAGGAAACAGTTCTAGAAATCACCGAAACAAGAGAGGCCACCACAGACAACACGATAAAACCTAGATGCCGCACATTCCGGCCTTCCAGACTGCCTCATAACAATTGAGTAATTCTGATTACGAACTTGTTTTCATTTTTAATTTATATTTTAGTGTGTTTTAGAGTTAACACAGCTGAAAACTATTCCGTTGGGAATATTTAATGTGATTACTTGCCTTTCCATTCTATTCATATTGTTGAATTGATTATTATTTTATTAATATATGTATATTATGATTATTGAAATGACCATTCACAGCGGAGCTCTGGTTCCAACCCTTATGTTTGCAAGCGAAGCATGGAACTAGTAGAAGAAGGAAGAGAGCCGAATAAATGCTGTAGAAATGAGATCCTTTAGACGTATGTGTGGTAAAACGATATATGAGAGAATTTCAAATGCTTCTTATATCAAGAAGGAATGTAGAGCAGAAGAAAGTATTATGAACAAAATTATGAAAGGATCACCGTGTTGATTTGGACATATGAAACGCATAGATGAAGAAAGAATGATTAAAAAAGTATACATAAACAATGTGAATGGAGCACAGAGTAGAGGAAGACCAAGGAAAACACGGCATGACCAAATTAATCCGATTTTAAATGTCAGGCATGTTAGGATTTGGGAGAATCGACATGCATGACTTGCTGTATGAATGTGGAGTAAGTAAGAGATGTGTGTCAGGATAGACCAGCGTGACAGTCCGTTCTCTTTGCCTACCCTTCCAGTGAAATGGCAAGATGGTTTGTTGTTGTTGATTATTGTTTTATTAATATATATATAATGATTATTATTATATCTTTATATGGAGTGTTATTTCATATATGTATCTATAATGTAACTCTTTGTAAAGTTGTGCCATCGTTGTTTTAGATTAGTTGAATTATTTGCATTGAGAATACAACTCTGTAAAAATATTATTTTTGAAATCTGCGAAATTTGATTCGGACATCACCAGAATCAAATAAAGTTTATTTTCAAATGAAAAATTAGTATCCCTATTTTAAAATTATTGTTTCTTGAAATATGGTGTAAAACTCCATTTTAAATAATTAATACGAATGAAAACATGATTTGTAGAAGTTTTATTATATTTTATGGGAATGACATGAGTATTCATTATGAGTAAAATGAAAAAAGTCATTCTCGTAAAATAAAATAAAACTTTTTAAAATGAAATCGACATTTTCATTAGTTTTGATTGTCCCTATTTTATTTTATATAAAATACATACAGTAGAACGTTGTTTATCCGGATAATTGTTATTCCGGATAATCAAACAATCGCTAATTATTTTAGCAAATTAAGGTGTAAATCGATTTTTTTTCCTCTACTCATTTATTGATTATGAAATTACAAATTTGACTGCAAAACCAAGTATGTATGTAGTAAGTACATGTACAGAAAAAGGCTTACATTACTCAGAGATTTTTTTAACAAGATTTCCTCGTCTTTTTTTGCAGCTAAATCATTTTTTCACCATTTCGGCTTGTCCGGATAATTGAAGTTTCCGTTAACTGACGTCCGGATAAACGATGTTCTACTGTATTGAAGTTTTTTTTTATGTGGATCTTTTGCTTTCAAAATATTTTGTTGTGATGCAAAATCCCATATTAGTAATTAATATATTTAGCTGTTTTTATTTCTATGTAAAAAAGTTTATAATGTCTGACTTGCAAATATGAATTTTGCTTGCAATAATTAAAGTACAAGTGATGCATCGGAGAATATTAAAAATAGCTTATATACGATATATATATTTTAAAAAATACTCTGATTGTATTGGGGGTGATTCTGGACGAGACATAACTGTTATATGTATAGCGTTTCTAGAAGAAAACAATGACTGATACTAATGTATAAATGGGTTTCAAAAATATTTTTAAAATAATTAATATTAATTAGCCTTCAGAAGAATGTGTGATAGAATAACTTTTGTAATACGCTGGAATTAATATACTTTCTTTGGCGCATTGAGTCATATTTATTAATGAGGCCGTCTTCTTTAAAAATGCATCCATGGAGACTAACTTAACCTAACTGTACACGTAGCGTGCTAGATTATATCCTTTAAAAACGCAACAATTACAGTTTAGTCTATTCTATACTTTGTTTACTAGTCATTTGTGTTTAAGAATTGTCTTTCTAATATACCTTTATGAACTTGGTGGTGGTAATAATACTAACTTCATATATGGCCACACAACTCTTGAAGTGTTCTAGCCTCTTTGATGACCTTATTCCAAACTCCTCAATCCTGCTCCGTTTGCTTCCAACAGTCCGTTCAGCCTAACTTAGCCGGATCAGCCAGAACATTATCAATTTGGCGTTGTCTAGTCCTTCCTAGAGGTCTTACTCCAGCTGGTCTTGATTGCTCTGGTATCTCAGACTCGGGTTTCATGCTAGGCGACCAGCTCTCACAGTATTCGTTATAAGTGGCTGCTGGGTCATTGTACGAAACCCTCGATTGCTCCTACACCTCCAAGTTCCTGCTGCAACACCAAGTCTGGTTCTCAGGATCATTTTTAGGATCCTATTCTCAAACCAGTAAAATATTTGTTGTTCTTTAAGTCATTTTCCATGGCTCAGAACCACAGCTCGGTGTTTCTGGATAGAAATTGGACATTAGAATGTCTTCAAGTACTAATAGAAATAAAATATTCATTGTATACTCTGCCAATGATACCGAAGAAACCAGTAAAATTTGTGAATGATATAAAAAATTCTATTTAAAAAAATCTATTACAAATTTTACTGATAAAATCAATTTTCAACAATAGATATGCCTGCGTTTTGCGTAATTATTTAATAATTAAATACAACTACTGAAATAGTTCAGACTAACGTGCTGTAAAGGATGTTTGCTTATTTACCAACTAGAAATATTGAGCTTAACTTTTGTAATCAAACTTTTTAAACTGAACAATATTTTGTCTCGTAAATATAAAACGGCAAATACTTAAGCAATAAATTTGTAATATTAAAATTAAAAATGAAAAGAGTAAACACGTGTTTATTAGAATGTCTAGAGGTCTGTTAGCGGATGTAGAATGTCGTCTGTAGATTGTTCTTGTGTGGGTCAACTAATAAATATGTTTCCGGTAGTTTTGAAAACTTAGAACCGCATTTGGTTCTAATCAAATTTTTAATTGAACAGGTTACGAGATTGGGTGTGTATAATGCTCATTTTGCCAAATTAAATATATTCGCAATTTAAAAATTAACTTTTCAGAAGTCTTTATAACTCATTAGATATTTATATATTATAAAGTAAGGATGCAAGAGTGTAAACACCCGAAATAATTTTCAAATAAAGAAACACTTCATTTTGTATGAGAGAAAAACACTACATGTGTACGCGCTTTACATAATGCTTCGGTGTGGCAAATAATCGATCTCTACTTGTGATCTGACGTAGACGAATCTAAAAGCAATTAAATAATTGTGATTGCAGAATAATTGCGGGAACACTTAATTTAAATGAGGTACATTTTAAAAGTAACTTATTTTATACATTTTTTGATCACTTTCATTCAGATATTTCAAATATGTAGACAATAGTTTGTAGACATATTGAATTATTTTACTTGTCTCAACCGAGTATAGATCTTAATAGATTGTAAAACAAATACTTGTGCTTCTAATGCGCACTATTCCATTTAATTCATTCAGTAATCCTTTGCCATCGCTTGGGCCGCAATAACCGCACGAATAGACTCAAATGTGATCAGCTATTGAAATAAAATTATTAAAAAATAATATATATACAAAATAATAAACAAGAGAAATATGTAATCAACTTTGTTTTATTTTACTTTCCAATTTAAAGTTCAATAATCTTTTTCAGGGAAATATGAAGATTGAAGCTGTAAAATTACAGGTAATAAAAAAATGAGTGACATCAAAATATTTTGCAAACAGACACTTTCAAAGATTATTTATTAAATTCTACTAATGCCCATGAAATCTGTGTTAAAAATAAATCTAAAACACATTTAAAAAGCTTACTATAAAAACTATAGACCCCACCCTATTATTTATAAGAAAATAAATTAAACATAAATCTCTGAGAGATACAATTATTATTATATAGTACACAAAAAAAAAAATTACAAGTATGAAGAAAAAATCTAATTTAAAAAGTTAAAAAACTATACCAAGGAGTATTATATCTCACCTTCAACTAATGGGTGATTTTATCACTTAAATTGCATTCTAATGACCTCCCCAGAGAAGTAAGATCACAGGTAGATAAGGCTGCAGCGGTTGCAGGCTGCCTGAAAGATGTCATATGGAGAAACAAGGACATGAGGACTGATATCAAGGTACGCATTTATAAGACCTGTGTTCGACCAATCCTCACATATGGCATTGAATCGAGGGCAGACACCGTCAAGACAAAGAGCATGCTCAGGACAACCGAGATGAAAAAACTCCGCGCTATAGCTGGCAAAACCCTACGTGATCGAGTTAGGAATACAGCAATCCGAGAAATCTGCGAGGTCGAAGATGTGGTCAGATGGGGACGTCAAAGACGGCAATACTGGCATCAACATGTAGTAAGAATGAGCTCAAATAGAATACCATACAAATATAGCTCTCCATGGAATGCCAAACGGATAACGCCGACCAGGAAGACCCCCGAAACGGTGGAGAGAAAGCTGGAGTTCAGCGTCTCAAGAGGACCTGCCTGAAATAACAGACTCCCGAGTCTACCAAAAGTGAAGAAGAAGATGAAATTGCATTAAGGGAAAGTAATATATCGTAATATTTTCGGATTACCGATTCACAAACAAAATTATAAATAGACAAATTTTTGCGCATACATAAGATAAGAATGAAAAACACCTTTCCAGCCTGAATTGTTATCCCTCGAGTTCAAAATGTTTCCAAACAACCAGCAAGTTTCCATTTTAAGATCTGCATTCGAACTGGTTAGTAAATTAACAATACAGTTTCTAAAATTTTCATCCAACAAGGCACCTAGCTCTGAATCTAGAACCCCTTCCTCGCAGCTCAAGTTGGCGGCTATCTTTACAAGGCAGTCCACTGAAGTCACCTCGTCAGCCCAGTTTGGTCTGTTTACAGTAGCCACTAAATGTGTCAACACCCTACTTAACATTTTAAAAGATGAAAATATCGGCACTAATAAAGTATCACTTGATAATATAAAAATCAGTTTTAAAACGTAATCAGAGAATACTCGGTGCTCGGCGATATGTCGGATCATTTCTTCTTTTTGAAAATATCTGAAATTTAAAAGAGTACAAATTACAATTTGAAACATTAAAAATATAGGTTATGTCTTATTTAATTTAACTAATGAAGACAGACTCACTCGACTAATTCTCCATTAGCTGGCAGAAAGTGCCCTAAAGCGTACGCGGCAGAATCAACGACATCCCCAGGGTAGTTAGAGTTCAGCAATGGGATTACTTTTTCAACAAACCCTTGTGCTTTAAGTATTGAGGCCACCTTCACGTCGCTGGCTGCCAAGTTACCAAGAGTCCACGCGCATACTTCCTAAAAAAAATATCACATTCAAATAAAAAAAAACAATTTCTTATGGTTTTTGGGATCTTGTGAAAAACCGTGTAACTCGTCTATCTGGACCGACGTTTCGGAGATCATTGCAGTCTCCATCATCAGGGTGGTTATAAAAATGTGGTGGGTAATGTATGTGTAATGTACTCCTATGCTGTTGTGTCGTGGGCAATGTGAGAGCGAATGAGACATCTCCGAGTTTTGCGCGCTATGCTCTCCGAGCTAGTTAGCACACGACGTGGCAGAGAGGAGGAGGAGAAAGGAGAGACCACTGGGAGACGGTGACGGCTCCATTACAAGCGCCTTCACCTGCCCCAGAATATGTGGGTCCAGGATCGGGCTCTTCAGTCACATGCAGACCCACAACCGTGAAGGACAGTCTTTTTTTTTTTTTTTTTTATACGTATACAACAGGTCGCTTGAACCCAATTACAGTACACAATTTGTTTGTTTTTTTTAAGCTGATATATTGATTCTCGTGACATGTGACAGGTAGCCAATCTATCGCCATTTTATTGTCACGAGAATACTACGCCAGACCAAAGACAGTGTGACAATCACACTGCCATCGCCGGGAATCGAACCCAGAACCTTCGGAATGGGAATCAGAGCTCTTACCACTCTGCCACGAAGGTCGTCGGACACGAGGAACAGCCGATGATGATGATGAGTTAGCACACGGCGATGCGTCATTCCCGGACGATACATCACTCTCGGTCTGCGATACGTATTTACGAGAAAGAGATACATGCGCTGTGTTTTCCAAGTTGGTTAATGGACGGTGATGTATCGTTCTCGGGCGATATGTCAAGTTACATCCCAAAAAACATATTGCTACCAATCGTGAAAATTTAGGTAATTAGTTTCTTCTTAATACCACACTTGTTTCTTTTCTCACTTTTTATAATACATGAAACAGCAAAAAAAGTTACAATAAGAAGTATGAGCAAATGGATCCAAACACCTTTTCTACGCTATCCTTAAAAATTATGTTCATACGCTTCCCATAATATTTTTTAAACTTACAAATGTAATTTTTTATATATAAATAAATATAAGACATGCTCACAACTAATTTAACATTGGCGCTGTCAAGATACGTGACTAGGTAGGCCCCAGCGGCTTTAGCCACCGCCAGGCAGGACTTTTTGGGGCCCAAGGAGATATTACAGAGACACTCTCCCGCCACCAGCTGCCTGCTCGCATCATTTCCTAGAAAATGTTAATCACACGCATGTAGTTTCAATCGTCAGTGTAATAAAAAATTAACAATTATATGACAAAGTACGCAGGTAAGAATGGCAACGTAAATAATAAAATATTGTAACAATTATTCAGATACTTAAATCATAAATGCATTAACTATAAGCAACAAATGAACCGAGTATCAAAAATGTCAAAAATGAAATTTGATCTCAACTGGTGTTAAACATAAAAGCTAATAACTGTGCAAAGTGATTGAATAATATAGAGTAGTTCAAACGTCACCCTAAAGATGTCAACCGTGGTACATGACATATGGAACAAAAAACAGTTTTTAGTTCTTTTCTTTGTTTTATTTGTTAAACCACTTGGCACCTTCGTACGAGGCATATCCAGAAAGTAGGTGTACTGAGGCTCTCACGACCGGATGGATTTTATTTTCGACATGTTGGCTTCACTTCCGTGTAGCCTGACCCTTCCCCTCCGCAATAAGACCGGTTCGAGGTCAGTACGTTGAGAAATGTCGATGCGACAACACGTTTTGTGAAGAATGTCAATCCGATCTCCTGCCAATTAATTACTTTCTGGATATGCCTCGTAATAACCAGATTTCAATTATAGTTACATATTTAGAAAAAAGTTGGGGGAGAATGAGGTCTTTTAAAATAAAATAAAACATGGGAGTGACAAAAAACATGTCGAGGCAGCTACAAAGCGCCACCATTTCAAAATATCACATAAAAAATAAACAATGGTTATCTGATTGCTGGTGTCAGATGCAGCTCTCATGACTAAAACATTGTCAAAGCGCCCCTGAGATGAACTTTTTATGAAAACGCACAGTTTTTGGTCTGATATAAAATTCATGTAACAATAAAATGACGATAGATTAGCTACCTATCACATGTAACGAGAATCAATATGATAGCTATATCCTTTACATAGATTTGGCTCGCGCTGTAATGATGTTAAAGAGCGATTTAACAAAATAATAATATCTTAGCAAGGCGTTACGTGTTATTCCAATAAAATAAATTAAACTTCTAGAAAACATGTTTTCATTCATAATAATGGTTTAACCTCTCCGTGTGTACGGCCCCAACCGTGGGGACATTATAGGGTATGGCCCCATGCTCGGGACTCATTTATTATTTCTTGTATAGTCACAGACTATGCCAAAATTTGGACTACCAGTGACATCTATTGGTGTACACAAAATTAAATAATTTATCCACTAGTTATGTTTTACAAATTTTTACATTATTGTTAACCTTTCCCTTACGGTGCTACCCAATCAAAAATTAGTGATTTTAAATCGGAAAAATAAGAACATTCATAGCTAATCCCCTTAATTAATTATAATTAAAGTAAAAAATTATAATAATTGAGATTTATTTGCTAAAAACATTAAAAAAAACATCTGGCAACGCTCACGGAACGGGCATAGATCCGCTGTGGTTGCAAGCCCGAAAGCGACTGCCGGCGCGGCGGGACGGCGAGAGTGAGAAAATTGAGCTAGAACATATGCAAGAGTGAGATGCGAATATAGTGTGGCACACTCAAAGCGTTGTTTATACGCGACTTTGTTTCCGATGTTCACAAAATACCTCCGATGTACCCGATAAATTCTGATTATTATTAATATTATTTTTTAAATCAATGCGTAAATATATTATGGAGGAATACCTAAAATCTTAACCTTCTATTTATTATATTTATAGAGATATTGATGGTTTTTAGAAGCAACGTGTAGAAGATACCCATTACAGGGAAGGGAGGGTTAAATAAACAATAAACAAATTTTAACCATACGTAATGAGCTATTCAACAAAATAATAAACATTTGTGCGGGTAAACATTTGATACTTACGATAAAACTTTTCAAAATTACATCCTATTTTATGAAGAGATGTAAAACAGAAGTGGATAAATACACAGCAAGAAACTTTGATTCATTTACCTGTGAAATGTCCGACCAACGCATGCAACCCGCCACGGACATTGAAAAATGCGGAAATATTATCTTCATTCTGAATAATTGCATTTTTTAAATTGGATAATGTTTCCACATCGGAGGATCCTGCCGCGAGACTGCTAACTAATAATGTGACGTCGTTTTCGTGATATGTTCTAAAAGAGTATGAATAAAATAATGTATTTTCATTGGTAGGTACAAAACTAATGGAAAACATTATCTAAAATGTTACCTGTTTTCTATTGTTGCTAGTTCCCGCCTTCTATTATTCACAAACGCTTCTCTCACAATTTTTCTTTCCTTTTCAAGGTTTTCTCGATTCAATGATCGTATTCGTTCAACATCGTCGCCCATCGTAAAAGTAACGCTGTACAAAATGTAAACTCGAACTAATTCTAAAAAAATCGGAAATTGCGCAGTGTTTTGAAAATGTTGACGTTAGAAAATGCATATACGTGCAATCTATGGATTTATTTGACAGTTAAGTTAATGTTGCCACTGGTCAAAACATTAAGCTGAGTTGACACGTTTTTTTTTTTACTCGCGTAGGTTTCCAAGTATTGAAAAAATATATTTTCCTAGAAACATACTATTTTTAATAGTTTTAGATTTTTCTACAATCTTCTTCTTGCGGTGCCGTGTCAGGTCCCCCCGACGTCGGCAGTCACTGCAGCAAAGGCATCTCTGTCCTGCACCGCTTGGAACAGGTGCTGAACTCTGCTCATTCCCTCCATTCTTTTATATATCACAGCCAGGACAACCGCCTTCTACCAATTCCCGACGTCCCTCTATTTTACCCATTAATATCAACCGAAAGAGGTGTTTTTTTTTAATCCCATAACACATGACCCAAATATGAGATTTTTCTAACTTTTACACCCGACAACAGCTCCCTGTTGGCTCTAACTCTCTGTGGTACGTCTGCATTGCTGACCCTATCGGTTCACGGTATACAGAGCATTCTGCGGTATATCCACATCTCTAATGCCTCCAACCGGTTCATTACATTCACTTTTAGAGTTCAAGTTTCGCAGCCAAATAGAGAATTTAATCATTCTTTGTCGGAGTTTCAGGTTAAGATTATCGTTGCAAAGAAGGTTGTCATTTTATTAAATGCAGCTTCAACTCTGCATTTCTGCAATCATTAATTCAAAGAAATGTTGTCATATTTCAATAAAAAAAAAAACATTTCTCTTTATAACTTCCACGATTGTTCTTGTCGTGTAGTGCATCAAGGTAAACATTCCGAGGCCATCAAACCGAGGGTGGGAGTGTGACAAGGATATCTATTATCGCCCTTACTCTTGATTGTGGTACTGATTGCGCCATTCTTTCCATGGCCTCTTAGAGTATTCTGTGACTACGTGATACCCAGTTGGAAAATCAATACTTACACTTAAGTAACACTCTAAAGCAAACCTTTGCACATTAAGGATAAAAAAAAGAAATAAAATAAAAAACACCTTATTTTTCAAATATATAAATATGTTTTTATTAAAATTAATATTTAAATCTCACAAGGTTTCATAATAAGTATATATTTTTAAAGCATTCTTAAAACTAAAGTATAACCAAAGTACAGATTATCACTGAATGAAAAAAAAAATACATTCAGAGTTCACTCCTAAATACATAAAAGATATTCAACATTTCTGTAATATGTATATCCTATCAAACAGCAATAGAGACTCATAAAACGTTTAAGGCACACAATCAAAAGTACATTTCCAAATAAATAATCTATTAATATCAGAATTTTGTATAAACTAATATCCAATTACTACCGAAAATTCTAAACAATAATACCATTTTGTGTTATAAATTACTATATATACGGAAATACTGCCAAATCAATGTAATTTTATAAAAATAACAATAAATTTTTGTTAGTTAATTTAGATTTTTATTACTAAAAAAGCGTATACGAAAATCTTAAAACAATAATAAAAAAGAGAATTAATAATTTGTGAGACATTGAGATCTTTGCAACGGTCACCAATATATAATTAATGGAAATTGGCCATTGCAAAAAAAAACCTATGAAGTAAAAGTATTAATCTATCAGATAAAGCTAAGGATTTTTGAGTACTCTGCCATTGTGCAATTTGACAAAATAATAGTCATTGAAAAATAAAGCATGACATATTATTTTATGTTCTTAAACTATGTAGTTAACAGTATAATGATTTTTTATGCAATTAAAACGTGATTGCTCTGTTTGTTTATATTAAAAGTAATAAAAACAAAGTTTTTAATATAAGCGTTAGATCTTTTAATCATTTCACGGCGTGCGCTATAACAATATAAGATCATTATGGAGAAGGTTACAGGTTGAGAAGTCAAAGTTCATTGCATTTGTGAAATGGAGTCAAATCTATAGAAAATGATTCCATAAATATTAATCGATGTATGATTTAGTGTATAGAATTCCATAATGATGTTATTAAAATAAACAAAAGTTGTTTAAAAATAGAAGAACTAAAAATTCTATAAATGATATGAAATATTCACGACACGTGTTTCGTCTTATGAGGACATCTTCGAGTGTGACGAGACGTGTGTTCGAGACACTCGAAGATGTCCTCATAAGACGAAACACGTGTCGTGAATATTTCATATCATTTATAGAATTTTTAGTTCTTCTATTTTTAAACAACTTTTGTTTATTTTAATAACATGATTCCATAAATATTTATAAATCTAATATATTAAAAGAATTGTTTGCGTTTGCGCACTGTACATCCGATTGAGTTGAAACTTGTACAGTTGTTGTTGGAAATCTTGGTGTTAAAATGACATCAACCCTCGGAGACAATAAAGTATACAAAGAGGAATATATGCCAACATCAAACGTGCAATACACGATGTATAAATGTTGAGGAAGCAAAATAAGTATGCCAGAAAATAACAGAGGTCAATTTTATCTGCCTACCCCTTCAGAGAGACAGTTGATGGTCAGCTAGTTAACCAAATAATAAAAATATAATTAAAAAAAAGTAGTGCAACGAATGCCGGGCATTGGTTGTTGTATTATAAAAAATGACATTTGTATGTTACAACAGCCCAGAAAATTTGGTTTTAATGAACAAGAAAAATAAATAATATACTTAGTGGAGTTTAAACCGTCTTCAATTCACAATTGAGTTGTTAAAAAAAATAATAAAAAGTTGTTAAGAAAAGTAGAAATAAAATAGTTTAACAATAGTTACCTATTTATTTGTCTAAGAATGGAATTTCATGATAACAATTTCAACAGATTATTGCACTATGCACCTTGTTATTGTGTTGGATTCATTTATACTGACAGAATTTTTATACAAAATTTACGAAATTTTTAATATTAAAATACATTCGAACTCGGTTATTACGATCACGGAAATAGGGAGAACTCGAATATAATGTGGAAACATTAGTTAAAATTTTATTTTATGATTTTCTCTAGACGTTTATTCACTTTTATAACAAGCTACTTCTTGGGTATACCGAACAAAAATATTGATAATTTTTTTCTTAAAACTGTTAACGTATCAATCATTTAAAAACAACCACCAAAGACCAGTTTGTTAACAAATTAATTTTATTTAACGATGCATGGAATATTGTTACTCTGACTACAATATTCAATTGTTTCATAAAATCAAAATTGAATTTTGTGGATAGTAGAATGAATGAGTTACGGGTGGAACACGAAGAAAACAATTTGACATTGTCTGAGTGGTTAAAATGTAACGAAATTATTTTGTTCAATTAAAATGGATGATTTTGCGAGTGTTGACGTGGAATTGTTAACTTCTGGGCTTCCTAAAGAAAGTGATATTGTGGAAGCTGTACTCAGCAGAGATGATGATGATGTCCAGAAGATCTCCAGAGCTCATTTTATGTGACCGCTCCAGAACTTGTAATGGGTATTTTTGAGAGCATTAAAAAAAACTATTCTTTGACATAACGAGTAATGCTTATAACAAGCAAAAATTCAGTCGGTCCCATCTTCCTCATAATAAGCAAGTTCGAGTGAATAATGAATTTGCGAAATTATATATTACTGATATATAATTTCGCAAATTCCACATATCATCTCAAAGATTCAACATGAAAATCTCATTAGACAAGACAAAGAGCATGGTTACATCAAGGCAACCAGTATGATGCAAGCTTGTATTAGATAACAAAATAATAGAACAAGTGATGCATTTCAAGTACTTAGGTGTTGATGTATCAAGCAGCAGTGACCTCTACGGAGAAGTAAGTGAACTAACAAGCAGGGCCGCCGTTGTGGCTGGCTGTTTGACGAATGCTGTTTGGAAAAATAAAAATATGCTAAAGAAGAGCAAAATTCGAATCTACAAAATATGCGTAGGTCCTATAATGACATATAGAATAGAAACGAGAGCCGACACCTTCAGAATAAAAAGTCTCCTAAGAATTCTGAAATAAGAAAGATCTGCAATGTAGAAGATGTCGTGCGATGGGGAAGACTGAGAAGACGCTACTGGAGAGATCATGTGGAAAGAGCATGTTCTGAAAGAGTGATAAATATAGCCACAAATAAAGCACCAACAGGAAATCGACTGCAGGAAGACCACTTAAAAGATGGCGATACAGTTGGACAACTGCATCCCAGGAACAGGCTCCGAGAAATAACAGGACACAGTCCTAAATAAAGCAGAAGAAGGTATATTACTAGTTGCAACCTGTCATATTCATGGCAGTAAAGATTTTCTACCTTTTAAACTTGGTTTACTGTACAATTGTATTCTTTAACAGCCGTTGTCGTCCACTGCTGGACATAAGCCTCCCCCTTACTTCTCCATGTATGACATGTCATACGGGGGGTGGTTGGCATTACAACGCCACGCTTGCCAGACGGGTTGGCGAGGTGTCCTTCCACGTTAGCCTATGCATCAATATTATCCACCGAGGTTATTCACACTCGATCTCTAACATTTCGCATAGTTTCCAGGGGAGACCAAAGTCGAGGAGGTGTGGATAGGTACTTGGAATCAGATCAATCCTCCAGCGTAGCAAGGACAACACCACGGTGATGGCCATGCACCGGAGTAATAAGTTTTAATGTAAATGTTTTTTTTTCACATATGATAAAAATTTCAATACCATATTGGGTTTAATATAATACCAAATCCTTTTGTTTTCTACACTACTGTCATACAACAATAATCAGAACAAAATTCAAAATAATCCAGAACGTTTTCAGGTATGTGCATCGTGTGCATTTCAAATAATTTTCCAAGGGAATCGAAGCATTCCTCTCTCACTCTCTTTTATTCAAAATATTATCATAAATTTTTTTTATGACATCCGGATTTTTTCCTATTCATATAATGATTTTGTCAGATTTGTGTTAATAATACAGAGAATTTTAGTGTGTATAAAGAAAATGATACATACTCATATAGGTACATTATAATACGAAAACATAATATTCATCTTATATATTATAGGGCTTAGAGCTCATTTATGTGTTTGCTTTTAAAAATAACTTATTTGCAGTTCAGTACACTTATAATTTTTTGTATTAACAACATACATTCTATTTCCATAACAAAAGAATTGTATGGCAGCTTTGCATAAAAATATAATGGACAATGTAAAGTCATATTATATACACAAAGAGTACTAAATGTCACCTCTAATGGGTTCAAAAGAATCGCAATATATTTTTGAACGCTCGCAAATCCAAATTTCTACACTATTCGTGTTCTTGTATGCAAAACCAACCATTTGGAAATATTGTGTAAAACATAAATTTTATTATAAACTCTATTTATAAAAAATACTACATGAAAATAGCACCATGGAAATATATGTAGGTGTATATGTTACATTAGTTATAGAGTTGACAAGGTTATAATAATTTGCTTCTATTCTAAACAAAACAAAATTATGTTTTTATCTATCAGTACACTCATGAAGTAAATAAAGTTGATAGGTTGATAATCAGTGGTTCTCAACGGGGTCTGTACTGCCCATTTGTGAGTGTTTAAGCGTTTATTTTTTTTCAAAAGTCAAATTTATGTTGAAGAATGCCATCCCTTGGGAAGGGCATCCCTACTAGCATGCCCTTTATATGTTAAAATGTAATCACTGTATCTTATAAACCTTTAAACTTTAGTTCCTTACTGTTAAATTCTATGTAATATTATGAGGAATCGTCCTACTATTTGTCTAAATTGTAAATGTGGTTAACCGCAGTTTGAGACCAATTTTTTTAATGCAAATGAAGCCAGTCGTACAATAGAGGTTAATATTCAAAATATATATTAGGTGTTTCGGAAAGTTTGGTCCGTTTTAAAACATAGGGCTCTGGCTGCTTCAAGCCTTCAAATCTGGTGACCATTTTTTTTAGTAAGCATGAGCATCTGTCAATTAAGTTCAGTTCACACAGTTTGTCATTCTCACAACAACATTTGTTTTATCTCTGCTTAAAATGTGGACTTTTGTGGTAAATAAGAAGCATTTGCGGGAAGTTCTGCTGTTCTGTTTTAATTGGAAGAAGAGTGCAGCTGAGGTGCATAAAATGCTCGTGGAAGTTTATAGCGATCACGCCCCATCGGATAAATCATGTAGAGAATGGTAGACGCTTCAAAGCTGGTGATTGATAGCGTTGATAACAAAGATCGCCCTGGAAGACCGAAAAATGAACTCCTCAAACCGAGTGAAACGGTCTCGGAGGAAGTCTACTGACAACAACTAATGCGATTAAAGCAGGCGCTGGCTGAAAAACAACGGAATGGGGCAACAGGCACAGCAAGCTGATTCTACAACACGACAGCGTTCAACCTCATATCGCAACCGCAGTCAAAAACTACATACAGAACGTGGGTTGGGAGAATCTACCGCACCCGCCTTATTCACCAGACTTGGCACCATCGGACTACCACTTGTTCAGATCCATGACGCATGCCTTAGAAGAGCAGCACTTTCGTTCATATGCAAATGTCAAGAATAGGGTCGATGCCTAGATTGTCTCAAAAGACATCTATTGCCAGAAAGATGGGAAAAGTAGTGGCTAACGATGAATAATATTTTAATGATGTATTTTACATTTTACCTTTTAAATAAATGCGATTTTCATACAAAAAACAGACTGAACATTCCGAAACACCCAATATAATATACATAGTCCTGGCTGAAGGCAAACGTCTTGGCTGCACAACATTAAAGAATGAATTAGAATAAGAAACGTGGAGGAGTTATACTGGGGCACAAGACAGAGGCCTATACAGAAGTGATTTCCAAAGTCAGGTAAACCTGATATGGCACAGAAGAAGAATAATAGAATAGATTTCACTAAAAAGGTTGGGAACCTATGATATATCGTCCCTTTAGAGGTAAAACTCACTAACCGCAATATTGGGCCAAAACTACTTATGAATACCAATATTCATATTTTTTTAATCTCTATTCAGGAAAAAATCACTAAGTACATATTTTAATACGTTATTCATTATTGTTTAGTGGTAAAACTCACGATTTGAGCATTTTCGTCAATTGCCTCCAAGTAAAACTCATTAAATCACTTAATTAGTTTTACCTGGCGACAAAAAATGCAAGCTTTCATTGTTGTTTCACTAAATGCCCGCTGGCGGTGCGGCGCTTTCGATGTATTGATGACACATTATCATACTTTTCGCGCAATTTGAGTTCAACGGTCATTGTGTTCCTTAATTTGTGTGATTTTTCATAGATAGAAGAGGTAGTTTATCTTTAAATCTTTTTATTTAGTGTTCCCTCTAGTGTTAGAATACAATTATCGTGTTCCATTAAAACTTCAGTGTTTATTATTTTAAAAATCATTTATTAAAATGTTTCTCTCAAGAGGAAAGCAAATGTGTTATATGGTGCAAAATCAAGAAAATAATAAAAAGGTAAGGCGCACTTTTCAATAATAATCCTGACAATAGCGGGGTAATTACTATCTCTAACAGAATGTATTTTTATTATTTCAGGAAGAAATTCAATCAAAGAATGTAAACCAACAACTTCCAGGTAGAACATCACCAAATTTGACAACAAGTAATGGTCTGCAACAATTAACTAGTGCTTATAACTATTCTGACTCCGATTTTTCACCCTGTAATTCAGATGAAGAATTTGTGCCTCATAATGAGAATGTTTCTGATGGGAGTGAGGTTCAGGATTTACAAAGTAAAAAAAAACGATGGTCGGGAAAAAATGAAGCAAAGTGGAAAGTTAATATTACCAAATCAAACAGATCTCAGTGCCTACCATATTTAAATAAAGCTAAACAATTATCTGCAAAGTTGCCAAAGACCATTAATTGTTCTTCTTGCCGCTATAAATGCACTTCTAACTTTACTGAACAGGAGCGAAAAGACCTGTGTTCTTTGTATTGGTCTCTTGTAGATTTCCGAAGTCAGAAAGATTTTATTTTAAAATATGTTAAATCAAGTGAGCCCAAAAGAAAATATGTACCACCAAATCATGCAAATGCTCGCAAAAATTCAAAAGCGTACTTTCTCCAAAATAGTAGAGGACAGTTCAGAGTATGTTCAACATTTTTTCAAAAAACGCTTTGCATATCGAATGGACCAATCAACACAGCAATGATTTCAATGAGCACAACAGGTTGCTTTTCTGGATCTGACAAAAGGGGTAAGAGAGAACCCGGAAACAAAACCCCCATTGAAACATTCAACTTGGTAAAAGAACACATTGAATTATTCCCTTGTGTCGAATCACATTATGTCCGCCAAAAAACTTCACGTAAGTACCTTGATAGCAATTTATCAATATTAAAAATGTACGACCTATACTTAACATTTTGTGGAGAAAGAAATGTAACCCCCGTTAGTGCCAACACGTACAGAAGAATATTTTGCGTGAATTATAATTATTCCTTTTTCAAACCAAAAAAAGACCAATGCCTAACATGCCATAAATACGAAAGTGCAAAAGGGGAAAAGAAAAATGAATTAGAGCAGGAATACTCCACACATATTATGCGCAAACAAGATTGCTATAAAGCAAAACAGGAAGATAAAGAGAGATCAATAAATGATCAACATTTTAAAACCGTAACATTTGATTTACAGAAAGTACTACAAATACCGTCATCTAACCTTTCACAGTTTTATTACAGTAGAAAACTCTGTGTCTACAACTTGACGATTTATGAAGGTGACGGAGAAAATGCATATTGTTTCTTCTGGAACGAATTGAATGGAAAACGTGGCAGCAGCGAAATAGGCTCTATACTATATAGATATATAAACATTTTGCCTTCCACTGTCACTGAGGTATCTTTATTTTCAGATACATGTGGAGGGCAAAATAGAAACCAGCATGTAGCTGCCATACTGCTACATGCTGTAACTACAAGTTCTACACTGCAAGTCATAGAACATAAATTTTTAGAGTCCGGGCGAGTCCGGGCGGGACTACATGGAATGCGATTCGATGCACTCTGCTATTGAAAGCCAAAAGAAAAACAAATCAATTTTTTTGATGGATGATTGGAAAGAAATTTTTCGGCAAGCCAGATCTAAACGTGGAAACAATAAGAAAAATGAATACAAAGTCATAGAGATGAAGTATGGAGATTTTTATAATCTACAAGCATTAAGCTCGATTTTAATTAAAAATAGAACAACAGACGAAAAGCAGAGAAAAGTTCAATGGCTGAAAATTAAAATTTTAAAATACGAAAAAAGTTCTCCAGGAGTAATATTTTATAAGTATAGTCATACTGAACCATACAAAAAAATAATTATCTCTGGACGAGGGCGTCGTTCTCAATCGATACAACTTGTGAAAGCTTACGATAGTCTTTTGCCAATTTCAAAAAACAAAAAACAGGATCTATTAAAACTATGCACCACGGGTAATATACCAGAGGAATTGCACTCTTGGTATAAAAATTTACCATGCGCAGATACGACAATAGAACGAGCTCCGGAGCCAGCCGAGGACGAGGAAAGTGCTAATGAAGAAGATTAAAAATTTGGTTTTTATTTAATCGCGTACCTTATATGTTTATAACAAATAAATTGGAATTTAGTTATATAAAATGATAGTATTTTTGCATATCCTACACTAGAAAAGCTATTATGTATAATATGTTACCATTTTTTCCTGTCCAGGTAAAAATCATTAAGTGCAAAAAACCTTATATTTAATATAAAATACAAATATACCCCAAATATTTTTATAAAATGTTATGTGTTATTTAATTGTTTACAATACTGCAAAAGAAATTTATCGGAATTACATGTATATTTTTTAATATCGCGTGTTGAATGTTTAAACCTCATTATCTCAAAACTACTCCGATGTCACTTAGTGAGTTTTACCTCTAAAGGGACGATATGCACTTGTAAATAACATAAAAATACGGTATTAATAACATTCTTCATTGGATAAACAATTGTAATATTAGTTTTGTTTTATTAAAATTTCATTTTTCACTGGAGGTCACACTAGGATAGCAATGTTCTAAAAATAAGAATATCCAATAAAAAAAATTAAGACGTTTTCAGTTATTCGAGGAAATTTAATTTTATATAATTTTTAAATATATCATATAATATCCATTAATTTTGGTATTGATGTATATCTCAAATGATAATTTCATTTTACTATAAAATATAGGTTTCAATTTTTGCTTAAAAACATACCACTCGTAATATTAGACAATCCATTGTTTGGGCGGAAACACTATCATACTTCAACATAATTAATCATTCGTTTACTTTGGAATTGGAACGCTGTTAAAACACCACAATTAAAAAAAAATTAATTGCATGAAATTGTTAAGATATCTGTTTCACCAACCAATGTAGGAATCATCAGATGTTACAAACAACTAAAGTTATAACTAGAAAGACTTAATTTATATGTGCAATAATTATTTGTCATTCCTAATGTAATATGACTGATTGGTTTTAAATTTCTATTATGCATACTTTTTCTTTCTAATCACTCTTTTTCCCCACCTTTATTATATTTTCTAATAACATTGTCAATAGTTTATTTGTTTAATCAATTTTAAGAATAACTAATCACACTCATGAGTATTTTTATTTGGTGGAGCCATAGAGGGCCCCTCTTCACATACCTGAAACTGTTATAGGCGCAGCGGTGCCTTTTGTCAGCTTCACTCATGCACTCCCTTGGCCTATTCCCCGTCCATGCGGGACTCATGTTAAAAAATAAAAAAATATATTTGTGCAACCAGGGCGGACCCAGACCACATTTAAATTATACTACTATCGCTTGTATATACACAATAATACAAGGGCAAGAGAAAATACAAGGCAATGATAGATACAATAGATAGCATGTAATAAAAAAACTAATGAGTTTTGCGTCCTATATAAATGAAGTCTTTCTAGTTGTAACTTTGGTTGTTTGTGATACCTGAAGATGCCAATATTGTTTGGCAAAACAGCCTTCACGGCAATATCATAGAATTTAAATAAATAGTAGAAATGAGATCTATAGGGACGAATGTGTGGAAAATCTATGTATGATAGAGTGTCGAATGAAAATATAAAAAGTGAATGAAAGTGTTATGAACAAAATACTGAAAGGATAATGATTTGGACACATGGAAAGAATGGTAAAATGTAAACAGAACTAGAAATAGAGGATGACCGAAGAAAACGTGGCACTATCAAAAATAAATCAAATATTGAACGCCGGCCACGTGAGGAGTCGGAGAAATCGAGGTGCTTGCAAAACTCGATGAATGAATGTTGAGGAGTAGAAGTAGGACAGTGTGGCAGTCCATTCTTTCTGCCCACCCTTTCGGAGAGACAGCACGATGGTTAGTTAGTTACTAACTAACTAACTAACCATCACGCCGTCTCCCCGAAAGGGTAGGCAGAAAGAATGGACTGTCACACTTTTACTGATGCGGCACTCCATCCTTCTCTTTTCGCCCCGCGGGAGACGCGGTGTGATGGGTTGCGAACCTCATCGCCACCAATAGGCATCTCCCGCGCACACTTCGATCGTCCAACACCCACAAAATAAATCTAAAACAAATAATATAAAATACAATGATATAAAATAAAATAACAAAATAAAATAATTTAACACAAAATGTTCTTTTTAGATGGTGCACATATTGTCTATTTAATTTATGTTCCACGTATCCACTGTTTTTTAATTTAGCACATAATGTAATAACACATAATGTTTTTTTCGATGTTGCACATGTTGACATGGACGATCCGGACTTTTGTGTTTATTTAATTTATGTTACACGTATCCACCGTTTTTTTTTAAATTAGCTGTAATTAGGCACTTAACCAGCAAGAACTTAAAAATAATATTGAAGAAATTATTCAAATTGTCATTGGAACAAATGAAAAATTTGTTTTGACACCTGTCAAAATTCTTTATAATATAATAATAGTTAGTTAAATAAATAAATACAAGTGCTCAACTTGTAATAATAGAACGCTATCTGCGTTAACCCATTATTATTTTACAAAGCGCTAATTAAAATAGAAACAACATATTGAACGCTGAAAATGATTGTGGTGGTTACTAAGCTGACAGAAAAAAGAATATGATAACATGGTACGCATTCCAATTATAGGTTGAAGGTTTGTCAATGCCACATTTTCATATTGAATATTTTCCCAGCACACTCCATTAATAGGACGGCACAATTAATATTTAATAGCAGTGGGAAGGCCGCACCCAATAACATGTGTATATAAAAAAAATCATGGTAGACACCATTACAACAAGTCAATACTAAAACATTTTAAATACCAAAATAACAATGGATAACTCGGTACACAATCAACACAAGACATACAAGAAAATTACCACAATGAATATAGTAGATTTAAAAAAAAATATATATATATATCGATATTTTTTAGTATAATCTCATATATTTTTTTGTATATATAATATTTTATTCAGAAATTTTAAGTATGCTTAGTTAATTTATGGAGGGATTTTTAATACAGGCATATCTGTTTAACTCACTGTCTCTTGTATCGATACCTCTTTTGAGCGTAATCTGTTGGAAGTGTAATTTTACATATTTTAAAGTATACATCGGGAGATGCCTATTGGTGGCGATGAGGATCGCAACCCATCACACCGCGTCTCCCGCGGGGGCGAAAAGAGTAGGGTGGAGTACCACATCGGTTAGTGTGGCAGTCCATTCTTTCTGCCTATCCCTTCGGTGAGATGGCGTGATGATGGTCAGTCAGTCAGTTAAAGTATACATAAAATTAAATGTTATAATTGTACTTATAATAAGCATGCAAATCTACCTGCAGAAAATATTTTAAGATGCGACAGGTTTAAAATACATATATAATAACTATAAACATAAATTTGTATTTAAAAAAAAAACCCACTAACTAACCATCACGCCGTCTCTCGGAAGGGGTAGGCAGAAAGAATGGACTGCCCCACTTTCGATTCCTCAACATTCATACATCGTGTCATGCACGCGCGTCGATTTATTTGACTCCTCACGTTCACTCACTTATAAATCCATAATAACGATTTTTGAATGAAAACTGGAACACCGTTTTGCTGTTAAGTATGATAATTGACACATTTAAAAGACCGTAAACTTTAAGTATCAATAAACTAGTAGTTTTTACGACTTTTTGTAGTACAATTGTAATATTTTAGTTTTGTTATTTTTTATACTGTAAATGAACAAAGGTGTAAGTAGAATAATGTGAACAATTAATGTTTAAAGAAATTAACATCATCACATATCAGAAGCAACATTGTCTTTGTTCAGTGAGTTGATTCTATAAATTATTTGGCAGTCAGTCAACAGTTAAATAAATAAAATATAATAAAACATCAGTATTCTTGAAGTTTTATTATATTTTATGGGAATGACATGTTTTGTGATGTTGATATATGATCATTTCTTAGCGAAGCAAGCGTATTATTCCCATGACATAAAATAAAACTTTTAGAAAATAAACTAACTAACTAAATAACCATCACGCCGTCTCCCCGAAGAGGCAGAAAGAATGGGCTGCTACACTTTAACCGATACGGCACTCCTTCCTTCTCTTTTCGCCCCCGCAAGAGACGTGGTGTGATGGGTTGCGAACCTCATCGCCACCAATAGGCAATAGAATATAGAAATATTAAAAAAAAAACTAAACCAAAGATGGTAGTACATAATGGAGTTCTAGTGCCAACCCTTATGAAAGTGAAGATTTGGAGCTGGCAAAAAAATTATGAAAGTAGCATAAATGCCGTAGAAATGAGATCACTGAGAAGAATATGCGGGAAAATGATATATGATGGAATACCGAATGACAAAAAAAGGAAGAAATGTAAGTCAAATGATTGCATCGTAAGTAAAATTAAAAAGGATCCCTGAGATAGTTTGGACATATGGAACGAATGGACGAGAGTAGAATGGTTAAAATGTAATATACAAAAAGTGCGAGTGGAAATAGAAGCTGTGGAAGACCAAGGAAAGCATGGCATGACCAAATTCATCAAATACGCTACATGGCGGCTACATTCGAAGTCGGAAAAATCTGAGTTGTGATGTATGAATGTGGAGGAATCTAGATAGGTATGGCAGTCCATCCTCTCTGCCTGCCGTTCCGGGGAAATGGCGTGATGCTTAGTTAGAAAAGAGTTGGTTTCAATCGTATCAATTAATTGATATGGAGTTTTATATCTTGAAACAATAAATGAGTAAACAGTTAACTTTTAAAAATATAAATAATGGTGGAATATGATATAAATGATTTAAGGAAGAAATATAATTTTCAGAATGCCTTGAATTTGAAGATCTTTAAAATTTAAATCAGTAAGGGAAATCATAGCACAGTGGTTCAACGAAGAGGCGTCGCTGCTAATATATGTGCATAGACAGAATAAAGTAATGAAGGAACAAATAAACATTGCGCTATTATGACGTTAATGCCATTTTGTGATTGGAGGACACACACATTGTCTTTGTTCTTGTTTGCCCAACTGTGAGCTCTTTTAATACTGGCGAGGAAATTTCATTACAATTCATTTTATCGCAATATCTATGGTCTAAACAGGGAATCTTATATTTATATTTTGCTAACTCAAGGAAGACAAAAAAAAAACATTTTATCTATAGAAAAAACAAAAGAACGAAAATTCCATTTCAAAATTGAAATAAAATGTAACGATAATTTATAATCGATAATTTTCATTGAGGATTTATAGAAAAGTAAAGACATAATATATGTACTGATCATAAAAAATATTGAATTGTAATTATTAACAGCCCGAATAAAACATATTGTTGGTTACCCTTTCTTAGTAAATACATATTTTTTTAAGCTTAATGAGGTATTAATTTATTTCCGTAATTTCATTAATACCATCAATCACATTTTCAATCAAATGGTTGTACATATAATTGGGGGTACGGAAGGTTTATGCATGTGTGGTGTTATTTAAATAATAATACCCGGAAACCCCGAAAAACATAAAGTTGGCTAAATCTTCCACCACAATGGCAAGTGAAATAGGAGAGATTACACCCTTTTTAAGACAATCCTAACGATATATAAGACTAGCTTGCCATAGACACGAAGAAGAAGAAGACAGATAATTAAAAATAATAAAATCTTATATGAATTTCGAATATTTAAGAATTAAAACAATCATAATTACGTATCAGTCTGATTCCATATAAATAAAAATGTTAATGTTCGTGTTCAAAATCAAAAATTTCCGAAAGTTATGCCCGGATTGCTTTGAAATTTTGACACGTTACATTCAAATACACGCCAATTTTTATCTATCTAAACTAATCATCAATCCATCTCCAAAGGAGTAGGCAGAACTGCCACACTATTACCTCTCCACCATACTTCTCTCGTTCCTCAACATTCTTATATCGCGTCATTTCTCTGACTCACGTGGCCGATAATTTTTTTTAGATTTATTTGATCGTGCCACGTTCTATATAATTAAAAATGTAAGTGTTCTTTTTTTTTTTGTTTTTTCCTAATCTAAAATCTCCAAAAGTTGTGCGCAGATTGCTCTGAAAATTTGACACAATGTTGCAATTGAATACACACGTGGGAAACATTAAACCACCATTTGGAACCATTTTCCAGTTAATCAGACTGAGTCACAGCAACGCGTGGCTGGGTACAGATAGTTATTATTAAAATGTAAATATTTAGGGACGTACATAATAAATATTATTATGCATTTATAAATCATTAAAAATATTAGTAAACGCTATACTAAAAAGTAAAAAAGAAAGTTAAAATAAAGATTTTCCCCAAAACGAGTATAAATTTACCTTTTCTCAGATTTGCACAAAAAGAAGCTTTCTTTCAAGTAAAGGATTTATTAAATAGTAATTATAAGACCCTTTTTACTATTCAAATGCTTTTAAACTAAGTATTTGAATAGAACAATTGCTGCACAATATTTGTTTTGCTTTGTTTGTGCACCCATTGAAGGAAAACAACAATAGACAGAAAAGTGCAAACGAGTCTTAAAATATGAATACCGAAGCGCTCTCTTGAAATTATATTGGGGCACATCTATAAAAAATAAGACTTGCTTATAAAATATGTACATCTGAGAATTCTAAATAAAAGATTCTCAATAACTTAAACTAGGGTACAGTCAGACGAAAAATTTGTGAACAATATTAACAGTGCAAATTATTATATATATTTTTATATAAAAAAGAAATTTATCTTTTTAAAATATTCTTTGCTGTTCATTTTTGAGACATGACTTCATTGCTTTCCAGGTCATGCCTAGTTTTAAGCGCATATCAATAATGTTTATCTTTACATATAGATAATATCAAAACCAGTTAGAATTAGAAATAAGTAATTCATAGTTAAAACTAGATTTAATCTGGAGCATAATGAAGATTTACTATATTGCTAGAAGAATCACCGCTTCTAGAACACTGTGCATAAATATTTTATGCGGAAGCTACTATGATGTAACTTCAAACAACAATTAAAGAGCCGCTGTCTTTCTTTACAATGTAAAACTTAAGTTTATTACCTAGAAGTCCCCAGATAACAGCAATATTTTCCATAACAGCATTGATTGGGACGGCTAACACTGTCATACACATGAAAACAATACACTTTGTGACACTAAAATGATTCGTCGCGATGCTTTTCAATACTCCGAAAATGTAAAGATAGAGATATAAAGATAATATCCCGACGAAGAGAGATTCTAAGGTGGCCGAGAAGGGAATAGGATAGAACATCCGGAGTATAGCCCCGGCCGTGGTGAATGGCATGAGCGCCCAGGCGTAGCAGGACAGCGTCACGCATATTTTATAAGGAAATGCTAACTTTTTCGATTGGACTACCAGTAAAATACCCTGGATCCAGCGTTTCCGTTGCTGAATAAAATCCAAGATCGTAAAAGGCGACTTTTCCCACATCTCACCTTCGATGAAGTCGAAAGAGAAGCCCTCCTGGTACGCCTTGATGGCGAAGAAGCTGTCCTCTGCGATGGAACCTTCCGGCCCATTGTCAAACGACACTTTCTTTTCTGCTCCCACCTGTAAATCAACATTTATACTAAGTAATTTAAGACATGCTTAGATTAGCACGTTTGGCAGGATCCGTTCTTTGCTATTGTTTCCATATATCACCCTAGATTTCTACAGTTACATAAGTCAAATATAGTTTTCGATAAGTGCCACTTAAGATATACATATATAGTGTTGAACTCGGTTATTACGATCATGGAAATAGCGAGATCTTGGATATAACGAGGAAACAGGGGACGGGTGTTTTTGTAAGCATTTAAAAATATCTATTCCCTAATTAAGCAAGAAATGCTTATAACGAGCAAAAGTTTTTTTTTTTTCTCAACATGTTTCGAAGGTTTTACACCTTCTTGATCGGGAGAATGATATAAACATGAGTGAGTTTATATTGTTCTCCCGATCATGAGGGTGTAAAATCTTCGAAGTATGTCGAGAAAAATAAACTCAAAAGTGAAAAAAATAGTGTTATCATTTATAAAAAAATTGTATACGTTAATAAACGATTTTTTTTAATTATGTATTTTAGATCACATATACTTATATTAATACAAAATCGACAATGTGAAACTGAAATTTTGAAAATGATAAACATAACATATTATCATTATAAGTGACACTAGTTGAAAACATGATTTTGATGTCCTTGAAAATCAGGGAAGATTAATTATCGGGATAGTGATTTAACAATTAGAAATCTTGGCTGTTGATCAAAGAACAATGAGCATGATCTATATTCTTCTTTATGTAACAGGACACTGTTTGTGTTTACTTAGTAATAATAAAAAAATTCAAATATATACATGTATACAAAAATACTTGGCTTCTGATTAAGTATCCTGTACATATTGTTAGATTGATTCTACTTACAATTCAATTCCAAGGTATGTAAACTTAATCAATAATGTAAGATAATTAAATGGTTTACTCGATTAAAGAGTATTAGTGTCTTCTTACAAGTGTATGTAATGTTTTAATAAACTTTACAAATACCAAATTCTTTGCAGAGATTTTAGTTTCAAAAAATTATGAAAAACCATTTTAAAAATACCTGAGCGACAACATAAGAGCCCTTCCAGCAAAAGAGCGGCTTGTGGAAACACTTGAACTGGAATCTGACCTTCCCCATGTCCTCTGCCACTCTGAAGTTATCTGCGGAGGTGGTTAACCAGTTGACCACCCCGTTGGTGTAGGTGATCAGGCCTTGTCCAAATTCGTGGCGGCCATCCATCACAAAGTTCAAGATCCCGCGCACAGAGTTGCCAGTGAGCAGAGTCTCCTCGTCCAAGTGGACAATCCAATCAGAATCCGATAGGTAGCTACTCACCGAGCCCTCCAAGCAATACTGCAAGGCCCTGGCTTTAAACATGGCGCCGCTCTTTGGGCAATATGACGGCGGCACTATCACCTCTTTCACCTGCATCTGCTCTTCGATCCCGAGAGCTTTGTCGGTCACAACTTGAATCACAAAATTTTTCAATTGCGCGTTTCTACAGGTATCGAAATTGCGTAAAACGTTAATTTTAACTAATTCCGGATAGTCGCCGCGGGTCACGACCCTGATGCATATGAACGGCGCGGTCAGCGGGGATCCTTTTAATTTAACCTGCTCGCCGAACGTATTGTAGAAGACGAGCCCGCAGAAGTTAAACAATATTTGAGGGAGAGATAATAGAGTCGTGAGCCGCGAAAAATATAGGAACACGGTGGCGGTAAACCCGTATTCCACCCATGGATCGATACTCGAGGAGTTGCTGTCGACAAACACATTCTGGAATGTCAGAATCACGATCAACAAGAACGCGCAGTGTAAACAGTGTTTGAAGTATGTTCTAAATATGTTCACCAGTCTGAAACAAAGATTTAGACAATTAAGATGATTCATTATACACAGTTCTTGCATGAGTCAGGCTCTGAGCGTTTCGTAACAAAACTGACACAGGGAAATTCATTAATGCCGACAATATATACCGTGAAGGTATGCGCTATGCGGGTTTTTAGATCAGTCAATTGAAACATAAATTATCATATTTTCAATGCAAAAATCAGGTTAAAATTACATAATAATATTTTTCTAACGGCGGTAAGACATCCTGCTGCAGCAAGTCATAATATAAATTAATAATTTAGAATAAAACTTACATCAACGGCCGAAAGTTTTTGAAAAGGGCGGGAAGAAACATGGTATAATTTGAGATTATGACAAGTTCAAGGGCCTGTCAATCTCTGTGAAATGTTTGTTAGGTCCTTATTTCAATGCATGTATTATACAAATTGGATACTTTATAAACGTGAGATACAAAGACACTTCATTACACGTGCGCACCAGATTCCGACATCCGAGAGATTCTAAAAAAAAAACTTAACATTCAACAATAAACAAAAAGGTAAAAAAAGTTACGACGGCTTGGGGCTGCCACAGGAAAAAAAATTGGTGGGCGGTACATCGGTAAACATCTTCAATATAAAGCCAAGTTCACATTTTATAAGAGAGACTTTTTTTTCAAAATAAACCAAAATATAAATGAAATTAGTGAAAATAAAGATTAAATTTTGAAATAATAAAATGACTTAACGCTTTTCTTTGTTGTAAAATGCATTTTTATATAAAAAAAATATTCATATTATAATAAAATACTAGAAAATGTAATAGAATTACCGCAAATACTTAAATTAAATAAAATAATAATACACTTTAAGTATTTGTATCTACATCACTTTTTTTGGTAACACCAACAGGTTTCGCTCCCGCCAGAGCTTCGTCAGGGTGAGAGAGTAAACTAAATATAAAATCAGAGAACAACATATGAAGAAAGATATAAAATGGAGGGGAGAATGAGGGGTAGTAGAAAGTGGGCGCGAGGATAATGGAATGTTAGAACGGTGAGTCATGCTCATTAGGGAAAAATTATGGAGAATTTCTAATTAAAATTTTAGTGGCGGACAGGGGAGTTAAATTGTTTTATGGGAATATTAAAAAATATTTTCAATGGGGAACATGGCTAAAATGGGACTATGGGAAATATTACTTTGATTGTTAATTAAGGGTAGATTATTGTTAAGGGCTTTCTTAATTTCTAATGCTTCCAAATTATCTAATTTTAGACCCGGGGAATTTTTGCGAAGCATTTTCAGGCCAGAATCTTTAAGATATGTGTAGTTTGTCTCTAACAGATGGTTGGCGAACTCAGAGAAACCGTTACTATTTAGACATCTGAGATGTTCCTTCACCTTTACGTTAACATTTCTAGCGATTTTACCAACATAAAATGTATCACAAACATTAGATGTTAATTGGTAAACGCATGGTTAAATTTATTTTCCCTAACTTTAGTATTGCTTGTAGACTACCAAAGGAATTTCTAGTGTAAAAAGCTGGCTTAATATTGGGAGGAAGGTTTCGAACACTTCGAGCTGAAAACTGATTTATATAAATACACACATATACACACACCACAAATTAAGTGCTTCATACGAAAGTTTACTTGAATTAAAATTAAATGCGGTGTGCGCAAGTACGTCTAAAAATATTCATTTACTATTTTTAAAGAGAGACACAGTTCTTAAAAAAAAAACTCTTCATATGTCATAATAATGGATATTAAAGGCAATAGTGAAATCAAATGTAAAAATAAAAAATACGATCAAATATTTTTACCAAATGATTTATGTAATGATGTCGCAATTCCGTCAGAAACCAGTATACTTTCATGTAAAACGTAAGTAAAGAAAATTAATGAAATATGAATAGAAAATAATAACGTTTTATTATTTAATAGAAAAATTGTTTTACATATTTTATCTAGCCAGAAACCTAATAAAATATTTAGAAGAAATTATCAAAATGAAATTAATGCTCCAAGAAGCCCTGTTTTCAAATTCGAACCAAACAAATTATTGTTCACTAACTATAAAAAAGGAAAGACATATAAAGTGAGTACATACATCTTGATTTTACACGTTGCTTTTAAATTTAAATGTTATAATGACTCATTTAAAATTCACTTTATATCATAAGATACTCCCACCACTAGTAAAAATACAATATTTGCTAATCATGACAATTTATATTTTAATAAGCTTAACACAATGTTACAGAAATATTTAAAGGCAACAAACATTTCAAATAAAATTGGCAGAATTGAACTTACCTCACCGCATTGTAAAGTTTTTAATGTTTCAATAATCATAAATGAATCTCAACATAAACAATGCATGGAAAATGAAAATATCTCTTCGAAAAACTATGATTGTCGATCGAAAATTTCACGAAAATGTAACTGCCTTCGTCAAGATGGTATTTGGGCAGCAGCTCCGGGAAAGTCACTTTATGTATTGGTAGTTTATACCCCTAGACATGAACAAGGCGATGAAACAAGTGTCATACTCAATATTCAAGGAAGCGATAGAGTACACATTTTATTGTCAGCATCTAACGATCCTCCCGTTATTGATGGTAATGATTTTTAATTGGGTGTATCAAAAATTCACATATTTTCTAAAAAATAAATAAATAGTGTATGGTAATGAATTAAACTTAATTTGTTATCAAAGGTTACGTTATTGGGGGTCCTTTATATCGAGTACCATCTCAATTAACTTGGACATCAAGATATGATGAAGAACAGGTAGATATCGTAGATGTAGGAGTCGCCTTATTAGGGGGAGAGGTAGAAAGAAATCTAGTGTTACACAATCAAGGGGGTGGAGCCCAATTCTTCATATTGCAAGAAGAAATTTGGCTGCGAAGTTCATTTCAGGTTTGTACATATTCGTGAAGATAAAAATAAGAATAACAATTGACAGTTTTTTTTAAATATTGAGTGAATTGTATCTGTTTTATTTTTCAGGAAGTGGATACGAACAATATTCTAATAGCAGGGCCGTTTATGGTCCAACCAGTGTACTTTTTCCTCGGCAAGGGTGAAACAATTAAAATCCACATTGATTTTCACCCCAAATGTGCTTGTTCCATGTGTCCTCATGGTTATTCGTGCATGGTTTGTACTATGTGCGCTCAATGCAAGGAAGCAGGTCAATGTAAAAGTGTACCCGAGCAACATCCTCATGATACTGCCCAAGGATGTTCCGGTTTTGGACTTCATATTGAAAGATTAGCAATAGTTTGCACAAATGGCATTGTTCGCTTTGTCCACATGATTTCCGATGCTATTCAATTTCCAGAGAAACCGCTTAGAATTAATGTAAGTCATTTTGATAAAAAGTTTTAATTTTTGGAGGAAGAAAAGCAACTACAGTTATTTATGAGTTATCCGAGCGAATAAGTTTTAAATAAAACCGATTCAAAATAATTTATTTTTCAAATCATACAAAAACAATAATACAACAGTATTAGTTAACCTAAACGTTCGTGATTAATATCAACATTTATGTATAGTCATGGTGTAAGTCAATGTTATACATTTTTCGCATTAACATTTCGAGTAACCTCTTTGTCACAATTTATTCGTTTTGAGTGAAATGATCATAAAATTGAATTCAAAAATATTTTAAAAATTCAATCACTTTAATATCGTGTACTATTTAGAATATTTGAATTATGAACTCAGCTGAACTGTTTTGAAATATGGCATTTTGTGTAGCCAATCGTAGCACTGATTCCTGTATTGCGATCCTCACTTCGTACATGTTTATTCGAATTTTGAATAAAATATTATTGAATGTGCATTCGCGTAAGGGAGAGCGGTGCGTTTTCGGATCGGTTTTTCAGGATGTCAATTTGAATCTAACTCGAAAATGGATTAAAATAATTTAATAATGCTTGGGCCGCAGTCTTCCTCTTATTTAAAAAGGTCATATAACTATATATTTTAAATACAATGAAATTCAAAAACAAATATTCCAATTTGTCAGCTTCCAGATAAAAATTACGACATTGACATCGATGGGGACAATTTATGTCAATACTTTTTGGATTTGGGAGTAATCTTTCCCAGAAATGTGTGCAACATTAAATTTACGATAACAAATTTAAGGTTAGTGAATATTCCGCGTTTTATAAAAATATATAAACAGTCTCTTGATGAATTTGGTATAAATGTCTATAGATTTATATGAATCTAGTTTGTCTTATACTTAGTCCGTCAAAGTTTTCAAAAATGGTTTAGCAAAATTAGCACCAATTAAATTAAATGCAGTGTTTTTTGTTATGTTCTTGGTATGCATTTTTGAGTGCTAGCATTATTTTATGTTTTTGGAACATTAAATAATACATTTGTGCGTTCATTTGTTTTCAGTGAGATAAATTTTCAACTTAGATGGATGTGGCGCCAGTCCACCGCGAAGAACAGGGATCCGTGGCCCCTGAAAGAATGGGGCAACTGTGGAGAAAGATGCGGGGGCTTTTGTGCCGGCCTTTGCAGGGGCCTGTGCTGCATGTCCCCGGAGGAGGGGATTCTGGAAGAGGGCGGACGTTATGAAGTGGATTTGTTTGTCAAATCTGAGAACTTTAAACCTGGAAAATATAGTGCTGTTTTAGGGTGGGAATTTATAATTTTTTTTACTCAAGTCAATTTTAATGTGTTCTAGGGGACAGAATATTGATAGTCTCATGATTAAAGGAATAGGAGTTCTTGACTTGACATATACTTATGAAAAGGCCTGTTTGTTAGGCTGATTTATTGTCATTATTAATGTATGGTATACATTTCTTTAGATTGATCATCACAAATATTCCGGAAACCAGTTTTTCTAAAAAAATCAAAATGAAACGTTTCACAACAACAAGGTACTCGCTGCAAAATATGGAATCTTCTTATATATCTGAGGTAATATTTTTCCCTAATTGAAAACAAAACATTTAAACAAATGTGAACATGTAATTTCATATTAATGTTGCCATGTAACAAATTTTACATGTTCATAACATATCCCTGCATATAATTAATAAGTATGAAAACGTCTGTTTTCAAGAAATTTTATTATAATTTATGTGTCGCATTAATTATTTAATATGGAGTTTTACACAATTGTTCAACTAACAATGAATATATCCCTACACACTTTTGTTATATAAACAATTTTGAACTTAAAATTAATAAAACAATTTTTTTTTGTGTATTTGGTATACAACCACTTTATGATGTTTTCATGTTCAGATTGTCCCTCATTCTACACAGGGAAAACAACATGCAACTTAAATCTTCAGGTTGCTGAACCCATGAGATGTCTCCGTAGCAATGGATTCTCAGAATTCGCAAAACATCTGATAGAGGAGGACCATAGCTTTAATAAGCATACGGGGACCAAATTCCTACATAAAGAAACATTGGGCCTCAGATTAAACAACCTAGAAGCCATAGAAATTAAAAAGGCATTAAATTCCAACACCCCAATTCTTCTTTTTGTCCTGTCACACCTTCGTGGTGCATAGGGCCTCAAGGAACCTTCTTCACCCGACTATCGCATGCCTGATGCTTAACATCATCCCAAGTAGGCCCGCCTCCTTAACCTCGTCCTGCAGGGTTCTTCTACAGGTGACTCTAGGTCTGCCTCGCTTTCTCTTTCCCCCCATAGGGGACCGGTCTAGTGCACCCTGAGCGATGCAGGCTGGGTTCCGTCTCAGAGTGTGACCGATCCACTGCCATTTGCGTCTTGTTCTCTAATTGGCTTTTTGCCTGCCATAGTCCAGAGAGCGGTATTTGACACTGTCCAACGCTCCCATATTAAATATGTTTCCAATCACCCGGTAATAATCCTTATGCTTACCCCTTTCCCTCTCCCCGTCTGCACTTAAAAGCTAACTATGTACATCCCCCTCCTCTCTCCTCCCTCTCTTTCTAAATTAGCCGCCTCCTCTTAATTATTATTATTATTATTATTATTTTGTTGAAAAAAACTCCTTACATCATTACAGCGCGAGCCAAATCGATGTAAAGGGTGAAAAAAAAAGAATATCAAAGGAAACACACATAGAACCTTATGAATAGGAAAAACCAGTTATTTGCTTGCTGCCTTTATCGTAAGGGTATTTTTACGAACTCGCCATAATTGCATCCAAAGAGGTCTATCTCTTTTGCAACCTCATTTAAGAGACGAATCGCTTTCAATACAGGAGAACTTCGAAGGGCCTCTGTGCGGCAATTTGGGGCATAAAAAAAATATATGCCCCCTTGCTCTGTTATTTTATTGATTTTAGATAATTATTTTAATTTTAAGCTCCTTATTGTAATACACAATAAATTCTTTACATTTTATATTCATCCATCTTTTTTTCATTAGTGGACAGTGGTCGCCATTGTGAATTATTTACATACCTGTTTTTTAGTATTGATTGTTTTTTTTAGAATTATGATGTATTGGTTAATGAGATAGAAGTTTGGTTGGAGGTGAAAATGCCTGAAGTTTTCATTGACCCGTGCGTTCTGAATATTCTCAGCGAACCTATTGCCTGGTACGTATGCATAAATCACAATTCAATATTTTAATGGTAAGTGCTTTATTTTTTATCAATATATTAATATGTTGGGGCAGGCAACAAAGTGAATGGTGCACTCAAAGTTGTCATCGCAAACAAAAACCTATCCAAAAACCTATCCAAAAAAGCCAAAATGGCAGTGCACAATGGTGTTCTTGTACCGACCCTTATGTATGGAAGCGAAGCATGGAACTGGCAAAAGAAGGATGAAAGTAGAATAAATGTAGTAGAAAGGAAATCTCTTAGACGAATGTGAGGATACTCGGTGTATGATAGAGTTTCGAATGAAAATATAATGAATGCGGTGCGAATGATGGTGTTATAAATAATATAATGAAAGGATCATTAATATGGTTTGGACACATGGAAAGAATGAATGAAGAAAGAATGGTAAAAAAATCATATGTTAATGATGTAAATGGAATTAGAAATAGAGGAAGACCGAGGAAAACGTGGCACTATCAAATCACTCAAATATTGAATTTGGTCATGTGAGGAGTCAGAGAAATCGATGCGCGTGCATGATATAATGTATGAATGTTGAGGAAGCGAGAGAAATATGTCACGAAAGAAAAGTGTCGCAGTCCATTCTTTCTGCCTACCCCTTCGGAGAGGATATAATATTAATATCCTCGGATGAAATTGAAATATTTAGTGATGGAGTTCTAGTGCCAACCCTTATGTATGGAAGTTAAGCTTGGAGCTAGAAAAAGAAGGATGAAAGTAGGATAAATGCCGTAGAAATGGGATCACTGAGAAGAATGTCTGGGAAAACGATATATGATAGAATATTGAATGATGAAATAAGGAAGAAATGTAAGGCACGTCAAACTTAAAATAGGATCCCTGAGATGGTTTATGATGTCTTAAAGATCTCATCTATGTCTTAAAGATCTCATCTATTTGATAAACATTTCAACTCGTAATATCCACATCTGTTCGATTTGATTATATTTGTTTTGTATATCTGGGGAATCCAACTCTAGGCAATTTAACTACCCACTGTGTGATTTTTATTGCCATTATGGTAAATACCATTAATGAGTATAATAATTACTAAGATTCTTTTGTTTTTTTTATTAACTTTAGGAAGTCCTCAACCGTGGTCCAGAGATGTGTTAACATTCTAAATTTGAATGATAGTGCAATAGAAGTGTTCTGGAAAAGAGATGACCCTAAAAAATCTTTGATTATCTCAGTTGTTCCGGAAAAGTTCACAATCCCACCAAGGGAAGAAGCCGTCTGTGATTTCTGCATAACTGTGACCAGTCCACTTTTATTGGAAGAATATATTACGTTAGTTTTTATGAATTTTTATTTGATTATCTTAGACAGAGAAGCGTCTGTTCTGTTGTATGTTTATACTATGAACCAGTTAGAGACATTCAAAATGTGTGTAAAATTAAGTGTCTGGGTCATATCTTACGTGGAGACAGATTAAAAATTAAAAAATAACATAGTCCTGAACGGAGGCAAATATCTTGGCTGCGCAACATTAAATACTGGACTGGAATGAGCACTTCGAAGGAGTTATTCAGATCAGCACAATACAGAGAAGCCTTTACAGAAGTGATTGCCAACATCAGGAAACCTGATATGGACAAACAAGAAGAAAAATGACTGTTTTTATAACATATCAATTCTGTCTATTTTTCACAAAATACATTACAAACATATTTACAGTTTAAGACATCAATTTGAGAAAGGTAAAACATTAGAAATGCATAAGAGATAGTTTGACTCTAGGAAGACAAAATACTCTCTAAAGTATTGAGAATTAGTATTTGTCTTTTGAACGTACTTTCACTAATGTGAAAGATATTGATCTCTGAGGATGATTATTTGCTAATGCTATAAGTAATTTAATGCTGCTAATTGAAGTTCCTTGGTAGAAGTTCATTGTAAATTATGAAAATAATTTAATAAAATAATAATTATATATCTCCACTAGTTTCAATCCACTGGATTGGTTTGCAGAAAACTGCAATATTTTTTGCTGGTTCATGGTATGCCACTTGAGCTTTTTTAATGTGGTTGCTTTCCACATTTGTATACAGCAGGTTATTAGTACCCAATTACTGTTTACAACTTTTTAGCTATTGATTCCCATGAAATTCACATAAAATATGTCAAAGGTGATGGTTTTTGAAAGCGAAGAGAAAATGACAGTTTGTAATATAAGTGTGAACGAAGAGAACTTGGAACAGGTGAGGGAATTTGTGTATTTAGGTAGCATGTTCACAGGAGATGGCCGAATGGATAGTGACATCGAAAGAAGAGTTGGTGCGGGTAAGAAAGTGAATTGAGCTTTAAGAATAGTTATTGGAAACAAGAATCTATTAATGAAAGCGATAACGGCCGTTCACAATGGAGTTCTGGTCCCAACCCTAATGTATGGAAGCGAAGCATGGAACTGACAGAAGAAGGATGGAAGCAGAATAAATGCAGTAGAGATGAGGTTCCTAAGACGTATATACACCAGAATCTCAAATGCTGATTTAAGAAAGGAATGTAGAGCGAAAGAAGGTATTATGAAAGGATCGCTGAAATGGTTCGGACATATGGAACGCATGGATAGAGAAAGAATGGTTAAGAAAGTATACGTTGATGATGTAAATGGAGTACGGAGTCGAGGCAGACCGAGGAAAACATGGCATGATCAAATTAATCCAATTTTAAAGGTTGGTCATGTTAGAAGTCGGAGGAATCGACGTGCGTGTATGACTCGTATGAATCTGGAGGAAGCTAGAGAGGTTTGTCAGGATAGAGTAGTATGGCGGTCCATTCTCTCTGCCTACCCCTGCGGAGAAACGGCGTGATGGTTTGTTGTTGTTGTTGTTGTATTTAGTTTTATTCCACTTGATTTTTGAAGATGATGGTAGCGAGCTGCTAAAACCAGCCAAATCTAAAAGTCAAGTGGAATAAATCTAAATACGGATTATAAATTAATCATAAAACAAATTTTTATATATAGTACAATTTATAATTTATTTTTAGTTTGGACATCAACGATGGATTAGTTGAGAAAAAATTGCTAATCATGATCAACATTGCACCTCCGAAGATTCCGTTGGAACCAGCTAGGAATTTGAGATTAGAGTATTTGGAGAGGTCAGACAAACTCGGTTCTCCTCCGTACATCGCTCCCCTCGCTATTTTGTCTCTTCCTGATATTCTGTATGTGAACACCAGTCGTGTGATAATGACGATTGTCAGAAATAATACTCCCGTGGCTATGTACTACAAGTGGGGTGATCCTATTGGTAGGTTCCATTTGTTCATTAATATCTGAAACTCAAAGTTCCTTTAATAATACTCTTTGAATTTTATGTAATGATTGAAAAATAATTATTTATGAATCCATTAACTGGAGATGACGAAATATTAGGTGTCTTTACTGTCAGATATCTTGGGATATTTACGAAAGTCGATTGACATTTCGTGTGCAGAATATGTGGTAAATCTGTATGAAAGGGTCGTTAAGATGGTTTGGACACATGGAAAGAATAAGTGAAGACAGAATGGTGAAGAAGGTATATGTAAACGACGTGAAGGGAGCTAGAAATAGATGAAGGCTGAGAAAAACAAGGCACGATCAAATCAATCAAATATTAAATGTCGGTCACGTGAGGAGTCAGAGAAATCGACGTGCGTGTATGACAAGATTTATGAATGTAGAGGAAGCGAGAGAAGTATGTCAGGACAGAACAGTGTGGCAGTCTATTATTTCTGCCTACCCCTCCAGGGTGATGGCGTGATGGTTAGTTAGTTCTCTTCATGTTGAAGAGGGTTCAAAAGAAATTCTTGTGAATCCTCTACCTGAAAGAGTACGGAGTATATTCTTGACTCTATCCAATGGCATTTCTCTTGGGTATAACTTTCTTGAACTGAGGAGGGTAGGGTTTATAGCAACACATTTTTTCAAGCTGATTTGGGGCTCTATTGAAAACCCCTATGTTCTGGAACAAATAGGTATTTTTGTTTCTGATGGGCTACTTGCGATAGCACCATCATCAATTGCTCTTTGTTCTGTCCCGCAGAACCAACCTGCTTTTGGTGATGCCAATAGGAAGAGCAATTCGGACATTGAATTTAACTGTCTCGGATTCTGACATTTTTAGTGCCAGTGAGGCAGTGTTTATAAAAAAATATATTATCAATTCTGTAATTACTGCCTCAGTGATGTCGACATATTTGGAATCCTTCTGATGAATGCTATTTCTTATTTCATGTCATTTTTGTATTTTTGTTAAACTGTTTTGTGACCAAATGAGTCGCCTAAATGTTTTTAGTTTGTTATGTCTCATTTGTGTATAATAAAAATAAATAAATGAATTACTTACTTACCTAATTCACATTTGTGTATAGTAAAAATAAATAATAGATGTCACTGATAGGCCAAAATTTGGACTACCAGTGACATCTATTGGTGTACACAAATAACAAATGAAATATATTTATTTTCTCCAATTTGTATTTTATTTCTAGGTTATAACTGCAAGGATTTGAGTGTTACAATCACCCCTGAAAGCGGTGTTATAATGGGGCACTCCATCCAAAAAACTTACTTTGGTATTCTTCCTAAGCGCTCTGCTCTAATTCAGGACTTTGTGATTCCGTGTACTGTGGGAGAGATGGAACAGGTTCTTCCTCTGGGGCTGCTATGTTTTGTGGAGAATTTGAATGTTCAGTTCAAACTGCTCAACGAGTTAGACGACGAGGATGATTGCATCATGAACTGGATCAGCTGGTCGCAGAGAATGGATTATTCCGAGGATGAAACCGTATGTGATGGTGTTAAATAGTGATCAGATTCTAGCTCCAAAATAACAATGTTTTGTGCAGCAAAAAAAAATTTTTTTTTTTTTTTTATATTCGTCATCACTTTGTGCACATTTGCAATAAATGTTGAGTATGTGCACTTTTTCTATACATTTTTTTTTAAAACACCTGGGAAAATTAAGTTAATTTAATGAAATAAGTTTTCAATATTGTTTAATCTTAATTAGATCTTGGGAAAATCCTTGTAACTCATCTTTTCAGACTGACATTTTGGAGATCATTGCAGTCTTCATCTTCAGCCTGGTCATAACCCTGAAGATGGAGACTGTAACGATCTCTGAAACGTCTGTCCAGAAGACGAGTTATACGGATTTACGTGAAAATTTCGACCAATCGTGCAAATCTACGCAAATTTTATCAATTGTCTTATTTATGTAAACCATAGGTTCCCAACCTTTTCTGTACCACAACCTCCTTTACAAGAAATAACAAATTCCAATGACCCCTTCTCCCACAATAGTTATACCAAAAAGTAAAATATGATTTTATATTATCTTAATCTATTTATAAACACAATGTTAACATTCAAATGATTATCGCATGTATCAGAAATGTTTATATTTAGATATTTTCTCAAATTGTTTAATTTTGGAAAAAAAAATTAATAGCTTTTATCTTTGACTCAACGCACCCCATTTACCTCTGGACCCCCTACTGCCCCATGAAAAACTCCTGCGCCCACTGGACGGGCGATATCCCCCCCATTGGGAATCTACGATGTTAACTATGTCAAAATTTTGATAAACATTTTTTGGTTAATGAATATAATTCTAACATTTAGTTTTCAGACATTGCGAATGACCTCCAGGTAATCAACATTATTCCGGATGACCAAATCCAATTGAATTCTTCAGAAGTAGACGTTTCTGTAAAAAGTGATCCATTACAATTGTTGGATGAAGAATATCCCGAACACTGGAGTTGGAATGAGGAGGAAGAAGGTATGATACTACAATTAACACAAAAAATAAAAACAATAGAGAGTTCACAGTCCTGCAAAGTTCACAATACATTCGTCGTTTAATTCATAAATTTGAGACTTGTGGCTTAAACTGGATGATATGGATACCGACAACATATGGTTCCAACAGGACGGAGTTACGTAGCACATAGCGCACGCCACAAAAATGGAGCGTCCCTATTGAAAGGCCCTATAGTTTACAATTGACCAATCTCAACAAGTAATCTGTTTCAGGTGAAGATGTCTCGGAAGCTGAAATAACTACAATATTCCCCTTTATAAACCTCGAAACATTATTATCACCAATTTTATTTGTTCCTGTAATTGAACTCTATCGGTTTCCTTTAAACAAAGGTAAGTTAACATCATCTGTATTGCATACTTAACATTAAATAGTATGGCAAACTAAGTATATAAGTTTTGTTTCTTTCATGTTAAACACATTTTCAAAATTATCGTTGTAGTCATTACGCGAACTATTTTGATCCGCAACACAACACCGATTTCAACATATTTTAATGTATCTATGAAACATTTTCCTGCTGTGAGCAAGTCTCGTCCAGATGATATTTTTAATGAAATTGATGCAAGAGTTAACGAAAAGAATTTTGGTGAGTATTCACTTAGTTGTTACATAATGCAATACATTTTGGTGAGTATGCTTTTAGTTGGTACATTATGCAATACATTTTAGTGAGTATGCTCTTAGTTGGTACATTATGCATTACTTTTTAGTGAGTATACTCTTAGTTGGTACTTTATGCAATACATTTGAGTGAGTATGCTCTTAGTTAGTACATTATGCACCACATTTTAGTATACTCTTAGTTGGTACATTATGCATTACATTTTAGTGAGTATACTCTTAGTTGGTACTTTATGCAATACATTTTAGTGAGTAGATTATGCAATCTAACTAACTAACACCGTCATGCTGTTTCGCCGGAGGGGTAGGCAGAGAGGATGGACCGCCAAACTGTTCTATTCTGACATAACCCTCACACCTTTTCTACATTCACACATTGTGGCACGCACACTCATCGATTGTTCCTGCTTCGAACATGGCCGCCTTTCAGTATTTGATTAATTTGGTCATGTCATGTCTTCCTTGGCCTTCCTCGACTTCTTTTTCTGTTACTACTTGTATATATCTTTTTATCTATTCTTCCCTCATCCATTTATTCCATATATCGAAATCATCTTAGTGGCCCTTTCATAATTTTATTTAGGACGCATTCATCCGCATTATATTCATCATAAATTGTTTTTCTATCTTGAATTATATGCGTAGGTATCATATGTATAATATTTAAAAATAAATGTGTGATATGTTATTGAAATTAAAATACACTAATAGAAGTTTTGATTTATGTATTTTATTTTAGTGAATATTTTGCCCCAAAAGGGTGTTGGATTTGGTGTTTTAGCTAAGAGCAGCTCCACTCAACTGCCGCCATATGGTACAGAGCGAGTGCAGATTGATATTGTGGCCAACACATGGGGGATCTATGTGGACAGCCTCCAGATTGAGGTCAGAGAAAACTATACTGCATTTAAAAAGTATTCTTACCACTCTCTTACATTTCACAGCCAGGACTACTGCCTTCTGCCAACTCCCCGCGGTCCCTCTATTTTGCCCATGATTATCAGGCAAAGGAGGTAGTATCTTTCTCCCCTTAGCATATGACCCAAATATGAGACCTTTCTAACCTTCACACTTGACAGCAGCTCTCTATTGGCTCGGCATTATATAATGCAATATTTTAGAGAGGCTATTTGGCTCGGCATTATCTTCTTCTTCTTCCTCAGCCTATTCCCGTCCACTCCTGGACAAAGGCCTCCTCCATTCGCTTCCATGTCACTGTCTTGTGTGGACTGCATCCAGGTTATTCCGACGTGTCTGTTCAGATAACTCTTCTACCGTAGTTGCGGTCGCCCTACAATTCTCTTTGCCGTCCACGGTTTCCAAGTCAGCAGTCTTCTTGTCCATTTTTCATCTGAGCTTCTGGCTACGTGACCTGCCCACTGCCATTTTTTTTTTTTTTTTTTTTTTCTTGTATACAACAGGTCGCTTAAACCCAATTACTGTATACACATTATTTTTAGCTATTATATTAATGATCCACGTGACATGTGATAGGTAGCCAATCTATCGCCATTTTATTGTCACGTGAATTCTACACCAGACCAAAGACAATGCGACAATCACACTGCCATCGCCGGGAATCGAACCCGGGACCTTCGGTATGGAAGTCAGAGCTTCTAACCACTCTGCCACGAAGGTCGTCACGGTGACGTTTTAGAGTCGCCACCTGGTGGATGATGTCAGTGACCTTAGTTTTTTCTCTTACCGTATCGTTTCTGACTCTGTCTCTTAGGTTTATTCCTAACATGGTTCTTTCCATGGCTCTTTGGGTCACTCGTAGTTTCTCGGCACTTTGTTTGGAGAATGTAACATTTTCAAGACCATAAGTACCAACTGGCAGAATGCAGGCTTCGACTTTTCCTTTACGGCTCGGCATTATATAATGCAATATTTTAGAGAGTATAACGTCTTGATTTTGTTTGTCCCTGACAATTATCTGCGACAAAGGCAACATAGATTATTTTACCTGCCACTGTGTAGAACCAATTTACCTAAAGTTATGCCCGTGTGCAGGGCAATAATCCTTCTAAACCGCATCTCTTCGGATGTGGACATCTTCCACGATAGTGAGGCTTCCCTCAGAAAACATCTATCTCTTAAATAATGTGTTGTTCTTCTTATTGTTTCTAATTATTTATTTGGTCTTTATTTTTTAATTATCTCGTGTTTTTTGTGTTTTTGTCTATTTTAAAATTTCTTTATTGTATTTACTGTTTAAAATAGTTTTTTTTTTACCTACCTGTATAGTCATAAGCGCTTTGGTTATATTCTGTAATGTTTATGATTTAAAAATAAATTGAATAGAATTGAATTGAATAAAAAATAATAATTAAAGAGTGTAAAGAGTTAAGTATTAACTTTTTTATTTTCTGTTATTATTCCATAAATCAAAAATATTTGTGTCTTCTATGTTCGCCTTCACTTTGTGTTGTGGATTCATATTTGAATAAATAAAATTTCACTTAGTTTTACAATACTTTATTTCACTTATCACAGACATGTTTCGGTTATAACATAACCTTTTGAAATGTACAAAAATATACTCGATATATAACAACTGTTTTGTACTTTGAAAAAGGCTATAACCGAAACATGTCTGTGATAAGTGAAATAAAGTGTTGTTATACTAAGTGCAGTTATATTTATTCAAACAAAAACATTTGTGTTTCATGTATCCCACTACAGGTAGAAGGACTAGCCCCCCTACCCATTCGAGTAATGGCTGAAGTCTGTGAGGGTCCCCTGAGGGTGGCAGAAGACTTGAGGTTCGGTGTTCAGCTCATGGGAGGCCCGGATGTGAAGAGGCAGCTGATGGTCACCAACACCTCGGATGTTCCTCTGCTTGTCAACTGGCATTTATTCCAGGATGAAGGTTCTTATAATGAACCAATAAAGTTTGGGAATCTATTATCTATAGATTCTTTATTTCTTTTTCAATAGAACCCTCTATTTAAAATTACCTTGGTAAAAATAACTGTTTAAACATCACGCCGTCCCTCCGTAGGGGTAGGCAGAAAGAATGAACTGCCACACTTTTCTTTCTTCAACATTCATAAATCGTGCCATGCACGCACTTCATTCTCCGACTCCTCACATGGTCGACATTCAATATTTGATTTATTTGGTGGTGCCACGTTTTCCTCGGTCTTCCTCTATTTCTAGTTCCATTTAAATCGTTAACGTATACTTTTTTTTACCAAATCATCTTAATATTTCTTTCATTATTTTGTTCACAACCTTTTCATTTGCACTGCATTCATTTCTTAAATAATCATTTGACCCTCTATCATACACAGTTGTTCCACACATTTGTCTAAGAGATCTCATTTCGACTACATTTATTCTACTTTCATCCTTAATTGGTATGTGTAAGAAGTAAAAATATTATTTCCTTAAGGATTAATTGTATCTCAATAGAGACAAAGATGTACATTTTTTTGGAAACAGAATATGTGAAGTTATTTAACATAGTAGCATATATACAAGTTCCAAAAATTTGTCAGACGTGGTGGTCGTAAGAAGGGCAGAATGGGGAATGTTGTTAACATAAAGTGATTGCTTAACCCAGCCAATGACAGGTCATAAGTCCTGTAAACGCCTCGACTACCATATTCTGTTTCCAAAAAAAATTTACATCTTCGTCTCTATTGAGATACAATTAATCCTTAAAAAATAATTAACGCACAATGGGTAAAATCCAGTATATGTCTGCAAGTATTTGTATACATTAAAAAACAAATTATTATTTCCTTTTTAACTATTGCAGATGGTGGTGCTTCAGAAATACCAGGAAATGAGGCCGCATTTTGTCTTCTTTTAAACATTGGAAACCAAAGTTCCTGGCCTAATTTTCTTGTTCCCGAATCTATATCTGACATGACTGATTTGACCGGAAACAAATCTATTTTGACATCACCGGAGTTCCGTGACTTCTATGATGAATATGAAAATTCTGAAGCTTACTCTTTTACCAAATTCTTTCGAAACAATTCAACAAATGAGAGTTCAGTTGAAGAAAATAATAGTGTTTCTGCTGTGTGGAAATCTGGAGAAAAGAAGACGAAATCAGTTGTGGTTTTCGAAAATGACACTGACGTGAGATTAAATGATACAATTATATATAGCGAACCATCTAAGAAAAGGAGGAGCTCTATGTCTACTGCCAGTACCGCTTGTGACAACACTGAATGCTTGATGAAGCACGGAGCGGTGGAGATGATATGCCGAGATGATTTCTTTGACGATTTCTCCAGCTATACTTCTGACAGAGATGAGGATTTGAAAATGCAACTTTATGTCTCTGATTATTGTGGTCGAACAGCCGATGACTATTTCGAGGTAAGTATTCTACAAGCTGTCTCAAAAGAAAGTTTATATCGTTTATTAATATGTTATGTAGAGATGTAAGACAACTTCTTGGTGCCCGAATTACAAAATTTTCTTGGCTATAACCAAGAATATGGTTCCAGCAGGACGGAGCAATGTCACATACGTCCAAAACATCTCAGCTACAAGTTGGTGAAATTTTTCTTAACAAATAGATTTCCAGGACGGGTGACATAAATTCGTCTCCACGCAGTCCTGATTTAACCCTCATGGACTTTTTTGTGTGGGGCTATCTCAAATCTAAAGTTTATGCCAATAAACCAACCTCCCTTGCGCATTTGAAAGAAAATATTCATCACGAAATTGCACACATTACGTAGTCTACCTGCCGAGCCGTTATAAGAAATTTGAATGTTCGAGTAAATGAGTGCGGCGAACGCGAGGGTTTACATTTGGATGATATTATTTAAAAAAAAAATTTATCACAAATTGTGTACTTTAATAATTAATAAACATTTTATTATGCATTTCTTCTATATTCGCCTTCACTTTGTGTTTTAAAAGAAAATAGTATTGAAATTTTGCATATTAATAATAAAAACCTAACTTTAAACAATTTAGATATTTTAGAAATTAAAAAAGCCATCAAAAATAATTAAAATATAATAAATAACCAATTAAATATAAATTCAATTCCCATGCTCGATATGTTCCCATTACATATCCCCTCTCCTCAATCCTAATTATACCCCTTCCACTTTTATACATAACTCGATCTCCATTTAGTATATAAGTGGCCGCTCTATTTTATTTGATTGTTAAAATTGTATACATTGATAAAGGTTACTTGTAACCAAAACATGTCTGAGTTCAGGGAAAATAAAAAGTGTTGTAATATACAAAGTATAATTATATTTATTAAAATTTTATTATGCCATTAAACGGCAAACTTTTTTTTAAATCAATCTACTTTATTTCAAGTTTCTATGATCGTGCTTTCAGCGTTGAGGGTCCGTTGGCGTGGAATAGCCTACATGTTAGTATTAAGTATGAGGATAGTGACGTTAAATTTAAGAAACTTCTAAAGACTTTACTGATAAGTCAGTCTTTTCCTTGTACGCAATAATAATAAATATAAACTATCTTTTGGGACACTTTGTATATACGATGACGAGTGAATGCCGTTTCAAATAATTAATTTTATCATGCACTTTGATTCATGTAGTGTTATGTTTTTAAAGATTGAACCAAGACAGATGTTAATAAATCCAGGACAGAGTACTCGGCTTTCTGTAGTACTAATCAACAGTAGAAATTTTAGAGAAAATATTGTAAAAAATAATTCTTTAGACATTACTCGTTTTCTCGTTGGTAACATTCAATGCAAGGAATTTGACAGGTAGGCCATATTTTTAATGTAAACTTTTATTTTTTATAATGGCACTTATATTTTTTTTGTATAAGGGTAATATTTATTATTAAAAAAAAAAATTTCTCGATTTTAGGGATGATCTGTATCGTTCAAACCCTCCCGCCATAAGCTCAGTTCTTTCGGCTCAGTTTTTATTGCCAAAAGTTGTCCTCTGCGATGCCGTAGAAGGAATAACATTCAAAACTCATGCCGTAAATATATTTTCTTCCGCGCTCGGATATCTGAGGTAAACTGCTTTTTTATATACTAATGTGAATGCATATTTAGATTATTTTAAAACTAATTAACCTTTGAGTAGTGACGTGGTTAGTTCAGGTCATTAATAGTGATGTGACGACTCACAGACGGTCTGTAATAGTACATAGGTATTATTTAATATAATTTTAATATGAAAACATGTACAGATGATTATTGCATGTATTAACACTATTTACTAACAAGATGAATAAAAATATAAAACAAAATATATCCAAAACCAACATTTATTTGGCACTTTTTAAAGCCACATGAAATAACAGTCTTACAGTTGAAGCTTGTCTTGTAAAATATTTTAAACATTATTTACGAACTTATTTTACTTAACTAACTAACTAACCATCACGCCGTCTCCCCGAAAGGGTAGGCAGAAAGAATGGACTGTCACACTTTTACTGATGCGGCACTCCATCCTTCTCTTTTCGCTCCGCGGGAGACGCGGTGTGATGGGTTGCGAACCTCATCCCCACAATACTTAAAAATATAATAAAATGTATTTATGACAAATAAACTAATATTCGCTAAAACTGTTTAAAATGGAATTTCCAGACACCAGATATTTGATATAATTAATGGAGATGCCTATTGGTGGCGATGAGGTTCGCAACCCATCACACCGCGTCTCCCGCGGGGCGAAAAGAGAAGGATGGAGTGCCGCATCGGTTAAAGTGTGACAGTCCATTCTTTCTGCCTACCCTTTTGGGGAGACGGCGTGATGGTTAGTTAACTAATATTCGCAAAAAATATATCAGGCTGAAATTTTAGTAGGCTGAAAAAGTAGTTTCAGAACATTCAACGCAAATAGTTTTAGAACACCCGAGACATATAGGCTTGCGACATGTTCCACATTTGTACTTTGTATGCCTCTTGAGTTGTAATGGACGTATCTTGCATGTTTTTTTTTACAATTTCTGTTCGGAATCACAAACCGCGAAGCTAACAGGGCGCGCGGGGATAAATTACTTATAACAACGAAATAAAGAAGAAATTTGTGAACGCGCCGTCTGTGGGACACCCATTTCACTACTTAAAGGTTTACTAACCAACACGAAACAATGGAACGCCACACTGTTCTTTGCTGACATTCTTCTCTCACTTTCTCAACATTCGTACATTTCTCCGACTCCTCAGATGGGCGACATTTAATATTTGATTTTGCCACGTTTTCTTCGGTCTTCTTCTATTTCTTGTTGCGTTTAAGTCATTAACATATTCAAATGATTTTACTGAAATCTCTTGATGGAAGTTCATTTTAAATAATAATTAAATAAAACGATGTTTTTTAACTACTTCCACTTTTGTCTTTATTTAGACAGCGACCGGTTTCGCCAGGCTCGCTGGCATCGACAGACTGGGGTCTGGACCAGTCTGTCGATGCCAGCGAGCCTGGCGAAACCGGTCGCTGTCTAAATAAAGACAAAAGTGGAAGTAGTTAAAAAACATCGTTTTATTTAATTATTAATTAACATATTCCTTTTATATAATTCTTTCTTCATTCATTTATTCCATGTGCACAAACTATCTAACTGGTCCTTTCATTGTTTCGTTCATAACACTTTCATTCGCACTGCATTCACTTCTTATATCACATATGATAACTCCATCAACTAACTAATTAACTAACCTTCACGCCGTTTCGCCGGATGGGTAGGCAAAGAGAACGGTCCGCCATACCGTTCTGTCCTTACATACCTCTCTTGATTCCTCCACATTCAAACATCGTAACATGCATGTTTGTCGATTTTTCTGACTTCGAATGTGGCTGCCTTTCAGTATTTGTATAATTTGGTCATGCCATGCTTTCCTTGGTCTTCCACGACTTCTCTTTCCACTTACACTGCTTGTATACAACATTTTAACCATTCTTCTCTCGTCCATTCGTTCCATATGTCCAAACCATCTGAGGGATCCTTTTTTAATTTTGCTTATGATCCAATCATCTATCTTACATTTCTTCCTTATTTCGTCGTTCGGTATTCTGTCATACATACTATATCACTCCCCCCCCGAAACGGTGGAGAGAAAGCTGGAGTTCAGCATCTCAAGAGGACCCGCCTGAAATAACAGACTCCTGAGTCTACAAAAAGGGAAGAAGAAGAAGAATACTATATCACTATCATATACAGATTTACTACACAGTTGTCTAAGATATCTCATTTCTACTTTCATCCTTCTTTTGCTAGTTCCGTGGTTCACTTCCGTATTTCATTTAATTTATGAATCATTTTATTCAAATCATTTAAAACTTAGAGCCATCTATAATATAATGAATGATGGTTCTACTTAGAATATTTTAAGGATTAATTGTATCTCAATAGAGACGAAGATGTAAATTTTTGGAAACAGAATATGGTAGTCGAGGCGTTTACAGGACTTATGACCTGTCATTGGTTGGGTTAAGCGATCACTTAATGTTAACAGCATTCCACATTCCGCCCTTCTTACGACACCTTCTTCTTCTTCTTCCCTTTTTGTAGACTCAGGAGTCTGTTATTTCAGGCGGGTCCTCTTGAGATGCTGAACTCCAGCTTTCTCTCCACCGTTTCGGGGGTCTTCCTGGTCGGCGTTGTCCGTTTGGCGTTCCATGGAGAGCTATGTGTGGTATTCTATTTGAGCTCATCCTTTCTACGTGTTCATGCCAGTATCGCCGTCTTTGACGTCCCCATCTGACCACATCTTCGACCTCGCAGATTTCTCGGATTGCTGTATTCCTAACTCGATCACGTAGGGTCTTGCCAGCTATAGCGCGGAGCGTTTTCATCTCGGTTGTCCTGAGCATGCTCTTTGTCTTGACAGTATCTGCCCTCGATTCAATGCCATATGTGAGGATTGGTCGCACACAGGTCTTGTAGATGCGTTGCTGTCAGTCCTCATGTCCCTGTTTCTCCATATGACATCTTTCAGGCAGCCTGCAACTGCTGCAGCCCTATCCACCTGTGACCTTACTTCTCTGGGGAGGTCATTAGAGCTGGTTACTTCGCTTCCGAGATATCTGAATTGGTCCACCTGTTCAATTCCCTCCTGGCGTACGGAGACTTCGCATCTCAGTTGATTTCTTGCGAATGTCATACACTTCCTTTTTGGGGTGGATATGATCATGTTATATTTTGAACAGGATTCATCAAACTTTGAGAGCATTGCTTGCAAGTCGCTTTGATTTTCGGCTACGATTGTGGCGTCGTCTGCATAGCAAAGCATTCCAATTACTTCTTTACCCAGAGTGTACCCTAAATTGAGAGATGCAACCTCTGCAATGATGTTGTCCATGATGCAGTTAAAGAGAAATGGGCTTAAGCTGTCGCCTTGTCTGATGCCAAGGGATGTTTTTATGGCTTTAGTGAATTTCCCATTTGCTCTGATCCTTGTGTTGCCGTCTAGGTTGATCTCTCTTACCACATTAACAAGTGATGGGGGCGCCAACCTCGTGGTCAAAGTATTCAGGAGGTCCTTCAGCTTGATTCTGTCAAACGCTTTTGTGAGGTCGATGTAACACAGGTATGCTGGTTTATTATATTCCAATGCTTTTTCCTTTATCTGTCTGAGAGTAAATATTGCATCAGTGGTGGAGCGGTTCCTTCTGAATCCTTGCTGCTCTTCTCTGTTGGTGATGTGGGTTTCAAGTTTTTCTTTAATTATCATTGTAAATAATTTAAAGGTAGAGCACAACAATGATATTCCTCGATAGTTCTCTGGGTTTGTCTTTTGTCCCTTTTTAAAGATGGGTACTGTAATGCTTGATCTCCAGTCTGCAGGTATAGTTGACGTGTCTAATATTTTGTTAAACAGTTTAGAGAGTTCAGTCACTAGTCGGTTATCGGCGTACTTGAGCATTTCGTTGTGTATTTCGTCTGGTCCTGTTGATTTTCGGTTTTTTAGCTTTGCTATGGCTGCTTTGACTTCAGCTTCGTCAACAGTTTCTGAGTCTGTGATATTTTGAGGTGGTGGAGGTATTTCCTCCGGGTCATTGTATAGGTTCTGGAAGTAATTTTCCCATTCCTCCGTTGTGATTTTACTCGTTTGTACATATTCGTTTATCGGTTTTTTCCTTTCCCTTAACATTTTCCAGACCTTCTTTTGGGCTCCATACAGATCAAACTCCATGTCTTTGGTGAATTTAGTCCAATGTTCCTTCTTTATGCGTTTTATATCCGAGTTGATTCTGTTTCTGGTTACGACACCATCTTACGACACCATGTCTAACAAATTTTTGGAACTTGTATATATGCTACTATTTTTTTAAATAACTTCACTGTTTGTAGGTCAATCTACACTAGCGCCATCTATTAAAATAATTTGTAAGCATTAAGCAGAAAATCTTTATTAATGCAATGTGAAAGGCTTTACGCAATTATCACACTGCTAGACAACGCCTGGAGTAACTCCAATTTTTATGCTTTTAACTTGTACTAGCTTTTTTCATAAAATTTGTTTTTTGAATGTATACAAATACTTGTAGACAAATACTGGATTTTTACCGATTACGGGTTAAAATTTGTAACAGTATTTGTATACATTCAAAAAACAAATTGTAGAATATTTTAGTACTTAAAAAATATTTTACTGTTTTTTTTTGTATTATGCTCTTCAGAATTGTGTTTTATCTTTTGTTTTTAGGTTACGAAAATCTATAACAATCTACAATCCACATGAACTCCCTGCAAAAGGGAAGATTGTTCTACCGCAACCATATTCCTTGTATGATAACGATACGGGAGATTTTTATGTGCCCCCACAAGCTTCATATAAGGTAAAATATTTGTAAATATTTATACTGAATCTTTTCCTAAAACAATTGGTGCATTTAATGTTGCCATCGCAAACAAAAGTCTATCCAAAAAAGCTAAAATGGCAGTGCACAATGGTGTTCTTGTACCAACCATTATGTATGGAAGCAAAGCATGGAACTGGCAAAAGATGGATGAAAGTAGAAAAAATGCAGTAGAAATGAGATCTCTTAGACGAATGTGTGGATACTCAGTGTATGATAGAGTGTCGAATGAAAATATAAGAAGTGAATGCAGTGCGAATGATGGTGTTATGAACAAAATAATGAAAAAATCATTAAGATGGTTTGGACACATGAAAGAATGAATGAAGAAAGAATGGTAAAAAAATTATATTTTAACGATGTAAATGGAACTAGAAAAAGTGGAAGACCGAGGAAACCATGGCACGATCAAATAAATCAAATATTGAATGTTGGCCACGTGAGGAGTCAGAGAAATCGACACGCGTGCATGACACATTGTATATGTTGAGGAAGCGAGAGAAATATGTCAGGAAAAAAACTGTTGCAGTCCATTCTTTCTGCCTACCTCTTCGGAGAGATGGCGTGAAGAAATAGAGGAAAACATGGCACAATAAAATCTAAAATGTCAGCCACTTGAGAAGTCGAAGAAATGAATGTGCTTTCATGAAATGATGTATGAATGCTTTGTAATCGAGAGATCTATGTCAGGAAAGAACAGTGTAACAGAACATTCATTCTGCCTACCCTTTCGGAGAGACGGCGTGATGGTTAGTAAAACTTGATGCACATGCAAGTAATTGTGTCCTAAAATATTTATTATTTAATTGATTATTCTTCTTCTTCTTCATCCTTTTCCCCTCCACTGCTGGATTTAGGCCTCTTCTATTTTTTTCCACACGTCCCTGTCTTGTCCGTTCTGCATCCCGGTCGTTCCAGCTATTCGGTCAATATTGTAAGTCCATCCAGTATTCTGGATTGTTGCGGGCTTTTTAGTTTATTGATCCTTTTTGCTGTTAGGGTGGTTGTCTCTAGACTATGTCAAGATAGGCAGTATGCATGCATCGAACATTTTAGATAAATTGGAACCTGCATGTTTTCAAAAACTTCTTACATTTTCCCAAAGCCAGCCCAGCCTAGTCCTACTCGTCTAGGTATATTGGCTGTTTGGTTTTCTTTTCCGAGTTTTGTTTCGTGGCCTAGGTAAACATACTCGTCAACTGTTTCTATATGTTTGATTAGCAGCCTTTAAAATAGTGATGAAATGTGTTTCTGTTTAGGTAAAGTTAGAGTGTATGGTGACCACGGCCATGTGCCTGAAGGGCTGCCACCAATCCGCTGCGGACCTCAAAACATTTCACAAACTGGAGATTTTGCAAGAGAGATTGCCGGACCAGGTTCAAACCTTATTATACACGTTATATCATATAATACATATGAACTTGTGTTCTTTTAGCCACGGTAATCAAAAACCTTTGATATTTCAAAATCAATTTCTTTCCTATATAAATGTTTTTTAATAATTTCTTTTACAGAGTATTAATTTGAAGTTGATAATAAAATTCCCAAAACTAAAAGTAGCGCCCGACATCTTGGATTTCGGTCCGTGTCATATGACCAAATCTATCACTCAATACTTAAAAATCGAGAATCTAACAGGTTAAATATTTTTAACTAACTATCTTACTAACCATCACGCCGTTTTGCTGGAGGGGTAGGCAGAGTATGGATTGCCATCTCTTTAGCTTCATCTATATTCATACATCGTAACTTTTGAGACTAAAATCTATGTATGTAATTTTATTAAAATTTTTGGAAATTACAGGTCGTATGAACTCAATTACTTTTTACAATTTGTTTTAGCTATTATATTGATTCTCATGACATGTGTTAGGTAGCTAATCTATCGCCATTTTATTGTCACAGGAATTCTACACCAGACCAAAGACAGCATGACAATCATACTGCCCTTGCATTTAATAAACTAACACATTATTAATTTTAACACTTTGAATTGAAAAAAAAATAACGAAATGAGTATGATGTACCAATTTGTCTGATATTAACTAACTAACCATTACATCGTTTCTCCGGAGTGGCAGGCAGAGAGGAGGAACCGCCACACTTTTCTATCCTGACATAACTTTCGCCCCTCTTCTACATTTACACATCGTGACATGCACGCTCGTGAATTGTTCCTACTTTGAACGCCTTTGGACGCCTTTCAGTAATTGATTAATTTGGTCATGCCACGTCTGCCTTGGCCTTCCTCGACTTAGTGACCCTTTCTTAATTTTATTTAGGATCCATTCATCCCCCTTACATTTATTTACTTCATTATTAGATATTCTATCATTCATTGTTTTTCTGCCCATTCTTCTTAGTGACCTCATTTCTAAGGCATTTATCATTTTTTCATATACACATAAAGTCCTCTTACTTCCATAATAATTGGTACCCAAACAAAATATTTACTGAAATAAAAAATCAGAAATAGACCGTCTTCTGTTAAAAAATACTTTAATGCAAAATATACCGATATTAAAAGGGTTATTTTGGATTTGAATGTTCTTTTATGTACCATAATGATTTTTTTCTTCTTACATATGTAGACTGCGAGATGGAGTGTACGGTGAGCCCCGACTGGAGGGGCATGGGAGCCTTCAGTGTGGAGCCCTCCGAAGTAGTGTTAGAACCATCGCGCTGCGGGGGTGTCAGGGGTGCCAGCTTTGCAGTCACATTCACACCAGGGTAATTATAATACCTTAAATTTTATAATACTTAACACCTTAAAGATTATAATACTTTAAACATTATAATATCTTAAATATTATAATACCTTAAACAATATAATACATTAAACATTAAAATACCTTAAACATTATAATACCATACATTATAATACCTTAAACATAACATTATAATACCTTGAACATTATAATACCTTAAACATTATAATACCTTAAACATTATAATACCTTAAACATTATAATTCCTTAAACATTATAATACCTTAAAAAAAGATCTGTTTTGTATTAATAAATTTAAGAAAATTAAAATTCTTTACCTCTAGTATAGTGCAGCTGACTACATTTACAGTCCAAATAAATTGGTTTTGAACTGCGGTAGACTATATTTGTAGGATATATTTGAATGTATCTTATAAACCTTACTTCTTCTTCTTTTAATCAATCTGATGATCTGTGGCTCCGAAATCTTGTTTCCTGAGATGATGAAGTTCAGCTTTCTATTACTAATTAAATGTTTAATGTTTATTCTTTCAAACTTGGTGCGTTATTAGTGTTTGTGTCTCACAGCCCCCGACTTGGAGAAGTGGAGTCCTCTTTGGCCATCAACACCCCGGTGCCCCATTGCTCCTACATGGTGCAGCTCACTGGGCTGTGCGTCATGCAAGATTCTCAAGACTTTTCACACAATTCAAATCTATGAAAAAAAAAAATTTTCTTCACTTTTTCTTCCCCATGTCTCACGTGGTCTTCCTCTGTTTCTAGTTGCGTTTTCGTCGCTTAAATATATTTTAGTTACCATAATTTCTTCATGTGTTCTTCTTTCATGTGTCCAAACCATCTTATTGACCCTTTCATTATTTTGTTCATTACATTTTCATTCGCATTAGATTCACTTCTTATATTTGCATTTGATACTCTGTCGTATACATAATTAGCACACGTTCATCAAAGAGATCTCATTTCTACTGCATTTATTATACTTTCATTCTTATTTTACCCGTTCCATGATTCACTTCCATACATAAGTGTCTGTACAAGAACACCATTGTGTACTGCGATCTTTAATTTTGATTAAAAATACAGTAGAACCTGGATAATTGGAACTGGCAAAACTCTATAATTGTCAGAAAAGTTCCTTGGAGCACTAAAACCTCTTTAATTGGAAAAAAGAAAACTGTTTAATTGAACTCGACATTCTGGCCCTAAAGCTTTGAAATTGGAGAGCACTGCTTTCTCGACCTCTGTAATTGGCCAGAGATTACCTCTGTAATTGGAGAGCACTGCTTTCTGGACCTCTGTAATTGGCCAGAGATTACCTCTGTAATTGGAGAGCACTGCTTTCTGGACCTCTGTAATTGGCCAGAGATTACCTCTGTAATTGGAGAGCACTGCTTTCTCGACCTCTGTAATTGGCCGGAGAGTACCTCTGTAGTTGGAGAGCACTACCAAACCATCTTAATGATCCTTTTATTATTTTGTTCATAACACCATCGTATTAACTTATTTAAACAATTAAAACATATTTTCAAATATAAGCATGAAGCCTGGAGAATTTGACCCCATTAACCCATTAACACAAGTATAGTTTATTCACTTTAGGGAGATGATTTGCAATAGTATTAGTAATACCTCCTAAATTGGTTGGTGAGTGTACTGCATTTGCTTCTACCATTAAATACTTCTTCTTCTTCAGCCGTCTCTCCACTGCTGGATGTAGGCCTCTTCTAATTTCTTCCATTTTTCTCTTCTTTGGGCTTCTCTTATCCACCTGCTACCCGCGACAGGGACAATATCATCGGCCCAACGTTTCTGAGGCCGGCCTATTCCTCTTTTCATGTCCCATGGTCTCCATCCTAGGACTCTGGGTGCCCATCTGTCTGTTCCCTGTCTGGCAACATGACCTGCCCATTGCCACTTTAGCCTGGCAATACGATCCACCACGTCGACAACCTTTGTCCGGCGTCTGATTTCTTCATTTCTGATTCTATCTCTCAGACTTATGCCTAACATTTGTCTCTCAAAATTTGAGAGACAAATTAAATACTAGGTGATTAGAAAATGACTACTGTCTCGAAATTAGAAAAATAAATTAATTTTAACGCCAGAAGGACATGTTTGTGTTTTGGGCTTTGTTTTTGAATTTCTAATAACACAAATTTGCCCAAAAAACGGGGACACCAGATATTTGATATAATTAAATATAAAAAATAACGAGTTTTTTATGAATTAAAACACTGTTTTTTCCACTTTTGGGTTTATTTGTCTCGACATGTTTCGAAGGCCTACACCTTCATCATCGGGAGAACGATATAAACTGTTTATATCGTTCTGCCGGTGATGAAGGTGTAAGCATTCGAAACATGTCGAGAAAAATAAACTCAAAAGTGAAAAAAACAGTGTTTTAATTCATAAAACTCGTCATTATGAAATTCCACAGTGTTAACGCCTTAAGTTTATCTAAAAAACGAAATAATAATTCTATTGCGACATCATTTTGCCTCTCCAATAACCTACACTCTTCCCGAAGAATTTTGTCACACAAATTATTGTTCCCTACCAATTTACGAGCGAACCTAGTCGAGTGGATAATTAATTTAGTATCAAAGCAACCTTCAAGCCGTCGCCTAGTTCCGTTTAGCTATACGCGAAAAAATTACGAGAAAAGGTGTCGAGAAATCAGTGCCGTGGATTAAAACTGTGGAAGGGAGAAAAGCACACGGGTGCACCCGAGGCCTTCGACACAGCAGACAACCCGGTCGGTGAGTTCCTTCATTTTCCCTAATCGTTTCCAGGAACCGAAAAAATCCTTTAAATTTTAACATTGTACAGTATCACGTGGAGAAGTTTATGGCCAAAACCGTCAGCTTTTCTGTGCGTTTGTCGATTTGCAAAAAGCCTACGATCGAGTGAACAGAGATAAACTGTGGTCAATCTTGTCCGAATACGGAGTGAGCACAAAACTGATGCGGACGGTCGCTTCTCTCTACGAAGGAAGCACTGCCAGTGTAAGGGTAAATGGGGACATCATGCCATGGTTTGATATCATAAAGGGTGTTAAGCAGGTCTGCGTGATGTCTCCATGGTTGTTCGATATGTATATGGGTACAAGTGTATGAAATAACGTAAAGGTATAAATGCTGGTGCTAAGATGAGTGATTTGTCTGTAAATTGTCTGCTTTACGTGGACGATGCCGTTCTCGTTGCGGACGAATTTGCGGAAAGTGCGGACGAATTTACAAATCTTGGTGTCGAAAATGTATGAGGTATGTAAGTCGACGACCTTCGTGGCCGAGTGGTTAGTGCGTTGACTGCCACCCCGAAGGTTCCGGGTTCAATTCCCGGCGAGGGCAGTGTGATTGTCACACTGTCTTTGGTCTAGTGTAGAATTCACTTGACAATAAAATGGCGATAGCTACCTTTGTGATATTAGGAAGGAATGTATAGCGAAAGAAGGTAATATGAACAAAATTATGAAAGGTTCGTTGCGTTGGTTCGGACAGATGGAGCGCATGGGTGAAGAAAGAATGGTTAAAAAAGTATACTTTAACGATGTAAATGGAGTAAGGAGTCGAGGTAGACCGAGAAAAACATGGCATGACCAAATTAATCAAATATTAAAGGTTGGTCATGTCAGAAGCCGGAAGAATCGACGTGCGTGTATGACTCGATGTATGAATGTGGAGGAATCTAGAGAGGTGTGCCAGGATAGAGTAGTGTGGCGGTCCATTCTCTCTGCCTACCCCTGCGGGGAAACGGCGTGATGGTTTGTTGTTGTTGTTGCTACCTATCACATGTCACAAGAATCACTATGATAGCTATAATAATACCCTTTACATCGATTTGGCTCATGCTTTCATTTTGCAATAGATCTAAAAATATGGGCTTTTGTTGATGATGATGTTGTCAATGGAGGGTTAACCAAGAACCCTTTTAGGGTCAGAGTGTCCCGTATCGTTTGTTTTTATAGAGTCTACGTTACTTTTAATTATTATTTGCGTTTCCGCTTATATGTTTCAATAATAGGCATTTCAGAGACTAAGAAATTCTATATTGCCTTTTCGAAAATGAGAGTTTTTGTTTTACGTTACTTATAATCTATTACATTATTTGATTTCAAATGGGGAAAAATTTCAAGCAAAAAAACCCCGGGTGTCCCGCAAGGTATATAGAATAAATATGGTAAGATATTCCGCGTTTTATTTTTGACATCTACTGCGCAGCTACGTCACGTGGAGACCCAAGCATTAGGTTGTGTAGTATGAGTTGAGTATATATTTATACATTGGGTATGGAATTTTTCTTTGTTTATTTATTACGTCTAATTAAAAGAAGTTTTTGTAATTGTATTAAATAAATTATGACAAATCGTTTTCTTTATTTAAGTTATTGTTTTTTTTATTTTTCTTTTTTTAGAGTTAGCATCTTCAATGAGCTTTAAGTTCATTGTTCTTATTTTGAAAAACATTTTACATCGATAAAAAAGATTTTTAACTGGATATGGCAAATCAACTCCATTTGATTTAGCTTGTTTATAGTTATTTAGGTTTGTTTATAGTTTCGTTTCGATTTCGAGTTCACCACATGACGTCACTTGACAGCAAATTATTAGAAAGGGATAGCATGCTACGTGCGCAATATCTTACCATATTATTCTATATACCTTGGGTGTCCCGTATCCCGGAATCGATCGTTATATATAAAACATAGGTTCCCAAACTTTTTCGTCCCGTATACCCCTTTCCGATTTTTTCTGTTATATGTAGACCTTTGCCTTCTAAATAACTGTAAGTTTGTTTTTGAAGCTGACATAGACCTACTCACTTTGATAGAGTTTACTGTAGAATTTATTTATTTATTATAAAATAGGTATACGTTATGTTTTATAGTTATACGTGTATTAATTAAAACGAAACAAAATAAAAATCCAACATTTTTACATAAAATAAATAAACAAAAAATCAACGTTTTTATGGGAGGGACAATTTTATGACATACCTAAGATATAATTAGGGAATTTACGTCAAATAACAAAATATCACATAAATACTACCTGTGAGGTGGATTATTACATTTGCGGGAAGCGAAAACTTTGATGACGGCCTGCCTAAATGGGATCCACTCTCATGGACCCCTTTTTATCATTGACGTGGACCCCTTATACCTAATACCTACCGAAATACCTAGAAGAGTAGGACTGGGCTGGGTTGCATTTGGGAAAATGAAAGAACTTTTTGAAAATAAGCAGGTTCCAATTTGTCTAAAAAGATAAATATTCGACGCATATAATATACTGTCTATCCTGACATATAGTCTAGAGACAACCACCAAAAACTAACGGCGAAAGTGTCCATAAAATAAAAATCCCACAACGATCCATGGAGAGGCAAATGCTCGGCGTGAGTCTCCGAGATATAAGAATAAATGCCGAAATAAGACGCCGAACCAAAGTCCTCGACATGATCGTAAAGCTAAATTAAAGTGGCAATGAGCTGGACATGGCAAGACAGGGCAATACCCGATGGACATCTAGAATGCTTCAGTGGAGACCTTGAACAAATAAAAGGAGTGTCGGAAGGCCACCTAAAAGATGGAAATAACTGGAAAGACCTGGATGCGGAAGGGTCAAGACAGGGACGAGTGGAAGAAAGTGAAAGGGGTCTATATCCACTAGTGAAGGGAAAAAGGCTGAAGAAGTAGAAACATAAGAAATGGATCCCTTGCAAGTCGAAATCGACTACCGGGGTTCGATATATTCTTCTTCGATGGCCCTACAGCCCATATCGAGTCTTAGCCTCCAGTATTCTTCGCCTCCAACTCCTCCTGTTCTCCGCGTCGACCCTCCAATCTGACACTCGTAATAATTTCGCCCCATCTCTCCCAACTTCATCCTTCCATTGCAGCCTTGGTCGTCCAATTGCCGTTCTACCAACTCTCCAGAAATCTTTTTGGGATTCGCGATGACGGCATCCTCTGCACGTGACCGGCCCATCTCAGTCTATTCAGTCTGACCTGTGTGGAGAGACTGGGAGCTTTGTAAATATGGTACAGCTTGTCATTATGCCACACTCTCCAGCCTTCACCGTCATTCACAGGTCCCAGAATTCTGCGCAGCACCCTTCTCTCAAAAGTATCCAGTCGCTCTGCGGATTTCGCTGTCATTGTCCACGCCTCACACCCATAAGTCACCATTGTTCGGATGACCGGGGTTCGATATAAACCAGTTTGGAAATCACTGATCGGGAACAATAGCTAGATAAATACCTCGTTAATTAATAATAAGTACCTAATTAATAATAAGTAACCTTGCTGTAAGTATTATAAATGATAATGTTTTTGGCTCTCGGGTTAAATACCTGTATAACAGAGATTATATAGAAGGCAGATTCTCGTTAAATAATTCTTAGAATGTCAATATTTTCACGGTTCGTCCAAATATTGGTAAATCTCGAGTTGCCAAACATTGTTAATTGGCAATAAGTATAATTCCCGATTTGACATTTTACCATGAGAAAGTCATCCAAGATATCGACTTTAAAAGGTAAATATTATAGAAATGGATATTTATTAGGGAGAAAAACAGATCCAGTTTCGTAGCGAAGATTGAAAAATTGCAAATAATAAACCATTTTATCATTATCTAAAATAAACACTTTTCGTAATGGAGACTAAACAATACAAATAGAGTATTAGTTTTATAATTAAATACCGTCGGGAAAACTCTCAGAGGTCTGTGAGATACCTATACAGAAAAAGAAAAAAGTGTAATACTGAGGACATCGTGAGATGGAGCAGAATGAGGAGACGATTCTGGCGAGATCATGTAGGGGAATTGTGGTTAAAATAACATTGTTTGGTAAGATGACATAGTTTCCTTATCCAAACGCTAAAACGACGTTCACGTACCAGCTCAAAGAAGGGGCCACTGCGTTAATCTTCTGTAGTCGCCCGCTTCCATTGTTTGGATGTGGTGTGGAATATTTTGATTTTGTCGAGTGGAAATAATCAAATCAAATCAGTTTATTTTCTCAAAAGATATTACAAACAACAATTATAATTTAAGGCATCTATTGAGAACAGATATATACAATAATACCAGGAACGCATTCGACTTTAGGAATACAAGATACTCTCTAAAGTCAAGAGTACCTATCTGTCTTCTAAACGTACTTTCACTAATATGAAAGACATCGATTTCCGAAGCGATCATGTTCAGCAGTTTGATTGCTCTCCCCATTGGCATCACTAGAGGCAGGTTGGTTCTGCATGTTGGGACATAAAACAGTCTGTGCTGACGCTGTCGAAAATAACAATCCGGAACATAATGATGGATACCCTCCAAAATGACAGAATTCTCAAAGATTCCCCTGTTAAGTCTGAAGAAATGGGTAAGTGTGAACCCATCCCTCATTATCTGTAGACTACCAAAGATCTGTAGACTACCAAAGACTACTAGACACGGATAGCTACCAAACTCTCTCATGTAGAGATATCTCAGAAATCTTTTCTGAACCCTCTCTATTATTTTGGTTAATGTGTTTCTGGCGAAAAGTTGTGTCAGGTAAGTGTTTCACTGTGTCTGACTATATTAATAGGAAGTTTATTATGGCTTATGTATATTAAATCATCATAAATGTAATCTTAGAGATTTTAGTAGTTGAACGTTCAAATCATTTCATTCTCTGTCTGGTAAGATGACATAGCAAATGATAAAATATCTTCTTATGAATGACGCCCCGACTTTCTTTTATATTACAGTTACTGGGCATCCTAGATTGAAAATTAAACCCGATTAATATTCTTACATCTAAAATACTTCAGGGTAAGGCGACGCCGTACTATGCCATTTTAAGCCGACAGTTGTTATGTTATGTTACCAGACAGGGAATAGAATAATTTAAACATTCTACTAGTAAAATCTTTAATGTTACATTTATTATAATTTATGTGTTTAATATACATGCCACAATAAACATACTTTATATTAAAATAGTCAAACACAGTGAAAAACATACCTGACACAACTTTTCGCCATAAACTCATAAATCAAAATAATATTTTTACGCGACAAAATCAAAATATTTCATATCACATCAAAACAACGCAAAAAGAAGATAAGTGCAGTGGGCTCATCTTTGACATGATACGTGAACGTTGTTTTGGCATTTGTGGCATAAATATTTTAGTTGATAAGGGCATTACAGTACCTACACTCCTAATTTCCCGGGTCGGGTTAACCGGGAAGCAGATTATCCGGGAACTTGAGTCATTGAAAACATATTTTATAAAATCAAAAATATTTCACAATCGTACTTATATAATGCAAACAAATACTCAAATTTGTCACAATGACATTGGGCGTTTAGTTTACATTTACGCCACCGTTAATCTATTATACATATGTTTGTGTGTTTGCAATAAACACCCGCAGCTTAGTTCATACTCATAAAACATTCTCGTTGATTTTATTTTACTGTGAAAAAGTGTCTATAATAATGGAGTCGTACTTTCAATTGAACAAAAACTCGAAATAATTCAAAAGTTTGAAAATGGTGCAACCGTTAAATATTTATTAAATTGTTTGCGGATTAACCGGGAAATCGATTATACGGGATTTTTTTCACCATCCATCCCGGAATATCGAGAGTGTACTGTATGTCATCTTACCTATCTATGTCATTTTAAGAACACTATAATAATAATTTGGGTACATAATCATTTGCGTAATATTTAAATATGTAGGGAGAAATTTCAGCAAACAATTGTCCTTGTTGAATCTGTACGAAATTCTTTTAAATATTTCAAAATTAATTTGCTTCACAACAAAACGGACTGGTTTCGGAGAAAAAAAATCAGCATTTCATTAATAATTAACATGACATCGAGGTTGAATAACTTCTGGGAGGAAAACATAAAATATGAGGTGGCCAACTTGTATGGAATTGAATTTCTTAGAGCTACAAAATAATTTAGATTGAAAAAGTTTTCCTTTTTGTTGAGAAATGAAAATTTTTCTCAGAGTGACATTATGAACTTGTACGCCATTTTGATTAACTGACGGCAAAGTGACTCGCATTGATTTAAAGTGTATTATTTTATTTCCGAGCATGGAGATTGATATCTGTGTACAATGGCGTGATGGTGTTTATGAAGAGGGCTGGTAATTACAAAGGTGCTAAGTCAATGCCGTCTTAAAAGAATTTACCAGGCCGTAAGGACATGGACAATATTTGCAACATATATTTCTGGGCCGTTAGTATGTGTCTAGTGCCGTGATCTCGTATTTTATTTCGATTATAAATCTGAAATAATGTAAAATACGACTACGATCATATTATTACTCCTTATATAAGTGTTATAAACATTTTAATATAATTCATTTGTGTTTCCGCAATGCCGGTATATCAGTTTTACCCTGTTTAACCTCTCTCCTCGTGCCGAACCATTTGTAAAGTATGTATATGCATTTCTTTCAGTGTGTTTACTTTATAAAAGTATTAGTAATATATTGAACGCACATTGAATTGTACAATATAGTTTTTATACAACTTTCCTATGTAAAATGTTCAAAATTATCTTTCGATGTAACCTCAAAAGTAACATTAGCTTCAAAATTTATAATATTGTACATTAACCTCAAATCTCGTAATAATAATACATCATATAATAATATCGTTAAAACGTTTATGTTTATTAATAAAACTAACTACTAACTAACCATCACGCTATTTCCCCGGAGGGGGAGGCAGAGAGGATGGATCGCCACAATGCTCTGTCCTGGCATATCTCTCGGGCTTCCTCTACATTCATACATCGTACCATGCACGCACGTCGATTATTCCGACGTCGAATGTGGCCGCATTTTAGTAATTGATTAATTTGGTCATGCCATGTTTTCCTCGGTCGTTCTCGGCTTCTTTTTCCACTCACGCTGCTTGTGTACAACTTTTTAACCATTATTCTCTCATTCATTCGTTCCACATGTCCAAACCATATCAAGGATCCTTTTTTAATTTTATCCATGATGCAGTCATCTGCCTTACATTTTTCTCTTATTTCATCGTTCGGTATTCTATCATACAACGTTTTACCGCACATTCTTCTTAGTGATCTCATTTCTACGGCGTTTATCCTGCTTTCATCCTTCTTTTGCCAGCTCCAAGCTTCACTTACATACATGTTTATTAATTATTTCGAAAAAGTCGCGATATTTTTACCAAAATTGTTTGACATTTGGTAGCTGTCAGTTCGATCGGACCCAGATTTATAAATTTAACACTTGAGAAAAATAGACTTCGAGACGGCATTGGCTAAGGTGGTTTAAACATAAAACAAAGAATAATAGAAAAAAAAACTTTTTACTGTAACAAGTATCATGTTGATAGGAGAAAAACTAGATAAGGATAATGAATGCACCCTATATCAAATGTCTGGAAAGAAAATATGTAATTTTATTTCCATCTATTTGATGAGCACCAGCGAGATTGCTAGACCATAACATTCAAGGACGGTGTAATAAAAGGAGCAGGTACTGAAGTAAAGTATGAATAAAACGCGATCAATTCTCGTTCCGCTATTTAAATTAAAGACTGCTGAAACTTGAAGATGCGATAGAAACTACCACTTAAGTGTACGGGTGAAGATGACAGATGAATTAAACGGTTTTCACTATCCGCTTTGGATGTAGTCCTCTAGCCGGGCCCGCACTGAATTCAAGGGGTAGATGACACTATCAGACCCAATAAAGCCGTACAAATTATCATGTATTTTTAATTAAACTAACTTAATTACATTTATAATTAACTAAGCATCACGTTGTTTTTTTTAGTTTTTTTATTCTTCTTCTTCTTTTAGACCTTTGGTCTGTTTCTGTAATCAGGCTGGCCTCTCTTGGGAGGTTGTTTCCCAGCTATCCCTCTATCTCTTTGGCAGTAGCGGTACTACCATAGAAGCCCAGAAGCCTGGCTTGCGTAAGAAATTTTGAATCAAAACCCCCAAATCTAACAAATCGTGCCCCCGCATAAACCACATAAACCAACAACCCAACAAATCATCTTCCAGCAATGTTCCCATCAGACGTAAGAGGAATAGCCAAAAGAGCTGAACCTGTTTAAGCTAGAAGAGGTTTTGATTCAAAATTTCTTACGCAAGCCGGGGTTCTGGGCTTCTATGGCAGCACAGCTACTGCTCTTTGGCGGTCTTCTAGGGGGGCGGTAGCCAACAGGAATCTGATGTGCTGCCATCCGCGAGATCTGCAAGGTGGAGGATGTCGTGAGATGGGCCAGACAACGCAGAAGATACTGGAATGCGCATGTGCAGAGGATGGATCCCACCAGAATCCCACACGCTGTGGCGCATCAGATTCCTGCCGGCTGCCGTCCCCTCGGAAGACCGCCGAAGAGATGGAAAGATAGTTGGGAGTCAACCTCCCAAGAGAAGCCAGCCTGATTTCAGGAACAGACCAAAGGTCTATAAGGAGAAGAAGAAGAAGAAGAAGAAGAAGCTATGGTTTCAAGTTTCAAATTTTAAAAATAGATTCAGAATAAACTATACCTTCTTATTCTCAGTATTGCTAACTACGAAATCAGCTGAAGAGCTTTAATGTTGTGTTTCGAAAATCACATACCAAAAACTAACTTCACATTTGAGGCTGACCGAAATAAGTATAATTACGCACAGCGGGGAGTAAATATCTAATTATTTCGCCAGGGACTGAAGGAGTAGGGTTAGGTTTGATATTGCCAGGGCAGGTGAGGTTAGGTTAGGTACCCACGCCTTTATTGCAAGCGGGACAACGGATTAAATTGTCCGCAGAAACAGTCTTGTCAAACTTTCTCCCTCTCTGACAACACCAGCTAGTTTATTGCCGTCGGCAGGCCCGGCATCGCGCCGTCTGGCCCTTTGTTTTATTTATTTATTGTAGGTACACAAACAATAAATAAGAAACAAGAAGCCTGTGTTCTGCCAGTTGGTACTTATGGTCTTCTTCTTCTCCTCTTCTTTTTCCTCAGCCAATCCCGTCCACTCCCGGACAAAAGCCTCCTCCATTTGCTTCCATGTCATTCTGTCCTGTGCAGACTGCATCCAGGTTATTCCGACGTGTCTGTTTAGATCATCCTTCCACCGTAGTTGCGGTCGCCCTGCACTTCTCTCACGGTCTCAAAGTCAGCAGTCTTTTTGTCCACTTTTCATCTGAGTGACCTGCCCATTGCCATTTTAGAGTCGCCACCCGGTGGATGATGTCAGTGACCTTTGTTTTTTCTCTCGTCGTATCGTTTCTGTCTCTGTCTCTTAGGCTTATTCCTAACATGGCTCGGCTCTTTCCATGGCTCTTTGGGTCACTCGTAGTTTCTCGGCACTTTGTTTGGACAATGTTACATTTTCAAGACCATAAGTACCAATTGGCAGAACGCAGGCTTCATAGACTTTTCGTTTCAGGTTGATCGGTATTTTCCGGTTTTTAAGAAATAAACCGGAAACCTTAAAAACCGGAAAATACAAAACATGGTCTTATGGTCTTGAAAATAGTCTACTTATGGTATTGAAACTGTAACATTGTCCAAACAAAGTGCAGAGAAACTACAAGTGACCTAAAGAGCCATGGAAAGAGCTATGTTAGGAATAAGCCTAAGAGACAGACTCAGGAACGATACGGTGAGAGAAAAAACAAAGGTCACTGACATAATCCACCGGGTAGTGACTCTAAAATAACAATGGGTAGGTCACGTAGCCAAAAGCTCAGACGAAAAATGGACTAGAAGACTGCTGACTTGGAGACCGTGGACGGCAAAGAGAAGTGCTGGGCGACAGCAACTACGGTGGAAGGATGTCCTACGACAGATACGTCGGAATAACCTAGATGCAGTCTGCACAAGACAGAGTGACATGGAAGCGAATAGAGGAGGCCTTTATCCAGGAGTGGACGGGAATAGGCTGAGGAAGAAGTAGAATAAGACAGAAACAAATCTCATTTACAAATTTCTTCTCAGTCGTATTCCTCATGATTGAGGGTCGTGTCCATCCCGTAAACCATTGACCATGGCACGCCATGCGCTCCTGTCACCCGCCAGTCTCCAGGCTGCAGCTAATGAGAGACCAGTCAGATCCCTGATTCGATCTGACCAGCGGCTCAATGGTCGTCCTTGTGGTAGCCTTTCCTTTACTTTGCTCATGATAATGAGTTTTTCAAGGTTGTCCTGATCTCTCCGGGGTATGTGATCAAAATATTTTAATCAGTTTTATATGTTGTGAATATTTATGCTGCGTATCCAAGCTGCTAAAACATAAACTTTTCACTATAATCTTGGATTATTATAACATTATTGTTACTATAATATAGTGTTCGGAAAACAATGGAATTGTTTATACGAATAAATACGCCTATTTTATATTTAGAAGTTATATTATATTTTATGGGAAATACATATTTCGTCTTACTAAGGCATAATCAAATGTTATAATACATTTGATAATGCCTGAGTAAGGCGAAACATATCATTCCCATAAAATATAATAAATCTTCTAGATAACAGAAGTTGTCATTCGTATTAATTATTAATTATGGAGTTTTACATCATGCTTCAAGAAACAATACAAATATTATATTATATATTTTTAAGAGTAATTTTTGACGCCTGACATTTGACACCCTTCAAAACTTATGCAACCGGCCCTGGTATATAGTAGTTAGGGTCTTGAATTAGAACTATTTCCAGGTTTCGGGAGCATTTCACGGCCATGACACCAGGAAAGGGCCCGAATGGTCGGGATAAGGCTAACGCGAATGAGTTGATTGTCCGCGTGTACTGATTTAATTGAAGCGAAGGGACTCCTAGGGACAAGCGCGTGTTTGGGTGATGCTTTATCTTACTGCAGGGGAAAACAGAAAACTCATGTTTATTGTTTCTTGAACAATTGTGTAAACTCATTATTTAATAATTAATACGAATGGATACGTCCGTTAGCTGGAATTTTTATGTCTACATTTGATATCTACATCTACATCTACATCTACATCTACATCTACATCTACATCTACATATAAATAAAACTCAATGTCCCATCTGTGTGTCTCCTTCTTTCTCGGTGATTCCTGAGCTGATCCTTTTGAAATTTGGAGAATGGACTAAGTGGAATTCAGCGGTCGTCATAGGCATATTTTTGTTATTAATCGAGCTCTAATTAACTTTATAAATTAATCAATTAATTGAAAATTTTCGTAGTGCAAACGAATATAGACCTTAATGTTCGTATCACCTGAGTATCAATCTTTTGAGTCTATATTCGTTTGACATGGTCTGGAGAGAATTCAGTCTCCATGTAATTTTGTGTAGTGGCAACAATGTGTTTTTCTTTCTGACAGTCCAATATATTGCGTTTTACTTTGGGATGTATAATACTTAATACGTTTTACTTATTACGTACTAAAATAATTGGTTGTTTAATTGGTACAGTCTATTTTATTGGCCATATTTTAATGTACATTAATGTAGACAGGTAATTATTCTTCCAAATTTTGGCGAGTATAATTTTTACGCGTCATTTGAGGTTATGCACGAAATCTTATTTTTTCGTGTGGCTGAAACTTATTCGTTTCTCTTACGTTCGACGGTGATTACTTAATGATATTCGTTTTCTAGAATTCTAGCCGTTCGATTGGTCACGTGGTCTCCTGTCAAAACGTAATTTACGTCGTAATATTTTGTAGGTATACTTATATTTCTAATTCATATATATCTTCAAGTTATTCTATTTTGCCGTTGAAATGAATACATATTATATTTCCGCATTACATATTTCAAAGTTATATTTCTAAATAATATCGAATAGAGAAGAAATTAAATATCGTTTTACTTACGTATCATATCTATGTAATTTTAGGTTATGAAATTTCTGGGATTAAACATATTCAAAGGATGATAGCGAAAATAAAAAATATTGGACGTCGAAGCTCTACAAGAATATGAAGAAACTTGCTTCCGTAAGTATAATATAATATTTATATTTCTAATTCATAAATATATTTTCAGTTTATTCTATTTTGCCGTTTTCTTTATACGCATACTTTCGTCAGGGAAATTGTTACATTACCACAGCAACGGTAAGAAAGTTCTAATGATATACAATATGAATTACAATATGAATGAATGACACAATTCTTATGACTTTTTCCGTTTATTTCTAGGAAAATAAAGTAACAGATCAGAGATGGGACGAAAATTACCAATGCAGCGTGCAAAATAACTTCGTTAAAATGGAATTAGATCAGTCAAACAACGGATGATCAGTGAATTAGATGTACCCTGGAGTGGCGAATGAGAACCGGCTCATTTTCACATTACACATAAGCTATTTTTAGTAGTTTTCATTCATATATGAAAATTACATTATTAATTTCAGGTAAGGTTTTTAAATTTACAGTTTATAGACAATAATTAAGCACACTCCCAAACGTGCCACCAATATATCTGAAATTTGTGTTGCTCGGGCTTTCACAGTAGCAGGTCGTCCGCCTGAAATATACTTCCTGCACGCCTCAGATGCATTGACAATCCGACAGACTTTAAATCTCACCTGAAAACCCACCTTTTCAAAATATCGCATAAAATGTTAACAACGGTTGTCTGTATATCAATAAACAATATTATATCACATTTGCACAAAGCATTCATATGTTTAGAGAAACAAAACTCTTGATTTTGTTGTCCATGAAATTCACATCAGAGCCAATAAAGTAAGTTTCTACGATCGTGATTTCGCTGTTGTTACATGCACCTTTCATGACTAAAAACATTGTCAAAGCGCCCTTGACGTGAGCTATTCACGAAAACGGCGATTATCAGTTCCGTAAGTTCAATGTTTATATTTTGGTATGTACAGGTTTAAATTTTGAATTAATTGGTTTATTTTGTTACATAAGAATATAGACAATTTATATGAAGGAGTCTGGTTGTAATGAATGCTTTTGTAAAAATTTTGTTATTTATTTAGCACAATCATAACTGCATTGATTAGCATAGTTATTGGTAGTTATTTTTGCCGTTCAGGTAAAGTTTCTAAAATCTCCTACATATAATATTAACACATTTCCACGCAACTCTTGCAATGCTCGATCAAGAGCCTCGAGTATTTTTTTTTAATATACTGCTTAGTGAACACTTGGAATTCATTAATTGTATGGAAGTTAAAAATTTGCCATATGCGCCTCTTCGATGTCCGCCTTATGCCAATTCCAATATTATTTTTTTTTATTTCTAGGAAACAATATTAATTAATCAGAGATCGGAATGGAATCGGTCATATAGCAGGGACAACGGATGATAAGATGCACCCTGGAGTAGCGGGCGAGAAACAACTGGCAGAATTTTGAATGGTATTGCGCTATTTTATTAATGTTATTTAATTATTATGATTTTAATTAGTTATTTAAAATACAATTAATATGACATTTGATGAATTCAAACATAAAGGTGTTCTTTATACGCGTACTTTGGTCAGGGAAATATTAAAATTACCACAGCAACGATAAGAAAGTTCTAATGATATACAATATCAATTTATTCGTTTTACTTACGTGTCATTTTAGGTTATGACGTTTCGTTGTGTAATAATTAGTTAATTGGTATAATCTATTTTAATAATGTTATTTTAATGTAAAATTGTTCTGGCAGGGCGAAAATCTATATCTTTGGGATTAGATATTAAGTTTTGATAAAATAATTGCCTGGTTGTGAGAGACCACTGGTCTAATGGGGATATTTTTGTATTGGGATTGAAATTATTTTGATAATGAGTGCATATTGGTGCATCTGCATGTTGCAATTCTTCTTTATTTTCCATTCCACTGAGTAATTCCAGCAGCACACATACCCAAATACACTATGAGTTACTTCAGCTCTTTTAGTTTTTCTCTGAAAACAAATGCTGTGATAGGTAAACATATCCTTATATGCAGCATTAGCTGCCTCAGTTAGAAGAGTCCAGTAATATTCCATTTTTGACCATTAAATTCTACATTATGCTGAGATTTAAAATATTCAAAGATAATTAAATTGCTTTCAGGTTATTTCATTTGCTTGAGGATGGGGAAGACAACGCAAAAGATAATGGATTGCGCATGTGCAGAGGATGGGGAAAACAACGCAGAAGATACTGGAATTCGCATGTCCAGAGGATGGATCCCACACTTCGATATATGCGTATCACAAGACAATGTTGTTATCTTTATGAACTAATTTGGAATGGTATGTACAGGTTTAAATTGGATTAATTGGTTTAATTCGTTACATAAGAATATAGACAATTTATGTTTACAACTCCATGATACATTCTCATCTGTCTTACCTTTCCTGTATTTGGGGCTTTATTACAAAGAAGAAAGCTAATGAGATTCAGGTGATCCAAAATCGGGCTGTTAGAAATATTTTCCGTCTACCGTGGTACACTCATGTAAGGGCCCTATATTCTCAGACGAAAATAATTCCATTTCAAATCCATCCAAAATTAGAGATCACTAAAACTATACTACAAATAATAAAGTCATCAACGCACTCTAATACTCGACCAATATTCAATACGGACGTACACCAACATGATACGCGCTCACAGAATAAGAAGCATTCAACTAGATTCGGTGTAAAATCCTTACAATTTATAGCCTCTACAGAATTTAATAAACTCCCTAATGATTTAATAATGATGTCGAACCAAAAACTTCAATCTGATCAACTTAAAAGTAATTTTTACATTACATTTTTACATTTTTACATTACACATAAGCTACTTTTAGTAGTTTTCATTCATATATGAAAATTCCATTATTAATTTCAGGTAAGGTTTTTAAATTTACAGTTTATAGACAATAATTAAGCACATTCCCAAACGTGCCACCTATACGAGTATATCTGAATTTTGTGTTGCTCGGGCTTTCACAGTAGTAGGTTCGTCCGCCTGAAATATGCTTCCTGCACGCCTCAGATGCATTGACAATCCGACAGACTTTAAATATCACCTAAAAACCCACCTTTTCAAATTATCGCATAAAATGTTAACAACGGTTGTCTGTATATCAATAAACAATATTATATCACATTTGCACAAAACATTCATATGTTTAGAGAAACAAAATTCTTGATTTTGTTGTCCATGAAATTCACATCAGAGCCAATAAATTAAGTTTCTACGATCGTGATTTCGCTGTTGTCACATGCACCTTTCATGACTAAAAACAATGTCAAAGCGCCCTTGAGGTGAGCTATTCACGAAAACGGCGATTATACAAATTAAACAAACAAACAAACCATCACGCCGTTTCCCCACAGGGGTAGGCAGAGAGAATGGACCATAACACTACTCTATCCTGGCAAACCTCTCTAGCTTCCTCCACATTCATACAACGAGTCATACACGCATGTCGATTCCTCCGACTTCTAACATGACCAACCTTTAAAATCTGATTAGTTTAATTAATTTGACAAATCAATCAAATTAATCAGATTAAAAGGTTTTATTAGTTTTATCGTTTTTGTAAAGAATTTTGACAGGGGTAGAAATAAATTTTTCATTTGTTCCAATGACAATTTGAATCATTTCTTCAATATTATTTTTAAGTTCTTGCTGGTTAAGTGCCTTACTACAGATAATTTAAAAAATGGTGGATACGTGTAACATAAATTAAATAAACACAAAAGTCCGGATCGTCCAAGTCAACATGTGCAACATCGAAAAAAACATTATGTGTTATTACATTATGTGCTAAATTAAAAAACAGTGGATACGTGGAACATATTATAAATTAAATAGACAATATGTGCACCGTCTAAAAAGAACATTTTGTGTAAAATTATTTTTATTTTGTTATTTTATTTTATATCATTGTATTTTATATTATTTGTTTTAGATTTATTTTGTGGGTGTTGGACGATCGAAGTGTGCGCGGGAGATGCCTATTGGTGGCGATGAGGTTCGCAACCCATCACACCGCGCCTCCCGCGGGGCGAAAAGAGAAGGATGGAGTGCCGCATCAGTAAAAGTGTGACAGTCCATTCTCTCTGCTTACACTTTCGGGGAGACGGCGTGATGGTTAGTTAGTTAGTTAGTTAATTTGACAAATTAGCCTAATTATTATTATTATTATTATGCATATAGCATGAACTGCCTTTTATATGAAGAATATCTTCAGCAAACAAGTGAAAAACAGTTGTAATTCATTCATTGTATGGAAATTTAAATTTTGCCTTATGCGCCTCTTCGGTGTCCGCCTTATGGCAATTCAAATTTTTTTTTTTTTAATTCCAGGGCCCAAAATTGATGAATCAAGGATCGGACCAAAGTTGCCGATGCAGCGTGTAAAATAACTAATGTTTAAATGGAATGGGATCGGTCATAAAGCAAGGACAACGGGTGATAAGATCTTCTGGCCTGGAGTGGCGAAAGAGAAACAGCTACACAAATTCTGGCAGATCACAAGCAAGATGGTCTGATGACATTAAACGAGTGGCAGGAGGTCAATGGCGCAGAGCGGCGAGGGATACAGTTGTGGAAGTCGGGAAGGGAGGCTTTTGTAGTATTATCATCTATATTACTATTCCACGCCAGCGGACTCGCAGTGCTGAAATCACGATCGTAGAAACTTACTTTATTGGCTCTGATGTGAATTTCATGGACAACAAAATCAAGAGTTTTGTTTCTTTAATATAATGAATGTTTTCTGCAAATGTGATATAATATTGTTTATTTGATTACTAAATTTCATATAAAATATTCAAAAAATAGTTTTTCAATTACATTAGTAATATGTATTCAAGTTTATAATTCACAGCGAGTTTGCTTGGATTGAAACTTTGTTTTAAAGATATAGACACACATTTTTGCATCCATACACATGGCATTTAATCCAATAAATAAACGAATTGTTATTGAACTTTAATTGTATTTGTTGAATATATATTGGGTTTATTTATGTACTCGAATTTAGCAATAGCGAAGCGTTGCCGGGTCAGCTAGTTGCCTTATAAAATAGAAACGTATTAAATTATAAATAAATAAAACGATAAAATCCCGTATTTGTCTACAAGTATTTGTATACATTCAAAATATTGTATGCAAAAAACTGGTCCAAGTTAAAAGCATAAAAATAGGAGAAACATCTCCAGGCGTAATCTAGCACTGTATGATAATTGCAAGGCCTTTCACAGTGCATTTCTGCTTAATGCTTCCCAATCTTAATGGATGGCGCCGCGCAAGTGTAGATTGAACTAAAAAATGTGAAGTGCTGCGCAGCATTCTAGCATATATACATCTTCCAAAAATTTGTCAGACGTGGTGGTCGTAAGAAGGGCGGAATGGGGAATGTTGTTAGAAATAAAACGATCGCTTAACCCAACCAATGAAAAGTCATAAGTCCTGTAAGCGCCTCGACCACCGTATTCTGTTCCCAGAAAACAATTTACATCTTCGTCTCTATTGAGATACAATTAATCCTAATAAAAAAATAAAACGATGTTTTTAACTATATCACTTTTGTCTTTATTACGACAGCGACCGGTTTCGCCAGGCTCGCTGGCATCGACAGACCAGTCTGATGTAGTTAAAAAAACAGTGTTTTATTTAATTTTTATTTAAAATGAGCTTCCATTAATAGATTTCAGTAAAATCATTTGATTATCATAGAAACATATCAATCCTATAAATTTATAATTATAATACAATTTCTAAAAAAAAACGAAAACTGATGCTGAAAGGTAAATCCAAAATAAAAATGTTTAGAAATGAATACAGAAATTCTCGGTTCAAAATAATTGGTTAGATTTTGAATATATCGCATAATAATTTACACAAATATAAAATAACTAACTAGCCATCACGCCGTTTCCCAGGAGGGGTAGAGAGAGGATGGACCGTCATACTGCTTTGTCCTGACATACATCTCTCTAATTCATTTATATATTCCTCATACATCGTAATATGCACGCTCTTTGATTTTTCCGACTTCGAATTTGGCCGCCTTTAAGAATTTGATTAATTTGGTCATGTCTTGCTTTCCTTGGTCTTCCACGGCTTCTCTTTCCACTCACACTGCTTGTATACAACATTTTAACCATTCTTCTTTCTCCCATTCCTTCCAAATGTCTAAAGCTCAGGGATCCTTTTTTAATTTTACTTATGATGCAATAATCTACCTTACATTTCATCCGTATTTCGTCATTTGGTATTCTATCATATATTGTTTTCTTACTCATTCTTCTCAGTGATATCATTTCTACGGCATTTATATCCTACTTTCATCCTTCTTTTTCCAGCTCTAAGCTTCACTTCCATACATTAGGGTTGTCACTAGAACTCCATTATGTATAGCCATCTATTATTAAAACAAATAACAAAAAACAGAAAAGAACATGAGGTTCGGTACAAAAAAACACATTTGTTTTGTTGTCTTTTCTTAATTCATCTTCACTTCGTACTATTAATTTTAAAATGATTTCATTCATATCATGTTGTAATATAATATAAAACGAGTTGTGTGTTTAATTAACATAAAGTGTTTTTAATTTAATTAAAATCGTGTCGCTGTATTAGCAATTTCATTTAAGATAAATCTTACACACTCCAGTTGGCCACAAAATAATATCTTATACGAGTATATAGCCACAAAACGCGTTTCATAGCCAGCTTGGCTAAATCATCAGCCCACTACAGGACTGGTTAATAATGCACTGTTTTATTTCTGTGTCACCTCGGTGAATTTCGGCCAAATTGACTCCCTAAAGGGAATAAGGGAGCGTGCCCTAACTACCGAAATACCTGTTTATCATTTCCCGCGAACACCCTGCCATCGCACGAGCTCATCTGTATTCTGGACTATTTTTGTATAATGTATCGTGTATGTGACTGCGTCCTAGTCAAACTAAGAAATATCCACCGTTTAAAAATCTCGAGTTCAAGTTCGAGAAGACAAGTAAATAAACTTGTCTTCTTTTTCTTCTTTTTCCTCTTTATAATAATAATCTTTTTCTTCGCGTGCCGTATCAGGTCCCCCTGACGTTGGCAATCACTCCGGCAAAGGCTTCTCTATCTTGCGCAACCCGGAACAGCTCCCCCACGAAGTCCAACAAGTTTTATGGAGTTATTAGGGATGATGTCAATTCCGAATGTTGATATCGTAGCATGATCGATTAAGTGCTGGCGCTTCATTGAGGCGGTCCAGAGAAATTTCGTTTTGGAAGGGTTGAATATATTATACTAACGTATATATTATACTAACGCTGTCACATCAAAATGTTATTAGAAAAAACTGGACAATTGTTTGTTGTATGCTTGCCTTCATTTTGTGTTATAAACTCATTTTTGTTAATAATTAATGATCATCATTTTAATCACTATCAGGCTATATCCGTCCACTCCTGGACGCAGCCCTCCTCCATCTGCTTCCATGTCGGCCGATCTTGGACACCACGCATCCATGTCGTACCGGCGGATTTTTAATGTCGTCTCTCCTTTTAATTTGGGGACGTCCTGGGTTTTGGGTCACAGTTTTAGGACGCCAGCAAAGGAGGCGTTTGATCCATCTATTGTCAGAGCTGCGAGCGTCATGGCCTGTCCAGCGTTATTCTAGCGATGTCATTTTTCCGATGATGTCCGACAATCCAGTTCTTGTTCTAATAGTGATGTTTCTCACCCTGTCTACTATAATAATTTCCAACATTGCTCCTTCCTTAGCTCTTTGGACAATTCTCAATTTAATTGCGTTTTTGTAAGACAATGTTATATTTTCAAACCCATAAGTTAACACCAGTAGGAAGCAGCAGTCAAACATCTTCCGTTTAAGGTTAATGGGGTTTGTGGATTTTTCAATATAAGGTACAATTTACGGAAGGCAGCCCAACCCAAACCAATTCTTCGGTCGATTTCCGCGGTTTGATTTAATGATGCGTTGTAATAACTTTGCGACTGCCAGACTTTTCTTTCCTGACATATTTATCTCGCTTCATTCATTCATTCTTTCCAAATGTCCAAACCATCTTAATGATCCTTTCATTATTTGATTCATAACACCATCATTCGCATCGAATTCACTTCTTATGTTTTCATTCGACACTCTATCATACACAGAGTATCACATTCGTCTAAGAGATCTCATTTCTACTGCATTTATTCTACTTTCATCCTTCTTTTGCCAGTTCCATGCTTCGCTTCCATACATAAGGGTCGGTAGAAGAACACCATTGTGCACTGCCATTTTGACTTTTTTCGATAGGTTTTTGTTTGCGATGACAACTTTAAGTGCACCATTCACTTTGTTGCCTGCCCCAACCCTTCTTACAACATCCCTCTCTACTCGTTCATCTTTTGTAAACAAAATACACGAACTCATCTACTTGCTCCAAATTTTCACCATTCACGCTAATGTTGCAGACTGTCACATTCATCGTCAGATCATTTCGCATGCATACCTCATACATACTATTCACCAGGACTTGTTGTTAATGCTCGTTGTCTGCAAATAGGACAGCGTCATCCGCATACAAGAGACAGCTTACTGATACTTCGCTCATTTTGGCACCTACTTCCAACCCTTTCAGCTCTTTCATAATATTATATTCAAACATAATATAATATAATACGAGTACATGTTTCATAATATAATATTTAATTATGATACATAAAATAATATTCAAACTACAGTTTTTCGGTATTTGCTCAGACATAATCTGTTTTTATAAAAAGAGGACAATATAACTATTTATAAAATATAATGTCGTTAAGTTATGGAATGTTATAACCAAACTAACCGTTAATTTTGGGGGTTCGATTACTTTGATGAATTCCCAGATCAAGGAGTGTTACTGCAACACACACATTATATTTAGCAATGATTTCTCTAGCCACCCTGATTACCAACGGATACTCGTGAGGAACTAATGAAAGTAAAGATGAGAAACCAGGGATTCAATCGGCTGTTCGTGAGTTAATTGCGAATGTACCTACCTACTTTTAAATTAAGAACATTAAAAATCCAATCGAAAAATTACAACATCCAACTTAATAAAAAAAAAAAAGATTTCTGTTCTTCAAACAATTGTTAATCAGATATTTCAAAGTGAAGTAAATGTTTTAAAGTATTTTTATTTTTATAAAGATGTTTTTTTTGCTCCTATACTCGCCTTTATTTTGTGTTGTGGATTTATATTTAAATAATTATAATTATACTTTTTATTTTCACTGAATTCAGACATGTTTCGGTTACAAGTAACCTTTATCAATGTATACAATTTTAACAATGAAATAAAACAAAGTAATCACTTATATACTAAATGGAGATCGAGTTATGTATAAAAGTGGAAGGGGTATAATTAAGATTGAGGAGAGGGGAGATGTAACGGGAACATATCGAGCATGGGAATTGAATTTAAATTGAATTAGTTATTTGTTAAACGAGTATTTACATTTATCACTGTATCCATTCTAACCATAACACTAATTCGCAATCAAGCACGGAAACGATTAATTCCTTTTAATGTTATGTTTAAAACGAGAATTTAAACTTATAATTTTCAATTGGATTCAGTTCACTGCACCCATAGAAGTTGATGTAACGGGGGGCGGGTCGGGGGTACATGAAATAAGGGATGATAAGTTGACAGGGGGTGTTGGATTGTAGGCAATAAATTATACGAAAATCGAACAGTATGGCTGTTCGCGATAAAAAATGTTAAAGTTATTTTTTTTCACCGCGATTTAAATTAATTTTCGACAAGGGATTTTTTAATATTGAAAGTTAGTGCTCGTTTAGACATTGATAAGTAGGGTCTTCCGAGATTTATGAATTCTCAATTCCGAGGGGAAAGTAACTGAATTTGGTAATTGAAATGTTTTAACCTAAATTTTCTGAAGTAGACGATAAAAAAGGAATTGGACACTTTTAAATTAACGTGGTTTAATGATATACTGATATATATTATGATATATACGACCTTTATTATTTGATTTTCTTTTCCGAGTCTGATTTTATGACCGAGATACACACACTCTTTCACACTTTCTATCTTATTTCCCTCTATAGTAATGTTTTTTTTTTGTTGGACTTAGTATCTTTGTTTTGTCAATATTCATTTCTAGTCCAATTTTATTGGATGCAATGTGCAGTTCTCTGATCATTGTCTCTAATTCATCTGTGTCCACGCTTATAATGACATCATCGTCTGCAAATCTGAGGTGATTTAGAAAAACTCCATCTATTTTTACTCCTTTGTCTTCCCGAAATGGTAATCTGTAAAAAGGATTATATACTGTAAAAAAACACATCCTGAAAAATATTGATCCTATTTATTAAGTGTCAATTTTATGTAGGTAGGTGCTTTCTTCGGCAACCCCCGACGGCGATTTTAATATAGCATTTGAGACAACGAGTCGGTGAGATTCAAGGCTATTTTTATCGTGACGTGTCGGTATCGGCTGATGACTGTCCAGTGTAAATGGACCTTAACTAGTAATAACGGTATTTTTTTAAGGATTAATTGTATCTCAATAGAGACGAATATGTAAATTTATTTAATTTATTTAATTTTATTTTTTGGAAACAGAATATGGTAGTCGAGGCGTTTACAGAACTTATGACCTGTCATTGGTTGGGTTAAGCGATCACTTTTTGTTAACAACATTCCCCATTCCGCCCTTCTTACGACCACCACGTCTGACAAAAATTTTTGGAACTCGTATGCATTTTTAAATAACGGCACATTTTTTAGGTCAATCTACACTAGCGCCATCTATTAAGACTGGTATTTTTTTTTATTAAAATTGTTTTATGACTGAATTGGCCGTAGGTAGGATACACAAAAAATAAAAACATTAATTATTATATAATCCATGAACCGGTATAAATAGAACTCTGGCCACCCCTACCATGCCATGGCGTGATTGTTTATTATAATGCAAAATAAAATATCCATAAAACATGGCCGGCATAAAAGTCAGTTGCGGCCGTTATCGTCAAGACGGCATTTCTCTCCGGACGCTTTATGGGCGGGAATAAAGATTTAAAGTTTTATGACCAAAGGAAATCACATCACTAGCATTATGCTTCCGGCTTCCTCTTTTGAATTTATTCAGAAAATTTTACAATGACACATAGCCCCGCTTTTAAAATCTAAGGTAAGTACCGCGTAAAATTGTGATGTAAATATTCCTTACTTGCTTCTTTTTAGCTGCAGCCTCCTTGCGAACGTTCCTAAAGTCCAAGCTTCTTTCCAGAAACACCAAGCTGCGTATTTATAACACCATCATCAAGCCAGTGGTGATATATGGTTCTGAGTCATGGAAAATGACTCTAAAAGGACAACAAATAATCCACTGGTTTGAGAATAGAATGCTTAGAATTATCCTGGGACCCAGACCCGGTGTTGCAGCGGGAACTTGGAGGCGTAGAGCCAACCAAGAGATCCGTACGATGACCCAGCAGCCCCTTATAACGAGCATCGTGAGAGCCGGTCGCCTAGCATGGATTGGGCACGTATGCCGAGCCGAAGAGACCAGAGCAATCAAGACCCTGTACGCATCTAGACCGACTGGGATAAGACCTCTAGGAAGGCCTAGACAGCGCCTAACGGACGATGTTCTGGCTGACCTGGCTAGGTTGGGCGAATCGGACTGCTGAAAGCAAAAGGCGCAGGATCGAGGAGCTTGGCGAAAAATAAGGTGAGGCTAAAACTCTTCAAGAGTTGTATGGCCATAGGAAGTAAGTAAGTACTTCTTTTTCTTTGATGGCTCTACAACTCATATTGAGCCTTGACCTCCATCAGTCCTCTCCTCCAAGCACTTCTGTCACCTGCTGCGGCTTTCCAGTTTCTCATTTGCAGTAGTTGTGCAGTATTCTTCCTCGCGTCATCCTCCCATCGGAGTCTAGGCGTACCGACCATTCTACTTCCACCCGGATGTCCCTCAAGGATTCTCTTTAGTGCTCGAGACAACGGCATTCTTTCCAGATGTTCTGTCCATATCAGCTCACCCAGTCTAGCATGTATCGAGAGCTATGGTGCTTTGTAGACGTTATACACCTCCTAATTAGGATACCTCATACCTCATTCTCCAGGTTCCACCATCGTTCAAGAGCCCCGGGATTTTTTGTAACACCCTTCTCTCAAATGTGTCCAGCATCTGTGCTGATTTTGCCGCCATCGTCCACATTTCGCACCCGTATGTCACTATTGTTCTGACTCCGCTTTTGTAGAGTGTGATTTTTGTTTTTCTGTGGACACTTTTTCGATCTGGTCTGGTCTGGTCACCAGAAGATGGCTGCAAGCTGCCGAAACCGGTCGATGTTAAACACAAGTAGAATCACACTAAATATAATATAATTCCTCTTCCTCATTCCTCTTGGGCATGCTGGGGACCAACAGTTAACAGATAAGAAGGATGGGTGCACACTTACCCATTTCTTCAGACTTATCAGGGGATTCTTTGAGGATTCCGTCATCTTGGAGGCTATCCATCTTTATGTTTCGGATGGTTATCTTCGACAGCGTCAGCACAGACTGTTTTACCTCCCAACATGCAGAACCAACCTGCCTCTGGTGATGCCGGTGGGGAGAGCAATCAAACTGCTGAACATGATCGCTTCGGAGATCGATGTCTTTCATATTCGTGAAAGTACGTTCAGAAGACAAATACTCTTGACTTTGGAGAGTATCTTGTATTTCTAATGTCGAAACATCTCTCATGCGTTCCTGGTATGATATTTGTTATATTTTACCTGTTCTCAATAGATGTCTTAAACTGTAAAAACTTTTGAGAAAATAAACTGATTTGATTTGATTTCATTTGATAATAATAAAGACATTTTGTCTGATTTTTGGTTGTTTTCATTATCCAAGAAATAAATTATCAACACGCAGGGGAGCAACGGCCTCCGGCCTAGTGTACTCCTAAAAAGACAATATTAAAGAAAATAAAATTGATATAACAAAAGATTATTTTTATTTTTACATGCTATGAATGACTAGAAAAATTCATGTTAATTTTTATGTCATACTTTGTCATAAAGGCATTCCTTAAATAAACAAGTATTCATTTTTATTTTTTCTTTTGATGAAAATCACGTGGAAGAAGTTACATCAAGGACACCGAAGTCCTCGACAAAGAGAGATAAAACAAGTCAAATTCACACAAAAAAAATAGAGTCCTTGGAGTTTTCGTAAAAATAAACAGAATTATTGTTGACTTTGTACCGAGAGGTGGATTCATTAATGTCTGCCTTAAAAAAAGACTTTTCAATGTATTTCTTTTTACTGGATACCTGTTGAATAAAAATTCAAACAACTTGTTTTTTAATCAAAGATATTGTATATTTGTTTTACTCATATTTGATCATTTATGAAAAATATTTTGTTTCTTAACTAACTAACTAACCATCACGCCGTCTCCCCGAAGGGGTAGGCATGCACGCGCGTCGATTTCTCTGACTCCTCACATGGCCGACATTCAATATTTGATTTATTTGATCGTGCCACGTTTTCCTCGGTCTTCCTCTATTTCTGGTTCCATTTACATCGTTAACATATAATTTTTTTTATCATTCTTTCATCACTCATTCTTTCCATATGTCCAAACCATCTTAATGATCTTTTCATTATTTTGTTCATAACAACATCATTCGCACCGCATTCACTTCTTATATTTTCATTCGACACTCTATCATACACAGAGTATCAACACCATAGTCTAAGAGATCGTTTTATATGTTCATATTTTGTTTCTTAATTTAATTAAAACCAAATCAATTTTACTTTTAATAATAATATTATGGTGTTATATTACTATTATTTTTTTAGTTATTTAAGCATGAAAAAACAAAGTAAAAAGAAACAGAATTTAATTGTATCTCAATAGAGACGAAGAAGCAAACTGGAAACTGAATATGGATGATCAAGGTGTTTACAGGACTTATGACCTGTCATTGGTTGGGTTAAGCGCACGCTTTATGTAATTTCAACATTCCCCATTCCACCATTGTTATTATGATCATGCATGATAAATTTTGGAAGTTGTATATATACTCCAAATCCATGCCTATCTTCACGTGTCAGTTTTTAATTGGCCATCTATGTAGATTTGATTATACGAGTCAATCTTTTTAAGATTAACCTTTATAATCCACCCACTAACGCCATCTATGGAGAATGATTTTTAGCATTTTAGCAAACTACTTTATTAACACAATGCGAAGGTTATCAGCCTATTAGCGTATTGTTTAGAAGTCGCCTGGAGTATTATTCCTATCTTATATGCCAAAGAATTGACCAGAATGATTACAAATATTTTTGTGAATGTATACTTATACTTGTATACGAATCCTGGATTTTCACCCATGGTGGATGGTTAATTCAAATTTAATTGTATCTCAATAGAGACGAAGAAGCAAACTGGAAACTGAATATGGGTGAAATGGGTGAATATGGGTGAAAATCCAGGATTCGTATACAAGTATAAGTATACATTCACAAAAATTTTTAGAAACAGAATTATTAACTTGACGATTTATGAAATTAATCTATTAAACAATATTAAAATCTTTATCAACTACATCTCTCTCCTGGGAATGTGACCAAGAAACTCAAGGCATGCACAATCACAATATTTTTAAAATTATTTATAACTTCTTTTTCTTCGCGTGCCGTATCAGGTCCCCCTGACGTCGGCGATCACTCCGGCGAAGGCTTCTCTATCTTGCGCAACCCGGAACAGCTCCCCCACATGTCTCATTCCGGTCCAGTTTCTTATGTTGCACAGTCAAGACGTTTGCTTTCAACCAGGACCACGCTGCCCCTCAATGTTTCCCATCAGTATTAGTTGGAGCAAACTGTATTTATCTCCCCGCAGAATGTGACCCAGATATAAAATTTTACGGATCTTAACCTCATTTAGCAGTTGTCTACTACAATTGGCTCTCCTCAAAACCTCCAAATTGCTGACGAAATCTGTCCACGGTATATGAAGCATTCTCCTATGCAACCACATCTCGAATGCTTCCAACCGGTTCATAGTGTGCACTTTCAGGGTCCAAGTCTCCGAGCCATAGAGTAATACTGAGCAGACATAGCACTTCAATATTCTCTGCCTTAGTTTCAAGTTCAAGTTGTCATTGCAGAATATTGATCTCATTTTGTTGAATGAACTACGGGCTGCTTCGATCCTGCACTTCACTTCCATATCTAGGTCCATAGATGATGTAATATATGGACCCAGATATAGATTTGTAGGATGTAAACCAGTATTTATAACACTGTCGTATAATTTCAGAGTATTTTGGAACCACAGAATTCGTCTTCCATTCTTATCCTCTATGTATCAGCTGTGTCAATGAGTATTTGATGTTTAGGTTTCAAATTCAACCTCCCACACGATGGTCTGATGATATTCGATTGGAGGCGAAAAGCACAAGACGTGGAGAAGAACGGGGGCGGCCTATAATCAGCAGTGGACGACAACGGCTGTTTAAGTAAGTAAATTATATATTATACAGGGTTATTGGTTATTGAATACATTACTTCTAGGAGGTTGTAGGAGACGTTATTTCCGATGAATTATATCATGTAAGGTATCATGCAAAAGTGAACCATTTTTGAGATAATACGTTTTTTTTTAATTTATCGAGGTCAGGTGTTTTCAAAATTAATTTAAAAATAACCGTTGGTCATAATCAAACTTTTATATTTTTCGTAATTAGTGAACATAATAGGGATTTATTATCAATACAAAAACTAAAACTGTCTTTCCACATTAGGAAATATCATAAATTTTATTTATTTTTTATTGACTAACTCCAAAAGAAAGGCGATTTAAAAATAAATCACTCGTAAATTTTTCGTGCAGATTATGTTAAAAATATCTCCATAGTTTAACCTTTTGGACGAAGTATTTAAACTTAAAATCGGTTTTATATTGAAACATTGAACACCCGGACATTGAAATAAAATGCAGAATTAAAGTTGCACGAGCTGCATTTAATAAAATGGGAACATTCTTTTGCAACGATAATCTTGACTTGAAACTCCTACAAAGAATGATTGAATGTTAAATATGGTCTGTTCTACTATATGGCTGCGAAACCTGGACTCTGAAAGTGAATGTAATGAACCGGTTAGAAGCGTTCGAGATGTGGATATACCGCAGAATGGTCCGTATACCGTGGACAGATAGGGTCAATGATGCAGACGTACTACAGAGAGCTGTTGTCGAGTGAGAAAATTAGAAAGGTCTCATATTTGGGTGATGTGCTAAGGGGAGACAAATACCACCTCCTTCGACTGATATAACAATTAATACCAATGTAAGGTGGAGGGACGTCGGGGAGTGAGTAGAAGGCAGTTGTCCTGGCTGCGGAATCGCCAACGTTGGGGGGACCTGACACGGCACCGAAAGAAGAAGAAAATCTGTTTTAAGATTACAGAGAAATCAACATTACACTAGAAGGAAGTTAAGAATATGCCTTTAAGAACTAAATGTTACCTGAACAATCAGAAATGAAGGAATGTATTCAATAACCAATAACCTGGTATATGTTACTGTCAATATTCATACTGGTGAAGGGCTTCCCTGTCCCAAAACATGTTTGTTTTTTGTTTTAAATTTTAAATTTTAATAAGTGTTGTAATACATAGTTTAAAAGATTATTCAATTATGAATCCATATAACAAATGATGGTGAATATACAAGACATTCAATTATATTTAAACAGTTAATATATAGATTTTTTATTTAGAAAATAACGAATAGACCCCGAGTTTTGTATTGTAACTGAATAAACTGGCTTGAACTTAGTTAATATGTTTATCGTCAGCGCCAGACGTTGTTTATCACTTCAGCAGCTTCTCGGACACTCGAACAATGTCCGGAGAGGGGAGTGGAGACGCTGGAGAAGAAGGGGGGTGGTCCAGGGAGGAAGGAGGAAGGGAAAGGTCAAATAGTTTAGTTCTAACACTTAGCGCTTGGAGGTGAAGACTTTTTTGTTAGTTTTCACAGCACCACGCATCGGCACGTTATTCAAAGATCGTTTCATGATTACCATTAAATTCACAAAAATATTAACAGTATAAAAAATTAATAAATTCTGTCGAAGATAATTAATACGAATGAAAACATCTGTTTTCTGGAAATTTTCTTTATATTTTATATGTTTTATGTTAATTATATATATTTTTTAATTTATGATAAACTTGAGGCATTAAACTCTGTCGAATTCCATAATGCTGAATTTTTTATGAATTAAAACACTGTTTTTTCCACTTTTGAGTTTATTTTTAGATTATTTAGCTGTTTGTTATATGCAGATTTAGATTATTTAGCTGTTTGTTATATGCAGATTAAGATTATTTAGCTGTTTGTTATATGCAGATTTAGATTATTTAGCTGTTTGTTATATGCAGGTTTAGATTATTTAGCTGTTTGTTATATGCAGATTTAGATTATTTAGCTGTTTGTTATATGCAAATTTAGATTATTTAGCTGTTTGTTATATGCAGATTTAGATTATTTAGCTGTTTGTTATATGCAGACGATGCTGTGTTAATCGCTGACAGCAGAGAAAATTTGCAAGTCTTAGTGTCAAGGATGTATGAGGCATGCAAAAAAGTGATTTGGTGATGAATGTGTCTAAATCTAAAGTGATGGTTTTCGAGAAATAACAATGTATGACGATTTGTGATATTAGTGCGATGGGCGAGAAATTGTAGCAAGTTACCGAATTTACGTATCTGGGAAGCATGTTTATAAGATACGGAAAAATGGAGAAAGACATCGAAGGAAGGGTTGGTGCTGGGAATAAAATAAATGGCGCACTCAAAGTCATTACTGCAAATAGAAATAAATCCACAGAAGCAAAGATGGCAGTACACAATGGAGTTCTAGTGCCAACTCTTATGTATGGCAGTGAAGCTTGAACTGGCAAAAAATGATGAGAGAAGGATAAATGCTGTAGAAATGAGATCACCGAGAAGAATGCGCGGGAAAACGATATATGATAGAATACCGAATGATGAAACAAGGAAGAAATGTAAGGCAGATGATTGCATCATAAGTAAAATTAAAAAAGGATCCCTCTGATGGTTTGGTTAAAATGTTGAATACAAGCAGTGTGAGTGGAAAGATAAGTTGTGGAATAATTTATGTTTTTAATTTAAATTTCTTGGTAGAAGTTCATTTTAAATAATGAAAACAAAAAAAAATGATACAAAATTTCTTTATCATTATGAATTCAGTGTGCTTCCACTTGTGTTTATGTTCGACCGGTTTCGGCAGCTTGCTGCCATCGTCTGGTCTGGACCAGACGATGGCAGCAAGCTGCCGAAACCCGTCGAACACAAATACAAGTGGAAGCACACTAAAAACATAATGATAAAGACATTTTGGATAATTTTTTTTTTTCGTTTTCATTATAAGTTGTGGAAGACTAAGGAAAGCATGGCATGTCATTTCAAGTCGGAAAATCGACGAACGTGCATGTTAGGATCCTTGCAATGTAGAGGATCCGTGCATGTTAGGATCCGTGCAATGTAGAGGATCTGTTTGTAATGTCTATTGAGTTAATAAACTGATTTGATTTGATTTGATTAGAAACAAGAAAGGTTTGTCAGGACAGAACGCTATGGCGGTCCATCCACTCTGCCTACCCCTCCGGGTAACAGCGTGATGGTTAGATAGATAGACATTGTATAAATATTTAAGCTTTGTTTTAAAAGCCGCGCCGCGGACTCATAATCTCGTTTCGACATAAAAAAGCCATTTCTTCTGTAAGTTGGACGTAATTAGAAACTCATTCACGTTCACGTTAACGCGAGCGAAGGTCGCAGCGGAGAAGTTTGCTTTACGGCCTACTAAAGTAACACATCGCTCCTGCTGTAACCCTTAAGCCTTTAACCTAGCAGGATCCCCGGGACTAAGATGCTTTTCGCCGTATTTTTTGCTTATTGTATTGTTAAGAATCTCAGTTCATCCTGTGTACGAGGTGTTGGGGAAATAATTTTCGGTTGCTACACCAAACAACAAGGGCGAGTTTGTTCAACTTATATTATTCTTTTGTTTTCTTTGTGTCCTGCTTCACAAATTAATAATAAATCTCTTTTATATTTCTATTTTTCTTTTTTATACACTTTGTATATACAACACTGATATTAATAAAATAAAATTATATAGACATGTTTCGGACAAACAGTCCTTCTTCAGTAAAGATACATATTTATAAAAATATTATATTATTGTTGTTGTTTACATGATCTCACAGATGTTATAATATCTATAAGATCATGTTAACAACAACAATTTTATAATATTTTTATAAATATGTATTTTTACTGAAGAAGGACTGTTTGTCCGAAACATGTCTATATAATTTTATTTTTTTAAATATCAGTGTTGTATATAAAAAGTGTATAAAAAAGAAAAATAGAAATAAACCATCATAACAACACCAAGTATGGCGTATGTAGAAGAAAATATCTTATTTCTTAAAACTTTCGTGGCAGAGTGGTAAGAGCTATGACTACCACTGTCTAGGATTCGATTTCAGTGTGATTGTCACGCTGTCTTTGGTCTGGTGTTGAATTCACGTGACAATAAAATGGCGTGAGACTAGCTACCTATTACATGTCGTTAGAATCAATATAATAACTTTAAACAAATTGTATGCAGTCATTTAATTAAAAATCTGTTGTATTTAAAAGTTTAACTTTTAAATATTGTATTTATACCTAAAATTTTAAAATTTTAAATATTGTATTTATACCTAAAATATTTATTTAATTTCATGTTAATAATGCTTCTAATGTTTATATAAAAAATCCGTTTTCTAGAAGTTTTATTACATCTTATGGCAGTGACATATAATATTTCGCCTTGTTGGATCATTATGAAATTGCATTTGATGATGCTCCAGCAAAGCAATACTTGTATCATAATTCCATTAAAATATGTTAATTAACTAACTAACCATCACGTCGTATCCACGGAGGAGTAGGCGTGAACCGCCACATTATTCTGTCCTGACACACCTCTCTCGATTCCTCTACATTCTTACGCCGTGGCATGCACGAACGTCGATTTCTCCGACTCATCACATGACCGACATATAATATTTGATTACGTATGGTAGTGAAGCGTGGATCTGGAAAAGAAGGATGAAAGTAGAATAAACGCAGCAGAAATGAGATCTCTAAGATGAATGTGCGGTAAATGTATATATGATAGAGTGTCAAATGCAAACATAAGAAATGATTGCGGTGCGAATGAAAGTGTTAGGAACAAAATAATGAAAGGGTCGTTAAGATGGTTTAGACACATGGAAATGATGAATGAAGACAGAATGGAGAGGAAAGTATACGTAAACGATGTGAATAAAGCTAGAAATCCTAGAATGCCTAGGAAAACGTGGCACAATCAAATATTAAATGTCGGTTAAGTAAGGCATCACACGATGTATGAATGGTGAGGAATCGAGAAAAATATGTCAGGAAAAAATATTGTGGAGGTCCATTCTTTCTGCCTACCACTTCGGCGTGACAGCGTGATGGTTAGGTAGTTAGTTAGTTAGTTAGATAAATCACTTTCGTAAGGCTGTTATGCGGATATTTGTTTTAAAACATTTGTGTGGTGTGAAGTTTAATTTCATTATATTTTAAAGTTAGATATTTTTGATTTCGCTCGCCCTTTGCATAACTTAGTTCCATTCATTCGAGATTTCTGTCTCATTTTAAACAAATCCTAATTGGAGGAACACTTCTGCAGACAAGTTTAATTCAATTTTCTCCCAAACAAAAACAACAAGCCGTGAGTTTTATGGACCATAAACGTTCGTCGAATAATCCAAAGATCCGAGAGGGATAACAGAGCCGGATCACCTCCTGCAGGACTTAAATATACTCCTTTAATCCTTTTACAAGCATTTCTCAACCGACTGTGAGCTCTTCTACACAACCATATACCGTATAGACTATATAGAAACGATGTTATAATTTTGCACTAATCCTCTCCTCGCATATTCGAGTGAATACGTTCATTTAATTAATAACAGAGAGGACATAGTACATAGAGGATTCCCACCGCTTACCCGAAGCTCGTTATAGGCGAACGGCGCGTGGCGCCTTTCGTCAGCTTCGCTCATTCAATTCCTAGGCCCGTTCCTAGTCCATGCGGGACTTACGTTAGAAAGATTATATGTCAGATATCAAGAGGGACCCAGACCACATTTAATCTATTATTTTTTCCTCTATGTCCCGCCGTTCATGTAGATTACACTATAACAGGGATGGCGAACCTTTTTGAGCCTCTGTGCCAAATATATATTTTTTAATTTCAATTTCAATTGATTTATTTTTTAAATCATGATATAACCAAAGCGCTTATGACTATACAGGTAGGATACTTAAACAACAAAAAACTATTTTAAAAAGTCAATACAATTACGAAATTTAAAAATAGACAAAAATACAAAAAAAAAACCACGAGATAATTAAAAAATTAAGACCAACTAAGTTATTAGAAACAATAGGTAGAACAACACATTATTTAAGAGATAGATGTTTTCTGAGGGTAGCCTCATTATCGTGGAAGATGTCCACATCCGAAGAGATGCGGTTTAGAAGGATTATTGACCTGCCCACGGGCATAACCTTAGGTAAATTGGTTCTACACAGTGGCAGGTGAAATAATCTATGTTGCCTTTGTCGCAGATAATTGTCAGGGACAAACAAAGTCAAGTAATATAATAATATGTCGCGTGCCACAAGCCATGAAAATAAAAATGCGTCTAATGTTTGTGTAACTTCAGATTTTTAATATAAACAAAGCATTAATACATCGAAAAAAATAATTAAGTACTTATTAATGGCAAAATAAAAGAAATAAATTAAAAATAGCCCTAATAAAAAAAAAATTAGAACCCTCACAACTTCATTTTAAGTGAGATTTTTGTTGTTGGATGCTAAAATTTTTTATATCAGATTCATAGCTGGTAGCTTTTAATAGAATACAAGCAGTAGTACTTTCGTCTGTAAGTCTACTTCTTATGTCTGATGTAATAAAGTTCATTGAAGAAAATAATGATTCACAGGAATAATAAGTCGACGAAAAAGTTGTTAAAATGCCCATTTCTATTTTTTTAAGACAAGAAAAAGTTAGGAAGTGCCGGGAGTGATGATTATTACAAAAAAATCACCTCGGGGGATCACCGTGCGGGAAGTATAAAACAATGCGATCTATTTATGCATCAATGTCGTCATATCCTTATATTTTCATTCGACACTCTATCATACGCAGACTATCCACACATTCGTCTAAGAGATCTCACTTCTACTGCATTTATTCTACTTTCATTCTTCTCTTGCCAGTTCCATGCTTCGCTTCCATACATAAGGGTCGGTAGAAGAACACCGTTGTGCATTGCCATTCTAACTTTTTTGGATAGTTTTTTTTGCGATGACAACTTTAAGTGCACCATTCACTTTGCCTGCCCCAATACTTCTTTTAATATCCCTCTCCACTTGTAAACATACTACCCAAATACACGAACTCATCTACTTGCTCCAAATTTTCCCCATTCACGCTAATGTTGCAGACTGTCATGATTTCTTCTTTTTCAAAAATCATTAATATTCAAAAGTTCCGTTAAAAGCGTGCTACTCTACGGATCCGAGACTTCTAATCGAGAAATCTACCACGGACGTTATTGGAAAACTCCAGATTTTTATTAATAGGTGTCTCCATAATACATGTTTACTAAGTTTTCTTTATTGCATAGTTCTCGTATCTTCTTTTTCTTTCTGTGTCCTGTCAGGTTTCCCCAACGTTGACTATCACCCTTGAGTAGGCCTCCCCGTCCTGGGCAGCTCGGAACAGCTCCTCCACGGTCCTCAGCCCTGTCCACTCTCGGATGTTCCTCAGCCAGGAAACCTGCCTTCTCCCAACACCTCGTCGACCCTCAATCTTACCCTCCAAGATCAGATGTAACAGTGCGTACTTTTCGCCTCTCAGAACATATCAAATCAAATCAAATCAGTCTATTTTCTCAAAAGACATTACAAACATTTTTTATAGTTTAAGGCATCTATTGAGAACAGGTAAAACATATGGAATATATAATACCAGGAACGCATGAGAGATGGTTCGACATTAGGAATACAAAATACTCTCCAAAGTCAAGAGTATTTGTCTTCTGAATGTACTTTCACGAATATGAAAGACATCGATCTCCGAAGCGATCATGTTCAGCAGTTTGATTGCTCTCCCCTCCGGCATCACCAGAGGCAGGTTGGTTCTGCATGCTGGGAGATAAAACAGTCTGTGCTGACGCTGTCGAAGATAGCCATCCGGAACATAAAGATGGATAGCCTCCAAGATGACGGAGTTCTCAAAGAATCCCCTGATAAGTCTGAAGAAATGGGTAAGTGTGCACCCATCCCTTCTTATCTGTAAACTATTGGTCCCCAGCATGCCCAAGAGGAATGCAGTGGGATAAAGCCACGGATAGCTACCAAACTCCCTCATGTAGAGATATCTCAGAAATCTTTTCTGAACCCTCTCTAACATGAGCGAGTATCTCGCCTCGTGGGGACTCCATATCACCGAGCCACACTCGAGCCGGCTCCGGACCAATGAGTTGTACAAAATTCGCAAAACATAGGGATTCTTGAAAACTCTACCAGTTCGGAGAATAAATCCCAACATTTTCAGTGCAACTCCACATATTCTCTCGATGTGAGCATGGAAAGTCAGCCTACTTTCATAAACGATACCAAGATCCTTTATCGTTGAAACACGCTTAAGTTGCTGGTTATCCATTGTGTATCTGTAATAAACAGTACGCAATGCTCTCGTAAAAGATAAAATTACGCATTTAGAGATATTGAAATATATTTGATTGGTTTTACTCCAGCGGACGATATTATTTATATCTGACTGGAGATGGAGGCAATCTTCGGGGCTTTTTATCTCAAGGAATAATTTAAGATCATCTGCAAATAAAAGGAATCGCGAAAATTGTATAACCCTCGCGACATCATTAATGAAGATGGTGAAGAGGAGTGGACCAAGGTTTGAGCCCTGTGGCACTCCGGAATATACGGGAAAAAGTGCAGATTGAAATATACCGTATGAGGCAAACTGTTTCCTTTCCCTCAGGTAGCTTATAAAAAATAAAACCAACTTAGAAGAGAAACCAATTTCCGACAGCTTTCGCAGAAGTACATCATGGTTGACGGTATCAAAGGCTTTAGAAAAGTCATTATAAGAGCAGTCAACCTGGTGACCATTGTCCAAAGCCCTTGTCACATATTCTGTGAAAATCATAAGATTGGTTTCAGTAGAGCGCCCCTTCCTGAATCCGTGTTGTTCTGGAATTATGAAGGGTTCAACTCTAGGGAGAATCATTTTATAAATAATAGATTCGAAGAGTTTGGCCGGAGCAGACAGTATTGCTACAGGTCTGTAGTTTTCAACTGATTCTCTCGGGCCGCTCTTGAAGATGGGACTGATCTTGGAGATTTTCCACAAATCGGGAAAGGTATCAGTATTTACTGAGAGGTTGAAAATGAAGTGGAGAGGAGGTACCAAAAATTCAGAGCATCCTTTTAAAAAGAAGATAGGAAGAAAATCAGGGCCAATTGAATGCGAATTTTTCATGGCCCAAGTAGGACACCTTATGGACTTTGATGTTGGTCAGCAACTCTCTGTCAACTCTGGCTCCATGGAGAACGTTTGTGTTGCTGACCATGTCAGTCCAGGAGACGCGTAACATCCTTCGGTGTATCCACATCTCAAAGGCCTCTAATCGGTTCATAATATTGACTTTAAGGGTCCATGACTCCACCCCGTATAACAGCACTGACCAAACATAGCATCTGACCATTCTTTGTCGTAATTTTAAATTAATTAATCAGTTCTCGTATCTAACGTAGAATAAAAAAAAGTGTTTTTCAAAAGGCTAATTTCAATTTTTTTTAAGAAAAAAGAGTTTCACAACATTCTCTTAATAAAAAAATGCAAGAATTCAAACCAGAGACAAGTATATCCTCAAGACGCTCCTGTATTTCAGATAGACAGGCAAGTTATCTCGGCAGGAACAATTGGGAGTATTTCGCACGAGAGACGAAAAGGACTTTCAGTTTGTAATTGAAAAAGAATCCAATCGGTAGGTACTTTTAGAAATTATTTTTATCTTCGCTTTTCTATGCTGGCAATAATATGTCTGGGGACTTGGTAAAAGTCAATGTTTATGCTTTATATACCGGCTCAGACAGCTATTCTATCGTCTGCCGAAAATTTAATGCTTTATGAAAGTTTCTTAATAATATTTTATTCATGTTGAAAGAGAAAAATGGAATCATTCGGATATTGTCGTAGACTTCTGAATTACATTTCATATTTTAAATTATTATTATTCAATAAAATATATAAACAATACAACGATTGCAGACAATATGAAATGAAATAAAAAAGGCTAAAGAGGAGTGGATGAGTCTTATAAACTAGAAATGTACAACCGTAGCCATACATTTAAGCTACACAAGAAACTCAAAGAAATGACAGGCACTTTAAGAATAAGTACTCCATCATGTTTGGTTGACGATTCCAATAAACTCGTTTTGGATGAAAAATATATTTTGCAAACATAAGCGAGTTGACAGGCATCCGAAGTATGGAGGAGTTGTTCCGAGTGGCGCAGGACAGGGACAGGTTCGCCGAGGTGATCGCCAACGTTTGGGGGACCCGACAGGGCACACAAAGAAGAAGAATAACGAAATAACTAATAACTAACCATCTCGCCGTCTCTCCGAAATGGTGGGCAGAAATAATGAACTGGCACACTGTTCTTTCCTGACATGCTTCTCTCGCTTCCTCAACATTAGCAATCAAACTAGAAATCAGTCGGAAAGAGCCACGGGTAATATCCATACTCCATAAAATAGAGGTATCGCAGAAATTTCTTCTGCGTCCTCTCCATCATCAGGGAATATCGAACCTCATGCGGCGCCCAGATAATGGAACTAAATTCCAACTGACTTCTCACCAGAGAGTTATGGATACGTGTTGCGCAAGATCGATAGCCATGGAAGCAGATGGAGGAGGAGACGATGATGATGATAATGATCCAAGTATATGTCAAAGGAAGAAGCCAAGAGGCATTAGCGCTGTTTAAAATTAACGATTGTTATTTTGAGGTGAGGTTGAAATAATTTGTTTATCAAAATTCAAAACAAATGTGCTTTGGAGAATCCTCCGTAATTTGCATAGTAATCCATCAATCCCGCTCCCCAAGTTTGCAACATAAAACACAGAAGTTGGCGGGAAATGTTAAAAAGTTCTCAATGTTTAATCTGAACAGATCGCTTCTTTAAGCGTAGCTTAAAATGCCTCCGCGGAGTCACTAGGGACGGCGAAAAATAGAATTCTTCGAAAATTTATCGACAATATATTAACTTTTCAGCAAATATAAGTACAAAAGTATTTGAAAAAATAGAAAATCGGTTTATAACGTGACAAAAAAGTTCAATGTCTTATATTATTATTATTATGTAATTTTTTATTATTATTTATATTTGTGGTAGTATTGGCCTTATTTTATTGTTTCCATCTGTTTTTATGTATGTAAAGTATTACAATTGCTATTTGTTACTCCAAAAAAATATAATAATAAAAAAATGAGTTATTAATATGTATGAAAAACGATAGTTTTCAAGGAGTTTTACTGTAATATTTATGTATGACATGTTTCGCCCTTCTAAGGCATTTTCAAAATGAATTTTGAAAATGCCTTAGAAGGGCGAAACATGTCATACATAAATATTATAATAAAACCCTTTAAAAAATATCGTGTTTCATACATATTATGAATTTATTCTGGAGTTTTACATCATTGTTCAATAAACAATAAATAAAAAAAAAACAAATTTAATTTATACAAATATTTTAACTAAATCATTACAAAATAAAAATGATATAAAAACATGTTAGCAATTGAACAGTTTTTATTTGTCCTGGTGGCAAACCAAATTTAACTAATTAAAACGAATGAAAATGACAGTTTTCTAGAAGTTTTATTATATTTTATGGGAATGACATGTTTCTTCATTCTAAGGCATTTTCAAATGCAACATTTGATAATGCCTTAGAAGGGCGAAACACGTTATTCCCATTAAATATAATAAAACATCTAGAAAACTGACGTTTTCATTCGTATTAATTATTTAATATGAAGTTTTACGCCATTGTTCAATAAATAATAGATAAAAAAATTTATATTAAAAAAAATGCGATAATTTGAGATTTATTTAAAAAATATTTTTTTGTACTCATGTTGGGTTTTTCAAAGGTCAATAATTGCAGTTGACACGTTTCACAATGTTATTGCACCTAACAAAGAATAAAAACAAAAGCACAAAAATACATTCTAAAGTATAATAAACAAAAGAAGTAATATTTTTAAATAAATTGAAATATGTGAAAAGATTAATGCAACACATAAACGAAATCCCTGATAAAAATCATTAAATTAAAATTTATTTTTCAAGACATGTTTCGAAAATGTACTAGGTATATAACCTTTATCATCGGGAAAATGAGTCGAGTCTATACAGTAGAAAAAAAAAAACAATATGTTGACCTAATAAGTAAAGAATATAAAATAAACTTTTAAAATGGATATTATTGAATGATAAAAAAATTACAGTAATAAAAATTGTTTACGCCTAAGCTTACCAAAGAAAATAATTACGTATTATAAAAAGGAATATCAAACGCAAAAATGGTTTAACTTTCACATATTTTTTTGGATGTCACTTGTAGGGGAAGAAATGCTTTCGATGAATATTCCGTTCTTCGCAAACCGCGAATAAAAGGTGTCGAGTTGTGAGGAACATAGTAACCGGAATCCTGATTCACCGGTATGCTAATCAGGCACGCTCCCTGTTGGGACCTTGTGTACTTTGCCTTTCAGTTGAGTCTCCCTGCATTTGTTTATTAAATTAAATAATGGAATGGCGGGTGGCGCCCTCACGCAGTTGGTCACGTGCGGCTCATGTCGGGTTCAAGCCGAATTGGCGGGAAATGTGATTGTGGTTTTGGGTGGGAGTGAATATATAATATATTTTAAATGTGGATATAAGAGTGTGATAAAGCGAAAATACCATAAATATTGATTTTGCTTAATATATAATAATTAATATATAATAATTCTTCAATATTATTTCAAAGTTCTTGCTGGTTAAGTGCCTAATTACAGCTAATTTAAAAAACGGTGGATACGTATAACATAAATTAAATAAACACAAAAGTCCGGATCGTCCATGTCAACATGTGCAACATCGAAAAAAATATTATGTCTTATTACATTATGTGCTAAATTAAAAAAACGGCGGATTCGTGGAACATAAATTAAATAGACAATATGCGCACCATCTCAAAAGAACATTTTGTGTTAAATTATTTTTATTTTGTTATTTTATTTTATATCATTGTATTTTATATTATTTGTTTTAGATTTATTTTGTGGGTATCGGGCGATCGAAGTGTGCGCGGGAGATGCCTATTGGTGGCGATGAAGTTCGCAACCCATCACACCGCGTCTCCCGCGGAGCGAAAAGAGAAGGATGGAGTGCCGCATCAGTAAAAGTGTGACAGTCCATTCTTTCTGCCTACCCTTTGGGGAGACGGCGTGATGGTTAGTTGGTTTATAATAATTAAAGCCAGCTGTCAAAAGAAGGATGAAAGCAGGATAAACGCCGTAAAAATGAGATCAATAAGAAGAATGTGCGGGAAAACGTTATATGATAGAATACCGAACGATGAAATAAGAAAGAAATGTAAGGCAGATGACTGTATCATGGATGAAATTAAAAAAGGATCCCTGATATGGTTTGGACATATGATGATGAGAAAAGAATGGTTAAAAAGTTGTACACAAGCAGTGTGAGTGGAAAAAGAAGCCGAGGACGACCGAGGAAAACATTGCATGACCAAATTAATCAATTACTAAAAGACGACCACATTCGAAGTCGGAATAATCGACGTGCGTGTGTGGTACGATGTATGAATGTAGAGGAAGCCCGATAGGTACGCCAGGACAGAGCATTGTGAGGATTATTCTCTCTGCCTACCCCTCCGGGGAAATGGCGTGATGGTTAGTTAGTTAGTTTTTTATATAATTAATAGAATATCTTCTTCTTCTTCTTAGTCCTTGTTGTATGTTACACCTATATTGTATGTTCTCCAGAGGATTGCCGCTCCTGTGAGGTAGATTACTAGTTGTCTTTCCATCTTTTAGGAGGTCTTCCACGATGACGAGTCCCTTGAGATTGATTATGTAGTGCCATATAAGGGAGTTTGGTGGTGTCTATTCTTTGGACATGACTATACCAGTCCCTTCTTCGCTATCTACTTTAACTTATCATATCCTCAACCTCGCATATCTCTCTAAATCAGGTGTTCTTTACGCAATCTGTCAGTGTCTTGCCTGCTATCGTTTTCTAAGTGTCTTCATCTCGGAAGTCCTCAAGTTTTTTTTGGTTCTGACTGTGTCTGCCCTTGCTTCAACGCCATATGTTATTATTGGTCTTACGCATGCTTTAATGATTCTCATCTTACTCTTAATGGCCATGTCTTTATTTTCCATATTGTAGATTTTAAAGCATCCCTTTGTGTTGTGGATTTATATTTGAATAAATACGAGTAGAATAAGTTTGAAATTTCACAATCTTCTTAGATGCGCAGATTTTAACATCAATTGACACAGTATCGTCACTTACATCATCATCATAGTCTGTCCCTCGTGTCGTAGGAAGACTGTCCTTCACGGTTGTGGGTCTGCATGTGGCTAAAGAGTCCAATCCTGGACTCACACCCTTTGGGGCATCTAGGGCACGGGAAGGTGTGGTGGCAGTGGAGCTGCCACTGTCTCCTGATGGTCTCTCATATCTCCTTCTCTTCCTCTTCTCTGCGGCGTTTAAAGCATCCCTTTGTGTTGTGGATTTATATTTGAATAAATACGAGTAGAATAAGTTTGAAATTTCACAATCTTCTTAGATGCGCAGATTTTAACATCAATTGACACAGTATCGTCACTTACATCATCATCATAGTCTGTCCCTCGTGTCGTAGGAAGACTGTCCTTCACGGTTGTGGGTCTGCATGTGGCTAAAGAGTCCAATCCTGGACTCACACCCTTTGGGGCATCTAGGGCACGGGAAGGTGTGGTGGCAGTGGAGCTGCCACTGTCTCCTGATGGTCTCTCATATCTCCTTCTCTTCCTCTTCTCTGCGGCGTTGTCTCTGCGCTGTGCTTTATAGTCCTGCCTGCCTTTATGTATAGTTATTCTCCAGCAAGGTCTGTCTTCTGCAGGTTTTTCCCAGCAATCAATATCGATGTTAGTCCTTTGGAGGTTCGCTTTTATAAACACTTCACTTGTTCCAATGTGGATGGTAATAACACTAGAAATAAAATGAATTTTGCTTCAGTATGTCTGCAAGAATATTAAAAATAGCTCAAACATAATTTAAATGTACAAATGGCTGTCTTATAATTAAGTATCTTCGCCGGGAATAGCATTGTCCCTAGTCGGTTCATTGTTTGTTCATGAAACGAATGACGAAATATTAGGGCGATTGTTCTAATTACTCTTCCGAGCAAAAGATAAAACAATATAATAGAAATGCGTACCTGCGAAGAACAAATAACCGGGGATTATTTAAAACAGAGATAAAAATAAGTGTCAAACATCAAAATGTAATGAAATATCATATTTTCCGACTGAAATGAATTCGGGAAATTTGATTGCCAACTTGTTTTCTCCGTTCGCAGGAAGCTCATTAACATTTTTGGCGAATGAAGTTGTTGTTTCTAAAAATATATTTCTTTGGTAAGATAGTGAAAAACAATTTAAACTTGTTGTTTTTACATCATATGCGAAAATTGATCGAAAATACACGCAAATATTTGGTTAGATTCAGAGTTTAGATGTTTAGATTGATGGAAATACATGTTTTTTAAAAATACAGTGTTGAGGACTAGAGAACCATTATACTCGTATCTTAAACAAATTTTTATTTCAATATAAATGATTTATTATTGTAGATAATCCATTGTTTTGGCGGAAACACTTAGATATTTCAACATTATTATTATTCTTCTTCAAGTGCCCTGTCGGGTCCCCCCAACGTTGGCGATCACCTCGGCGAACCTGTACCTGTCCTGCGCCGCCCGGAACAGCTCCTCCACACCTTCGGTCCACTCCCTCACGTTTCGCAGCCAGGTCAATTGTCTCCTAACGGGCCCTCGGCGTCCCTCAATTTTCCCCTCCAATATCAGTTGGAGAAGGTGGTACTTTTTCAGATGTGAAATCTTCCGAACCTTGATGGTTGATAACAGTTCCCTGTCAACTCTAGCTCGCCTCAGAACTTCGGTATTGGTAACCATGTCTGTCCAGGGAATTCTAAGCATTCGGCGACAGAGACACATTTCAACTGCTTCCAGTCTGTTCATTGAGTTGACTTTTAACTCCACGTTTCACATCCGTACAATAAAATAGACCACACATAGCATTTGATCATTCTCTGGCGGAGTTTCAAGATTATGTTTAAACATTATTAACTAACTAACTATTATTAACTGTTTTAATAAAAAAAACTTTGTAACAAATATCAAAATTGATTATATTTTGTTGCGACAGCTGTTTCGCTAACCGATGTTAGCATCTTCATGTCTTACAGTCAGCTGTTGATTGTAGGACCTGACGATGTTTGTAAGACTTGAAGACTTGACGATAGTTAGCGAAACAGCTGTCGCGACAAATTATTATCATTTGTGATATTTATAACAAAGTTTTTTTTATTTAAACAGTTAAAAATATTTATTGTTTCTTTAACAATGACGTAAAACTCCATAATATAATATGTCTTTGACATTTAATTTATAATTGTAAACACGATTGTTTAATGGTTTTACTTAGATGTAAGTTGTATGAACAATATAAACAGTGAAAAATTTGTTTCGCCTTGCGAGGGCATTTTCAAACTGCACCTAATCGTCAAACAGTGTGTCCTTAACATATATTGATTTTAGGGTGGGGGGAAATTACATAATGCAAATTTTTGGGTTGTTATGCTAGTTTATTATTATTCACCTATTTCGTGTTCCGTATACAATTATTTTTTAAATCAATTTTGCAAAGTAAACGCTTCCCAAGCTAAAAGTTAAAACGCTAAACTGATTATTATATCGAGTATGACTTTCCAAAACTGATATTTGTCGATTAGTTGAAGGGTGGATTTTTCCTGAAGGGTCGTAGCAACCCTTAAAGAAATTAGATTTAAACGTTCCACTTGAAAATTAATTAAGTTATTTCGAAATTCCCGTTTAATTTCTATAAACTTAGACCAGAGTTTCCCAGAACATTTGAATTCAGATCTGCCATTTAGAAATTAGATTAAAAAAATATTACAAAAACTAATCACTGCAATCTTCTTCTTCGTGTCAATAGCGAAGTGGCTAGTTTTGTAGGCTGGCCCTGATATGAGCTTATCTCTCTTATTGCCATTGTGGTGGAAGATTTTGCTTGTATGTCTATAAAAAAAATACTGCGACTCCTCGCGTGGCCAATATTGCATATCTGATTGATTTGATCGTGTCAAGTTTTACTTGGTTTTCATTACTAACTAACTAACTAACCATCACGCCGTCTCCCCGAAAGGGTAGGCAGAAAGAATGGACTGTCACACTTTTACTGATGCGGCACTCCATCCTTCTCTTTTCGCTCCGCGGGAGACGCGGTGTGATGGGTTGCGAACCTCATCGCCATCTCTTTCTTATTCCGTGTACATCGCTAATAAATACTTTCTTTATAAGTCTTTCCTATGTCCAAAACATCTTAATGATCTTTTCATCATTTTGTACATAAAACTTTCATTCGCACTGCATTTATTTCTTATATTTGAACTTGAAACTCTATCATATACAGATTTATCACACAATTGTCTAAGAGATTTTCATTAATTGCATTTATTCTACTTTGCATATAAAATTTACAAAATGTTTAAATCTGAAACACTGTTTTTGTAAGTATCGCAATTTATTTTTATTGGTTTGTCGCGACAGCCGTTTCGCCACCCATGTTTGCATCATCAGGTATAACAAAAACTCAGAGTTGTTTGTAACAATATCTTTTGAAGCATTCTCAAACTGAAGTTTTAAATTTTTTCGAGAAACAGTTTGAGATTGCCCTCGTAAGACGAAAAGAATTAGTCACTATTTTTTATATATTTTTTATATATATACGAATAATAAAAAAATCAAGTAAAACAAAAAAAAAACAATAGCGTTAATAAACACTCGTATTATAAAAAGAGTTAACCCAAATTACAACCACAGCCATAAACAATTGCTTATCAGGTAAAATATTTTTGAATTATTATAGATTATTTAATCTATATATGGACACGTGTATGAAAGAGCTGAAAGGGCCGGGTAGGTCCCAAAATGAACGGAGGGTCAGTAAGCTGTCTATTGTATGAGGATGACGCCGTCCTACTTGCAGACAACGAGCATGAACTACAAGTCCTGGTGATGCATGCGAAATGATCTGACGATGAATGTGAATAAGTCCAAGGTAATTTTTGTAAAAAAAAAACATGACAGTCTGCAACATTAGCGTGAAAGGTGAAAATCTGGAGCAAGTAGATGAGTTTGTGTATTCTGGTAGTATGTTTACAAAGAAGGGTTGGGGCAGGCAACAAAGTGAATGGTGCATTTAAAGTTGTCATCCCAAACAAAAACCTATCCAAAAAGCTAAAAAGGCAGTGCACAATGGTGTTCTAGTATCGATCCTTATTTATGGAAGCAAAGTATGGAACTGGCAAAAGAAGGATGAAAGTAGAATAAATGCAGTTAAATTGAAATCTATTGGACGAATGTGTTACCACACATTCGTCCACATTCTGTGTAAGATAGAGTATCGAATGAAAATCTAAGAAGTGAATGCGGTGCGAATGATGGTGTTATTAACAAAATAATGAAAGTGCTATTAACCGTCGCGTTGCCATGTGGTCAATTGAGTTTCCACTGCCAATTTAAAGTTGATTTTCTTAAAACCTATGGACCCTAATGTTAAAAAAAAAATTGTAATCCTCTATTGAAGTGTTCTCAATATTTCGTAATAAAAAAAAAGCAAAAAATTACTTCCTTCATCCCAAAAAAAAATACTTTCTAAGACTGCCCTCACCTTCATTCGTGTAAAGGTAGAATTTGTTTTGCTAATATTTACAACTTTATCAAAAGTGACAAATACTTACTCGCTGTTTTGAACGTATTATAAATTATATCTTTGGCTTTTTCAATAGGTACGTAATAATACCGACTGTGGATGGAAACGCAGAACGCAACTTAATAATATCAGAACTGTGAAAATATTAACACTTTACCAAAAGGGACAAATATTAATACGTACTCGTTGTCTTGAACGTACTATACATTTTGCCTAGGTGCCTTTATCATACGTAAAATCTCGTAATGTCTCGCCCCGCCGGCTGCGGCGCGCAGACAAGTTTATACCTGGTGTCCAGTTGCTCGTATGCTGTGACGCATTCCATATCAGAAATCGCATGGTTCCAGAAAAAAATTAATAATGATATGTTTTTCAAATAATCCATGTATGTTATAGATATCGATCTATTCCTAATGAAATTCCCTACAAGATGACATAAATTAAATTTTGATTCATCTAGTCATATGCTTGATATTTAGATAAAGTTAGCGGTAAACTGAACTTACCACATGGGAGCGAGCGTTTTGTTTTGAACACGGTACGTTAAGGGTTAAGATGGTTTGGACACATGGAAAGAGTGAATAACGAAAGGATGGGAATAAAAAGTATATGTTAATGATGTAAATGGAACTAGAAATAGAGGAAGACCGAGGAAAACGTGGCACGATCAAATAAATGAAATATTGAATGTCGGCCACGTGGAGAAATCGACGCTCGTGCATGACATGATGTACGCATGTTAAGGAAGCTATAGAAATATGTCAGGAAAGGAAAGTGTGGCAGTCCATTATTTCTGCCCATTATAGATGCCGTGATGGTTAGTTAGTAAGTTAGTTCTCTTCTCTGGTTTCAATCCTGGGATTGGTTTGCAGCAATTTCCTCTATTCTTCTCATCCATTCTTCCCTGTCTTGTGCGGCTCTTTTGAAATCTGCATATGATGAGCAGCGGCGTCCCCTAGAGTTTGTCCCCTCGGTCATACCCTCCATTATGGCATGAAAGAGGCCTTCTTGTCGTATTACATGGCCGATCCAGCTTGCGCGCCTTTTGGACAAGGTCCTGAGCAGTTAATTATGTATTTAAATATTTTGAATACTTTGAGAACCGCTAACTTGACCTATCATGTTATTAAACTTTCGGGTACAACTGTCTTCAGCAGAGGTAGAATTCAAAATCTGATTGTAAGGCGGCTGATTGGAAAATAAATATATGAAACGAGAACTAACAGGAGCTGATTATTCAAGTAAAGCATTATTACGACTTAACGTGTCTGAGAAAACAAATTATAAATTTACCTCCTTCCCGTTCAAGTGAAACGAAGATATTTTGTAATAAGATTTTCTGCTTGAGAGCAGTATATTATACAAGGTGCCTCAAAAGAAAGTTCATATTTAAATAATTAAATAACGAACTAACAAACTAACCATCACACCGGGTCCCCGAAGGAGTAGGCAGAAATAATGGACTGTCAGACTTTTCTTTCCTGACATATTTCTCTCGCTTCCTTAACATCCATACATCGTGCCATGCACGCGCGTCCATTTTTGACTCCTTACAAGGCCGACATTCAATATTTGATTTATTTGATCGTGCCACGTTTTCCTCGGTCTTCCTCCTCTATTTCTGGTTCCATTTATATCGTTAACATATAATTTCTTACTATTCTTTCTTCATTCGTTCTTTCCAGATGTCCAAACCATCTTAATGATTTTTTCTTTATTTTTTTCATAACACCACCATTCGCACCGCATTCACTTCTAATATTTTCATTTGACACTATCATACACAGAGTATCCACACATTAAATAAAACGATGTTTTTTTAAAAGTATTTGGGCATAGAACTGGTGGGAGGAGCTGATCTGCGGGAAGAAATACAAGCCCAAGTAAGCAAGGCAGCTGTAATCTCTGGCGCTCTAAAATCCACAATATGGAAAAACAAAGACTTGACTATTAAGAGTAAGATGAGAATCTATAAAGCATGCGTAAGACCAATAATAACATATGGCTTCGAAGCAGGGTCAGACACAGTAAGAACCAAACAAGTTTTGAGGACTTCCGAAATCAAGACACTGAGAGATCGCGCGAGGAACACCAGAATAAAAAATATATGTGAGGTTGAGGATATTGTAAGATAGAGCAGACAGCGCCAAAGGGACTGGTACGGTTATGTTAAAAAAAATTGACACCACCAGACTCCCTTATGTTGGATTGCATTATCAGCCTCATGGGACTTGTCTTCGTGGAAGACCTCCCAAATGATGGAAGGACAGCTGGGAGTCTACACCTCACAGGAGGAGCAACACTCTGGAGGACAGACCACCCAGGTTTGCAACAAGGAAGAAGAAGAATATGTTTTTTTAATAGTTCCGCTTTTGTCTGTTTGTCTTTTTGAGTCCTTTATATAGATACAGATCAATGGTAAATATGATTCTGTACAAAAATAAACTTAAACATAAAATGTAAAATTTACTCAATTTAAATATTGGTATTGAAGTTATTTAAGAGGATTCGTATTTAATGTAATTGAATTTAAATTGTATAACAGCTGACATATTTATATATAACTATTCTTTTTCTTCTTCAAGTGCCCTGTCGTGTCCCCCCAATGTTGGCGATCACCTCGGCGAACCTGTCCCTGTCCTGCGCCGCTCAGAACAGCTCCTCCACACTTCGGATACCGGTCCACTCCCTCACGTTTAGCAGCCAGGACATCTGTCTCTTACCGGGCCCTCGGCATCCTCAATTTTCCCCTCCAATATCAGTTGGAGAAGGTGGTATTTTTCCCCACGCAGTATATGACCCAGATATGAAATCTTTCGAATCTTTATAGTTGATAACACGTAAAAAAATATAACTATTAAAAAATTATACTTATACCGTATAAATTTGTACCATATATAAAATGCAACTGAATTTAAATACAATATGTTATATATTTTGGTCTGTTAGGTTGGTGTCCCCTTTTTTAGTTTTTTCATCTAATTAGTCCATGTTTGTCGTAACAAACCAATTTTTCGGCAGTAATCAAGTTTATATTTATTTAGTTATCGATTAAAAAAAGGAAAACCAGTGAAATTATTAAAGTACACCATTTGGTAATTTATTTCTTAAAAATAATATCGCCCAAATGTAAACCCTCGCGTTCGCGGCACTCATTTACTCGAACAGTAAAATTTCTTATAACGGCTCGGCAGGTAGGCATCGTAATGGGTGCCACTTCGTGACGAATATTTTCTTTCAAAACCACCAGGGAAGTGGGTTTATTGGTGTGAACGTTAAATTTGAGATAGCCCCATAGTAAAAAGTCCATAGGGGTTAAATCACCTCTCCTGGATATCAATTTGCCAGGGAAAATTTCACGAACTCGTGTGTGACGTTGCTCCGTCCTGCTGGAATCATATTCTTTGGTTATTGCCAGGAAAACTTGTAATTCAGGCACCAGGAAGTCATCTAACATCTCCAAATAATGCTCTGAATTCAATCATAAAGTTTCTTTCGAGACACCTTGTATTATATAATAAAGTATACACTTAATTTATTATTATGTATGTACATGTATATACATAATATAAAGAACATTTTAAACAAATACAAACTAATAACTTAATTCACCACTCATGTTCAACCATTTTCAAATAAAGGGTTCTTTAAGAAAGCTCTTGAATCAATATTGAAATCAAGTTGGATTTGTCTTAATTATTCATTATTTAAGTAAATTTTGGTTTAAGTAACTAACCATCACGCCGTCTCCCAGATGGGGTAGGCAGAAATAACATTTCTTTCCTGACATACTTATCTCGATTTCTCAACATTCATACATCGTGCATATACGCACGTCGATTTCTCCGACTCCTCACTAGTTCCATTTATAATATATCGTTAACCTTTACTTTTTACCATTATTTCTTAATTAATAATTCTTTCCACGTATCCAAACCATCTTAATAATCTTTTCATTGTTTTACTAAGGCATTATCAAATGACATTTGATTATACCTTAGTAAGGCAAAACATGTCATTCCCATAAAATATAATAAAACTCATTGAAAACCTACGTTTTAATTTGTATTAGTTATTTAATAAAGAGTTTTACATCGCTCTTCAAGAAATTAAAAATCAGATAAAAATACGATCACAGAGCAATTTTAGAACATTATTATTACACTTTGTTTAGTCCACTAATTATTAAATAAATATTAAAAAACACGACATGTTTCGGAAAATACCTCCATCTTCAGGTGTAAAAATATAATAAAAACTAAACAAAGAAATACTAATATAAAAACGCATTTAAAATTCGATTGAAAAATTAACCTAGTCTATTTGTTAAAAGTACTAAAAATATATTTTTAACAGTTATTAGTACTTATAACAAATAGCTCAGGTTAATTTTTAAATCGAATTTTAAATACGTTTTTATATTAGTCTTTCTTTGTTTAGTTTTTTTTATATTTTAACACCTGAAGATGGAGGTATTCTCCGTAACATGTCGTGTTTTTTAGTATTTTTTTAATAATTAGTGGATTAAACAAAGTAATTTTCAATTTCCTAAGTATATTACTATGGAATTCCACAGTGTTAATGCCTTAGCGTTCAATAACTTCATTATTATTACTATTATTTTTTTGTTGAATAGCTCTTTACATCATTATAGAGGTAGTCAAATTGATGTGATGGGTATAGCTATTGTAATGATTCTCGTAACATGTAATAGGTAGCTGATCTATTGCCATTTTAGGGTTACGTGAATTCTACAGCAGTCCAAAGACAGTTTTAGAATTATACTATCATCGTCCAACTCGGGACCTTCAGTGTGGCAGGTATATCTTTTACCACTTTCCCACGAAGGACGTTAAAGAATTAAATAATTATATTATATATAAGAGAGATAATTAATTATATAAAGAGTTAAAGAATTATATATACACTACTTCTTCTTCTTATTCCTTATTGTAGACCTATGTGGTCTGTTCTCCAGAGTGTTGCTCCTCCTGTGAGGTAGATTCCCAGCTGTCCTTCCATCTTTTCGGAGGTCTTCATCGAGGACGAGTCCCATGAGGCTGATTATGCATTGCAATATAGGGGAGTCTGGTGGTGCTATTCTTTGAACATGACCGTACCAGTCCCTTTTTCGCTGTCTGCTCCATCTTATAATATCCTCAACCTCACATATCTCTCTTATTCTGGTGTTCCTCAAGTGATCTCTCAGTGTCTTGCCTGCTATCGTCCTCAGTGTTTTTATTTCGGAAGTCCTCAAAACTTGTTTGGTCCATACTGTGTCTGCCATTGCTTCGACGCCATATGTTATTATTGGTCTTACGCATGCTTTATAGATTCTCATCTTAATCTTAATGGCCATGTCTTTGTTTTTCCATATTGTGGATTTTAGAGCCCCAGAGATTGCAGCTGCCTTGTTTACTTGCGCTTGTATTTCTTCCCGCAGATCAGCTTTCCCCACCATGTCTATGCCTAGATACTTGAAGGTCCTGACCTGTTCTATGGGTTGATTTTCTATAACCAGGTTACATGTTTTGGGTGTTTTGGAAAAGGTCGTACACGCATATACACGCATTCTCTAATTTCTTAGTGTTCATCCTTCCATAATCTTAACTTATTTCTGTGTTAAAAATATCTTTAGCTTTTTCATCATAATAATTTTTCGTGAGGTTTACCCAAATTACTTTTACAGCAAAATATCTGTCAAGATAATATGTTTTTTTTTCCTACGCACATAACGAAAATCATATTCTTTATATAGACGACTTGTGTGTATGAAGGCAACAAAATTGTATCATTTCGCGGGAAACCATTTGACGAGATTTATCACGAAATAAATGGCACCGAGAATAAAAAGCTTTTTTTTGTAGAAAAGGACACATTAACATCTTTGAGCCCTGTTGAATACTTTTTACTCGGGTTTTTGTATTGTGGGCTCTATTGTTATACGCGCGGAGACTCGGCTTATTCGTAGAGATCAAATGGATACCTAATGATCCGGTGTTTCCTAAACTTTGGATATAAAACTTTCAAAAACAATAAAAAGATTTTTCAAATTTGCAAAGAAACGTAAATATTTTTTCAATATTAATGGAATTTGTTTTGGGAGATCCTATTTTAAGAGGGTAACAAACGGAAGCTACAAATACGTTCGTGGGACTTAAATTATCACAACAACAACAACATACCATCACGTCGTTTCCCCGTAGGGGTAGGCAGAGAGAATGGACTGCCACATTGCTCTATCCTGACATACCTCTTTAGCTTCCTCCACATTCATACAGCGAGTCATACACGCACATTTGATTAATTTGGTCATGGCATGTTTTCCTCGGTCCACCTCGACTCCGTTCTCCATTAACATCGTTTACTTATACTTTTTTTTAACCATTCTTTCTTCACTCATGCGCTCCATATATCCGAACCAACGCAGCGATCCTTTCATAATTTTGTTCATAATACCGTCTTTCGCTCTACATTCCTTTCTTATATCAGCATTTGAGATTCTGTCGTACATCGTTCTACCACACATAGGTCTTAGGGACCTCATATCGCATTTATTCTGCTTTCATCCTTTTTTTGCCAGTTCCATGCTTCGTTTCCATACATAAGGGTTGGGACCAGAACTCCATTGTGAACGGCCATTTTCGCTTTCAATGATAAATTCTTGTTTCCAATAATTATTTTTAAAATTCTATTCACTTTGTTACCCGCAACAATCCTTCTTTCAACGTCACTATCTGTTCGGCCATCCGCTGTGAACATGCTACCTAAATACACAAATTTCCTCACCTGTTTGTTCCTAGTTCTCTTCGTTCCCACTTATATTACAAACTGTCATTTGCTCCTCCCTTTAAAAAACTAACACCGTTGACTTTCCGACATTCATCATTTAATCGTTTGACTTGCATACCTCATACATTCTCGACCCCAAGACTTGTAATTCGTTCGTTAAATTATAATATAAAGATTTTTTTACTTTGATATTTCCAAGGTGGTCTAGGGGATATAAATATTCGATTTTGATCTAGAATACGTACTACAGCTGTTCCGCCAATATATGTCACGAAAATAAAAATAAATAATAATAATAATAAACATTGTGATACCATAACAGCGTTTTAAATTTTAACAGTTAAAAATTTATATATAATTTATAGTGGCGATGAGGTTCGCAACCCATCACACCGCGTCTTCCGCGGAGCGAAAAGAGAAGGATGGAGTGCCGCATCAGTAAAAGTGTGACAGTCCATTCTTTCTGCCTACCCTTTCAGGGAGATGGCGTAATGGTTAGTTAGTTAGTTTAATTGATATAAATTTCAATGTATTTTAGTCAATTACAGGACGAATTTCATGGCCGAGTGGCATCAGCTATGACTGCCACTAAAAAGATACCTGGTTTGATTCCCTGCGATGACGGTGTGAAAAAAATACGCTGTCTTTGGTCTGGTAGAATTAACGTGACAATAATAATGGTTATGCTACCTAATACAGTAAATTGGGTTCAAATAACCTGTTGAATACAAAAATGTGGAAAGCAACAGAAACTACCACATTAAATGCGCAAGTGGCATCTCAAGAATTAGACTTTGCTTCAAACCAATCCGTAGGATTGAAACGTAATTAGTAAAAAAACACAAAAAACTCGAACGTTTTCACTTTACGATAGCTTATTAAAATCGAAGTATACAGGCTCTAAAAAATGTTTTTTGCATAGGGAAAATCAGTTCTATATATAAAAAAAGCAATAATGATTACTCGTATTCCTTGGAAAATTCTTGAATTAATCTATAATACATCCTTTAAATCAAAATTTTCAAAATAATATGTTGGTGAACTGTCATAAGATGTAAATGAAAGATGGCGGCGTCTTATTGTGTGAGTTTAGTATTTTTAACGATAGATGGCAATAGTTAGGTAAAAAAACAGTGAAACAATGCGTTTGAAAGCAATCGGTAAAGTATTTCCAACTTCACTGGCTAAGTGTAGAAATATGGCTGAAAAATAGTATTGACCGCGTGTAAACCCATTGATTTTAACTCCCGACAGTTGAAAATACGATTTGCCAGAGATGAAACATTAAATAAACATTAATGATGTTTGAAATAAAAAGAACACTTTATACGAACATAAGTAATTTTGACATATAAACACGATATTTGAATAGTCGTTAACCAAATATTCTCGTTAGTTAATTCTAAAGAGGTTCACGTTAGATGAAAAATTGAGATTATTTTGCTTTAATCCTAGAGAGTTTTAAAGCCATCTCTAGGAACAAGTTGGAGCATAAAATAAACCAAAACAAAAATAGTTTTCAACGCTTTCGAGCAGCAAATTGTGGCATGTAAGACTATAACCAGGAGAGTTTTTACATGTGTTCGTATGACAATTTGTGTCATAAAATAAATTATAATCAAGGGAGTTTTTAACTGCTTCCAAACAGCAATTTGGGGCAAAAAATCAAATATGTCCAGGAGAGATTTTACGTGTTTTCGAATACCATTTTGGGGCACAGAATAAATTATATCCATGACGGAATTTAAATTAATTCGAGCAGAAATTTTGGGCATTAAATAAACAATAACCTCCACCATTCACTTGGGTGTTCATTTCTTTCGACTGATAGGCGGTTGTATACACAACTCAGAAATCCTCAGTGATGTAGGTCTGTTCGTCCCTGATAATTATCTTCGACAAAGGGGCCATAGATTGTTTTATCTTCCACGATGCAGAACCAACCTGCCAATGGTTATGCAGGTAGGTAGAGCAATATCTTTGCTTAATCGTATCACCTCGGAGTTTGACGTATGTTGTGATAGTTCGGCTCACCTGAGGGAAGTACTATCTTTATTATGATTGTTTGGTATATTAAATGTATTAATTTGTCATGCATCTTATGTTTTTCGCTCTTTTTATTAATCAATTATGTATAACTTATTATTGTGTGTCTCTAACACTTGTACCTTTATTGTATTGGAAAAAAAAAATCTGTAATGCTTTAGATATATTTAAAATAAATAAATGAAATGAAATTACAAAAACAGCTTAATACAATAAACTACATCGTCATATTGGATGAATAATATAACTAACTAACTAACTAACTAACCATCACGCCGTCTCCCCGAAGGGTTAGGCAGAAAGAATGGACTGCCACACTTTTATTTCCTGACATATTTCTCTCGCTTCCTCAACATTCATACATCGTTTCATGTACGCGCGTCGATTTCTCTGACTCCTCACATGGCCGACATTCAATATTTGATTTATTTGATCGTGCCACGTTTTCCTCGGTCTTCCTCTATTTCTGGTTCCATTTACATCGTTAACATATAATTTTTTTACCATTCTTTCTTCATTAATTCTTTCCATATGTCTAAACCATCTTAATGATCCTTTCATTATTTTGTTCATGACACCATCGTTATTCACTTCTTATATTTTCATTCGACACTCTATCATACATAGAGTAACCACACATTCGTCTAAGAGATCTCATTTCTACTGCATTTATTCTACTTTCATCCTTCTTTTGCCAATAATATAACAAAACGATAATTTTCTTACTGCAAGCAATTAAAATGCATAGGATGCACGATTGAATGTGTGTAAATGTACAGATTCTCAGGTTGGAGAAACGAGACATCCAAGATGTACGAATTTCCTGTTTTATTTAGAATAGTTTGTGAAGTACGAACGGAGTCGTTTATTATTTATCCCTCGCGAGGGGAGAGTTTGAAGAGCCCTTGAGTGATGTCGATACAGCGCCCCGCGCGGGGATATTATGAGATTTCCACAAAGCCTTTTGGAGCGAAAGTCGTCTTTTTGTAGGCAACACCGAGCTCCTCCATTCTCATTGTGCCGTAATGTAGACTGCTTAGTGCTTTGTGGAATAAATGTTTTTGTATATGGCAATTCGAAGCCGCAATTAGATGCTTTGATCGCGATATGAAATACCTTGTTAAGTTTTATCGTTTAAAATTCAAGTCTGATGAAATTTTAAGTAGAATCTTATTAATTTTTGCGGAATATCCACGATATAATAAAAATTCTGAGTAAATAAAAACAATTACATACGACATATTTATTGTTTTAAAAAAAAATGATGTAAAACTCCATATTCAAAAATTAATACGAATGAAAACGTCTGTTTTCTAGATGTTTTATTGTACTTTAAGTGAATGAACAACAAAGTTATTAGCGTCCCATGGATATCTCAAAAAGGGATTATCCGAAGAAAAAAAAACCTATTATAATTGGTATGAATGTAGTTATTGTTGTATGTAGTTGATTTTGTATTATTTTGATTTTTCACAAAATGGCGACCGATTGAAAAATGCAGTCTTAAAAAATAGTAAAAATCAAAATTTTCAAAATGTGACGCTAAATCTACGCTTAACGAAAGCTATTGCAAAGGCGATTAAACAAACAAAAAAAGTTGAAGTACGGTTGAAAATTGCTCTAGTTATCGATGCGACCAGTTTAAAAAAATAGTTTTGAGGAAAACGCCAAGTTTTTTAGTCCATTCTTATTATAATACTTTTAAATCAAGTATGCTCTAAAATACGAGTATTGATACTTACATCAAACTATTCCTGGACCATATGATGGTTCTTCCTCTTTATCTCCAGTGGTGCCCTTGACGTTTTTATTTTTTTTATTGACACTTTTCATGCGATTCTCAGCAGCTTGCACCCGGTTAGCGTCGCGGTCGGCGCAAGAATACTCGGTTTACCTACATTCACTAAAATGACGGTAACTATGTAAATTTTTGAAATTTTGAACTCTAATTTTATACGCATATTTTCGAATGTATAAACTTTAAATAAAAACATTTTTTCACCAATCTCTTAAAGAACATGGAAAGAATGAATGAAGAAAAAATGGTATAATAAATACATGTTTACTATGTAAATATAACTAAAAAAAATAGAGAAAGACCCGGAAAAATGTGCCACGATCAAATAAATTAAATATTGAACGCCAGTCGCGTGCATGACACGAATTATGAATGTTGAGGAAGCAGGAAAGAAAAGTGTGGCGGTCCATTTTTTCTGCCTACCCCTTCGAAGAGACGGCGTGATGTTGGTTAATTAGTTTTTTTTAAGCTTTATTAATTTGTTAATATTTTATTACTCATAATAACGACAAAAAAATCAGACATTTTGTCGTCGATAGAAGACAAATAACTTAGCTTACCAACAATGTTTTTATTTTATAATGCTTCTCTTTTTATAATGTAATTGCAAACGATTTGGAATTGTATGTCTGTAATGTTTGTGATTTTTATAAAAATAAATGAAAATTAAATGAAATGTTAATATGGGGATAATTGGTGTCTCTTTAGTTAAGGATATATAAATGAAAACAAATTGATGGTTGAAGTACTAAAACAACTTAGTATGCAGTTTCGTGATGTGCGTCATTTGGAACGAAACCACACAATTAGTTTTATTTTTGGTACTTAGAGCCTATTTTACTTCAACCATTCATATATCTTCTTCTACTGGTATCAAGTCAGGAAATTACCTTTTTTTTAAAAATACTATTAAAAAAATGTAAGCGGGCCGACAGTGGATTTGCTAAGAACATCTGAGAAAAAGGTCCGAAGATCCATTACCGAAAAAACTCTCCGAGATCGTGTCCGTAACACAGACATAAGAAAAACTTGTGAAATAGAGGAAATCGTTCGGTGGAGTTGATCCAGAAGAAGAATACTGGATGGGCCATATAGCAGGAAAGTATAGTTAAAGTCTCGCAAATACAGCCGCTTACGAATTCCTTTCCAGACACCATCCACCTGGAAGACCACCTAAGAGATGGAGGGACCTCATCATCTCAAGAGACATGACTTCTGTGTTACAGATCTTCAGATCTACTAAAATACGAAAAAGAAGAAGGTATACAATTTTTGATAAATGTAAGGCGTTAATAATGTGGAAAATTGTAATGATTTTTTTAACGAATTAACTAATTAACTAACTAACCATCACGCCGTCTCACCGGAGGGGTAGGCAGAAAGAATGGAACGCCATACTGTTCTGTCCTGACATACTTTTCTCGCTTCCTCTACATTAATACATCTTTTCATGCACGCACGTCGATTTATCCGACTCCTCACGTGACCGACATTCAATATTTGATTGATTTGATCGTGCAACGTTTTCCTCGGCCTTCCTCTATTTCTAGCTCCGTTCACGCCGTTTACCTTCTTTACCATTTTGCCTTCACTCATTCTTTCCATTTGTCTAAACCATCTTAATGACCCTTTCCTTATTTTGTACATAACACTTAACGAATTAAAACACTGTATTTCCACTTTTAAATTTATTTTTCTCTACATGTTTTAAAGGTATTATAACCTCATCATCGTAGAATAATAATAAGTTGGAGTTATTTAGAAATTTATGGTGTGTTGTGTTTAAACTGTTTTGGTTTTCGTTTGTATTATAACGTGATATGTAAAAATAAAAATTATTTCTAGTCCAAAAAAAGATTTGAATGTGGTATGTTGTCAAGGCAGGCATGCCAAATTGATTCGGTACCTACCTTTGCCATGTCGTAAGTAATGTCTATGCATTATTCCATAGATTAATGTTATGAAACCACATTATGTCGATGATTACACTCCGAGGAGCCTCGCACTCCGACATTATCCGCCATTCGCCGTTACTGCCGCATTTCACGACATTTCGTAATTTACATTTCTTTTGAACAAAACGCATTTTCAGCCTCGAATCCATTTCGTTCCTTAATATTATGTAAGAATATTAATTTATGCAAAATGCTGTTCTAGTGCCATCACTTATGTATGAAAATGTAGCTTGGATCTGACAGGAGAAAGTTTTGTTTTTTAATCGCTCTTTATAAAGTCGAAGTAAAGGGTATAGCTACTGTACGATATTGATTCTCGTGACATGTGATAGGTAGCTAATCTTCTTCTCCTCTGGTTTCAATCCTGGGATTGGTTTGTAGCAATTTCCTCTATTCTTCTCTTCCATTCTTCCCTGTCTTGTGCGGCTCTTTTGAAATCTGCATATGATGAGCAGCGCACGTCCACCAACAAGTCCTCCAGGTACTCGGCGTGGGCGTCCCCTAGAGTGGTCCCCTCGGTCATACCCTCCATTATGGCATGCAAGAGACCTTCTTGACGTATTACAGGGCCGATCCATCTTGCACGCCTTTCGTATAAGGTCCTGAGCAGGTGCCTTCCTCCTTCGATTCCTTGAAGAACTTCCTCATTCGTGATATGGTCTCTCCAGGAAATTCCTAATAGTCTTCTATAGGACCACATCTCAAAAGCCTATAGTCTCCGCTTATCCCTTTCGGATAGGCACCATATCTCGTAGCCGTACATCAAGATACTCCATACATAGGTCTTGATGAGGAGTATTCTCAGTTTTAGGTCTATATTATTTGACTCTATTATTATCGCCATTTTATTGTCACGTAAATTCCGGACCAGACCAATGACATTGTGACAATCACACTGCCGTTGCCGGGAATCGAACCCGGGACCTTCGAGGTGGCAGTCAAAGCACTGACCACTCGGCCACGTTGATCGTATGTGGGATAAATGTGGTAGAAATGAGATTATTGAGAATAATGTATGGGAAAACTATAAATGATAGAATACCGAACGACGTAATAAGGAAGAAATGTCAGGCAGATGTTTACATCCTTACTAAAATAAAACTAATTGCTATTTCCCATAAAAATGTCGATATTATAACAGAACAACACGGGTTCATGAAGGGGCGCCCTACTGAAACTAAATATTATTATATTATTATTTATTATTTTTATTATTATTATTATTTTGTTGAATCGTTCTTTACATCATTTCATTTTGCGAGCCAAATCGATGCAAAGGACATAGCTATCATATTGATTCTCATTACATGTGATAGGTAGATAATCTATCGTCATTTTATTGTCACGTCAATTCTACACCAGATGTAAAGACAGTGTGACAATCACACTGTCATCACCGGGAATCGAACCCAGGACCTTCGGGGTGGCATATTTCCCATAAAAAGTCGGCCCCTATATCATAACAGAACAACACGGGTTCAGGAAGGGACGCTCTACTGAAACTAATCTCATGTTATTCACAGAATTCATTACAAGGGCTATCTACAATGGTCACCAAGTGGTCACCATGATAGGTTAGTGAAATAGCTGTCGCGACATTTTCATAAAAATAATTTGTGATACGTTTAATAACAGTATTTCAAAAATGAAAACATTTAATAAATACATATTATAAAGTATTTTCATGTATACATATTTTCTTCTTCTTCTTCTTCTTCCTTGTTGTAGACTTAAGTAGTCTGTTCTCCAGAGGGTTGCTCCTCCTGTGAGGTAGAGTCCTTCCATTTTTAAGCAGGTCTTCCCCGAGGACGAGTCCCGTGAGGCTGATTATGTAGTGCAATATAAGGGAGTCTGGTGGTGTCCATTCTTTGGATATGACCGCACCAGTTGGATATGACCGCACCAGTTGATATGACCGAAGGAGAGTTCTTCGCAAAATATTTCAGTGTCTTGCCTACTATCGTCCTCGGTATCTTCATTTCAGAAGTCCTCAAAACTTGTTTAGTCCTGTCTGTGTCTGCCCTTGCTTCGACGCCATATGTCATTATTGGTCTTACGCATGATTTAAATATTCTCATCTTAAATGCGGGCCACACTGTTTGAAACAAACTCTCCACAGGGGTGACCTTGGTGGAGAGCTGTGGAGCCCGCGGTTGGTGTAGCGTCCACACTTGGTTTAAAACAAGCTCTCCACACGTGGAATGCGTGTTTAAACGCGCGTCCGTCCACAAAGTTTGTTGAAGGTCCAACGAATTTTGGTTTCAAACAAGTGTCTACACAGTTTTAAACCGCCGGCGGAGACCGATGTGGAGAGCTTGTTTCTCTTAATAAAAAAATATCACCTTTTAAAAAAATACGATGGGCGAGTGGAGAGGGATATTAAAAGAAGGGTTGGGGCAGGCAACAAAGTGAATGGTGCACTTAAAGTTTTCATCACAAACTAAAACCTATCCAAAAAAGCTAAAATGGCAGTGCACAATGATGTTCTTATACCTACCCTTATGTTTGGAAGCGAGGCATTGAACTGGCAAAAGAAGGATGAAAGTAGAATAAATGCAGTAAAATGAGATCTTGTGTGGATATTCTGTGAATCCACTCTATAGTGTCGAACGAAAATATAAGAAGTGAATGCCGTGTGAATGATGGTGTTGTGAACAAAATAATGAAAGGATCATTAAGATGGTTTGGACACATGGAAATAATAGAGTAAATATATGTATGTTGACGATGTAAATGGATCTAGAAAAATAGGAAGACCGAGGAAAACGTGGTACGATCAAATGATCGATCACGATCACGATAAGAGAAATCAGCGCGTGCATGAATGTTGAGGAAGCGAGAGAAATATATCAGGAAAGAAAAGTGTGGCAGTCAATTCTTTCGGCCTACCCCTTCGGAGAGACGGCGTGATGGTTTGTAAGTTAGTTAGTTATAAAAAAATATTTTCGTTATAAACGATGAACTTTCACCAAGAAATTGCAATTAACAACATTAATAAAATATATCTTTCCGTGACAACGCAAATCCAACACATTAAAGTATTTTTACAGCTTGTTCTATTTTTAAATACTTTTGGCGCTAAATACGTAAAACAGCCGTTTTTTTTAAAGTAGACCCGCCACAAAGGCTGCGCAGATCAGAATTGGAATTGAATAATTGATAGAGCTCGGGGCATTTGTTACTCTAATGTCCGTCATCAGTCACGCGAGGAGCAGAGAGTCGACCCCCATTCTCCTGCCCGTCATCCTCCACGACGATTATATACACTATCAAATATTTTATCAAAACATCCCCTAAAAGCAGGAAATAATATTGCGAAACTTTTAAATGAATCCCTTAAATTTTTTTGTGTACCCCAGGTCGTTTGAACCCAATTCTTCTTCTTCTTTCTGTGTCCTGTCAGGTCTCCCAAACGTAGACTTTCATCTTCATAGTGATGATCTGGGGGAAAATATCCAGAGTGGTATCCCCTTGCCTTCTCTGGAAGATTTTCTGTCGGCTTACCTTCCCTTAGCTGGGTGAACGCAATTACTGTACACAATTTATTTTTAATCTATTAAATTGATTCTCATAACATGTGATAGGTAGCTAATCGCCATATTATTGTCACGTGAATTCTACACCAGACCAATGACAGTGTGAAAATCACACTGCCATCGCCGGATATCGAACACGGGCCCTTCGGTATGGGATTCAGAGCTCTTACCACTTTGCCACGAAGGTCGACTTTAAATATACTGTTAAAATTTATGACACTGTTATAATATCGTAATTTATTTTTATTCACTGAGAGTGTCGCGACAGCTGTTTCGCCAACCGATGTAGGCATCCTCAGGTGTTACAATAAACTGTTACAATAAACAGTTTATTGTAACACCTGATGAAGCCAACACCGGTTGGCGAAACAGCTGTCGCGACACTCTCAGTGAATAAAAATAAATTACGATATTATAACAGTGTTATAAGTTTAACAGTAATATTGTGGAAGTATCATAGTGTTTCGCCCAAAACAATGGACTATTTTAAATATAATATAACACTTTTACATTTATATTAAAGCCGCTTCATTCTTCACAACAACCGACCGGTTTCGCTCCCGCTGGAGCTTCGTCTGGGTCACAAAAGACTCTGTGTATTTTGTAACTATGACAAAGTTCCGGGTAAAGAATAAAGTGGTTTAAATAAAAAAATTATATATGACTAACATGTTTCTCCTGTCTAAGGCATAACCAAATGTTTTAGACAGGTGAAATGTTCAGACAACTTCAAGATGGCGGAGGACTTCACTTACCTAGGCTCGTCTTTAACAAAAGAAAACGACGATCACAAGCAAATCGTAAGAAGAATCACAATTGGCAACAAAACATTCTTCTCTCTACTACCAGCGCTTAAATCAAGAAACGTACAATGGAAAACCAAAATCATCCTGTATAAAACAATCATCCGAACAGTAGTGACCTATGGGTGTGAGGCGTGGACAATGACAGCGACATCCGCAGAGCGACTGGATACTTTTGAGAGAAGGGTGCTGCGCAGAATTCTGGGACCTGTGAATGACGGTGAAGGCTGGAGAGTGCGGCATAATGACGAGCTGTACCATATTTACAAAGCTCCCAGTCTCTCCAACCAGGTCAGACTGAATAGACTGAGATGGGCCGGTCACGTGCAGAGGATGCCGTCATAGCGAACCCCAAAAAGATTGCTGGAGTGGCACCCAGGTGGTAGAATTCCAATTGGACGATCAAGGCTGCGATAAGACGATGGAGTTGGGAGAGCTGAGGCGAAATTGTTACGAGTGTCAGATTGGAGGGTCGAAGCGGAGGACAGGAGGAGTTGGAGGCGAAAAATACTGGAGGCTAAGGCTCGATATGGGCTGTAGGCCCATCGAAGAAGAAGAAGAAGACATTTGACATTTTATAGCGCTTTAGACAGGCGAAAAATGTCATTCACATAAAACATAACAAAACTTTACATTCGTATCAATTATTTAATAAGGAGTTTTACACCAGATACAATAAATAATTATATTTTAATACTTAAGCAAATGACATTCAAAATCCACAAAAAATGTTTTCATAAATACAATATAATTCGAGTATATTTGCATACACATTTTCGTATGGAAATTTTCAGTCTCACATATTTTTATTTATTCGTAGGTGTAAATAAATCATAAACACGTATTTTTTGTTTAAGGTCGGAAGTATTCAACAATTAATATTCACCGCTCGTAGAGAATTCATTATGAAAGGTTTTGAAAACGGCATTATTTTTTGTTTTCGAATGCTTTTAAATTCTCAGTGGATAGAGGACATATAATAGGGAAGGATTTAAGTCTTTCACCAGTGGCTTGCGGAAAATTGTTATTCTAGATTTGTATAAGAGATATGTGAACTTTTTATACCATGTAAATTAATTCGGGAACTATACAAGGTTAATCAATATTTAATGTTTAGGCAAAAAAGTATTTTTTAATGTTGATAGATCAGCTATTTTTGCGCATGTGCACTATTTCCTGTATCTTTAGAGGTTGCTAAAATACTCGTATTTTATTTATTTATTTATTTAAAAAAAAACAATTGGGTTATATGGATACATTTTTAGATCTTACTATTAATTATGTATTGTTTCAGATATATTTTATATTGAGTTGCAGTGATACTCCTTGTGTCTTTTGGTAGTTCATTGTAAAGTTTCAGTCTATTGTTCAATATCCTTGATTGTCCTGTCTTAGTTCGTGCATTCGGTAAGTGGTATCTGTCACAGTTCCTGGTCCAGTGTCTGTGTATGTCTGAATTTTTAGTTAGTTTGTAGCTGCTGTCTGTTGTCTTTTCCGTGGTCACTCTGTATACAATTTTTAAGGTCTCATATTTGGTCAGGTCTGATATGTGAATAATAATAAAAAAAAAAATTATGTGATCAATTACATACTCTTTCAAAGATGTTGAATTCACACAGTAAATTTTGTAATGTACCATATACATCATCGGCTGTCCCTCGTGTCCGAGGAAGACTGTCCTTCACGGTTGTGGGTCCGCATGTGTAATCATATCAGATTTTATATAAGCTTTAACAAATTTAAAGTCGGTTAGAAAATAATCACTGCGCCTCTGTATTTTTCCATTCAATGAATAACGGGTTCCCCCCGAGGAAAACAAATGGAATATTAAAAAAAGAAAGGAAAAAAACAGAAGTGCATTGTGGAATGAATATTCAAAATGGAAATTCGATTGCTTTTCTATTGTTTTATCATTTGAAACGGTCGTTCTAAAGTTGGTATTATGCATTTTGATCTAAACGTATGCCCCAATATATATTTTTAAAACCCTGACGAGATTTTACGAAAACACAAATTCAGAAATCCCTCGGATGGATAGTATAGAAACCGGTTGGCAGTAAAATGAAACACATTTTTAAAATTCATTATATTTAATTAATAGACGAAATGAAAAGAAAAAAATGGAATAACTGAAAATGATAATTATCTATAGTAAATGGCATTTTCCCGGAGGGGTAGGCAGATCAGACAAACCTTCATACTGCTTTGTCCTGGCATACCTCTCAAGCCTTCTCTACATTTATACATCGTAACATGCTCGCTCGTCGATTTTTCCAATTTTGAATGTGCTCGCCTTTTAGCATGTGATTTATTTGGTTATTCCATGCTTTCCTTGCTCTTCCGTGCACACTGCTCGAATACAACTTTTTAACCATTATTTTCTCATCCGAATGAATGTTTCATATGTACAAACCAACTCAATGATCATTTTTTAATTTTACTTCTGATTCAATAATTTGCTTTTCATTTCTTCCTTATTTCGTTGTTCGGTATTCTATCATATATCGTTTTCCGCACATTCTTCTCGGTGAAAATGAAAGTAAACGTAGATGAAATAAGATAGTTAAACAAAAAAGGGATTATCCAATGATATCTGCAATTGTTTCAATGAACACAAATATTCGGCTCGATATTTGATAGCACAACCCAAAGTTCTTGATCAAAACCATTTGAACATAACCGCTTATCGTTTTAAATTTATTCAAGAGTTGAAAAACTTTGTGTTAAAATGGTTGTGTCGGAAATGCGACGAAATTCTTTATTAACGTAACTCCAGAAAACATCTATTGAAACTTCAGCGATGTGAACTTTGAACGTCCTGTCATTATTTAATTCTATAAATTCCTCTCGAATTTGACAAGGCAGTGCTTCCGTAGAATTTATTAATCTGTACTATATTTTGAAGAATAGCGCGGACGAATTGCAAGTCTTGGTGTCGAGAATGTATGAAGTATGCAAGTCAAATGATTTAATGATGAATGTCGGAATGTCAGAGGTGATGGTTTTTGAAAGGGAAGAGCAAATGACAGTTTGTAATATAAGTGTGAACGAAGAGAACTTGGAACAGGTGAGGGAATTTGTGTATTTAGGTAGCATGTTCACAGCAGATGCCCGAACGGATAGTGACGTCGAAAGAAGGGTTGGTGCGGGTAACAAAGTGAATGGAGCCTTAAAAATAGTTATTGGAAACAAGAATTTATCAATGAAAGCGAAAACGGCCGTTCACAATGGAGTTCTGGTCCCAACCCTAATATATGGAAGCGAAGCATGGAACTGGCAGAAGAAGGATGAGAGCAGAATAAATGCGGTAGAGATGAGGTCCATAAGACGTATGTGTGTTAAAACGATATACGACAGAATCTCAAATGTTGATTTATATCAATAAACAATTGAATTGTTGTATTATGAACAAAATTATGAAAGGATCGCTGCGTTGGTTCGGACATATGGAACGCATGGACGGAGAAAGGATAGTTAAGAAAGTATACGTTAATGATGTAAATTTAAAGGTTGGTCATGTTAGAAGTCGGAGGAATCGACGTGCGTGTATGACTCGTTGTATGAATGTGGAGGAATCTAGAGAGGTTTTCCAGGATAGAGTAGTGTGGTGGTCCATTCTCTCTGCGTACCCCTGCGGGGAAACGGTGTGATGGTATGTATTTGTATTGTATTGATAAAATTAAAACTAAATAATGTTTCAATGTGTATTGACAGCGTCACACCTTTATCCGGCTCACGGCACACCAGTGAGCACATTGAAACTTCAGCGATGTGAAATTTGAACATCCTGTCATTACTTAATTCTATAAATTCCTCTCGAATTTGACAAGGCAGTGCTTCCGTAGAATTTATTTATCTATACTATATTGTAGGGCACTGGGGTAACTTACAGAAATCTTACTCAATGACACGACAATTGAAATGCCAATCGAATATCAAATTAAACATAATGAAATGGCCATTGGACACATTCCGCCGAAGCGATTTGTTTGTGAGAGAGTGCAAGTTTGTTGTCAATTAAAAAGTCACGCGACTTTTCGATTTGTGGAAATTTTAATTCGAGTTCAAATATTAAATTCGATTCTAAAATGGCGGACAGAGCACGTTTTGGCATTTGAATATCGAACGGACAGTGTTGCCAAGTTAGCACGATGAATAATTGAACCCGACAGATTGGAGGTGTCCGCTCGGCGGGAAGCGCATCATCTGTCAAACATTTAGACATTCAATTTTAAAATTGGAACACCGACTGTTGCGGACTGCACGTTTTGACGTTGATATTTGGAAAATGGACATACAACATTCCCCATTCCACCTATTTCTTTACGACCATGTAAGCCAAATTTTTGGAGGTTGTATATATGCTACAAATCTATACTTATCTTCACATGTCAGTTTCAATACATCATCTATGTAGATTTGATTACATATGTTAATCTTTTTAAGATTAATCTATATAATCCACACACTAACGCCATCTATGGAGATTCATTTTTAGCATTTAGCAAACTACTTTATTAACACATTGTGAAGGCGATCGCCATTAGCGCATTGTTTAGAAGCCGCCTGGAGATATCACTCCTATCTATATGCCAAAGAATTGAACAGAATGATTACAATTTTTTTTTGTGAATGTTACTTATACTTGTATACGAATACTGGATTTCACCCATGGTGGCTGATTAATTAATGAAATTTAATTGTATCTCAATAAGACGAAGATGCAAACTGGAAACTGAATATGGTTGATCAAGGTGTGTCAGGACTTATGACCTGTCATTGGTTGGGTTAAGCACACGCTTTATGTAATTACAACATTCCCCATTCCACCTATTTCTTTATGACCATGTAAGACAAAATGCTAAATGCTAAAAATTATAATAATCTCCATAGATGGCGTTAGTGTGTGGATTATATAGATTAATCTTAAAAAGATTAACATATGTAATCAAATCTACATAGATGGTGTATTGAAACGGACATGTGAAGATAAGTATAGATTTGTAGCATATATACAACCTCCAAAAATTTGTCTTATTCCTCTCAAATAAAAAAAAAACACTTATGTGTTCAGGATGGAACACACAACTCAATGGTGTTAATCCAGAAGTTATACCCTATTTGATAGTTAGATAGTTCTAGAAAAATGAAATCGAGTGTCTCAAAATATCAGTCGTTTTTCTTTTCTTCGGACATTTGCAGTGTTGCCACCCCACGCAGTAAGCCGAGATAATGACGTTAGCGAGTTCTGTATTGCCATAAATGGGTTGTAAATAATTCAGTATGGCAACACTAATGACTTTAGCGAAACATGGCGTCTGGAGCACTGAGGGTATATTTAGACAGAATCTATCTTAATAAATTAATAGTCAAGAAGACTCGGAGTTAAAAATATTATATTATTTAAAGCCTTCGTTATTGCCAGCCCTCAAAATCGAAGTTTCGTTAAAGGGTTTGTCCAAGTTCCACCAAGAAGAAACACGGTTATTAAAACTAATCTGAACTAATTCGACTAATCCTATAATAAGCAATTTATTTTAATTAAGTAAGGTATTTAATAATAAAAAATATAATCTGCTAACTTTTAAAGTGCCGTTTTTGTGATGTAATCACCTCAAGGGCGCGTTAAGACGTGATTTAAATATAAAACTCTAAAAATGAACGCTGTATCTGATATTCCCAATCGATTAGGAAATAAAGCATTCTTTGTAGATCGTCTTCACTTTCTGCCAGTATTGTTGCATCGTCAGCATAGCATACCACATTAATGAGTGCAGCGAACTATATAATGAAGTTATAAAACAGACTGATAAAGCTGCAGTTATCTCCGGATGTCTAAGGGACACTGTCTGGGACAATAAGCATATGCTAGTGGAAAGCAAAGCTAGAAAGTATAAAACATGCATCAGGCCCATAATGACATACGGAATCGAAGCAAGAGCAGATACTGTCAGAACCAAATATCTCATTAGAGTAGCAGAAATGAGAACATTGCGACCCATTGTGGGGAGAACCCTTATAGCTAGGATACTCAATGAAGAAATTCGCAAATCCTGCAAAATTGAAGACACAGTGAGATGGAGTAGGCAGGTAAGATGATACTGGAGGGACCACATCGAGAGAATGGATCCAGCAAGAATGACTAATATCGTGATGCACGAGACTCCAGAGGGCCGTCGACCACCAAAGAAATGGAGAGAATGCTGGTCGTTTTCATCACAGGAAGAAAGTTGATATCCTGCATGAACAGATGGCAAGATCTACAATCAGAAGAAGAAGAAGAATATCAGAAAATACTACAAAATAATAAAACAATTATATTTTACATGTTGGGTTTTAATTTTGAGTATGAAATATGTAAAAAACAGGTTTTCAGCTTAGATCTGAAATCTGTCGGATCATTTATGCATCTAGTGCATGAAGGCAGATTGTTCAAAACCGATGGGCCGGCTAGGTGCAAGGTTCGATCCCCGAAATTTGTACTAGGGAAACGCTTCAGCTCAATTAATCTCTCTATTGCAGAGAGGAGTACGCCGAGCGAGTGTGGATTTCCCTGAATTTAGGCTGTCCGTTTTACAGAGTTCGGATATATAACTTCGTGCCATTCCATGTAGCGCTTTGAAGACTGCCCAGCAGAGTACTGAATTACTTCTGGACATTTAAGCCAGTGAAGTTCTTTGATATGTTGTGTAATATGGGACTTTTTTGGAATAAAGTACCTTAAATAGTTTCTATTTATAATTCTATCTCTCTTACTCTCTCTCTCTCTCTCTCTCTCTCTCTCTCTCTCTCTCTCTCTCTCTCTCTCTCTCTCTCTCTCTCTCTCTCTCTCTCTCTGTCTCTCTCTCTCTCTTTCGAATGAAAATATAAGAAGTGAATGCCGTGCGAATCATCATACCATCGTATTATAAAAAAAATAATGAAAGGATCATTAAGATGGTTTGGACATATGGAAAGAATGGTAAAAAAATATACGAGTTAAAGGAGCAGAACACGGCAATTAAGGTGATTGATGTGGCTCAATATCATACATAAGGGATCAACCCCAAAATACTCGAAAGTATTACCTGGAACTAATTAAAGATTAATTTTCATATGAAGGACTCATTTTAGGTTAGACACATGAAAAAATTTAAATAAATAAATAACTTTGTATTTAACCATGGTTATTATATATATAACCGTATGGTTATTATATTTGATGCCAACTAGTTTCGCTTGGACAAGCTTGAGTCCAAGCGAAACTAGTTGGCATCAATTCCAATAACGTGGTTAAATACGAGTACAAAGTTTTTTATAATTTATTTAAAAATTTTAATTTAAGATTTGTGAAATATTTCCTTCCCGTAAACCATAAGAAAACTTCTAGAAAGCAGCCGTTTTCATTGGTATTAATTATATAATATGGAGTTTTTCATCACTGTTCAAGAAACAAAAAATATGTTAATGTTGTTTTATATATTCATTAATTTAAGATTAATTCAATTGATATTTGATAATGGCGAAATTGATAGGCGAAAAATATTGACATTTGAACAAATACACATAAAGGTTCGAAAAATCACATAAATTTGACATTTGATATATTATTGTAACACCTGATGATGTCAACATAGGTTGACGAAACAGCTGTCGCGTAAAATAAAAATACATTTTTGATACATAAAACAACGTTTTTATAATTTAACAGTTTATGATTATTATTAATATTATTATTTTGTTGAAAAAACTCCCTTTACATTATTACAGCGCGAGCCAAATCGATGTAAAGGGTGAAAAAAAAAATCAATGGAAATATACATAGAACCTTTTGAATAGGAATATGTCAGTTATTTCCTTGTTGCTTTATCGTAAGGGTATTCACGAATTCGCCATAATTGCATCCAAAGAGGTCTATCTCTTTTGCAACCTAATTTAAAAAACGAATCGCTCAGGAGAACTTCGAAGGGCCTCTGTGCGGCAATTTGGGGCATAAAATAATATATTATGTTGAAGTATGTTAAATGTTATGTTAACGTATGTTAAACTTTTTTAATTTAGCATCTGTCGTATTAAACACTTTTGAAGCATAAAACATCTTAAAAAAACAAAATTCTGATAACTCATCTTCATTCTTTGTCCGGTGCATTTTTCCCACTCGCCGGCAACAATGGGCGTCGCGACGCTCCGGGGACACTAGTATAACTATTATAGTATAAGTAATCCTCATAGCAGGCGACAGATTAACAATCCGCGCGTCGCGACGCATCGTAATACGTTTGATTGAAACACGATTTTCACGTCCACGTTAAAACAATTATTGTGTGACTCTATAAGATAAAAATCACATTTTCAATTGAGACCACTAGGACAAGAGTGGTCTAACCAAATTTTTTTGAAAAATTGAGTTATTGGTCTAACTCACACCTATTTGTGACCTACTATAAAAGAAAAATTAATCTAACCACCATTTCCAAGTGGAAACATAGATATCGCCATAAATACTTCTTTTTCTCTGACAAAAAATCAAAATAAATGGAGTCAAATGTAGTCTATTATAAGTAACCATCAAAAAATATCCTTGAACTTTATATTTCCCAATATTTCAAAATACTATTCTAAAGACATTCACCAAACAAACAAGGTTTATCACTAAAGAAGACCCTAACCCATATAGTTAAAAAAAAAATGGGGAAAAAAAAAATTTCAATCGCATTTATCTCCATTGTCTAAATTTGGGGTTAGACCACTCTTGCCCTGGCGGCCTCAATTATCTATAATATCATCCTAGTAAAAAGCAACGCATAGCTCTATGGGTATACAAATTTATTTCTATATATGTAGGAAAATATCGTTTTCCACAATTGAATGTTTTTTTTTCTCTTGGTAATGCTTTACCTTTGATCTGTGGCTTAATGTTCCAAAAAACTAAGTATATTTTCGTAACACTTTTTACAGATAATTTTAGGATTTGAACAAATTAAACTCATCGATCGTGTGATATCGCATAATTTATCACTAACTAAAAAAAACTAACTAACCATCACGCCGTCTCCCCGAAGGGGTAGGCAGAAAAAATGGACTACCACACTTTTCTTTCCTGATTTATTTATCTTGATTCCTCAATATTCGTACATCGTGTCATGCACGCCCGTCGATTTCTCTGTCTCCTCACGTGGCCGACATTCAATATTTGATTTATTTGATCGTGCCACGTTTTCCTCGGTCTTCCTCTATTTCTGGTTCCATTAACATCGTTAACATATAATTTTTTTACCATTTTTTCCTCATTCATTCTCTCCATATGTCCAAACCATCTTAATGATCCTTTCATTATTTTGTTCATAACACCATCATTCGCACCGCATTCACTTCTAATATTTTAATTCGACACTCTATCATACACAGAGTACTACACATTCGTCTAAGTGATCTCATTTCTTCTTCATTTATTCTAATTTAATCCTTCTTTTGCCAGTTCCATGCTTCGCTTCCATACATAAGGGTCGTCATGTTGAAATGACCTGTTGTATATAATAAATAAAATCAATGAAATTGTCGCGAGAGGTGTTACTGTTGAATAAAACACCTGATTATGTTATAATCTGTTGGCGAAACAGCTGTCTTGACATCTTAATAAAAATTAATATATTTAGTAACATAAATTGTTACAACATTTTGAATGCATACAAATACTTGTAGACGAATACTGGATTTTACCCTTTGCGGGTTACCATTTCAAGGATTAATTGTATCTCAATAGAGACGAAGATGCAAATTGGGAACAGAAAATGGTAGTCGAGGTGTTTACAGGACTGTCAGTGGTTGGGTTAAGCGCCCGCTTTATGTAATACAACATTCCCCATTCCACCCTTCTTACGACCACCATGTCTGACAAATTTTTGGAAGTTGTATATATGCTACTATGTAATACCAAACTTCACATGTTATATTTCAATCTACACACTAGCGCCATCTATGAAGATGTATAAATTGGAGTGACATCTCCAGGCGTTATCTAGCAATACGTTAATGGCGGTAGCCTTTCACATTGCGTTAGTAAAAAGATCTTCTGTTAAATGCTTAATCTAATCTTAATAGATGGCGCTAGTGTGTAGATTGAAATATAACATGTGAAGTTTGGTATTACATAGTAGCATATATACAACTTCCAAAAAATTGTCAAACATGATGGTCGTAAGAAGCGTGACGTGAAGAGGTAAACCAATGACAGGTCATAAGTCCTGTAAACATCTCCACTACCATATTCTGTTCCCAATTTGCATCTTCGTCTCTATTGAGATACAATGAATCCTTGAAACATATATTGTGATCATATAACAGTGTTTTAAATTTAACAGTTCGAAAGAAATAAATGATATCAAATATTTATCTTAAGAACTTTATTTGAAATTGCAGATGCTCAATTCAGCCACTATAACCAAAGAGGTATTGGCTGAAAGGAGTAAAAAGGTAAGAATTTCATCTGCGCTCTTTGAACGGTTTATGTCATTCGAGCGAATCAAATAATATAACACAGAGATTAATCACTTCAGGGCGAAAGAGGCGATATTGCTTCTTGAAGCACTCTCTTGTGTCGAGTCGTCTATTCTTTCAATACTGGAAATTCAGTCATCAGTAGACATTCAGTTTCGCAAAGACGATAAAACGAAATGTTCGCCACGCGTCTTACAAATATATTAAAATTTATAAATATAAAAACCTATCCAAAAAAGTGTTGGATAAAAGTAGAATAAATGCAGTAGAAATGAGATCTCTTAGACGAATGTGTACATACTGTATGATAGAGGGTCGAATGAAAATATAAGAAGAAGAATGCGATGCGTGTTATGAATAAAAAAATGAGAGGACCATTTAGATGGTTTGGACACATGGAAAGAATGAATGAAAAAAGAATGGTAAAAATATAATATGTTAACGATGTAAATGGAACTAGAAAAAGAGGAAGACCGAGGAAAACGTGGCACGATGAAATAAAATATTGAATGTCGGCCACGTGAGAAGTCAGAGAAATCGACGTGCGTGCATGATACGATGTATGAATGTTGAGGAATCGAAAGAAATATGTCAGGAAAGAAAAGTATGGCAGTTCATTTTTCCTGCCTACCCCTTCGGGGAATGACTTTATTGAAGGTCAAGGCGTTAATACTGTGGAATCCCATTATAATAACCTTAGAATTGAATTAACAACGCTGTTTTAGTTTCACTTTTATTTATTTATTTATTTATAAACATACAATTGTTACATTGTATTCCCATGAGTAGAAAACTCATTATGGAACAGAAGGGATAAGTTACATATAAAATAATTATGGACCTTCAGAAAACAGAAAAAGAAATTGACTTAAAACTAAAACATTTTACACTGTGAACATTTTGTTGCTTTATACAATTATTTTACATAATATTTTATCATTTTAATACATCATAAATTTCACTATTTAAAGGAAATATAACAACACATTTAAATAGTGAATTCCATTAACTTAATAGTATTCACCATACGAAAATAAAAAACAAAAACCATATAAAAAAAAAAAATTATGCAATTGCACGTTAATAAAATTGATGTTAAAAGTGCAACTACTCGTATATTTCTAATATCATTTAGGTATATGAAATTTTTACTCAACTTCTATTAAATTACCTAAATCATCATATCATACAGTTTTTAATTTTACACAATTGCGGATGGTATTAAATATGAACACAGTTCGAATACATGTTAATAAGAAAATCCAAATAATATCACTGTCTTTCTAGTAGCATTCATATTCAGTATCTATCCAAAATACACCTACACTTATTCTCACACACACACTCATAATTAAACACAGACACGTACATACACTTACATTTAAATGCATGATAATGCACTTACGCACAAGTACATTTCAAGAAATTTCGTCAAATCACACCAAAATGACATTACAGAGCAGATACCTTAGAGCATTAAACTACATAGAAATACATTACAGTGAAGTACATAGCAAATAAGTACAACACAGATAAGTATATTACAGAGAAATACCTGAAAGCATGACATTACAGAGATATACATTACAGTGGAATACATTACAAAGAAGTACATTGCAGAAATAAATTTATTATAGATAATATACATTACAGAAAAGCGCATTACGGGGAAATATTCATCATCATCATCATCATCCTAAGCTCGACAGCCCTGGGTGGGCCTTGGCTGAATCCAGGAGCTTCCTCCATTCCTGTCTGTTTGATGCCCTTACTCTCCAATTTCTCACTTGCAACACCGATGCATCCGTGTTGACACTGTCCATCCATCGCATTTTAGGCCTTCCTGGTCTTCTACGTCCCTGTGGTACTGAGAGCGTGAGGCGTTTTGTAGGGTTGTCGTCGTCCATTCTGATTATGTGACCAGCCCATCTCAGGCGCCCTACTTTGACGGATCTGATCACATCGGGCTCTTTATAGATATCATATAGCTCTCGGTTATATCGACGACGCCAACCATTGTGGTCTCTCACTGGGCCATATATTGTCCTAAGAACCCTTCTTTCAAATGCTGCGATGGACCTTTCAGTGTGTTTTGTCATCACCCAGGTTTCAGAGTTTTGTCATCACGGGGAAATATTACTTGTTACTTAAGCTTTTATAAAATAAAAATATCAAGCACAACATGTTTCGGAGGTGACCTATATCACGTTCAATGCAGCAGCAAGGCTCATTAAAGGCATTCCAAAAAAGTCCCATATAACACAACATCTCAAAGAACTTCACTGGCTTAAAAGTCCAGAAAGAATCCAGTATAAACTCTGCTGGACAGTCTTTAAAGCGCTACATGGAATGGCACCAAGTTATATATCTGAACTCTGTATAACGGACAGCCTAAATTCACGGAAATCCACACTTCGCTCGGCGAACTCCTCAGCAATAGGAAGATTAGTTGAGCCGAAGCGTTGCCCCAGTACAAATTTCGGGGATCGAGCGTTCGCGGTAGCCGGTCCATCAGCTTGGAACAATCTCCCTTCACACCTTAGATGCATAAATGATTCGACAGATTTCAGATCTAAATTTGAAAACCCATCTTTTTCATATTTCATACCCAATTTAAACATTTATACTTTGTTCTACTATACTTTTAAACCGATCGTTTTTTTAAGCGGTCACATTTAGATTTTTAAGATTTAAAACACGTCTTAATGCGCCCTTGAGGTGATTACATCACAAAAACGGCGCTTTAAAAGTTACAATATTATTATTATTATTATTATTATTATCACAAGATATATAATATACCATATACCGTATTTTTATATAAATATTTACACTTGTGGATGGAGGTCACCTTAAAAACATATTTATGGTTATAATATTTCGAATTATATAATATTATTAATAATATTTCGGTTATAATCGTCGAAGTTTCGAATTCCCATTCTTTCTGCCTATCCTCGTGTTAGTTAGTTAGTTATATTTGAAGTCAACTAGTTTCGCTTGTACCAAAACTTCCTCAGGGCCATATTTTTTAATTACATTAACTTAAAATTTGTTCACAAATACATAAAACATGATCTATTATTATTATGAACTTTTTGTTGTAGATGTTTAATGTTCCTTTTTTTATAAAATTTGTATTCAACACTCACATTTATTATAAAAATAAAAATTGAATATCAAACATGTTTCGGACTAACCAGCCCTTCATCAGTGATATTATATAAATTTTTACAAAATAATAAAATTGTTTACAAATATGGTCAGTCAGAGATAATCATAAAACTCTGACATAACCAGATCCAAGATGCATTAAATTTTAGTTTGTGAGCTTTCAGAGATCCATTTCAAAATACAGCCATTCAAATTTGGAGAAAAAAATTGCATTTGGAACACTTTTTTTTCCTTAAAAACCGATTTTTAATTCTAATACAAAAATGTGTCATTTACAGCCCTTTACAGCCGTGATAGATTTTTAGATAATTTTAAAATTAGTGGTATTAGTTAGTTGTGACACGAAATACGTTTGTACTGTTTAGATGTTAAAATTATATAAGTTTTTTCGTTTATAAAAAGAATTGGGACAGTTGTAAAATTTTTTTTCTTCTTTTGTTCCAATGACAATTTGAATAAATTCATCAATAATATTTTAAATTTTTTTTGCTAGTGTTGGATTGTTTTAAGTTCCTGATTACTGTTAATTAAAAAAACGAGTAAGAGAACATTTTCAGGACGCATTCACCCAATATGGCAAAAACCCCAACACGCACGAGATTTGCACATCATATTTCATCGCGCATACTGTAAAATATTAACTGTTTGAAATTATGCTTAAGTAAAAAAATATCGTTCAATTTAATAACACGTAAAACCAAATTAGATGAGTGTCAAATTCATGAAAACGTTCCTGTTTATATTCATGAATAGAAAAGGTTTAAAATTATTCGATTGAAGAACCACTAAGCGATCTATTTAAGTACGCCTTCGTTTTTTAAAGAGCCCGTCCTATTAATGGATCTATGTCTACAATCATAAAGTTCTAGTCACGGCCCCAATCTAATAGTTTCCCGCCAAATGTATCCCACTTTACACAGGATACACTTAAAACCCGGGCCGCTGTGGCGCCCGAGGGAGCGAGTTCCCACCGACATTAAAAGATCCGCCATTTGCATTTTCTTTTTCCCGGAATGGCGGATAAATGCCCTTTGACGCCGGAAGTGTTTCAACACCGAAGTGATGAAAATGGGTTTTATATGCAAAATGCACACAAGGAGTTTTGTTGCATGACTTATTTTAAAACGTTTTCTAGACAGTATGTTTTTGTGACTCATCTAAAAGTGAAGAGTAGTTTATAATAAATGGTTCTGGCTACACCTTTACCGAAAACATATTTTATCACGAGTAAACGAAACTACAGGTGAAAATTGAAAATTATCTTTCTTATTTATCCAGCCTATAAATATAAATTATCCTATAAATTCTGGGGCCGGTAAATGACGGTGAAGGCTGGAGAGTGCGGCATAATGACGAGCTGTACAATATTTACAAAGCTCCCAGTCTCTCCACACAGGTCAGACTGAATAGACTGAGATGGACCGGTCACGTGCAGAGGATGCCGTCATCGCGAACCCCAAAAAGATTGCTGGAGTGGCACCCAGGTGGTAGAAGACCAATTGGACGACCAAGGCTGCGATGGGAGGATGAAGTTGGGAGAGATGGAAAAAGATTGTTAAGAGTGTCAGATTGGAGGGTCGAAGCGGAGGACAGGAGGAGTTGGAGGCGAAGAATACTGGAGGCTAAGGCTCGATATGGGCTGTAGGGCCATCGAAGAAGAAGAAGATGATTTATCCAGCACCCAGTACATTCTAACCGCCGCACTTAAGATAAACGCATTAAATAGGGTTTGACGCTTTTCGAGAAAACCGTGTTTAAAGTTTTTATTTTTATTTTGCTTGTATCTCAGGAACTAGATAAGATACCAACAGAAAGTTATACCAAAACAAAGAACAAAGGGTTAAGAATACTAAAAAATACAAACATATATAAAAATAAAATATAGTGTTCATATAATTTTAAAAAAGTATTTATCGCTAGCAGCCTCTTATACTTTTCCGCCATAATAACTAGTCATAAACGCATCAACTACCATACTTGATGCATTTATGCTTAGTAAATCAATTTAATGCATTTTATATATAGTAACTTTATACCTCAATTCTTCAACAATACATGATAAGTGCATCAACTACTTCACATAATGCATTTAACTAACTAACTAACTAACTAACCATCACGCCTTCTCCCTGAAGCGGTAAGCAGAAAGAATTGACTGCCACACTTTTCTTTCCTGACATATTTCTGTCGATTTCTCAACATTCATACATCGTATCATGCACTCGCGTCGATTTCTCTGACTCCTCATATGGCCGACATTCAATATTTGATTTATTTGATCGTGCCAGGTTTTCCTCGGTCTTTCTCTATTTCTGGTTCCATTTACATCGTAAACATATATTTTTTTTACCATTCTTTCTTCATTCATTATTTCCATGTGTCCAAATCATCTTAATGATCCTTTCATTATTTTATTCGTAACACCATCATTCGCACCGCATTCACTTCTTATAAACTAACACATTTTATATATGTTTCTAGGTTCTTGCAATCATTTTGTAATGCAAACGCTGATATACACAGCCATCGCCGGGAATCGAAACCGGAACCTTCGGGGTGGCAGTCAGTATCAGCTGTAAGCACTTTGTTTACCGCAGCTTTATACAAGGGCAGCTTGCCTTCTTATCTGTTGTCTTTATGTAGCCCTTTTACTATCTGAAAATCGCCAGATCATCTCAGAGAGCCTAACAGAAAACATTAAACATTCGAGACACGGAGAAAATTATCAAATTCATTATCAGTGACAATACTATATGATTCGACCTCAAATCATCCTGAGAAAGGCTAAACCGTCATCGACCCAGACAACATCATCCGAACGAGGAGGTCAATGACAAGTAATTAGGTTCAAACTAGGGATGGGCAAAATGAATCACTTAAGGGATCTGAGTTGAACTGTTCTGATCAGCAAAGTGAGCTGACTCTTTTTAATAATTCATGGTTCACCATTTTGAGTAGTTCGTTAGAAAAAGAGTTTCTGAAATGAGCTAAAAAAAATAACAGGTCGCTCCAATTTTCTAAGGGTAACTAAAGGTAACCAACGATTTCGAAATTGCAAAAAGTTACTGATCAAAATCATTGGTGACCTTTTTTTTGCTCGTTTCAGAAATTATTTTTTTACGAACGACTCAAAAAAAAAGAGTCCGCTCACTTTGCTGATCGGAACCATTTAGCTCAGATCCCTTAAAGAGCTCACATAAAAGAGTCGACTCTTTTGAATTTACGAATCACCCAGCGGATCATTGAGCTGCCGCTCTTTTTTATGAATCATCGCTCACTCGCTCACCAAAGTCAGTCGACTCTTTGAGTTAACTCGTAAGCGAATCGCACATCCCTAGTTCAAACGACCTGTTGTTTATATAAAAAAATCCTATGTTTTTAAATAATATGATAATCAAGCTCACATTTTCAAGTAGAAAAAAAGGTTTTATAAAATGAAACACAACTCGTGTAAAATATTTAAAACCTTGTAATTAAATTATGTTTTGTTCATCGCTTAACTGAGTGTGATTTAATTATAATATTTTTGAAAATGGAATAAGTACTCGGCGGTTTACTGTTCGTAATAAAATTAGGTCGACCCTGTGTTAAAAGTTTTGTTCAAATTATGGGAGAAGGATTTTTTTACTTTTATATTGCAGTCTGTAGGCAATTTGCAAGTTTTATGAGGCGGTTTGAAACAATGAAATTATACTACAACTGAATACTGCCGTTAAACAGTCTTCACTATGATTTAAAAAAAACTTAAAGTCCTATTCTTTGTAACCCTGGAGTTTTTAAAGGTAGCTGTATAACGCAGGTTGGCAATCTTATTAATAACCATAATCATCGCAAACCAAAGCCGATCTAAAAAAGCTAAGAAAGCATAGCTGAAAGGTGTTCTTTGCCGACCCTTATGTATGCAAGTGAAGCATGGAACTGGTAAAAGAAGTTATGAAAGTAGAATAAATGGAGAAGAAATGAGATCTCTTTGACGAATGTGGCTAAACCTGTATATGAGGGTCTCCATCATCATCTTCTTATTATTTTAGTCCTTTGGTCTATTCCTGTAATGAGGCTGGCCTCTTTTGGGAGGTCGACTCCCAGCTATCCCTCTATCTCTTTGGTGGTCTTCCGGGGGGATGGTAGCCGGCAGGAATTTGATGCGCCACAGCGTGTGGGATTCTGGTGGATCCATCCACTGCACGTAAGTATTTCAGTATCTTCTGCGTTGCCTGCCCCATATCACGAAATCTTGCAGATTTCGTAAATAGCCGTGTTCCTCGCCCTTTCTCGAATAGTCTTTCCTGCTATCATCCTCAGCGTCCGCATCTCTGCCACCCGCACTTTAGTCTTCGTTCTTATGGTATCCGCTCTGATCTCAATGCTTTTATGTCGGTATAGGCCTTTCGCAGGTTTTGTATGTTTTGACTCTATATTAGTGTCAAATGCACACATAATATAAGAAATGAATGCAGTGTGAATAAAACTGTTATGAATAAAATAATGAAAATGTCAGTATGATTGTTTGGGCAGATGGAAATAATAAATGAATTTGAAAGAAGGATAAAGAAAGTATATGTAAACGACGTAAACGGATCTAGAAATACAGGAAGACCGAGAAAAACGTGGCACAATCAAATCGCACGCTTAATAGAACACTGGCTTAACTAAAAAAAAACAAGTTTTGCTCAATCTGACATGAGTCGGTGTTTTAACAAAAACAGTCGAAGAACACGTACGAATGGATAGCGTTAACATTGTGAACGATTATCGTACGTATGAATAAATAGCGTGAATATTGTGAAAAATAGATGGATAGCGTTAACACAAGCCTCTGTCTAATGTTAACTCAATTATGACCTAAACCATAATCGGTCAGTTTACTATTAAGCGTGCGAAATATTGAATGGCAGTTTTTTGCCAGATATGCTCCTAAGTGTCTTCATTTCTGACACACTATACGTTTTTTTGTAAATTTGGTGTTCGCCCTGCATTCGATCTCCTATGTCATGATGGGTCGCGAGCTTTGAAAATCTTTAGTTTTCTGTTGATCTTCATGTCAGGGTTTTTCTATATTGATTTTTAAAATATCCTGATATGACTGCATAATTAATTATTGATGAATTAATTAATTCACTTTTGCAGTACATTTTCTTTCCAAGATCTTTTCCATTTTAAATGAAGTTTGTAATACATAAATGTATTAGAAATGGCCAGAAAAAATAAATAAATGAGAAAAGTCAAAACAAAACCGTCACATTAGGAATCCGCGTTTGTAATTCTGTTTATGTTTTATGTATGGGAAAAAATCGATCGTGCTGTGAAGAAGCTAAAATAAGCTTCACTTACCTTCAGTGCCCTTGAATTATTCATCGCCCGACAGATTTATTGGCTTCTTGAATATACACCCCTCCTGTTGTTCGCTGTCTGAAGTTGCTGAGAAACAACGCGAAATGCAAAGAATAAACAACAAACCTTGGTGTACTTACCAATCAATATAAATAGTAACTAAATTAACTAATTAAGCAACACTTTGTCTCCCCGAAGGGGTAGGCAGAAAAAATCGACCACCACACTATTTTTTCCTGACATATTTCTTTCGATTGTACGTCTATTTCTCCGACTCCTCACGTCTTCTTCTTGTCCTGTTACACCTCCGTGGTGCATAGGGCCTCAAGGAACCTTCTCCACTCGACTCTATCGCATGCCTGATTCCTAACACCATCCCAAGTGAGGCCTGCTGCTTTAACTTCGTCCTGCAGGGATCTTCTCTAGGTGGCTCTAGGTCTGCCTCGCTTCCACTTTTCCCCATAGAGGATCAGTCTAGTGCGCATAGTGTAACCGATCCACAGCCATTGCGTCTAGCGACTTGTTCTCTAATTGGCTTTTCGCCTAAGGCAAGAGAGAAAAGCTAAGATAGCAGTGCACAATGGTGTTCTTGTGCCGACTCTTTGGAAGTGAAAGAAGGATGAAAGTAGAATAAATGCAGTAGAAATGAGATCTCTAAGACGAATCAAATATAAGAAGTGAATGCGGTGCGAATGGAAGTGTTATGAACAAAATAATGAAAGGGTCGTTTAGATGATTTGGACAAACGGGATGAATTAATAATGACAGAATGGTGAAGAAGGTTTATGTAAACGACGTGAACAAAGCTAGAAATAGAATACTGCCGAGGAAAATGTGGCACGATTAAATCAATCAAATATTAAATATCGGTCATGTGAGGAGTCGGAGAAATCGACATTCGTTCATGACACGTTATTCAATTAAATTAAATTCAATTTATTATTAAAAAATCATAAACATCGCAGTATAATTATTAAATTGCTTATGTTAGAATACAAAAAAAAAATTAAACACAAAGAAGATACAATTGTGGAATTTAAAAAGGACAAAATACAATATAAACAATAAATATGAACACAAGATAATTAAATTAATTAATTAGATCTCCCGCGGGGCGAAAAGAGAAGGATGGAGTGCCGTATCGGTTAAAATGTGGCAGTTCATTCTTTTTGCCTACCCTTTCGGGAGACGGCGTGATGGTAAGTTAGTTAGTTAGTTAGATAATTAAAAATCTAAGTAAAATGAAGTAAACAGAAACAATTAGAAGAACAAGAGATGCAAAAATCAATTTTATACATTATATAAGGGATAGATGCTTTCTGAGGGTAGCCCTTCTATCGCGGAAGAAGTCCACATGCAAGAGATGCGGTTTAGAAGGATTTTTACCCTTTATTGGTTCTACACAGTGGTAGGTGAAATAATCTATGTTGCCTTTGTCGCAGATAATTGTCTATGAATCGAGAGAAGTGTGTCACGAGAACAGTGTGGCGCTCCATTTTTACTGCCTACCCCTCCGGAGAAACCGGGTGATGATGAGTTTGTAAGTTAGTTAAATTAAGGATTTTTCGGGTATAACGAGACCGCGAATCGAAAGAAATACTGTTTACGCACAGCTCGAATCTATTCCTTCAACCACGAGTCCTTCGTGACTGACACTAGTTAAAATATGCTAAGAACGGTCCAGAAAATTGGAAAATTACAGCAAGCAACATTAAATTAATTAATTTATTACTCTGTGTATATCGTATATCGTATTGACACTGTACTAAGAATATTAGTTTGCCTTTAAACTGCCTTGTAAAACATAGAAATGTGTAATTTTCAATTTAATTAATAGTTTTCACGTAGTTTATTTGTACCAGAGTACACATTAACAGCAAATTTATTCACATTTATACACAAGAGGTAGTATTAAATATTTTTTTATTTTAAAACCATAAAATAAAATATAAACATTAATTATTTCAATTGCTATAGTACTTAACAACAACATAATTATTATTACAGTTAAAATTTAAAACACTGTTATAATATCACAATTTCTTTTTATTCCATTTTATTATATTTATACTAATACTTGTAGACGAATACTGGATTTTTACCCATTGCGGGTTATCATTTTAAAGGATTAATTGTATCTCAATAGAGACGAATATGCAAATTGGAAACAGAATATGATGGTCGAGGCGTTTACAGGACTTATGACCTGTCATTGGTTGGGTTAAACGCACGCTTTATGTAAAACAACATTCCCCATTCCGCCCTTCTTACGACCACCTCGTCTAACAACTTTTTTTGTGTCCTGGCGATTAAGTCGGTGTCGCTGGATAATTTTTCTGCGGTAAAGAGTTCGATTGTTTCAATACGGTAATAATCACCGATTTACATAAATTTCTATCAATTATATTTTTAGTTTTTCTTTTACCACTTGAATGCTTAAGACTGAAAAACAATATAATCAGCTTTTAGCGCACTAATTATTCTGTTTTCTTTCCATGGTTTAACCCATTCGCATCATATCACGTGTAAGATTTCCTAACCGTTAACATCGGTAGCCGTGATATATTGTTTTGAGACTTTGCAGTACTCGTAGTGATATTTATTGTAAGAATTTGTCACCACAAATTACAACAATACTTACCTACATCTATTCTTTATAGAAATCTGTAAAGATAATAAATTAAATGTGTTTTACTTCATCATAATTACGGTTTACATGCGCGCTGTGGGTAAATCACATCGGTGAAGTATCCCATCGGCCGCCATTATACTATATTCGTTCGTTCTGCGTCGCGCGCGCATTTGATTTTCGATTATTATCTGTTATTTATTATAAATTGTGATAAATTCTACTCTGAATATTTTTTATCAATTTCTATAATTTTTGTGTAGTACAGAAAATAAATAGTGAATTATGAATGCGTGTTAATATTTAAAATACTTTTTTATTCATCATCTGATAGCTAAAGGGAAACCGAACATAAAAAATATGCGAAAATAGCCCTGGTAAGTACATTTATCATTCAAATATAAGTTTTTAACAAAAAAAATTAGAGATATTCGCGCCGTATTAGATGGTACGATTAGGGTTAAAAACGGGTTAAAGGGTTAAAATCAATGTTTGTGTTTCATTTACATAAAAAGCATAGATTTTTTGTGTACTGATTTTATTTTTCCAATTACATTACATTAAGTTGACAAACGATTCTTGAAAGAAATAGTTTCTTATCTTGTCATGGGACCTTTTATTTTCAAATGATATTAGCTCTGCGGTTGAACAAAAACTAGAAAAATGTCATCAAGTAGCTCTGTAAAATCATATTACAAAAATCTCATTTACGAAACATCATTTTGTACAGAACTCAATTACAATAATTCGGGTTATATTGGACAAAATGATACAATAACAAACTTCTAGTGGTCTTTGTAGCATACGAGGAGAGGTCGATAAATCCGTGTTCTAATGCATCATTGATATGACTTTTTAAATAAATTTCAATAGGGTTTTTATCCTTTTCATTCCAAAATGAACTCGGTCAAATGACTAACTAACCATCACGCTGTTTCACCGAAGGAGAAGACAGAGTTGATGGATCGCCACACTGTTATATCCTGACACAACTCTTTTTCTACATTCACACTTCGCGACATGCACGCTTGTCGATTGTTCTTATTTCGAACATGGCTGCCTTTCAGCAATTGATTCATGTGGTCATGCCATGTCTTCCTTGGCCTTCCTCGACTTCTTTTTCCGTTCACACTACTTGTATATATCTTTTTAACCGTTTTTCCCTCATCAATTCGTTCCACATTTCCAAAGCATCTCAGTGACACTTTCTTAATTTTATTTAGGACGCATTCATCCGTCTTACAATATTTTCTTACTTCACATTAGATATTCTATCAAACATTGTTTTCTCTCACTTCCTTCTTAGTGACATCATTTCTACTGTACTGCATTTATCTTACTTTCATCATTATTTTGCTAACTCCAAGCTTCACTTCCATACATAAGGGTCGGCACTAGAACTCCATTGTGCACGGCCATCTTTGCTTCAGTCGATATATTTTTTATTCTTCTTCTTCTCGGCGCTACATCCCGTTGTAAAATTTGGCCTCCTCCATAATAGTCCTTCACTGGCTTCTGTCCTTGTCCACCAATTTCCGTTCTCCAGGTGTTTCCACTTTCTCACAGTCCTCTTCTCCACAGTCCACCCATCTTTGCAATTCTTAAATATCTATACAATTTAAAATTTGACCAGGATAATTTTATTTAAATTTAAATTTATGACATCTCGGTATAAACAATTATACACTCATACAATAATTTTATGAATAACTTATACTAGTTGCAACCCCTAAGATTCTACCCTTAAAAACTTGGTTCACTGTACAATCGTAATACTTAACTAACTAACTAACTAACCATCACGCCGTCTCCCCGAAAGGGTAGGCAGAAAATTCTTTCTGCTCACACTTTTACTGATGCGGCACTCCATCCTTCTCTTTTCGCCCCGCGGGAGACGCGGTGTGATGGGTTGCGAACCTCATCGCCACCAATAGGCATCTCCCTTGAGAAAAAGTAATGTACCTAAAAAGTACAAAGTTTTAGGGATACGCGCGTGTGCCATCAAAACTTGAGCACAAGTCTTCATAAATATGATAGCTTTACAAGGGGCAGGCCAAGTGTGCGGCCGAGTATTTGACGTTTCCTAATTTAAAAAAATATAATTAGTATATAATTAAATTTCATTAATAAAAAAACTGCTTGTTTTTTGCACGTTTCTCGGGAAAAAAACCCAAAAGTAGGGCGGTTAAATAAAACAAAGAAAAAGAAAACAAAAAAACTGTCATGTAGCACGGGTGGTATCTTTAATTATAAGCATTTATGTTTAACACCAATTGGGATCGAAAACTCATCTTTGATTTTTTTTAATACTTGGCACTTTTGTAACGACCAGCCCTCAATAATAGATAATTTTTAAAAGGAGTAAAATTAAAGTAATACTTTTAAACTTTAAATTGATTTTTTTTAAACACACGTTAAAAGTTTCACAATTAACAATACTAAATTGTTCTCAACATTACTGTCATACAATAAAAATAGTCAGAACAAAGTTCAAAATAATCCAGATATGTTCACGGGCATATGTATCATATGCATTTTGAATTTTACTTTCGGAGAGAATCAACGTATTCCTCTCTCGCTCTCTTATATTCAAAATATTCTCATACTCTTTCTTGATATCCGAGTTTTTTCTACTTATATTATGATATAAAGAAAACCGCCATTCTTTAACCGTCAGAAAATCTTTTTTAAAAAATTATAAATTATGTTGTTTTATTTTCGTTGCGAATATTTTCCTGTGAGGACTCTGATGTCCCCTTGAACTTTATGTAAATATACTTACATGGCTTGAGCAAAATACTAAATTGTATTCACTCTCTTTGAAGCGTGTAGAAAACGAAAAAAATATACGGTTATTACATAAGCAAATTCATTACCTTTAAGTAAGACAAATAATATGTAATTCTTTGATCAGCGAGGTATGCTCATCGCCCACCGTACAAAAAAATACGCTTTGACGTTTACAGAAAATATGTAGACATTTTTCATATTAGATTTAATACATACTAAATCAATGGGAGAATTTCGAATCATTTCTAAAAATCAAAACATGTCTTGAGCAATGATATAAAACTTCATATTAAATATTGAATATTAATGATAACGTTTATTTTATATAATAGAAATATTGTTATATTTTATGGGATTGACTATTTTTCACCTTGTTAAGGCATTATCAACTGTAGTCGGAATGAAATGCTTGGCTGATAATATAGTTGAGTAGAATAAAGTACTTAAAGAAATTGATTATCCTTAGTTCATTCAATTTTAGAGTCCAGGTTTCGCAGCCAGTTGAATAGACCATATATAACATTGACTCATTCTCTGTCAGAGTTTCAGGTCAAGATTATCGTTGCGAAATAATTTTGTTTAAATAAATTAAATAACACCTTGTAATGTATATCAATATACAAGAAAAAACTAATGATAGAAAACATGCAGCATAAATGCAAGTATCCAATCTATCGCCATTTTTATTGTCACGTAAATTCGTTCGGTGTGGCAGTCATAGCTCTGGCCACTCTGCCTCGAAGATCGTCTTTGAGGACCATCTCCACGAAACAAGCTCACTGTTGAACCGAAGAAGGGAATAAACTAACTAACAAACCATCATGCCGTCTCTCCGAAAGGGTAGGCAGAAAGAATGGACTGCCACACTTTAACCGATTCGGCACTCCATCCTTCTCTTTTCGCCCCCGCGGGAGACGCGAGGGAGAAGGGCATAACAAACTAACTAACCATTACGCCGTCTTCCCGAAAGGGTAGGCAGAAAGAATGGACTGCCACACTTTAACCGATGCGGCACTCCATCCTTCTCTTTTCGTCCCCGCGAGAGACGCGGTGTGATGGGTTGCGAACCTCATCGCCACCAATAGGCATCACCCGCGCACACTTCGATTGCCAACGTCCACAAAATAAATCTAAAACAAATAATATAAAATACAATGATATAAAATAAAATAACAAAATAAAAATAATTTAACACAAATTGTTCTTTTAGATGGTACACTTGGCGTCAGCTGATCGATCTGGACATTTGTGTTTATTTAATTTATATTCCACGTATCTACCTTTTTTTTAAAATTAATTGTAATTAGGCACTTAAAACAATCCAACACCACCAAAAACATTAAAACATCATTGAAGAATTTATTCAAATTGTCATTTTTCTTCTACTTCAAGTGCCCTGTCGGGTTTCCCCATCACGGCGATCACCTCGGCGAACCTGTCCCTGTCCTGCGCCGCTCGGAACAGCTCCTCCACCGGGCCCCCGGCGTCCCTCAATTTTTCTCTCCAATATGGTATTCCCCACGCAGTATATGACCCAGATGTGAGATCTTCCAAACCTTGATATTTGATAACAGTTCCCTGTAAACTCTAGCTCGCCTCAGGACTTCGGTATTGGTAACCATGTCTGTCCAGGGTGCTCTGAGCATTCGGCGGTAGAGCCACATTTCAAATGCTTCCACTGTTCATTGAGTTAACCTTTAAGGTCCACGTTTCACATCCGTACAATAAAACAGACCACACATAGCATTTGATCAGTCTCTGGCGGAGTTTCAAGTTTCAAATTGTCACTGATACAAATATTTAGAATTATCTAATTATTCAAGAATTTTAGATAAAAAAATCATTGAATTGTAATTGTATTGGAGTGTATTGGAGTGACATTTCCAGGCGGTTTCTAGCAATGCGGTAAATGGCGGTAGCCTTTCACATTGCGTTAAAAAGATCTTCTGCTTAATGCTTAAAATACAATCTTGATAGATGGCGTTAGTGTGTAGATTGAATATACTACCATATAAAGGGTGGTGTTGGAGATTAACATATATACAACTTCCAAAAAATTGTCAGACATGGTGCTCATAAGAAAAAAAAATAAGGTGGAATGGGGGATGTTGTATTACATAAAGCGTCCGCTTAACCCAATCAATGACAGGTCATAAGTCCTGTAAACACCTTGATCAACCATATTCTGTTTCCAATTTGCATCTTCGTCTCTATTGAGATACAATTGATTCTTGCATTAAATTGTAGTTCACAAATTCTTTGACATAAAATAAGACGAAGATTAATATCAAAGGGATAAAAAAAATTGTAATGAAATTCTTTTGAAAAGTGATAGTCTCGGCTTAAAATTATTATAGAAAATTGATCGAAAGTGCCCTCTCCGTATCGATAAATGGAATAATTCCAAGTTCATAAATTTCCTTCGTTTCGATTGAACTCGGTAAGTCTCAATTAGCTTAAATTGTGAATTCAATGGGAAGGAGCTTTTCGGCATCGAAAAATTATAATATTCTAATTTCATCATTCTGGGCGAATATCCCCTTCAAAAGATTTTAATAAAAATAAAATTTAAGTACCCTCTTTAAGATCTTTATTGGAAAAAGATGAATTTAAAAATAAAATGTAATTACACGTAGCGGTGTCCATTGAGTGGGGTTTAAGTGTCTGAAGCAAAGGTTATCCATTATTAAAATAAGGTATTTAAAATCGCTGAGAATAATGAGATATCAAAAATACTTTATGCTAGAATTTTTATTTTAATTTCTTCTTTATTTGCCATCATTTTGTGTTGTGGAATCACATTTCAATAACTTTTGAAACACATTGTATTAACTAAACTAACTAACCATCACGCCGTCTCCCCGAAGGGGTAGGCAGAAAAAATGGACTGCCATACTTTTCTTTCCTGACATATTTCTCTCGCTTCATCAACATTCATACATCGTGTCATGCACGCGCGTCGATTTCTCTGACTCCTCACATGGCCGATATTCAATATTTGATTTATTTGATCGTGCCACGTTTTCCTCGGTCTTCCTCTATTTCTGGTTCCATTTACATCATTAACATATATTTTTTTAACCATTCTTTCTTCATTCATTCTTTCCATATGTCCAAACCATCTTTTTTTTTTTTTTTTTTTAAAATACTAACATCAAGGATTTATATCAATGATATTAGAATTTATTTTACAATCTTCAATGTGAGCAGAAAATAGCTCATTATTATGAAGAAGGAATCTGGTCGTGTCCAGGCTTGAACCCATGTCCCCTGGATCAGGAGCCAAGCGTTCTATCCCCTAGACCATGGGTCGGCAACCTGCGGCCCGCGGGCCGCATGCGGCCCGCGAGACATCTTGGTGCGGCCCGCGAGATTCTCGCCGCAACGCACATGACGGACGATATTATACACAATCGAGTGAAAGGAAGCGAGAAAGGGAGCGAAGAAATAGTGAAGTTGGAGCGAAGGGGAGCGGGGGGAAAGAGAAGGAAGGCAAGAACGCCACACGCACCTCGCATCATTCCGCTGTCGACCGCCAGTAACACCACTCGTTCGCTCGCGCTGCGCTAACTACCCACCCACGCGGCGTTTACATTCGCTGCAAGTTTTATTTTTTTATAAAATCTGTTTTGTGAATTCTCTTAGTGTTTTTGGTAAGTACCTACCTACTGCATGATAATAATATTATTCCTAAGATTACAAGTAATGAATATAACAATGCAATATTAAAGTATCTATGAGTTTACGACAGTTTAAAAAAAAATTACAATGATAAACTTTTTAAGACGAGGTGCACTATGAATGTAATATTTTTATAAGCCTGAAAAACTCCATACACATTAAAAATAGCTTCCGAGAAAAAATAAATACCGCCAACGGGACTCGAAGTTACAATTGCCTTTTCTACAAAAAAATAAAATTGGTAGGTTCAGGTGAAAAAATTAATAAGAAATAATTGTTGAAAAAAAAAAGCAATGACTGTTGAATGAATAAATACTTGTATGTTACATATTTAGTTATTTGGCGGAATGGGAATAAGCCGACGTTGCTCAATGGCGAGAGCATCTGACCGGCAATCAGAAGGCTGCGGGTTCGAGTCCCGTCGGCGTTATTTATTCTTTCTCGGCAGATATTTTCAATGCGTATGGAGTTTTTCAGGCTAATAATTATTGCTTTTAAAATTTTCACAACGATAGTATTTGTTTACTCGTCAATAAAGGTGTACTTTAGGTATACTTGACATAAATTTTACGATTTTGTTTTTCGAATAAAAATATTGCTCACTGGGGGAGTATTTATTTAAGGATTTTATATAGGACAAAACTATGACTCTTTCCGTAAAAATAAATACATATTTTTATGTTTCTGTATTGTTACAGATTTATACACCCAAGATGGCTTCTAAAAAAAGGAAGATCGTTGATGAAAGACGGATTTTTAATGAAGCATGGACAAATTTATATTTTTTTATCGAATTTAAAGAAAAACCACTATGTATTATCTGTCAAAAGAGTATTTCCGTAGTAAAGGAATATAACCTGAAGCGACATTATGATATTGAGCACAAAACTAAATTTCAGTGTCTTGAAGGGGAATCTCGAAAAAACAAAATCATTAACTTGAAATCGTCACTCAAAAATCAGCAGAATACCTTTAAAGTTGTAACAGACAAAAGCGAATCAGCTGTTCGTGCCAGCTACAAAGTAGCAGAGATAATTGCAAAGCATTGTCGCCCATTTACTGACAGTGAACTTGTAAAAGATTGTGTCTTAGCTATCGCGGAGGAAGTATGCCCGGAACAGAAAAAAATGTTTGAAAACGTTAGTCTCTCTGCTAGAACTTGCACCAGACGCACTGAAGACTTGGGTGCTAACTTGCGTGAACAACTTAAGGATAAAGCGCAGTATTTTACTTACTTCTCTCTTGCGATGGACGAAAGTACGGACGTGTCGGATACGGCACAATTCCTTATATTTGTACGAGGAATTGACGAAAACTTTTCTGTTTATGAGGAGTTATTAAAAATGTGCAGTCTCGAAGGAACTACAAAGGGAGAGGATTTATTTCACCACTTGGACCAAGCTCTGATTTCGTGTGGCTTGAGCTGGGATAAATTAACTAGCATCACCACGGACGGCGGAAAAAATATGAGCGGTCATAATAAAGGTGTTGTCGGAAGAGTCAACAGCAAACTGCAAGAGTTTGGATCGGAAGTTCCATTTACATTTCACTGTATTGTCCATCAAGAAGCATTGTGTTGCAAAGTTTTATCGTGGAAAGAAATAATGGATACCGTTGTATCTGCTATTAATTTTATAAGAAAAAATGGGCTTACTCACCGCCAGTTCCAAAAGTTTTTGGAAGATGTAGAAGCTGAATATGGTGACGTGATGTATTACTGTGAAGTAAGATGGCTAAGCCGAGGAGCAGTACTTCAACGATTTTTTTATTTGAGGAAAGAAATTTGTAACTTTATGGAGATGAAAGGAAAGGCAATACATGAACTTTCCAACCACCAGTGGGTTGTAGATCTTGGGTTTTTAACTGATTTGACTGCCGAACGGAATAAACTCAATACACGTTTACAGGGGAAAAATAAATTGATATGCAATATGTATTCAGATGTTAAATCATTTGAAATGAAACTAACATTATTTATCGAGCATATCGATGAAAGGAAACTCGATCATTTTCCAAATTGCAAGAAAGCAGTAGAAGAAGCTGGAATGAATTTTGTTTGGCAAAATACTAAAATGAAAAGTGCATTATTGCAACTACAAACTGAGTTTGAAAACCGGTTTGCTGATTTCAAAAAGATCTCACGTAAGATGGAGATTTTCGAAAACCCCTTTGCAGTAGATATCGGTAATGTACCAAGCGATTTGCAAATCAACGTGATAGATTTGCAAAGTAATAACACACTTAAAATGGCTTTTAAGGAAAAAACTAATTTGGTGGATTTCTATGGGAGTTTGCCTTCTGAAAACTACAAGGATTTAAAAAGGTTTGCTCAGCAAATAATTACTATGTTTGGTAGTACATATATTTGTGAACAAACTTTTTCAATTCTGAATTATCGAAAAAACAAACACTGTTCTCGGTTATCGAATTCACATTTAGACGCAATACTACGCGTCTCTACTTCAAAAATGCAAGCTGATATTAAAAAACTTGCAAGTCAAATGCAATCACAAAAATCTCATTGATTTTATTAAATACAATAAATGTCGTTAAAATATACACTTAGCGTTTTATTTTTAAAACTAAAATATTTGTACATAAATATTGTATGTATACCTACTGCAAGTGCGGCCCGCACTGATCCCCATGAAAAATATTTGGCCCTTTTACAACAAAAGGTTGCCGACCCATGCCCTAGACCACCACCCGATCTTATGATCCTTTCATTATTTTGTTCATGACACCATCATTCGCACCGCATTTTATTCTTATATTTTCATTCGACACTCTATCATACACGGAGTATCCACACATTCGTCTAAGAGATCTCATTTATTCTACTTTCATCCTTATTTTGCCAGTTCCATGCTTCGCTTCGATACATAAGGATAAATTTTTCACATTGTATTTACCCAACAAAATAAAATAAAAAATCTTTCGTTTGATATAGAAAGCAACGTTGAAACTTTATACGTTCATAATAGAAATGTAACATTTTATAACCTGGAAAATTTATTACTAAAGAGACATTAAAAATATTCTTCTTCTTCTTCTTCCTATTAGTTTAGTTCGTATGGCCTGTTTGTGACGGTGGGCTATCCTGGGATGATGATGTCCAGCCATCTCGCAATCTCTTCGGCGGCCTTCCTGGTAATTATTTATTCACTAATAACATTTTGATATTATTCACTAATAATATTTATCATTACAATTTTTTTTTCGAATTGTTTTATTTCTAAATTACCTTTATGAAATAAAAAAAATATGCTCTAGTAGTTGAATATATTTTTTGATGATTTTCACCAGGTTCGTTATTGACAATACATTAGTTCGTCTTTCTCATTAGGGTTATTTAATAAATATTAATTACTTAACAATTTAATTATCGGCGTATTTTATTTATAACACTAAAATTAAATGTATAAAAAATAGATTCACTGCATTTTTCGATTTTGTTTAATTTAATAAAGGTTAATAAATAAATTTTTCTGGGGGGCCTTGTGTAATTTTGTGTCAGAAAAGGGAGCCATGGGTCAAAAAAGGTTGGGAACCTATGGTGTAGACCATAGATTTCCAATCTTTTCTGGGCCACCGCCCCCTTTACAAGAAAAATAAACGTTCAACACCTTCCTCCCATGAAAGTAATTTTAAATATTTAGAAACACAGTTGAATTTTAAAATATTATGAAATCTTTTATGAATCTGAAAACGACATATGGTAGAATACCAAACGAAGAAAAGGAAGAAATGATTAGTGTGTATTTTTCTTCTTCTTTTTTTATCTGCCAACTCTCTCTATATTTTTGGGTCTTCTACTGCCAAGGATGTAGACGATGAAGAGGAGTGGGCCAAGGTTCGAACCCTGTGGCACACCTGAATTTACAAGAAACTGTATAAAAAATGTTTGAATTTATTTAGCAGTTATTTCTACGTCTTGAATCATCGTTTTTCAATGAATACGATTCTCACGTGAGAGCAATTCCAATTTACCGGAGTGTAGCACGAGTCTTCATTTAGCGAGATTAACAAAACCTCGCGTTAAGTAATTGATGACGCCAGCTATACAGGTACACTTGTTAGGGTTTCCTTTAAAAAATAAAATCAAATAAGATTATTCCACCGCATGTACATTTCTCGCAAATAGGGTGAAAATGTTTTAAGAACGCCTCAGGTAGGGCAGATTTCCTTGATGTTACTTAATCTGAGGGATTTTAGTTTAAACTCTGAATTGCTAATTCTGAATTATACGTAAAATAAGAATTTTGTGAGTGCTTATACGTTGACAAACTTAAGAATCACCAGAGGTTTTTTTTTAGACTACTCTTCTTTTAGAATGTTTTGTACAGGTTTTTACTTTAATTTAAGAATTACTGTAAACATTATTTCAATTTCAATTATAAACATTACAGAATAATATCAATTCCAAATCGTTTATAATCTCAATATAAAAAATAATAATAATTTTAGATCAACTTAAGGCGTGCACTGTGGAATTCCGTAATGACGATTTTTTATTAATTAAAATACTGTTTTTCCACTTTTGACGAATGACAAAAAATTGTGTCTTAATTCATAAAAAATAATAGTAACAATTAAAAAAAAGAATTACAAATAATAAAATAAGAAGAAAACAAACAGAAGACAATTAAAAAAAATATTCGAGAACAATTTATTAAAAATAAATATTATTATTATTATTATTTTTTTTTTGAATCGCTCTTTACAACATGACAGCTTGAGCCAAATCGATGTAAAGGGTATTATAACTATCATAGTGATTCTCGTGACATATGATAGGTAGCTAGCTAATCTATCGCCATTTTATTGTCATGTGAATTCTACATCAGACCAAAGACAGTCTGACAATCACACTGCCCTCGCCGGGAATCGAACCCGGAATCTTCGGGGTGGCAGTCAATGCACTTACCACTCGGCCACGAAGGTCATAAACATTGTTGTTTTACGTAAGAGATAGGATTATGTGTGTAAAACAATATATGTGTAAAACACTTTATCACCAAAAATTAACATAGAATACTTAGTCTTCTTATTTTTTTTCTTCTTATAGGTCTGATGACATGATCTTTGGAAGTGGACCGCCAACTATCTCGCCATCTTTTCGGTGATCGGCCACATCTTCGGAAACCCTCCAGTAGACTGTCGCGAGCTATCTTATGAAAATACAACTTACAAAGAGAAGTTTAAAGATGAGTTCTCGCAGACAAATAGAAGTGATCTCATCTCTACCGCATTGATTGTCCTCTCATCTTTCTTCTGCTAGTTTCATGCTTCGCTACTAAAAAAAAAATATTTAAAAAAGAACCCATATTTTAATAAAAAGCATTTAATAAATATTGTGTATTTTCACTTATTTTTTAATAATAAGTGAAAATTAGAAAGGTCTCATATTTGGGTGGTGTGCTAAGGACAGAAACATACCACCTCCTTCGACTGATATTAATGGGTAAAATGGAGGGACGCCGGGGAGTTGATAGAAGGCAGATGTCCTGGCTGCGGAACATCAAAGATTGGACAAGAATAACAAGAGTTCAGAACCCGTTCCAAGTGGCGCAGGATAGAGATGCTTTTGCTATAGTGATCGCCAACGTTGGGGGGACCTGACACGGCACCGAAAGAAGAATATTCAATATTTCCTCGCTTATGATATGAAATCATTCAAAGTCATCAGGTTTTTATTTAAATATTTTAATCCACAATATTATGGGCAGCTGTTGGATAAGCTAGTGCTTTTTGAAGACAAGTCATTGCTGGTGAACTTATATTTATTTATCAGCAGTCTGTCACATTGGTGAACATAGTTTTAAACCAAAGCATGCCACCGTTCCCTTCTTCTCTGGTTTCAATCCTGGGATTGGTTTGCAGCAATTTCCTCCATTATTCTCTTCCATTTTTCCCTGTCTTGTGCGGCTCTTTTGAGATCTGCATATGATGAGCAGCGTACGTCCACCAACAGGTCCTCCAGGTACTCTCGGCGTGGGCGTCCCCTAGAGTTTGTCCCCTCGATCATACCCTCCATTATGGCATGCATGCATACCGTTCCCTATCCATCACCATTCTCATTCATCCAGGTTCAGCAATCCTTACAACTTCTTGGTGAACTATGAGGACAGCGAAATCAATGTCTTCTTCGACCGATTATCGTTCATATCATCGCGATTATAATACCCCCTTAATTGTTCAACACAACAATTCTCATACAAACAATTATTAATTCCTCGAATTAATTTTCCGACTAATCACTCAAACCTCGTGAATATTTAATATGCCTAAGTTCATATATAGTTCCTTGGATGAACTTCCGTCAAGAGATTTCAGTAAAATCATTTGATTATCTTCATACATAGTGCTGATAGTATTTCTCGAGTTTGTTCAACTACACAATTTCTTGCCTTACACTTTCTGTTAAGTTTATTTCTAGTAGGTTTAAGGTTTATATCAGAATAAAAATACTATTTTTGATTAAATATAACGCAGCCATTAGACATTTAACAAGCTTTTAATTAAATAATAATGAATTAAAACGGTGTTTTTTAAGCCTTTATTTATGACGAAAAGAAAATTGTAAAAAAAATATTTGAAGTAAAATAATTAATGTACTTAAAACATTATTTTTAGCGAGTTCGAATGAGTTTCTGTGTGCGTAGACTTAAGGCCGTGCCACACTGTTTGAAACAAACTCTCCACAGGGGTGACCTTGGTGGAGAGCTGTGGAGCCCACGGTTGGTGTAGCGTCCACACACTGTTGTAAACAAGCTCTCCACACGTGGAATGCGTAATTAAACGCGCGTCCGTCCACAAAGTTTGTTGAAGGTCAAACGAATTTTGGTTTCAAACAAGTGTCTACACAGTTTTAAACCGCCGGCGGAGACCGATGTGGAGAGCTTGTTTAAAACAGAGTGGCCCGCCTTTTAACTAGTAACAAGAAACACTTTATATTTCTGGACCACACAATATTTTTGGACCTCCCCAAATAATTCTTTGTTAAAAATGAATAAAGTCACATAAATTTTCGTTAATTACCATTTTCTGCTCAATTTACTAATGTATATAAACTGCAACGAGTTGAAGTTTCGTCACATTTGATAATGCTTTAGAAGGGCGAAACATGTCACTCCCATAAAATATAATAAAACTTCTAGAAAACTGACGTTTTCATTCGTATTAATAAGCTCCAGATAGTTTACAGGAGGATTCCCGATCACGTGGCCGACCACCGAAAAGATGCCGTCCCAAAAATAAAAGTCCACATCACAGGAGGACGGATATACCACCAAACAGGTCATCAGACCTATAAGAAGAACTCTTTCAACATCATTCTAACCCTGGAATATCTTCTCCTTAAAAATGTTCTTATAGCTTTGTTTTGAAAAGTGGTGATTCTTTAATAAAGGATGGATTTCAAAGGAGATAAAAAAAATTCTAAATTTAACATTGAAATAGTTTTATTTTGCAATTAAATTAATACACATCTCTCTAAATGTTAAAACACCATTATAAAATTTACATATTAGGTACATCGAAACTTAGTAGAATTCCATTACCATTGTAATCACATATAGTACTTAGCGAACGACATTCATACACTGTGTTATATACAACTACGTATTCCAAATACAAAATGTAAGCATAGCCTAAGTATATACATAACATACATACAATATATAATATTATATTTTACTTAAATGCTACTACAAATCTGGCTTGGTTTAATTGTATACATAAACAAAAACTTAATTGAAAGCACTATTCCTAGTGAAAAATAAAAGCGGAGAATAATTGTAAAATTATCTGTATAAATAAAAGGCAGTTCATGTGTATGCGCCCTATAGGCTCAAAAATTACTGGACCGATTTTACTTAAAATTTCAGAGTTTATTTTTATTAGCGTCAGGAGTGTTTTGAATGATTTAATATTATTTTATCATGTATATATTTAATAAATAAAAACAATTTAATCTATTTAGGGCGAATCGGATCCTTGAAAAAAGAATTTTGAAAAAAAGTGTCAATCTCAACTAAGACCATTAAAAATATACTTTTTAAAAACTGTTAATTTAAAAAAACTTTGTTTTATGAATCACGATTAGATTTTATTTTTTTATATCAAACAAATTATTCAAATTGACAAAGGAACAAATACACATAAAGGTTTGAAAAATCTCGAAAATTTGACATTTGATATATTATTGTAACACCTGATTATGTCAACATAGGTTGGCGAAACAGCTGTCGAGTAAAATAAAATAGAATTGTGATGCATAAAAAAGTTTTTTTATAATTTAACAGTTTATAATGTTAAAGTATCAAAGTGTTTCAGCCAAAACAATGGACTATTTAAAATACTTTTTATTAAATAGTCCGTTGTTTTGGCCGAAACACTATGATACTTTAACATTTTATAACTGTGATGTCAACATTGGTTAATGAAACAGCTGTCGTAAAATAAATACAATTGTGATATATAACAAAGTTTTTGCATTAACAGTTATATTATATACTTTTTATAACATAAACTATATGTAGTAAATTCATGTTTTAACGAATGTGTTTTTACACCAAATTTTATGATAATAATTAGACAACAACAACAACAACAAATCTTCACGTCGTTTTTCTGAAAGAGCAGGCAGATATAATGAATTCGAAACTTGCAGTATCCTGACACACCTCTCTAGATCCTTTCACATTTATAAAGCGTGTCATTCTTCTGATTTCGAATATGGCAGACCTCTATAAAATTTTATTCATCGTGCCATGGTTTTCTGAATCTTCTTTGACTACGCACTCCATTTACACTATACTTTCTTCGCATTTCTTTCATAATCAGACAAACCGTTGTAAAACTCATTCTTAATCAAGTTTAACTATAAATAATGAAATTTCTTCACAAATTGACGGCTTACAGTATATGTATGCGTTTTGAATAATTTTGTATATGTGTATATACGAGTACTCGTAATGTCAATATATATAAATCTTTTGAATTTTGCTTTTGATTACAGATATTCCATTTTTAACGTATGTGACTCGTTTTATGAATGTGGAGGAAGCTAAAGAGGTGTCAGGATTGCATAGTGTAGCGGTCCATTCTTTCTTACTAACCTCTGCGGAGAAACGGCGCAGTGGTTTGTTTGTTTGTTACATACCGATCAAAGAAACCTCCAAAAATTTGTATTTTTTTATAAAAAATTTAAACTAACTAACTAACCATCACGCCGTTTCCCCGAAGAGGTAGGCAGAAAGAATGGACTGCCACACTTTTCTTTCCCGACATATTTCTCTCGATTCCTCAATATTCTCATGCACGCGCGTCGATTACTCTGACTCCTCACGTGGCCGACATTCAATATTTGATTTTTTTGATCGTGCCACGTTTTTCTCGGTCTTTCTCTATTATTTGTTAAATTTACATCGTTAACATATACTGTTTTTACCATTCGTTCTTCATTCATTATTTCCATATGTCCAAACCATTCTTAATGATCCTTTCATTATTTTGTTCATAATACCATCATTCGCACCGCATTTACTTCTTATTTCATTCGACATTCTACCACCAGAACATGGCAGCGAGCTCCCGAAACCGGCCGAAGACACAAACATTAGTGGATTTTAACTAAAAATATACGTTAGAAAAAAAATATTATTTTGTATTTTCATTATTTACAATGAACCTCTACCAAATAACAAAAGAACAAAATAGTTTTTTTAAACTTTTATATATTGAAAAAACACTTATAATTTTAAATATTTTTCTTCGTTTTGCAGGACTACATTTATTATATATTTATACGATTTGTTCTGAAAATTTAATATAAAGTAAAAACGCAAAGCTTTATTTGTTTTTAAAAATTTACATTTTATTGTAATCATAAAAGATCAAATAATAATTATCCTTATAAATATATGAATACATACAATATTTAAAATTCTATACATAATTCGTGTTCATATTATGAAATACACTTAAGAATATTATTTACATAAGCTGATTGACGAGGAATTTATCATAAAACTCCTTTTAACCTAGTAACACATTTTACATACAATTAATAATTTATAATATAATTCTTAGATAATATATAAGAGTGTGTGCTATTATGGAAATATTCCTTATACAGTTTTGTAAAACACACATAACACAACATAAAGAAAAAGAGACAGGTATGTGTATAATATACACATTCAAATGTGTGACCCTTCAAAAACAAATTTTGTCTTATAGATAGAAAATAATAAAACACTTTAATTTAACAACGGTTGAAATATTAAAACACTTTGAATTTAACCACGATAAATACAAAGTGTTTTATTATTATATATCTACAAGTTTAAAATGACTAATCACAAAAATGAATTGAATGATTAATTCGCCATTTTGTTTTGACAAAAGACATTGCTTTATAAAAAAAGGACGCCATTTTTAAATTTGGCTTGCCAGTTAAAAATATATTTGTATAACGTTCTGTTCAGTACTCATATCGTAATGTATTTGGAATATTTTGAATATTAATGTATTTAAAATATAATTTAGAAAATCTATTGTTTTAGCAGAATCACTATGAAACTTCAACACAATGAACTGTTTAATTTTAAGCATTGTTAAAATATCACAATTTATTTATTTGATTTCTATGATATTGTCGCGTGAGGTGTTTCGCCGACGGATGTTGGCATCAATCCACTGGTGATTGTTAAACCTGATGATGCCAACATTACATGCTAACGTTGCAACGATTTTGTAGAAACTAAACAGTTAAATTGTGATATTAAAACAGTGTTTAAATATGTATAAAATATCACGCGATTCTTATTAAAAATATTTTTGAAATCAACTTTTTTTACGTTTTAATAAGGGTAATTAAATTTATAAATATTTAAATGTATTTAAAAAAATAAGTAAGTTGATTTACAATACATACATTGTTGCACTAAATACAAGTTCACAATTATACAATAAATTCATTTTTAATTGTCACTTTACACTTATTAAATCTATTTAGATTTACATATACAATAAGTTTATTAATAATAAGCTTTAAATAATGTAAACAACTTTATGTACATTTTTTTTTACAAATTATGGCTAATATTGAAGGAGTACATTTATTTAGCCCCTAAATAGGTGGTAAAACAAATCTCAAGCCTTTCAGCACGTTTCTCGGTCAACTGATAAGTCATTTGACATAAAAGTATTGAAAAACATATGTGTTTTCTGTTTATAATGATTTGAAGCTTGAATATAATTTATTATTTGATTTGTGCAAACTTTAGTTCAATAAAATTGATTTTAAAATCATAATTACTACACAGAATTGTTAATACATTTAAAAGTCATCTCAAAAACGCGCTCAGAGTGTCATCAATGAAGACGCTCAGAAACATATCTGGCAAGACACTACGACAAGACAAGGGAAATATGCGAGGTCAGGGATGTCGTTAGGTGCGGAAGGCAAAGTATTGCAAAGTATAGTCTCATAGTGTTGCACGGCCGTCCTCAATATAAAGGAGTGACAAGTATCGCTTTGCTGGAGCTTTATCAAATAATCATGTATTTTTAATGGCCAAAGCGAATACGAAAAAAACCCTTTGAAAATTTATTTCATTTGTTTTTCTCAATTTTACTCGTAAATACTATGCAGTTTAATGAAAACGAATGAAAACGTCAGTTTTCTAGATGTTTTATTATATTTTATGGGAATGACATGTTTCGACCTTCGAGGGTATCAAATGTCGCTTGATAATGTCTTAGAAGGCCGAAACATATCATTCCCATTAAATATAATTAAACTTCTATAAAACTGACGTTTTCATTCGTATTAATTATTTAATATGAAATTTTACATCATTGTTCAAGAAACAATATAAATACTATGCAGTTTGTCAGAATTTCTAAGTCGTATGATAATATGTATATAAAAAAAAACATGTATTGTTATTTGATACTTTTAAAGCCGAAACAAATTCACATTAAATTTAATATGACTTCTAGAAAACATAAGTTTTCAATTATATTTATGATGGAGCCAGTTGCGCGCGAAACCAGATGGTTTTTCTAGGCCCTTTTTATAAAATTAAAAAATAATTTTTAAACACTTATTGGTTTTTACACCACTTTATTTTTGTCAAACCTACCGGTTTCGCTCCCGCAGCAGCTTCGCCGGGGTTACAAAACAAACTAATTGGCTGCTAGGACAGGACCTCTATTCAGTGTTTAAACAAAATTTTAATAGGATTATATATGTTATAAAAAAGGTATGAAACTATAATACATAACATTTTGTTTTTTGAATGTATACAAATACTTGTAGACTGGATTGTACCCATGGCGGGTTAATCATTTAAGGATCAATTGTATCTCGTTAGGTCTATACATCGATATATTGTATATATCTAATCTTAATATATGGCGCTAGTGTAGATTGAATTAAAATATGTGAAGTGTTTCTCAACATAGTAGCATTTATACATGTTTCAAAAATTTGTCAGACGTGATGGTCGTGAGAAGGGCGGAATGGGAAATGTTGTAATACATAAAGCGATTGCTTAACTCAACCAATGACAGGTCATAAATCCTGTAAACGCCTCGACCACCATATTCTGTTTCCAAAAACAATTTACATCTTCGTCTCTATTGAGATACAATTGATCCTTATATAAGTTAAGTATTATATATCAAAAACAAAAACAGTTGAATTCTTAACTAGAATGAAATATAACAGAAAATTAACATCTAATGGCTTATAAACTGACATATTTTATATATCTAATCGAAAGAAGATAAACATAATATAAAATGAAATGCTTTAACTTCCTGTCGAATTGACGATTAGCTTAACAGAATTGGGTTAGGTTATTTTAATTCCCTAACTAATCATCACGCTGCTTCCTTGGGAAGGTATGCAGAGAGGATGAACCTTCTTCATGTTTTATCTTAACATACTTTTTAGTTTTCTTCACTTCACACAACGTGTCAATCACGAATGTCCGACTTCCAACATGGCCAATTGATTTGGCATATTTTATTCAATCATAGTTTTGTTTCCATTATTTTATTCTTAACACCTTCTGTCCGCATTCTCTTCACAAAATGGCAAATTAATTGTTTCTTACAATATTTTACCAAATATTTGTCTGGTTGCACTCATAAAATAATATTTGTCAATTGTATTTTTATTATCATTATTTACAATGAATTTCTATCCTGAAATATCAAATAACAACATGAGCATTCAATAAATATTCTTAACAATGAATGAAAGCTATGCAATGCTTATTCAATCTTTTGATGGAAGTTCATTTTAAATAATAATTAAATAAAACAATTGATGGTTGTGGTTTATATTTTGTAAAACTCCTTTATAAATTATAATAAAAACGCAATTGTTTTATCGGTTTAACAGAGATTTTTTGTTTATGTAGTTATGTATTAACTTTGAGATACATTTAAAAACGTTTATGAATTCCCTCGTCAGGTGAAAAAATTGAAACAAGTATTTCTTCTTCTTTTTCAAAAAAATTGAAACAAGTATTTCTTCTTCTTTTAATAGATCTGACGATCTGTGACACAGAAATCATGTCTCGTCGGATGATGAGGTCCAGCTGTCCTTCCATCTCTTAGGCGGTCTTCCATGTGGGCGGTGTCCGGAGGGGATTTCATAACCGGTCGTATATGCAAAGCTCCATGGTCCCTCCCGTATCTTCTTCTGGATCTACTCCACTAAACAATATCCTCTATTTCGCAAGTTTTTCTTATGTCTACGTTGCGGACACTATCTCAGAGAGTTTTTCCAGTAAGTGATCTTAGGACCTCCATCTCCGATGTTCTTAGTAGTCCCTTGGTTCGCACAGTGTCGGCCATGATAGATCGCACGCATGTTTTATTAATTCTGATTGTTATCGATACGCATGTGCTCGTTTTTCTAGACCAGATTCTTCAGACATCCTGACACGGCAGGGGCTTTACTGACTTGTTTTCCTTGTTTTGTACTTCAATCGTATAAAGGTCATTTTGGCTGCAGATCTCTACCCCCAAATATCTGAAACTCATTACTTGCTCCACATGTATGCATCAACAGTCAGCTTACCATCTTGTAGATTGCCTAGATATGGTGAGACATTTTGTTTTGTTGACTTATATATACATATTAAGCCTTTGTGATACTGTGTGGAATTTGTACAACATTGCACCATTCACATCGCATTCACTTCTTAAGTGAAATCATAGTAGGCAAAAACTCGTATGTCATCAACGAGTAAGACAATATTTTGAATACATGAGAGTGAGAGAATGAAAATATAAGAAGTGAACGCGGTGCGCGAATGAAGTGTTGTATTTATATATTTTTATTTAAAAAATCTCTGTAAAATTAATAATATAATCGCGTTTTTATTGACTCGTACATTTGTAAGTATTTAAAAATATTTATCCGATATAACGAGTGATGTTTATTACGAGCCAATTCAGTCGGTCCCATCTTGCTCGTAATAACCGAATTCGACTGTAATTAGCTTTCAAAATGGCTTTATCGTGAATTAAATGTCAAATAACATAAAATACAATACGTGGAATAAACATTACATATGTCAAGTGCGCGCAACAGCCGCGACAGGGTTGAACTCGCGCGTCACTGGCTACTCGGTATACATCACCGCGTGGCGACTGTTTATCATTTGAATGCCGATTATTTTTCAGCGTTCTAAATAAATACATAAACGAATGCGGATTAGAATGGGCGTGGGACGGGAGGCATGAGGCGGGTAGGGGGGAGGAGGGCGTGAAGCAGGCAGGAGCTAGCGAGTTAAAGGAGCTCGTCCCGGAGGTCTGCGCCGTTGGAGGTCCGGCAGCCCGCCCCCCGCGCCTGCAGTCAGACCTTCTCTTCCCCGCCCAACGCGTGAGGCGTGGACCGCACAAACTGTAACAAATCACATATTATAATACAACGCAAATAATAAACATTTTAAGCGGAATAAAAAAACCATGAAAATTTCACAAGACACTGAGAGATCGCGTGAGGAACACCAGAATAAGAGAAATATGTGAGGGTGAGGATATTGTAAGATGGAGCAGATAGTGAAAAAGGGACTCGTACGAACATGTTCAAATAATGGACACCACCAGACTCCCCTATATTGCATTGCATAATCAGCCTCATGGGAATCATCCTTGCGGAAGACCTCCTTAAAGATGGAAGGACAGCTGGGAATCTACCTCACAGGAGAAGCAACACTCTGGAGAACAGACCACATAGGTCTACAACAAGGAAGAAGAAACAATATTCACATTTTTCCAGAAGAAAAATATGTTGAGGATATTGTTAGATGGAGCAGACAGCAAAAAAGGGACTGGTATGGTCATGTTTAAAAAATGAACACCACCAGACTCCCCTATATTGCATTGCATAATCAGCCTTATGGGACTCGTTCTCGCGAAAGACCTCCTAAAAGATGGAAGGACAGCTGGGAGTCTACCTCACAGGAGGAGCAACACTCTGGAGAACAGACCACATAGGTCTACAACAAGGAAGAATAAAAAATATCCACATTTTTCCAGCTGGCAAAAGAAGGATGAAAGTAGGATAAATGCCATAGAAATGAGTACACTTAGAAAAACACGAGGAAAAATTATATATGATAGAAAACGTGAAAATATGATTTCAGCTTTTGGAAAAGAAATGTAAATATTAATACTACTGAATGTCAGTCTATTGAACACGCATGAACAATGACTTGATGTAAAGAAGATTTATAAAATCTTATTACTTCGTATAATAGTAATAAAATGCTATATCAAATCATACATTCTGGAATTCTCATTTAAAATATTTTTTCCTAGCAATAACGATTGAAATGTGAACGTTTTTATCTTTTGTAAACATGACGAAACGTGTCAACGAATAAAAATATGTAAATAAGAATATTCGATTTATGATTTGTTATTACGTTTGAATGATTTTATATAAATATTAAAAAATATAAATATATTTATGCTCAGTATTAGAAATATTTAAAAAAAAAATCTTCTTCTTCTGCTTTATTTAGGACTATGTCCTGTTATTTCTCGGAGCCTTTTCCTGGGATACAGATATCCAACTGTCTCGCCATCTTGTAGGTGGTCTTCCTGCAGGTCGGTTTCCTGTTGGTACTTTATTTGCGGCTATATTTATCACTCTTTCAGAACATGCTCTTTCCACATGATCTCTCCAGTAGCGTCTTCTCAGTCTTCCCCATCGCATGACATCTTACACATTGCAGATCTTTCTTATTTCAGAATTTCTTATTCTGTCTCTGAGTGTCGTTCCCGCAACGGATCGGAGTGTCTTCATTTCTGTGGTTCTTAGGAGACTTTTTGTTCAGATAGTGTCAGCTCTCGTTTCTATTCCATATGTCATTATAAGACGTTAAAGTAAAAAAGATTACTGAAAAATACCAAGTTTATTATAATTAAAATAAATCAATGGTTTTACTTTGAACTGCGATTCTATGGAATCCTAAGGGCCATCGCAACTATTGTGGAAGGATGTCTTAACCTGGATGCTGGCAATCCAAGACAAAGTGGCGTGGAAGCAAATGGAGGATACATTTTTCCAGAAGTAGACGAAAATAGGCAGAAGAAGAATACACATGTTTTCTTTATTTGTATTACTAATAATTTAAAGAAAAAAATTCCATACAGGTGAAATTTGTCGGAGAAATTTGACATTTTTAATCATTTTAAAAAGAATGTTAATAAATGTATCGAAGTTCGTAAATATAATAAATGTGTATTCCACAAGTGACTCCACCCCAATCTTGCTCCACGGTGTCCCCCTTGTGACCACGACTAGTTGTTGCTTCCTCGGTAGTATGATAGCAGGCTCGGGAGGTACGGAGGAAGATGTAGCCAGCAGACTCAACAAGGCAAGGGGAGCTTTCGCTATGCTTCGCACTGTATGGTGTTCCAGTATCATTTCGAGAAAGCTCAAGCTTCAAATATTTAGCAGTAATAATATAGCGTACTGCTGTACGGATGTGAGACATGAAAATCTGCCGCGGACTTTATTGGAAAACTCCAGGTGTTTATAAATAGGTGCCTTCGCTCAATATTCAAGACCTATTGGCCCCAAACAGTGTCAAATTCCGTTCTCTGAACCATGGCAGGCGAAAAGTCAATTAGAGAACAAGTCGAGGACAAAAAGAAGAAGAAGAAGAATCAAAGTTCGTAGTCATGTTTACGATGATATTATTAAAGGGACATTGGTCCAAAACAGCATGAGACAATAAACATATAATTCTACGGATTATGTAAGCGATGACACAAAAGCACACTTAATACACGTTAATTTACAAGATACATACAAAATACATGTAAACACACACCAAGTTATCTAAAAAGCAGTGTTGTGTCTTTGTTTTGTGATGTTTACCTAGAAGCTAATTGCTTCGCGGTGTCAGATCATGATATATTGCACAAACATTAGCAAATGGGTCTAAGGTACGCCATTTTATAGTAAAAATAAAAAATAATCTGTACCAAAAAAATAAAACAATTCTGTTTTTTTCACAACATATTACAATTGGATTAATATTTGTGTATTCTTGAAATATGATACTCCATTGTTATCCGAGCCCTCTCATGTTTAACAAGGAGAAGGAACGATTTAAGAAATTTATGAGATTTTGCAGTATTGAAGTGTCTCCTAAGAATCGTCCGTAGTCAAAATCAGAAATCACAATTCTAACACTTTACATTTTTCACCGTTGTTAAGAGAAGGCAAGCTAGCTATTGAAACTTCTTCTTTCCGTGTCCTGTCAGGTCTCCCCAACGTTGACTATCACCCTTGAGTAGGCCTACCCGTCATGGGCAGCTCGGAACAGCTTCCCTGTGGTCCTTAGCCCCGTCCACTCTCGGATGTTCCTCAGCCAGGAAACCCGCCTTCTCCCAATACCTCGTCGACCCTCAATCTTACCCTCCAAGATCAGATGTAACAGTGCGTACTTTTCGCCTCTCAGAACATGGCCCAAGTAGGACACCTTACAGACTTTGATGTTGCTCAGCAACTCTCTGTCAACTCTGGCGAACGCTCTATGGAGAACGTTTGTGTTGCTGACCATATCTGTCCAGAAGATGCGTAACATCCTTCGGTGTATCCACATCTCAAAGGCCTCTAATCGGTTCATAATATTGACTTTAAGGGTCCATGACTCCACCCCGTATAACAGCACTGATCAAACATAGCATCTGACCATTCTTTGTCGTAATTTTAAATTGATATTGATACTAATGCCGAAATTTATAATATAATATATAAGGTGAAAAGTTTAAATGTTTTTGTATAAAAATTGTTTTTTTTATATTACCTATCGACGGCTCTAAGGGGATACTTAGAATCCTGCAAAATCCCTTCCCGAAGTCAATTTTCTATGTTGTGCCCTTTCCTTGTAAGCTTGGTAATTAATTATGTAGTTTGAGTAGGTATATACATAATGAGTTATATAAACTCATGGGAATGTAAAAAATATATTATTTGTTTTGATACATAAATAAAAAGATTTTAATAATGCCATCTGCCGTCATTAAATGTAAATTTACTGCTTTATGTATTTAGTACGATTGAAAAATTACTACTCCAAGATAGGATTGGGTTCGAATCTCACCAGCGAGAAATATCATAACAACAACAAGTTTCCCCGCAGGGATAGGCAGAGAGAATGGACCGCCACACTACTCTATCCTGGCACACCTCTCTAGATCCTTCACATTCATACAGCGAGTCATACACGCACGTCGATTTTTCCGATTTCTAACATTACAATTTTATTAATTTGGTCATGCCATGTTTTATTCGGTCTGCCTCGACTCCGTATTCCATTAACATCATTAACGTACGCTTTCTAAACCATTCTTTCTCCATCCATGCGCTCCATATGTCCGAACTAACGCAGCGATCCTTTCATAATTTTGTTCATAATACCTTCTTCCGCTCTACATTCCTTTCTTATATCAGCATTTGAGATTCTGCCGTCTATCGTTCCACCACACATACGTCTTACGGACCTCACCTCTACCGCATTAATTCTGCTCTCATCCTTCTTCTGCCAGTTCCATGCTTCGCTTCCATACATTAGGGTCGGGACCAGAACTCTAGTTCCAATCTTGTTTCCAATAACTATTTTTAAAACTCCATTCACTTTGGTACCAACCCTTCTTTCGATGCCACTATCCGTTCGGCCACCCGCTGTGAACATGCTTCCTTAATACACAAATTATTCACTCACCTGCTCCAAATTCTCTTCGTTCACACTTATGTTACAAACTGTCATTTGCTCTTCCCTTTCAAAAACCATCACCTTTAACTTTCCGACATTCACCATTAAATCATTTAACTTACATACCTCAAAGATTCTCGATACCAAGACTAACTAAGAATAAACTGCCACATTTTTCTTTGCTGACATATTTCTCTCGCTTCCTCAGCATCCATACTTTGTGTCATGCACGTATGTCGATTTCTCTGACTCCTTACGTGGCCGACATTCAATATTTGATTTATTATTCATTATTTCTGAATATGGTTAATCGATATTGTTAAATAGTCATCACGTGGTGATAGAGATGTGAATTGTTCATTTTATTTTTTATGGCTGTTTTAGTTAATATAAACAAAACAATAATAATATTATAGTTAAGGGCGGTTGTTAATGCTGTACATTAGGTCAATGACCCCAGATTCTAAGGTAACGCGTTATTTTATATGAAATGTTATTTTTCCAGAAGGGCATAGCAAGGATGTTAAACGAAAAAGGTTGGATGGTAAAACGAGTGTTGCATGCAAAAAGTAGTAAAGTGTGTAGAGGTATACAATACCGTGTTGAGCGGATAATACGAACATTTTTTGCACGTACCGAGACCGTGGTGGCCGTGCAGCTGTTGGCTCTCGGCCGGAACATGGTGGTCCTCCATTTTCTTTTCACCTGTGCAATCACCTGGGGACAGAAGACATACTTTCAGGAACACAATAAGCGTGGCTTGTGAAGAACATTTAACACAATTTGTAAGTAGAATTTTTATAATACAATTTTTTCCAACACAACGGCGATCCGTCGACTGTATGAAGCGCTGGTTCGCAGTAACATGGAGTACTGCTCTATCATTTGGGACCCCAGAGAAAGAACAGTCATCTTGGAGCTGGAAAGGATCCAGAAACGATTTTTAAGGTATTTATACCTCAGGGAGTATAACTGTTATCCTTTTATGTTTCCCTCACTGTTTTTCTCAGGAGTGTTGGGTTTCAACACTCTTGAAGCTCGTCGAATGATCTTTCTGGGAAAGCATTTTTTTAAACTGTTATCCGGAGGTTTTTTCAATCCAGGAATACTGAGAGAGCTAAATCTGTACGTTCCCCATAGTTATAGCATATATTATTTTATGCCCCAAATTGCCGCACAGAGGCCCTTCGAAGTTCTCCTGTATTGAAAGCAATTCGTCTCTTAAATGAGGTTGCAGAAGAGATAGACCTCTTTGGATGTAATTATGGCGAATTCGTAAATACCCTTATGATAAAGGCAGCAAGCAAATAACTGGCTTTTCCTATTCATAAGGTTCTATGTATATTTCCTTTGATATTTTTTTTTTCACCCTTTACATCGATTTGGCTTGCGCTGTAATGATGTAAGGAGTTTTTTCAACAAAATAATAATAATAATATAATAATAATATTAGTCCATTGTTTTGACCGAAACACTTATGATGATTCAACAGTTTTCACTGTTAAATAGTTTTTGCGCCCTTGAGGTGTTTACATCACAGAAAACGGCGTTTTAAAAGTTAGCATATTATTATTATTATTATTAACATCATTATTATTATGGTCACAATTATTTATTATTTTTGGGTTTTATTACTAGGCTGTCGATGCCAGCGAGCCTCAGGAAACCGGTCGCTGTCGAAATAAAGCCAAAAGTGGAAGTAGTTAAAAAACATAGATTTTTTAAATTATTATTATTTTATTATTTTTCGTGACAGCTGTTTCGCCAACCAATGTTGGCATCATCAGGTGTTACAATATTTTTTTCGTTAATGAATGAATAAACGAAAATTGTGATACAATTATATAAATATAAATTTTAGCAGTAAACAATTTATGTAACTAGTAAGAATGAAAACATCAGTTATGCAGAAGTTTTATTCCATGTTACGGAAATGACATGATTCGCCTTGCCAAAGAATCATCAAATGCCTTAGAAAAGCAAAACCTGTTATCCCAATAAAATATAATAAAACTAAAAATAGAAAGAGAAATATTTTATAGTGTTTCACTAAAACTCAAACAGAAAGAAAATTTTATATAAATTGTGATATTATAACAGTGTTTCAATTAAACATTTAATAATGTTGAAATGACAATGTGTTTCCGCCAAAACAATGGATTTTCTTTATTTAATATAGAATAACAATAAATAACACCTGTGATGTTATTTAATTATTGCAAATGGTACCTATCATATGTCACGAGAATCAATATAGCTATACTCTTTATATCGTTTTGGCTCGTGCTGTAATGATGTAAAGAGCGATTCAACAAAATAATAATAATAATAAAATGTACATGACATGACATTAATAATAAACTGTACATGACACGTCTACCTCCGTGGCAGAATGGTAAGAGTTCTGACTTCCATACGGAAGGTCCCGGGGTTCGATTCCCGGGAAAGGCAGTGTGATTGTCACACTGTCTTTGGTCTGGTGTAGAATTCACGTGACAATAAAATGGCGATAGATTGGCTACCTATCACATCTCATAAGAATCAATATAATAGTTCAAATAAATTGTATACAGTAATTGGGTTCAAATAACCTGTTGTATACAAGGAAAAAAAAGATATGCTATTATATGACATTAAAATGGCGATAAATTAATTATATATATTTTTAATGTATACAAATACTTGTAGACAAATAATGGATTTTATCCATTGCGGGTTAATCATTTTTAAGGATTAATTGTATCTCAATAGAGACGAAGATGTAAATTGTTTTTTGGAAACAGAATATGGTAGTCGACGCGCATACAGGACTTATGACCTGTCATTGGTTGGGTTAAGCGATCGCTTTATGTTAACAATATTCCCCATTCGATCGATCGCTTAACCCAACCAATGACAGGTCATAAGTCCTGTAAACGCCTCGACTGCCATATTCTGTTTCCAAAAAACAATTTATATCATATATAAATAAATTTTATATAATAATTGGGTTCAAACGACCTGTTGAAGAAGAAGAAGAAGAAGAAGAATGAGAAAAACAATTATCAGATGAACGTTGAATTTGTTATCTTGTTAACTAACATGTTACTAAGGTCTATACGAACAAACTTGCCTAACTTTGTCCAAGAATTCAAGCAGGTAAGCAAGGGTAATTGAATTATGCACGCGACGAGAAACTTTAAGGTTAACCGGAGTCTGTAGGCAAATAATTTCATTTCATTTGTTGTGGCAAGTACTACGACATCTCAATTTGTTTTTGACGTGATTGCTTCTTATTTTTAACCTTTGAAATAAAATGAAAGGAAAATAAATGCACGACAAATTGATTTTTGTTATATTTGTTCTTAAACAAACAAACTAAAAACCATTACGCCGTCTCCAAAGGGGTAGGCAATAATAATGGACTATAAAACTTATATCTTCTTATTCTTCCTTCTCAGCCTATTCCCGTTCACTCCTGGACAAAGGCCTCCTCCATTCGCTTCCATGTCACCCTGTCTTGTGCAGACTGCATCCAGATTATTCCGATGTGTCTGTTCAGATCATCCTTCCACTGTAGTTGCGGTAGCCCTGCATTTCTCTTTGCCGTCCACGGTCTCCAAGTCAACAGTCTTTTTGTCCATTTTTCATCTGAGCTTCTGGCTACGTGATCTGCCGATTGCCATTTTAGAGTCACCACCCGGTGGATGAGGTCTATGACCTTTGTTTTTTTTCTCACCGTATCGTCTCTGACTCTGTCTCTTAGGCTTATTCCTAACATGGCTCTTTCCATGGCTTATTGGGTCACTCGTAGTTTCTCGGCACTTTGCTTGGACAATGTTACAGTTTCAAGACCATAAGTACCAACTGGCAGAACGCAGGCTTCATAGACTTTTTGTTTCAGGTTGATTGGTATTTTCCGTTTTTTAAGGATGTAACCCATGTTACCGAAAACTGCCCAGTTTAGTCCAATTTAAAAAAAACTTATATACATAATCAAAACTAGGTTTGGTTGGGTTATATGAAATCGCGATAGGTCGAAACGATTAATTTGTTTGTACAGGCTCTTCTGAAATACGGTGATTTTTACGGATACTCCTTGTATCGGAAGATTAATAAAACTCCGAGAAAACTGATGTTTTCATTCGTATTAATTATCCATTATTAATCATTATCTAGCTAACTAACTAACCATCACGCCGTCTTCTAGAAGAGGGTAGGCAGAAAGAATGGACCGCCACACTATTACATATCCACCATACTTCTCTCGTTCCTCAACATTCTTATATCGTGTAATGCACGCACGTCGATTTCTCTTCTCACTAGGCCGATATTTTATATTTGGTTTATTTAATCATGCCACGTTTTTTCAATCTTCCTCTATTTCTAGTTCTATTCCAGTGTGACAATCACACTGCCATCGAAAGAATCGAACCCGGGACCTTCGGTGCGGCAGTCGTAACACTTGCCACGAAGATCGCCACCGTAATTTCAAAACACCCGTTTTAAGGAATGATTTGAAAAGTTTTTCAAATGACAAAACGAATTAAATATTCCTCATCGGGCGAATGCAAACAACTGTGAATCACGCCGAATATAATTAAGACTAATTAATAAGCTAATTAGTAAAATATATCGAGCCGTTGTTAAGCCCACCCTTAATAAAATACATTCTCCTGTTGTGTTACATTCCTCCCGGCAGCACCCCCTTTACTTGTAATTAACTGAGACAAGAATGATTATATTAATTAAAATTACATCCCCCGTATAGCGAACAGCATAATGCACGAATATTACGTTATCGGAAAGCTTGAGAGCTTTTATGGTATAGTATCGTCTCTAACTAACTAACTTTCACGCCATTTATCCGAAGGGGTAGGCTGAAAGGATTGAAGGCAAACGTGCATGTTACGATGTATAAATAGAGGTATTTTTTTTTTGTATACGACAGGTCTTTAAAACCCAATTACTGTATACATTGTATATTTACAAAAACACATGTTAAAAACAATTGTGGTATGTACAAAATATTAGCAATTGCGGTATGTACCTATATGATCCTTAAAGGACGTATAGGTCATTTGGAGAATGTCCACATCGACTGACACCTCATTCAAGAGCACCATACCCCGGGTCATTTTATGCTGCGCCAAGACATTTGTCCTGCTATGCGGTATGCACAACATATCGTGTCTTCTAGGCGAGCATACCTGTCCGGTGCATTGAGGCCATAACACTCTAATAGGTATGGGCTATCAATGAGGTTACGGAGTATTTTAAATCCTAAGATCATCAATGTACCTTTTCTTCTTGATTCGAGACATATCTTGAAAAATGATTACTTCATATTAAATAATATTAAATGTCGGTCACGTGCTTAATCGGAGAAATATTTATGACACAATGTGGAAGCGAGGGAAGTATATCAGAAGAGAACAATATGGTGGTCCAATTTTTCTGCCTATCCCTCCGGGGAGACGGCGTGATGATTAGTTAGTTAATAAACAACAACAAAACCATCACGCCGTTTCCCCGCAGGGGTAGGCAGAGAGAATGGACCGCCACACTACTCTATCCTGGCACACCTCTCTAGCTTCCTCCACATTCATACATCGAGTCATACACGCACGTCGATTCTTCCGGCTTCTGACATGACCAACTTTTAATATTTGATTAATTTGGTCATGCCATGTTTTCCTCGGTCTACCTCGACTCCTTACTCCATTTACATTGTTAACGTATACTTTTTTAACCATTCTTTCTTCACCCATGCGCTCCATATGTCCGAACCAACGAAGCGAACCTTTCATAATTTTGTTCATAATACCTTCTTTCGCTCTACACTCTTTCCTAATATCAGCATTTGAGATTCTGTCGTACATCGTTCTACCGCACATACGTCTTAGGGACCTCATCTCTACCGCATTTATTCTGCTCTCATCTTTCTTCTGCCAGTTCCATGCTTCGCTTCCATACATAAGGGTTGGAACCAGAACTCCATTGTGAACGGCCATTTTCGCTTTCATTGATAAATTCTTGTTTCCAATAACTACTTTTAAAGCTCCATTCACTTTGTTACCCGCACCAACCCTTCTTTCAATATCACTGTCCGTTCGGCCATCCGCTGTGAACATGCTACCTAAATACACAAATTCGCTCACCTGTTCCAAGTTCTCTTCATTTACACTTATATTACAAACTGTCATTTGCTCTTCCCTTTCAAAAACTAACACCTTTGACTTTCCGACATTCATCATTAAATCGTTCGACTTGCATACCTCATACATTCTCGACACCAAGACTTGTAATTCGTCCGCACTATCCGCAACGAGAACGGCGTCGTCCGCGTAAAGCAGACAGTTTACAGACAGATCACTCATCTTAGCACCAGCATTTATACCTTTAAGTTCTTTCATACACTTGTCCATATACAGATTGAACAACCAAGGGGACATCACGCAGCCCTGCTTAACACCCTTCGTGATATCAAACCAGGGCGTGATGTCCCCATTTACCCTAACACTGGCAGTGCTCCCTTCGTAGAGAGAAGCAACCGCCCGTATCAGTTTTGTGCTCACTCCGTATTCGGACAAGATTGACCACAGTTTTTCTCTGTTCACTCGATCATAGGCTTTTTGCAAATCGACAAACGCACAGAAAAGCTTACGGTTTTTGGCCATAAACTTCTCCGCAAGCGTTCGAAGTGCAAAAATCTGATCCATACAACCTCTTCCGGTCATAAAAGCGCCTTGCACATCCCATACTCTTTCAGTCGTCGTCTTTTTTACTCTTTCTATTAAAATTCGACCGTAGAGTTTACCAACGGCGCTTAATAGACTTATTGCCCGGTGATTTCCACAGTCCATACGAGACCCCTTTCCCTTATAAAGAGGCATGATAACAGCCCTCCTCCAGTCGAGCGGCGTATATCCCTCCTCTAAACACTGGTTAAAGAGTCTATATAACCATGCTGAAACCACCGGCCCACCGTTTTTGATAAACTCTAAGGCTACACAGTCATATCCGACAGCTTTTCCACCTTTCATACATCTTACAGCACTTACTATCTCGTTCAAATTTATTTCAGTAATTTCACTTCCGCTGTTCGTGCAACTCTCATTTGTAAAGCTCATTCTTATTGAATCTTCAGTCATTTCACTGCCATACATATCTTTAAAGTACTCCATCCATCTTCCTTGTATACTTTTGAAATCAGTAATCATTCTTCCCTCACTACTTAAAATTGCTTTCGCACAACCACTTTCGGGAGGATTTCGGGCTTTTTTGACTTCCTTCCAGAACATTTTTATGTTGCTCTGGAAGTGATTTGTCATCTTAAGTCCGTCATCCTCCTTCATTTTATCCTTTTTCGCTCTCACTTTCAACTTGACGTTCATCTTGCAAACTTTGTACGCTTCTTTCGCTCTTTGATATTTCACACAATCACTTTTATCCACAGACAACATATTTAACCATGCATCCTTCTTTTCTTTAACAAGATTTTTTATACAGTCATCCCACCAAGCATCTCCATTTCTCCTCCCTTGCACACATGTACCACATACCTCTTTCGCTGCTTCACATAGACTTTCTTTCAGTTTCTTCCAGGTCTCATCTATGCTTATACATTCCGATTCTCGATCACTAAGCCTATCATTCACTTTCATCATAAAACTCTCTTTTACGCCATCGTTTTGTAGTTTTTCAACTTTTACTCTAGACGGGGCGGTCACTGTCTTGTTCCTCTTGGTGCGCCAGCCTCGGAACAAATTTACCTTTGTTACCACCAAAAAGTGGTCTGTTCCGAGTTCGGCCCCTCTGAACACTCTGGTATCTACAGTGTCCGCCCGTAATCTAGAGTCCACGATGACGTAATCGATCGTCGTCCTTTCATTTCCTCTCTCCCATGTATATTGGTGGATCCTCTTATGGTCAAACATCGTGTTTGACACAAAGAGGCTCCACTCCAGGCACACACCAAGCAATCTCTTTCCATTATCATTCGTTCTACTATCACCATACTTTCCGAGACATTCTTCATAACCAGCCCTTTGAATTCCTACCCATCCATTCAAATCTCCTGCTATAATAATTCTTTCGTTCGCATTTTTACTCGCTGCTATCTCGTTTACTCTATCCCAGAACTCATCTTTCACAGCTTCATCTTCGCTATTAACAGGAGCATACCCAATTATGAGTAGTACTCTTGTCAATCCAATTTTGAAGCGGATCCACATTAGTCTAGGATTCACACATTCGTATCCTTTCATGCATTCTATCATCCTAGGAGCTAAAATTGCTGCCACACCCTGGCCTCCTCTTTTTTCTTGTGGTACCCCTGACCACAAGACGACCTTATCCCCATGCTCTCTGGATCCACACTCTTTAACCATGCATTCAGTCACACACAGAATATCTAAACATTTATTCTCAAATTCATCGCACATCTCATTTAACTTCCCTTCCATACCTCCTCTTATGTTCCAAGTACCGATACGGCACTCCACTCTCCTCTGTTCGCCCCCGCGGGAAAAGCGACGTGATGGGTGGCGGACCTCATCGCCGTCTCCAGGCATTTACCCGCATCAACTTACAAACTACCTTAAAATTAGTTACATTATATTATTTATACACATTTTAACATTTCAAATATCCTATACAAAATAAAACAATATACTCGTATACATATTTTTTTTCCCCGGATTATCCTAAATTTACAGTATAAACACAAACTTCTCTAAGAAAAAAAAAAATACTAATTGTGGGTTTTACCAAAATAAAATTAAAATTAAAATTAAAATTACAGTTCTTTGAACGCACAAAATTCTTGGAATTATAATAAACACATTTGGTCAGGAGACGGTGGCTTTAGCAAACATCCTCGGCGCATGAGGAGGTGTGCTTGATGATGATGAAGGTGATGGATGCCGAAGATGTTGGTTGTTTAGATGTTGGCACGTACTAAACGCTGTTGAAGATGACGACGGGAAATCCAAGAGCGGTATTGAGGTTCGAGGCCATCACGCTTCCTCGGAGTGGATTGAGCCGGCATGAGCTTCTTGGGTGGCGGTGTGTAGGCATACGATGAAGTAATAGAACTACGGATACGAGTACGTAGAATACTGTAGACGGAGAACAGCCTAAAGGTGTACCGGGCGAAATACACGTGGCGGCATTTGTACGCCGTGATTTGCACACGTGATGTGACGGCGCATGGCATGGCGCAGTTAGTTAATAGTTTTATTATAATTTATTAGGAATGACAATCTTCGAGATTCTCTCATCTTGTCTGTTATTGAGGCAAGCTTAGGACATGTCATTCCCATAAAATATAATAAAACATCCAATTAAACAGCCGTTTTCATTCGTATTTATTACTCAAGAGGTAAGTTAGGATAGAGCAGTGTGGCGGTCATTATTCTCTACCTACCCCTTCGGGGAAACGGCGTGATGCTATGGTATACTTGATTGGATAGCTACCATATTACCTCAATGTCTTATTAATTAAATAAAAAAAAATAGAAAATTTTGAAATTTTAATAGCAAAAAAGTGCGTAAAATATATCAATAAACAATCAAATTCCTACATATTCCCCTCTAGTATATAATACATTAAAACATTTTCGTATTTATAATTCAACGAAAAAATATTGATATTACGTTTTCACTTCAGTATTATAATATTATAATATTATAATTCTCTTTCACTTGTAAAACCCCCTTTCTACTAATGTTATTTGCTTCCTTGTTTATTTCTCCCAATTTTGTTGACTCATCAAGATTCAATTTGTGTTACTTTTGAACCTAATTACTGTTTTTCCACAAAATTTATTATAATTGTTTACAATATTATGTGTACTTTCTTCCCCTCCTAATAATTTTGTATATATACTAAGTCTTTCTAATGTATCTTCTAGTTGATTGTTAGACCTGACGATGCTAACATCGCTTAGCGAAACATCTGTTGCGAGAAAATATAATCAATTGTGATATTTATACCTAAGTATTTTTTTATTTTTAAACAGTTAATAATTCAATTTTCACGTAAAGCATTCCCTTTGTTATTAGACATTTTAAATTTATAGACATAAAATATAAAAAAACCGCTTTATATTTAAACACGGTATGTTTATCATCAAACCGTGTATAAATTAAAAACCTTATATTCAATTACCATTTATATTAAAATTAAATATGGTACTTGCAGTATTTTGCGATATGAAATAAAATAAAACAGATAATATAATTGCGATAAACGATATAGAAGAGGAAATTCATTATACAATAAAATAATTTTACAATTAACAACAGAAGTTTGAATGTGATCTATAGGGAAATGATGGAATACTGAACACTCAAAAATATTTCCCAAGAAAAGCGGTAATAAAACCGGATACCTTTAGGGGAAAATGCAGATCAATAAGGACTTAAAAAAATGAAATAAGGCACAGAAAAAAAACAGATATTTATTTGCACAAAGAAATTAAGCTTCGCTTTTATGAGCTTAAATTTCTTACTCGGAATAAATAATTCAATACAAAATAACCAGATGACCAAGTCATCGTATAATCTGTCGGGAGGGGGGTAAATTAGTATCAAAGTTAACTCTTAGAATGCTGTGTAGGTTCCATCGGTAGCCGATAAAGCAAAATGTTTAAGTGTATCTTTGATGTATGTGGTTATGGTTGATAGACCTAAAGAACAGGTCAAGAAGTTCAAGTATCTTTGTGTGGAGATATCAAGTTACAGCGATTTGTATAATGATGTAAACAATAAACTAATTAAGCAATAGTTATCTCCGGATTCCCGAAGGACACTACTTGGGACAAAAGCATATGCTAGTCAGAATCTACAAAACTTGCATCAGGCCCACAATAACTTACGTGATCGAAACAAGAAAACTCTACAGAATCTTCATCTCTACCTACTGCATCACAATGTCTTCTATTATCCAGTAATATATCCTACATATAACAGCTACCCACGATATTCTGCAATGTTTTTATTTAGCTGTTCTTATGAGATGTTTCGTTCTGACATTCATTTTATTACTTTGTCATGCATCTTATGTTTCTCGCTCTTTTTATTACATTGTTATATTTTACTTGTTATTGTGTATCTCTAACTTGTATCTTTAGTGTATTGGAAAAAAATTCTGTAAAGCTTTGGATATATTTAAAATAAATAAATGATTGAGGGGACGAACTCCAGAGGGCGCCCTCTACAAGAATATCTGGAGGAAATTCGTGATGAACAAGATTTATTTATTTTGTAGGTAAACGAAACATCTAATGTACAATAGTTGTAAGTAACAAAAACATGTATTATATCAGATTAGATACTTGAATTATGTGTATACCAAGTTTGTAATACTAGCAGTGCAATTGTTATGCACCAACTTTCAGTGTAAGTAACTGTCAGGTAAAATAAGATATTAACATAATCTAGTATGATAAAGAAACATTGACAAATAAAGTAAAATAAGGTATTACCAAAGATAATGAAGAAACACCAAAATCGGGTAAAATAAGAAGACAATACCACGAGACAAAGAAAACATATACAAATCAAGTAAAATAAGACAATAGCCTAAGACAAAGTGAAAAGAAGTGTAGATCTTTGATACAAACCAATCCCCAGGATTGTAACTAAACAAGGACTCGGAGATCGACGTCTTTCAATTTATCAAAGGTAAGTTCAGAAGACATACGAGTATAAACTCTTGACTTTAGATGGTATCTTGTTTTCCTAAGATCGAAAAATCTCTCACGTGTTCCTGGTATTATACAGGATGTTTTTTTAGAGGTATACAATATATATTCAAAATGAAAAAAATACATTAAAATAATGTTAATGTCTATGATATTGGCATTATTTAATAGATAATTTTATGCCATTATTGTTTAAGTATGATTTCAGGCATATGAGCGCCACGGCTAGCTCGAATGAAGCGCAATCGTGAAATCTCATTTGCGATAATTGTCGTCTTTGTGAATGCGTATAATCCATTAGAGTGTACCAAGTATGAAAACGATCCATGGTCGACCGTAAAATGGACATAGTGCACGAGAAGTTTGGCGAACCGAACCATGATTTTCAAAATAAATTTGCACAATTTGTGAGCCAGTCTATAAATGGTAAAATGGCAAAATGTATTGACTACAAATCAACTATCAACTGTCAAATTGATAGTCTGTAGAAACAATGTTGCCAGTTTAAAAATTAAATCTTAAAAAAAAAACACTCTATACCTGTAATATACTCGGTATTATTTTACCTGTTATAGATAGATGCCTTAAACTTTGATTTTGTTTGCAATATTTGTTGAGAAAATAAACTGATTTAATTTAATTTATACTCGTATAGCGGTTTTGTGTATAAATAGAACCTATATTCTACGGTTCAGAAAATATTTGCTTAACTGTTAATGAATAAACTTTGTTTTTTATATGACAGCTGTTTCATTAATCAATGTTGACATCATCAAGTGTTACAATAATAAATCAAATGTCAAATTTTCGTGATTTTTCGAATTTTGATGTGTATTTGTTCCAGTGTCAATTTGAATAATTTCTTTGTTATAATTTTGAAGTTCTTGCTGAAATTGAGTTAGGTACCTAAATATTTTAATTAAAATAACGGTTAGTTACTATTTATAGGAGGAAATATTAAAGATGGAAAATATAATAATAAAATAGTCATTAGAAGGAACAATTACACATAGTATTGAGTCAAAAACGATAAAACATAATTAATTAAAAACGATAAACAATAACAGGAAGTACATAGATTCCATTAATAGGAAAGGTGACAAAAGTTGAAGGTAGTATTATTATTTTTTAGCTAGATTGTACAGGGGAAAAGTTTTAAATGTACTAAATACAAATAGGGACTAAGAAGGAATTTGGTTATTTATAACATTTAGTTAACATTTTTTGGCCTTTAAAATTTCAAAATTTTCTAATTTCTCTAATTTTTAAGGATTATTTGCTATATGTAAAAAAATTGTGTTTTTGTTCTCGAAATAATGGTCAAAATTCACGCAATGATTGGCCATTTCCGAAAAGATGTTTCTGTTTTTGTATACAATTGTGATACAAAAAACAAAGTGTATTCATTAACAGTTTAAAATGTTAAGGTATCATAGTGTTTCGGCCAAAACAATGGACTATGTGTTTAACTGCCTAGACTAACAATATATGTAGGAAACTTGTACTGTAATTTTGCTGGACCCGAGCAATATTGCGTTGTATCAGGTACAATCGCATTCCGCAACGAGATTTTGTCTTTTTTCAGTGAACGAAATACGTTCCCCATGGCATACTTGGACTTTTTTTACCCAAATGTCCTAACAATGGGCCATTTGTTCTATAATACCCGCGGGCTTATCGTCAAAGATAAATCCTCAATAGCCAAACATTCGTGGGCCCTTTACACAAAGTGATTTCAGTTTTTTCGCATTTGTTATTTAGGCCTCTGGAACTATTTATAAAGTTTGGCGGGAACCGCCGCGAAGATCAATTGTTTGAATTCATTTGTTTCTTACTTGAATTATTCGAATGTCGATTGAGTTATCGCTTTCGTTTGAGTGATGTTTTATTTTAGAGGTTTAAATTATAGTTCCCAACCTCATTTAGACCACCGCCCCCTTTGCGAGAAATTAGTTTCAAATCTTACATAATATATACCAACAACAACAAACCATCACGCCGTTTCCCCGCAGGGGCAGGCAGAGAGAATGGACCACTACACGACTCAATTCTGACATACCTCTCTAGCTTCATGCACGCACGTCGATTCTTCGACGACCTTCGTGGCAGAGTGGTTACGAGCTCTGACTTCCATGCCGAAGGTCCTGGGTTCGATTCCCGGGGATGGCAGTGTGATTGTCACACTGTCTTTGGTCTGGTGTAGAATTCATGTGACAATAAAATGGCGATAGATTGGCTACCTATCACATGTCACGAGAATCAATATAATAGCTAAAAAATAAAATTGTATACAGTAATTGGGTCCAAACGACCTGTTGTGTACATAAAAAAAAAAAAAAAAAAAAAAAAAAATGACCAACCTTTGTAAAGTACGTTGAGAAGACAAATACCCTTGACTTAAGAGAGCATCTTGTATTCCTAATTTCGAACCATCTCTCTTGCGTTCCTGGTATTATATGTTTATTTTATTTTACCTGTTTTCAAACGATGTCTTAAACTATAATAATTGTTTGTAATATCTTTTGAGAAAATAAACTGATTTGATCTGATCTGAAAGAGGCGCGAGAGTTATGTCAAGATAGAACAGTTTGGCTGTATATCCTCTCTGCCTACCCCTCCGGGAAAACGTTCAGATGGCTAGTTAATTAGTAAGGTAACTGTATTGTTAATTTATATAAAAAAATACAAAAGCTTTAAGTTCTAAATTATTTAAAGGTATATTTGCGGTATCATTCGCCCTACATTAGATTACTTATTTCTCTCAGCACGTAGATTTCCCCCCGTTTTTTACGTGTTCTCCTTTACCGGATATCCAAATGCCAGGATACACGGATGTACAGAGTTTTATCTCGGAAAAGGATATCCTTAATTACCCGATGTATAATACAAAATGATTGATAGCCGACTTATCGTGAGAGAGCTTTTAGGACCCTGTAAACGGACGACTAACATTTTTTCATCTGCGAATATATTTCCAAAAATGAGAAAATATCCCGCTTTTCAAATTGAAATGCTTCATTACTCGTTGCGATATATTTATTCCGAGCTATTTAGAAAGAAAATGTACGCGTTACGGAATTTTTAATGACTTTTAAGGAAGATCATTTTTAAACGTGATTAAATAATAAGTGTTAATAATTAAATGACCCTTATGTATGGAAGCGAAGCATGGAACTGGTAAAAGAAGGATAAAAGTAGAATAAATACAGTAGAAATGAGATCTCTTAGACGAATGTGTGGATACTCTGTTTATGATAAGAGTGTCGAATGAAAATATAAGAAGTGAATGCGGTGCGAATGATGGTGTTATGAACAAAATAATGAAAGGATCATTAAAAAGGTTTGAACATATGGAAATAATGAATGAATAAAGAATGGTAAAAAAATTAAATGTTAACGATGTAAATGGAACTAGAAATAGAGGAACACCGAGGAAAACGTGTCACGATCAAATAAATCAAATATTGAATGTCAGCCACGTGAGGAGTCAGAGAAATCAACGCGCGTGCATGACACGATGTATTAACGTTAAGGAATCGAGAGAAATATGTCAGGGAAGTAAAGTGTGGCAGTCCATTCTTTCTGCTTACCACTTTGGGGAGACGGCGTGGAGGTTACAGTTAGTTAGTTAGTTAAAAACATAACATTTCAAGTGTATCTCAAACTTTTGATAAACTTAAAAGGCACTATTGATTGAATTTTAATTGAATTATTATAAAACACGGTTTTCTTCCACTTTTAATTCATGGTGCTTTTATGCGAAGTTCGGATGCCATCAAGAAAGAATACTAGAATTTTTTGAAAACAAGAAGAGAACGAGAGAGGTATACTTCGATTTTCTCCGAGAATAATTCGAAATGCAAATAATCAAACTCTAAAATTCCACAATGTCTCAAAACTAAAGTCTTCAACCAGTGCGTCTTGCCGGTCATGGTGCACGGAGCCGAGACGTGGACACTGACAAAAGGTCTAGTCTACAGATTCAAGGTCGCCCAACGCGCCATGGAAAGAGCCATGCTTAGAATAACCTTGAGGGACAGATTTAGAAATGAATTTATTCGACAACAAAACAAGGTAACTGAGGTGGCTCTGCGGATGGGGGGGCTGAAGTGGCGATGGGCTGGCCATATCTGTCGGAGAAACGACGGCCAATGGGGAAGACGTGTCCTGGAGTGGAGACTGCGTAAAGGATTCCGCAGAGTTGGACGTCCCCCTGCCCGCTGGACCGACGATCTGAAGAGGATTGCTGGACAAGGATGGATAGGAGCGGTAATGGATAGGGGGCGGTGGCGTGCTTTGGGAGAGGCCTACATTCAGCAGTGGATGACAGACGGCCGATGATGAAATAATCAAAATATCACAGAATTCGACATTAGCGCCATCTATGGTAAATAAACATAACTATGAATTATTCTCAGACAATGAATTATTCATGAACTTCGCAGAAGGTTTTAACGGTCACCTACTAGGTACAATTGTAAATCTCAACCATACAGGGACTCACTCAAATACACCCTAAAAATTTCATCGAAATCGGTCCAGCCGTTTAGGAGAAGTTTAACTACATACACACGTACCGAAGAATTATATACATAAAGATAATAAAGACAACGGTTTTAATAGTTTGAAAATAAATCTACTTCCTGAGGGAGTGAAAGGTTTAATTCTAACATGAAACAGATTTTCAAGTCTTTAAAGTAATCACAAAACAAGTATTCAATAGAACAAAATTACAGAATCAATTTTGAAACTTACGTAGCCCCAGGGCAGACAACTTTAAAATAATAAATCTGTAAAATTTCTTGAACGATGATAGTAATTGACAGTTAGTGAAGATCTAATAAGGCGCCCCTAAAACATGAAAGAACCCCCGCTGTAAAATTCATACCCTCCGACAATCAATCAATCAACCCCTGAAAGACCTGAAAAACTGCCCCGTAATTAAGTCCCTGAGGAATTTTTTACATGAATTTTTCATTCACTGATCCCTGAAGATAAAATGACCTCTATTTTGATCGCTAGTGGGACGAAGCACGTAAGTTTTTAAATTTACAGTATTTTCAAAAACAAAAATAAAATAACTAACTAACCATCAAGCCGTATTCTCGAAGGGATAGGCTTAAATAATGAACCGTCACACTTTTCTTTCCTGACATAAATCTCTCGATTCCTCAACATTCTAACATCGTGGCATGCGCGCACGTCTTCTTCTCCTTCTTCTGTTGCCGTCCTGCGCCACTTGGGACAGGTTCTCAACCTGTTCATTAACTGAAGTTATTAACACCAACAAATCAACACTTGAAAAAATTCAGATTCTATGACGTTTTAAAAAAAATATATATTAAATTAAATGAACCTAAAACAGTTATTTCTAATGAAAACGTTTGCTTTCTAGAAATTTTCTTATAGTTTATGGGAATGGCATGTTTCGCATTTCTTTAACATTATCAAATGTGCCTTAGAAAAGTGAAACATACCATTCCTATAAACTATAATAAACTAACTAACTAACTAACCATCACGCCGTCTCCCCGAAGGGGTAGGCAGAAAGAATGGACTGCCACACCTTTCTTTCCTGACATATTTCTCTCGCTTCCTCAACATTCATACATCGTGTCATGCACGCGCGTCGATAATAAATCTTCTAGAAAACAGACGTTTACATAAAGGCATTATCAAATGTGTTAACATCATTGTTAAAAAAACAATAAATAAGGCGAAAATACTTTATATTTATTGTGCCAAATTTTCATAAACCTAACAAACTGATTAACCACAGAGAGGATAGACCGCCACATTGTTCTATCCTAACATAACTGTCGCGCCTCTTTTACATTCACACATCGTGACATGCACGCTCGTCGATTGTTCCTACTTCGAACATGGCTGTCTTTCAGTAATTGATTAATTTAGTCATGCCATGTCTTTAATAAACCTAAAGCAGCAAAATCTTCCTAGCACTCTATTTCACATTTATCCATTATGTTACAAAACCCTTTATAAAGATGTAACCAGCTTATAAACCTTAAGTGAATCTTTTGGATATTTTTAAGGTCTCGGTTCTAAAGGATTCGGTTCATGAAATTACATGAATCACAGATTATGGCGGTGCCACCCCTTCAAAGGCAAGGGTGGGGCCTGAGGGATGATTGATATCACCTTAATTAAGGGAGAAGAGGAATTTTAAAGCTAAACGGATACCTTGACATTATGATGTTTTAATACGGATATCAAATTTTCAAGAGGTTGATTTAGGGAAAGCGGTTTAATGATTATCGAAATCAATTTTCTGCCCAAATGATGACAGTCATTACTTTTTCAATTCATTTAATAAATATTCGGAAAATTCAAAAAATAAATATAAATAACATTCTGGGTTAACTTTAACTCTGACTTTTATTTATAAAATATTAATTTTGCGTTGTATTTTATAATAACTAAAAGATTTTCTTTAATTATAAACTTATGAGTAAATTTTTTCCGATGTCTTTCATCGCTATCTTCAAAAAAATGATATAAACTAAATTATATCGTTCGTTTGACGATAATTGACTGCCATCCCGAAGGTTCCGGGTTCAATTCCCGGCGAGGGCAGCGTAATGGTCACACTGTCTTTGGTCTGGTGTAGAATTCACGTGACATTAAAATTGCAATAGATAAGTTACCTATCACATGTCACGAGAATCACTGTGATAGCTATAATACCCTTTACATCGATTTGGCTCATGCTGTCATGGTGTAAAGAGCGATTCAATAAAATAATAACAATAATAACAATAATGGCATAATATCTACGAAACCTGTTCAGAAATATAAGCTCATTTATTAAATTAATATCATTAATTTTTATTGATTGAATACATGTTTTCTAGAAGTTTAATGTGAATGACATGTTTCGCTTGTCGAAGGTTTAATAAATTTGATAATGCCATCGACCGGCGAAACATGTCATTCACATAAAATATAATAAAACTTCTAAAATTATACGCTTTCGTTTATAGTTATTAAAACGTACGTTTTAATTTATATAAATTATTTAAATGGAGTTTTACATCATTGTTCAAGAAACAAAAAAAATCTTTGTAATTAAATTGAACTACACAACATGTACTTATCTTCGACCGGTTTCGGCAGCTCGCTTCCATATTCTGGTGGTGATGATGATGATGGTGTTGATGACACCAGCAGATGGCAGAGAGTTGCCGAAGCCGGTCGAAGACACAAACATACATGGATTTTAACTAAATTTATCTACTAAATTTTTATTTTATTTTTTATTTTCATTATGTTTAGTAATAACACTGACGCATCGATTGAAGATTCGTCAATCGCATTTTAATTGAAAGCATCAG